>JAGWCC010000637.1:0-639321 GCA_022651775.1 Drusus annulatus
AATGTAATCCCTAGTTTAAAAATCATTATTTGAGTTTCACCCAGTGAAATGTACCAAAAACTTTGTCAAAACAACATCGCACAATAAGAATTATTTTTAATTCATTAATGTTTTAGATTTAACCGTTTTTTTTTCAGAGTTTTCAACCGATTTGGATTTATTAAAATGAATGAGCGAGTATTCAACTACATACTCATACATAATAAGTGCTATTTTTAATTATTTTCAGCTGTGATAGTGAACACTTTTTTAGATGTCACTGAATAATTGAAAGAAGCCACAACAATATTCATAGATATTTTGTATTACTTATGTTTTAGGTTTTTTGTTGCAAATGCATTTTGCATTGTCAGTAAAAAGTGAAGATAAAAAGGAAACCTGTGAAAATTGTGTTCAAAATACAGTGGACATCTTTATAGTACTCGTATGTACATGCATATATTAAATATATGTTAATACTGGGTAGTCATGGTGACCCATAAGAAAATCATCCAAAGACCTCTAAATCTTTTCAGTCAAAGAAAACCTTAAAAGCAGACTTAGTGCATACGTTTCTTGAAATATTCTATCTGAGAGATGATGAGGTACTCACAATAGTTCTGTGGGAGAGGGGACAAACTGTTTGAAGTCTCTCGCTGTAAATAATATATCCCTGCATAACGTCGTTGAAGTTATTTCTTCTTAGTCGTTCAAAAGTCGTTTACAGTAAATCGCTTTTGTTACTGAAAAAGCTTTTAATGCGACAGGGGACTCTTTAAGCTCTCCTTTTTCAAGTGAAGTTTTTCAGTTAGCATTATGCAGGGGAGATGCTTTCTTAAATCATACAAAATGTCGTTTAACCAACAATGCCAGGTACGGCGTATAGCGACGGTGAAGCAGAGCATAGAAAAATTCTCTTGTGTGGCTTTTTGAGTGTGCCTTAATTAAACATTACTGGAAACATTAAGCAGAATTTAATGAAGTGCGCTAAGTATGCATTTGAATGCTAAACTTTTATGTTAAAAGTAATTATGTACTTTAAGGTTTTTGTCCGCCATTATCAACGAGTGGTTCTTGCAGTTTTACGTTTAAATACGAATTTCAACTGAACTTTATCTTCTATTAAGAAATATTTAACAATATTTTCAATTCAATATTTCAAAATTAGTATTGAAATGTTATTTAATTTAATATATCACTATTTCTATCATCTACCAAAGATGTAATCTATTAATCAATTATCTACGCAGTTGAAAGGCTCTAATTTTTTTTTTCAGTAACATGATATTCTGGTCCATGTATGCATATTAAAAATTTCTGCTCTTTTGTAATGTAACCTAAATAGACATGTTATTATAATATGCCATCTAAATAATAGTAACATAGCTGTTCTAGGCGATGTTCAAAGTTCAGTAGTGGTAAGGGAAATTTATTACTCAAGTTAAATTCAATTAAGCGTAATTAATCATAATTCGATAAGAATTATGATAATATCACGAATATTGATAAAAAAAAAATTCTCAGAATTGAAACTGATACAATATTTAACATCAAATAAATTAAAAAATATTTTTTTGGCTACTGAAGCTGCGGCGGCTTCCAGAACGCTTGTGCTGTGGAGGCAGATTTGAAACGTGTGACGGTTCCCGGTATTCATTTATCAATGTTATTAAATCGCCGTGAGTCTATACCCTACCTAGTCTGAAGTTGATGTTGCTCTCGTAATATAGGAGCCATAGCGCGCCCGCTTCGCAGTAACCGGTGGCAAAGAGCGGGCAGCGGGCACAAAGAGCGCCCACTAATGTAGACGAGAATTCAAGCCCTTTCAGCGGGAATTCTATATTTAAAAAGCTCGATTTTAATTGACTGGTGACAAAGATGAATGGAAATCACATGGTGCTTTCTGCAATATTGCACGGCGATGCTGAAATTTTAGATGGTATAAAAATCAAATGTTTTATATAGAGTAATAATGAACTGATGGAAATTATAAACTAAGGTTTTGAAAAAGAATTAACACATAAAAGCTTTATGCTTTAATTTGACATCACTGAGGGTTTCTACGAAGGTTTTGGTAGCTCGATTGGCAGATACGTTACTCCCCGATAGAGTGGAGGTTCCGAGATTAAGTCTCGGGGGCAGCCCAATCTTTTTATTTTCTGTATCTTCTTTTGTTGAAAATTATTGTTATTGTTTCAATATTTAAGGTATTTAAGATGTTAGAACTAAACTTAGTTTATTACTACCATTGAATACGAATATTCGAACACTTCTGCGATCGGCTTTAAGCTGGATTCACACCAACGTCTGGATCCGCTCAGTGACGATATTGTTCCGCATGAGAGCTTATTGATATGGTATAAATATCAATCAAGGAGTATGTGCCAAGACAAAGTTGTGGGACAGTATATCCTTCTGCCCACCCTTATGATATTTAATTACTTAGTTAGTTAAATATCACAAGGGTGGGTATTATATAATTATTTTGATGTGTAAAAATACTTACATCGCAGATTTTTTAAAATTGAAAACCATTTTTTTATCACTAAATAATTTCTTTGGTAATTATTAATTGTTAAAAATATTATTTAGTGATAAAAAAATTGTTTTTAATTAAAAAAAATCTGCGATGTAAGTATTTTTACACATCAAGATAATTATTTAGCTAACTAAGTAGTTAAATATCATAAGGGTGGGTAGAAGGATATACTGCCACACAACTTTGTCTTAGCACATACTTCTTGTATGATATTCATACCATATCAATAAGCTCTCATGCGGAACAATATCGTCACTGAGCGGATCCGGACGTTGGTGTGAATCCAGCTTCAAGCTTTTTACTAAAGCCCATTGAATAAGTTAAATTTATTTGTAATCTCAAACTGTCAATTATGGTGTCTGAAAGTAAGCTGACAAGCTTTTAACCAATCCCATAGAATACATTAATTTCTTATAACTAATATCTAAAAACCTAAAATTACCTAAAATTTCGAGAATACACACAATGTATTTGCATCATCATAAACGAATTTACTATGAATATTATAGTATTTCAAACAATGTAAATTGATTTTCCTATGAATTATATGATTTTGGATTTTAAACTATGGTTAGAGCTTGACATATCTATTTTACCGAAAAACATTGCTTCATTGCATTCGAATGAAAAGGTTGGCGATATTTTTTAAATATATTTTATAAAAAAGCAATCATTCTGTGGTTCGACATATTTAATGAAAATATAATAATGACTTTGAATAAGACCACAGATTTAAAAAAAAAATTTATGAACGAATTCACCAATCATCTTATTGAAAAATATCATACCATCATAAAAAACACCGGTGCTCATATTCTCTATAAAAATGGCCATGGCAACAGATTAAATAATTAAAAAGCACTAGAAATAAAGAAAGCCATCAAAATTAATAGTCATATTTTTAATAATCAATTAAATTTGTCGCGTAGTCCAGTATTAAGTATATTTTCCGTTAACTCTTAAAACATCTCGTTATTTCTATCACGTTCTCAGTTGACGTTTTGTCTCTTTCATTTCAGATAATCTGTCTCTTTCTCTGCGTTCCTTTTTTATAATTTTAATGTTATTCTTCTACTTTCTTACTGTTTTATTTTATTTTGTGTTGTGTCGTCCCTCTGTATAAATGTGTTTATACAACCACACACTACGTATTTTTTGTTTTTTTTTAATTGTGTAACCTGATGATGCCTAGGCTAAGTAAAACCAGTCGGTCATAAAAATAAATAAATAAATCTGTGGTCGCTTACAAAGTTTTTATTTAATTTTCATTAGATATTTTTATGGTGTCTAGTAAAGAAAAATGTTTTAGAGAGTGTTGTCACTAGTGAACTAGTAATTTCATTATAAATTATTTTATAAAGGTGCTTTATAAAATTGTAGAACTATACTAAAAATAATGAGTGTAAATATAAATTTAAAAAAAAACAGTATACAGTAAATTTAAAGTGTAAGTACAAAGCTTAAAAATAATATAATCAATGAGTAAAAATGGTGATGGGAACGCGATACAAGTTAAGGGATCAATAACACCATACCAAGTCGGAGCTTGTACAACTGTGTTTAGTGGGAGATATTTAAACCTTTCGGCCCCGGGCCATGAATAAGGCGGCCGGATTAGGAGGATTAGTGCGGAGCGCCATGGCCACAAGTGACCCTGGGGAGATTGCCCCACGTATATCTGTGTACTCTCTAGACGTTTGAATTATGCTTCCATTACGATTACAGCAGAAAGACAAGGGATATTTAGTTAAATACTTCATTTATAGAATAATACGAGGCCTGTTCAAAAGAAAAGGTGAATTTTGAATTTTCGCGGGCTGGGTACATTCGATTATCGTTTTTTTGTTATGTTGGTACACATATGTTTATCATATGTTAGCATTATCAGCCATTTTGGATTAGTGGTTTGGTTTTGACAACTGGAAAGGTTAGTCAGGTTTTTGTGTGTTCTTCGATTTTTTACTTTTGAAAAAAATGGATCAAAGAATAAAATCCATGATTTGTTTTTCCACAACTCCAGGACGGATGGATCAAAGAATATGTTTTAAATTTTGCGTTAAAAATGGAATAAAGTGCTCCAACGCACTTAAAATGTTGACTGTGGCATTCGGCGTGTCTACTTTGTCTCAAAAAGTGTTAATAAGTGGTACAAGCGCTTTACAGAAGACCAAGAAGATGTTAATGACGATGAGCGTCCTGGAGTTGTGGAAAAACAAATCATGGATTTTATTCTTTGATCCATTTTTTTCAAAAGTAGAAAATCTAAGAACACACAAAAACATGACTCACCTTTCCAGTTGTCAAAAACAAACCACTAATCCAAAATGGCTGATAATGTTAACATATGATAAACATATGTGTGCCAACATAGCAAAAAAAAAACGATAATCGAATGTACAAAGCCCGCGAAAATTCAAAATTCACCTTTTCTTTTGAACAGGCCATGTATAATATTAATAATAATATTTCTGGCAGCTAGCTAAGTTCAGTGTATTATTTAGTGTTTGAAAGGTTGTAATTTTTTTTAATGAACCCTGCACACATTTTTGTTTGTGAACTGACTGACTGAAATTTATTTAATTTAAATTACTAGCGTTTCGAAAATTCTCCGTGGTGTATATGTAAAAGTTAGGTACGTAAATTGGACGGAGTTATGCAGAAAGCGTCCAACCCCAAAAAGATGAAACTGAGAAAAAGGCGTTTAAAAATATGATGATAAAAAATCATTAATATGCGTAATCGGCATTTGTAAAGTGAATATGATTTATTTATTTTCTTTATGAGCATTGATATTAGGTCAAATATCAGCAATGCGCGTTAGTAAAAAAAACTTAACCATCAAAAATCTATTACATTTGGAGCTGGGATGTTTCGAGCAGATATAAATCTCGTATTTGTCTACAGGAAATATGTAAAACTCGATTTTGGCAAATTAAGGGTTGGACGCTTTCTGCATAACTAAGTCCAATTTTAGCAACCTCTATGAAATTAAAAATTTACTTGTTATTTATAATATATTCCACTAAGTACAAATTGTGTGGAAAATTGAGATACTTATATATTTTTTCTAATACAGTTTTTTGCGCTTTGCGCTTACTATGGTTTTGTTTTATACAAGGTGTACGATATGCACAATTTCAAAGGCAGTTGTTACCTAATAATTCATATCACCGGTTAGCAGCTGAGTGGTCAAACGCGTCGGATTCATATTCAGGCATCATGGATTTAATTCTTATGTTAGTTAAGTCCTCCATCATTGCACTAGCAACTTCTTCGCGAATGTTGCTCTCTAAAAAAAAATATACAAATATGTACGAGTATATAAGTATCGCCACCTGAGGGACCACCCTGATCACCCTGCCATAGTAAGACTCGTAAAGATCCGGAGTGTTAAACTAGCCAGTTTCCACTAATCTTAACATAATAGGAAAATAATAATATCAAATCACACATATTAGAAAACGAGATAACGCATAAAGAATCACCAAACTTCGGTGATATCAATTAATTCTCCTATTTAAAAGTGCAAATCCGAACATACATTTCCCACTGAAAATAACTGAGAACGTCTGATTTAAAATAATAATTTATTAGTGTAAGGTTATATTAATATTTATTTCTACCAGATATGAATTTAAAAAAATATGTTGCTGCAAGAATACAAATTACCCCTCGAAGCCATATTTTTCGAGGTCCTTTGCCCGTCAAACATTCTCCTTTTTGAAAGTGCAAATCTGAACATACATTTCCCACTGAAAATAACTAAAAACGTCTGTTTTAATAATAATTAGTGTAAGGTTATATTTATTTTAATTTCTACCAGATATGAATTTTAAAAAATATGTTACTGCAAGAATACAAATTGCCCCTCGAAGCCATATTTTTCGAGGTTGGTTGCCCGTCAAACATTCTGAGCGTAAAAAAAAAACAGGATATCTTTTCCAGCTATGAGCTTTGACGGGGCATAATCATATGTAGAAAAAATATCGTAAATAAAAAGTAAAACCAATTTATCAATTCTGTTTCTTGCCGTTTTATGTCACGGCTATAAAACAACCCTTTGTTTTCATTTCCTATTTATGTCCGCCTGAGCATTTGATTCTACCCAGTCGATATATTCATTTTGTGATCATATAAGTTAGTGCTTCTGCTTCTAGCTCTGGTCATAACAAAAAATATTATTGGATGGTCCGAAATTTACACGATTTGGAGAGATTTTATTTTATTTTTGTCATTGGTTATTTATCCAATTTTCTGGGAATACAGAATATTGCGTTTTTTCGGAAACACACTTTGCAAAAACAATATTTTCCGACGAAAAAAATCGAATCTAAATAAAAAAACTTTGCTTTTCAAATAAGATTTTTCTTTTTAAACGTACACATATTGACTTGTTCTACCGGTATTTCGATGGAAGACGCTTCGAGGAACTTGAGTCATTGATCCCTACGGCACCGACGCATAGTCGGGAAACTCGCCAAATGCGCTCAACTTTAGTACACGGTTGACATTCAATACATAAGAACGGGTCGCTTTAACGACTCGTTTTTGTGTTCAACAGGTCGGCTGTGGAACGATATGCCGGCCTCTACCTTTTCTTCCTCCTTCAACATGAGCCTCTTCATGACCCAGGTTCACTCCTTCCTTTTCTCAAAAAGACCCTCCACACAGCATCCCTAAAGATGACATAGGCCCTGATGGATATTAGTTCCCTCAAGGCCTCTTGTGTGGAGTTAATTTTAAAAATAAAAATAAAAACATTGAAATGATCTGTCAATAAAATGAATACATATTGAAGGGATTTTTTTTCAGTGAATTTATTACGTTTTTTCAAAACACACATTACAAGATCTCATCTAATAGGACATTGGACAAGTTAAAGTTAGATTTAATCTCATTCACTGTCCATGAACGCATCCACGTCGTTGCTTACTAAATTTCCACCATTGACATTTCCTCAATTGCAATTTTTATACATTTAGGTTTTCCACGCGCTGTGAGATTTCTACGTTTTATTATTTGAGTGAAAATAAAATATGATAAATAACTTGCTTTCAATTTTGTTATTTAAATAAATAAATAATTTTCCTTCTAGTTTCGTTACTATTTTCATCAAATCTTTAATTCTTATAAAAAAACGTGTATAATAAAACGCACAATAAGTGATTTATTTATCATTTATATGAACTTCCCCTGAGAATTTTTTTTCAAAAGAAGCCTTGCGTAAATTCAAATAATTAAACTCCCTCCGTCTTTGAGTTGATTGAGTTTGATGTGACGTATGTTCGTATCCATCGTATAAAAGCCACTTAAACTAGGTTGTCTAACAAAATGGTTAAAACACAGAATCATAAGCATGAGTAATACATGTTTTTGAGTAATTTGCCATTTCTGCTAAATTTTAACTTCTTGCTAATAAATCAAGGTTGGGTGATTTAAAATTTCCATTTGACTTCGTCTCGTTTCATCAATTTTCATTTTAATGATTCCGTTAAACGTCGATTCTAGGTCCATCTCAGCTTTTGAACAAATCACGATCAACTGAAAAGCATTACAACACGACCGTTATGCTTTCCAGCTTATCACAAGTTGTTCAAAGTTGAAACAAACTGACAATTGGGCGTAGTTATGCACCGAGAAAAAGGCGTTTGAAAAATATAACGATACAAAAGCATTAATATGCGTAATCGGTATTTATAAAGTGAACAACAGTGTTTTTTTATTTACGAGAATTGTTACAAATTAGTAATTTATCAATGTGTTTATTTAAAAAAATGTTGTTCCTAGGTTAATCTTCATTTAAATGGTTTTAAACTTAAATTTAAGTCAAATATCTACAGAGTGCGTTAGTAAAAAGAATAATAACCAAAAATCTTTTGCATTTGGAGCTTGGATATTATCAGCATATATAACTTTTATATTTATCTATAGTATAGGAAAACATAAAAAACTCGATTTTGGCAAATTGTGGGTTGGATGCTTTCTGCATAAGTACGTCCAATTGGCGCTAAGCAGGGGCCGTTTAAATAAAAAAAAAAAAAAAAATGAAATTTGCGATGTCAACTATTACGAAAGTTTAAAACAATCCGCACTTACTCGTTGTACTGTCGAGTATCTTGTGACATACGGCCTCTATATTCAAATTCAGTATTTAAGGTTCGATTTTTTTTCCTGAAAAACGCAGAAGAGTTCAACAACTTGTGTCCGAACATTTAAGCTCCTGATACGATTCCGTTTCCCCGGCCTCAGAGTGCAGCAGAGAGTGTGTGAAGCAGAGATAGAGTAGGAGGGTACATCACACGGGGTATGGAAAGCAAGCCAGTCTTGCGGGGAATAATTGATCCGCAGTTTACCCCGAACTGCTCATCTGGGAGGGCCTGTAAGATTAATGAAGCCGCACTATGGAATGGGTGTGAGGGAGATATTTCTATGTATAATGTATGCCGGTGCTACTCAAAATTTTGTGGTTCGCGGCCAGTATATATTTTTCAATTTTACCTAGAGACCGGTTTCGTTTTGTTGAATAAATATGCATAAGTAGTTAATAAAATTTTATTTAACTAATAGAAAAACACGTACATGAATAATGAAAATGGAAAAATGAACCATTGACACCAAATAATAATAATAATAAATGGATAACTTTTATAGCGCCGTTTTTGTAAGAAAATCACCTCAAGGGCACCAACGCAGCAACCTACAGTCCCCCTCGAAACAGGAATCCCTAGTGAGGAGGACTGTGAATAAAATATTAATGTTTTTCAACATATCAGTTTTTCAAAACGTTATATAGTAATTAATAAAATAAAAATAAATAATTTCAATACTATTACGATATTTTTTTCTTGATTTTACTTTCGATGATTGAGAAACCAGTTTCTAATAAGTAAGGAAATGCAAATAGTCAAATAATGTTCAGTGCCCTACAGTCGTAACCTACAACCTAACCTAACCTAACAGTTGGTCTAATTGATGATTCGTAATATATATTTTTTTAAATTGTAGAATTTCATTTCATATTTCATAAAATTGCACGAAAATCGTTTAAATTTGATTTATTTAAGTGGACCTGGCCAAACCTACAATCGTTGAACGTGTTTTGTTTAGACCCATCGGGTTTTATGTGTTAAGAATATAGCGTCCTTATACATATATACTATAAATATTATGTTTGGTAGTGGTTCACGGTTCAGCCTTTGAGTAGCCCTGGTGTATGCGATATGTACCAAGTGGTCAACAGTAAGCCGCTTACAGGTAGTAAGTGGATGAACAATGAAGCATTTCGTGGTAATAAATTCAACAATGGATTCAAACATACGTGTAATTATAAATACATACAGCACATACGATGGTAGTTACTTTCCGCTGGCTGTGAGTAGGCGGCAGGTAGATGTGAGTACCTATATGCCTATACTATAATTATGATTTTATTTACCTGCTAAAGTACGTTAATCCTCATTGTAGATTTAAATTTGTGCATAACAGGGTAAATATTTAATCACCATTTTCGAAAAGTTTCGTAGGCAGAGCAAGTGGTTTGACTAGGATTGTAGGGTAGTATTGAATTTATCAAATTCTTGCGGAAAACTTATTTTAATATTGATTTATTCACGGCTTTGTCCACAAATACATATATTTATATAAATATATATATATTTATATATTTATATATATATATATATATATATATATATATATATATATATATATATATATATATATATATATATATATATATTTATATATATATATTTTATTTATATATTTTATTTATTTATTTCTTTTTAAAAACAATATACACATAAACAGTGCAAAAATATTATACAAGAAATAAAAAAAATACTTATAAATATTACACATACATTTTGTTTTTGACCATTTTTTATTTAATATTTTGTCTATATTTGACAAAATATTAAATAAAAATTGGTTAAAAACAAAGTGTATGTGTTCTATTTATAAATATGGCAAGCCACAAAGTTAATTCTTTTTACGAATATAAAAAAATATTATTTAAATAACGGGTACATCCAAAATTAAATAGTTTATAGATTTAATTTAGCTTTACGAGATGAAAAAAACTGTTCTAAGGTGTACTTAATATAATCAATATTAATAAAATAGTAAATAAAAATATAAATAAATTAATTAATTAAAATACGCGTATCAGAATTATCGTCTAGTGAGATGGGTAGAAAACATGTATAAGTAACAACTTATTTAACGCCGATAAACGCACGGGTTGCCGGCAATTTGTATTTATTTATTAAAACTAAGGAATACTTTTGTCTTAGCACAGTATGAATCTCGATATAAAAGCAAAAGCCCATAGGTTATCTTTAACCAAAATATTTATTAGGAAACTTTTTTGGTTCACCGGATTTTTCGCAAGTCGTGAGATTTCCACTAACACCTTAAATTTTTGTATTATTAACTTCCGCACCAAGAATATCGTGGTTTTATGATGAAATTCTTCCCTCATGGTACATTTTTCACCACATTACATCTAATGTGACACAAAGTAACCAGGTGTATCCGGATAACAGAAACGTGGGGGAGTTATCCTTTCAAGTGCTGCCGCGTGTGATCAGGTATGATTTACGTCAACTGCATCATTTTGGTTGACAGAGGAAGGGCGTATAAGCTGTTAGGTTTATTTGGCGCGTGCTGAGATTTTCCTGGCGTGCCATTGGCTATATACAAATATTAACTCGAAATGATTGAAATATAATTAAAACACTATAAATTCAATATTTTAACCATTAAATATTTATTTTGTAAAAATGAAATAATAACAGATTTTATTTTAATTTTTATGACCGACCGGTTTCGCTTAAACTAAGCAAAATTAGGATACGAAATTAAATTAAACGAAAAATACATAGTGTCTAGTTATTTATACTCATACATATAGAGGCAGAACACAATATAAAATAAAATAATAGAACAGTAAGAAAATAACCAATTAATATAAAATTATACTTAAATGTACATATAACTAATATAATAAAGAAACACAGAGAGAAAGAGACAGATAATATGAAATGGAAGAGGCAAAACGTCAACTGAGAAGGTAATAAAAGAATTATGAGAAATTTTATGAGTTCACATGAAATATACCAAAATATTGGACTACTGGACAAGTTTAACTAATTAAAAAAAAAAAAAATGACTAATAATTTTAATGGCTTTGTTATTTCTATTGTTTTTAAATTATTTAATCTGTTGCCATAACCATTTGTTATGGAGAATACGAGTATGAACACCATTCTCTTATTTTATTTTATATTGTGCTCACTCTCTATTTGCATGAGAATATATAACCACACACTATGTATTTTTTCTTCACTTTAATTTTGTACTCTGATGATGCCTTGGCTAAGCAAAACCCATCAGTCACTAAAAATAAAATCTGTGGTTTTCTACAAAGTTATTATTTCATTTGCATTAAGTATGACAAACTCACTCAGTGATTATTAACACTACATAATAGAAGCAAGAGACACAAGTAAAAAAATAATATAACTAGCCCAATCGTTACATATTTTTAAGCAATAGCAGAATATTTTTTCTGAAACTGTACAAATTATCGACAAAAATGTCTACATTAGTAACTCTATCTTATTACATGGTCGACACATTTCGACAGAAGGTAATATTACTTCTGAGTGTATTCAGGTGGAATGTGCTATATGATGATTGACTTATTTTTATTTTTACTACGAAAATATAACAAAAACCGTAATGCCTTCACTAAAAATCGGGGAAGCGTCTCATAGAGATGTTCAGAGAGACTTATCACTTGTGAGTGCAGTATTTTCCGTCTCGAATCGTGTACTCATTGCTTGGATTGAGTAGTGGCTTCTTTCGCCTATTACCAGAAGCCCCTCCATACCATGACTCTCTTTCCGCCGATGGTTTTACTCGTGTCCTTTGACTGGGACAAAAAAAACCGACATGGGTTAAGGCGCAGAAAAGCCGACTCTACGAATTGGAAACGAGCGCATAAACTACTTCCTCGCGCTTGAGTTATCTCGGGTAGTCTCGCCGAGAGAGAAAAACTGGCATATGCATTTAAAAAATAAATAAACAAGAGTCCCAAACGTTTGGGGCCAGTGAGACTATGTCATCCGCAATTGGAGTATGTTGTGAGGCTGAAGGTATTGTAAGGGCAGGAGATGGAGAAGAGGAATATTGGGAAGTACCTAAATCCTTAGATCTAGTTACTAAACACGGCGTAAGCCATTGTCGAGTGACGGCCTCCATAGTCGAGTGGTAAGACGCTCGACTACAAATCCCAAGGTCGCGGGATAAAACCCGGCGTGCGCCAATACTTTTTATTTAATTAATATGTGTCATAATAAATTAAAGTCATGTAAAATTAATAAAAAGTATATTTGCGGCACGTTCCAGAGTGGTAGATACTCTAAGTATCGCCCTGGTGAAAGACTACCATTCAGAATCGAAACGTTGTTTGAAATGGCTTTAGCCGTGTTTGGTGGCCAGATCTGAATAGCCAGGTACTTCCCAACCTTCCTCTTCCAAATCTCCTTCCC
This sequence comes from Drusus annulatus, assembly GCA_022651775.1. Lineage (NCBI taxonomy): Eukaryota > Metazoa > Arthropoda > Insecta > Trichoptera > Limnephilidae > Drusus > Drusus annulatus. Next base: position 13,075 of record JAGWCC010000637.1, read on the forward strand.
TTCCCCAGTACCTTCAACCTCACAACATACCCTATTTGGGGATGCCATAGTGTCACTGGCTCTAGACGGTTGAGAGCAGTTGAGACTCTTGTGCGGTATTCATATAAAAAAATAAAAAAATTTCAAGCAATGTCTTGATTCTGAATAGTGTTCCTTTACCAGGGCAATGCTGAGAGTATTTTTCTACTCTGAAGCTTGTCGCAAATATACTACATATTAATTTATAGTGAAATAACGCAAACGAATCGAACAAAATATATTTGCGCACGCCGGGATTTTAACCTGCGACCTCTAGATTTGTGGGCACGGATCTTAACCACTCGATCGCGGAGGTTGTCAATGCATTACAGTTAAGAATGAATTTTACTCTCACCGAAAAAAAAAATTAACGGCATCGGGTCATTGCCAATCTCCATCGGTCGTATGAATGTCTCTTTGAAAAAAGCTTGGTGTTAAAGCCTGACAATCCGGTGGACAAATGTGGACATTGCATGGCAAACAAAACATTTATTAAAATCCAGGGCACCAGGATCACAGAGAGGCGGCGCGGGCGACACGTACCGCACAGCCGCCCAGCCACCCAGCCGCCCAGCCACCCAGCCGCCCAGCCGCCCAGCCGCCCCGGGCTGACACTCGTGTGAAATATCACCTCATTTGTTGGTGCCATAAAATGTATTTATCAGATCAACGCACGCATCGGCCGTCATCCGAACACAGGCGCCTTCGGGCAGAGCGATTGAAAACACACAGCGGCAGCGGCACTCTCGCTCCTCGTCACTTCTGCCCTCCCCCCCCCGCGCAGTTTTTATTTGGACAGTCGTACATTTATGCAATTTTATGGAGGCTTCTTTCGGTCATTATTCACGGGCCAAACGTGAAAAAGAGGGGATGCCAACGCCGGAAAAGTGATCGAATTGAAAAAGTGAAGTGTGGAATGTTTATATCAATTCGAATTATTCACCGGTAATGGATACGAATTTATTCTGCAATGTCCACTTTTGATCCCAGTTTAGATGGCAGTGCTATATGTATCAAAAAGCTTACATCGTAATCCGCAATACTTAATTCATTCTCCAAAACGAAAATCAATAACATTCCTAAATAATTATTGTAATTGAAGGCTTAAAATGGGATTTAAATAATGGCGTGTTGATTATATTGGTATTCCCAAAGATGTTGCATTAAGGAACTAGTGTCATTAAACCTTCAACACCGCTGCAAAAACTGGAAGAAATGCCGAATGCGTGTCAAATATTTGTACAGCGTGTAAATTAGCCGCAAGGGAACTGTTCGGTCTTTCACTCGATAATGAATGAATTAATTAACTAGCTTGTGTATTTTTTGCCTCCATAAAATGAGTCTTAAAAACTCAGGTTCCACTTAAGAACTTCAGGAAGGAAAAATAATGAAATAATAAATACAAAACATTACTTTTAATGCAATATTTAGAATACTATTTATTTGTACATTATGTAAAGCGTTGCTAGCAACTAATTTCCACAATATCTTTTATGCACATAATTTTGAGACAAAGTGTGTTAAAAATGTGTTTTCAATATAATTACTTACATTTGAGCTTGTATACGTGAAATTTCATTTCAAATTAAAATACGATCGCACTTTTTCTGGCATTTGCTGTTTGCTGCACTTTAATAGCTCTGAGAATCAGAACAAACGTGTTAACTTACCCTCGTAAATACTTGTTACATCGGACGCAGATGGCCCCAACAGCCCAATAGCCAACACCCAACACCCAGCACCCAACACCCAACACCCAACACTTAACACCCAACAGCCCCTACCCCACGTGGGCACTTTGTGGTTTACTTTGTAACGTGAGAAAATATGTTTACAATAGGAACCCTATTTCGTTCTCTTTAAAGTGACGCATTCAACTTTTTAAAATATTCAAACAATATAGTATTAAAACAACAAATAATAATTTTTCAAGGATTTTTCTTAGACGACGAATATAAAAATAACAAAACGCAATGGTCACGACAAATGGTGTACCTGAATGTTTAATAGTTGAATTGTTTTGTTCATTTTACAATATCTTTTTTCATATTAGAATAAAGTTGGAAAATTTGCCTTAAAACACGTTATTGACAAACCAAAGCGAATTTTCATAATACGAAAAGTTGTCAGTATAACGATACTAGTAAGAAAGAAATTCTAAGACAACATTCAAATGAACGTCCGAAGCTTACATTTTATAATCTGGGGACAAGATTTAGTGATTGGTTAATATCTTTCTTAGAATATATTTAAAAAAGCAGAGAAATCATAAATTTGTAGGACTGACATATTGGCAATGTTCTACAAAGCTAAAAGTTTTTTCAGCCTTTCTAGTGATTATGTGTGTGAATTATGTTGTAGTTTAGTATAGTTTTAATGTGATTAGCTTGGCTTTTTTATGCAACTGATAAAATTTATAATCCTACAGATATGGATATATTCTTCTGTTTATCAAGAACGCATCCTAATTTTTTGAAAATATTCTAAGCTTGTACGGTATTTTCCCATCCATCCATATTTTGGTTACTAAATTGACTGCTGAATTTAGAATAGCAAAGCATCTATGAATGATTACCCCCGCGGTGGTAGGCTATTGACGTCAGTTACTGCTAAAAATGATCTAAAAGTTTAGAGCATAATGGCAGGAGGATACATTTGATTTAACTATACATTTAGGCGTTTCAAAAGTTCTGTCGAGATGGTTGCCGCAAATGCCGATTTTGGAAAAAACCCAAACGATATAAAATTTCAAAGGGGTATTCAACCTTTAGACAGCCTCCGTGGTCGAGTTGTAAGATTCTCGACTACGAATCCAGAGGTCGTGGGTTCAAACCCGCCGTTCAAAAATAAATTTTGTTGTTTTCATATGTGTCGCAACACATTTAATTAATATAATATAATAAATAGTATATCTGCGGCACGTTCTTGAGTGGTAGATATTCTAAGTATCGCCCAGACCACCATTCAGAATCCAAACGTTGCTTGAAATGGCTTTAACCGTGTTTGGTTACCAGGTTTGAATAGCCAGGTACTTCCCGATTTTTTTCTCTTTTCCATCTCCTTCCCTTTCTCACCACCTTCAGCCTCACAACATACCCTAATTGAGAATGCCATAGTAGCTGTAGACAGTTGGGAGCACTTGGGACTCTTGTGCGGTATTTTAAATTGGACACAATTGTTTGTTTTTATTATTTTTAAACATTTTATAATATTTTTGTTATATGAGATGCCTGAAAGTGCAAAAAGTGAAGTGGATGTATTTAAAATGAAAATTTCACTTACTGTAAAAATGTTATATTATAATTTGTTAAAAATAACCACGTATATTAAATTTACAGTATACATACCAAATTATGTGAGCTAACTCAGTAAATAATCTTATTATTCTTTCCTTATGTATATAATATACTAGTTGTTTGTTAAAAATTACGAGATGTAACTTGGCTTGCAATGCTTTCTGAAAAAACCATAAAAAACTATAGGTCTGACAGGTAAATGCCACAAAACATATTTTATGTAGGTAACGATTTAATGGTTTTGATTAAAAAACATTATTTTTTATCTTTATGATTTTCATACACAGTTTCAATTTTCAAAACTTCCCACCTTTAAAATACTAGTGCTCTATGAATTGTGTGGGATTGCAAGAACCTCCCCACATTCCAGAATTAAAGTAATACAAAATAAATTATAATAATAATGTATCTAGTCCAATTGTATCCTAACCGATTTGTAGACCTGTGACTGGTACAAAGCGTCGGGTCCGCACCAGAAAGCACCATTACGGGTTAAATTCTCTGCAAGCTAAGTCCGCAATAATTACTAAGTAATATATATTTTTTATAAATATATGCATTTACTTCACTTACTTCTTCTACCACATACAAAAAAACTATCCGTTATGACTTGAAGCAGTAAAAAAACGCGAGAATAAAATGAAATGAGCCGAAAGCTTCTAGCGAGGAACTATTTCACAACAACTGAAAAATATGGCATGCGTAATTTACCGGTTTCATAAATAAGTTGGTCTGGGCGATGAGAAAGGATTGCGCTGCGTGAGACTTCATGTGCCCCTCTGTACCAAGATGACAAAGCCTTCGAGGGTTGGTGGAGGCTGTTGCGAGGGGAGAGGACCGGAAGCGATGAAGACGCGACAGGCGGGAAAAGCTCCTCGCACCGGAAGTCGGGGAGGAAACAATGGGACTGGTTTCGTGGTGTGTCCGTATTAGATAGTTAACGTTCGTGATATTAAATACAGCGGAAAGTTATGGCGTACAATGCTCAAAAAACGTGAAACGTAGAAGCATTTTTAGTTGCATGAAAAGACTTTCAATGCGATATTTTGAAGGCAGATTTTTTTTTATTGTGATGAAAGCTATTTTACTTCATTTTAAAGTGCGTCGCTTGGTTGGCTTTCTGACGACAAAAAGTTTACAAATTTCACAAGACATATCATACGCCGTAGACAGGAAATGCGTCGGGTTCTCATCCAGGCGTCGTAATAAACTAAAATAACTCCTCCATAACCGCACAAGCAAAACTTTTCGCTTATATTGATAGTATTAAGAGTTTTTCAAATATTATCTTGTTATTTCTAAATCAGAAATATTTTTATATATATCATAAAAAATGGTTTAATAATTTGTTTGAAATTTGCAAATCTGAACTTTTTTAAATTGAAAAATGTGTATATCTTCTTAAATTGATATTTTTCGCCTTGAAAAACTATTCAACATTATTTTATTTTACTAACGCCTTAAAGGCTTTTACACAAAATACATTTAAGTAAAATAAAGGAATACAATAAATGAGCAGAATATAACATTTATTATTACATTTCCAAAGAAAATCTTATTATTTTTAATATTTTTGTAGTATTTTATTAATTTACTGGGTTCTATATTGAACGTTTCTAGGAAATTCATAGGCTCGAAAGCAAAGCAAAAACACAAAAAGAAATTTATGAATGCCATTCTGCCACATTTCTACATTTCCAATTACACTTCGAAACCGTAAAATAGTACGTATCTTCGTTCCATTACAGCACTTTTAATAGCTATCAGTTGTTTGGGACCGACTCGTTTATTTGGACCCTAGTAAGCAATTTGGTTTCCAATGCAATAAAGGCGTTATTGATAATTTTACTATGGTAAGCGAATTTTGGGTCAACAGAATTATAACCATGCTTAAAGGTTACATTACGGTTAGAAAAACAATTTTAAAATAAGTGTTTCATATTAGGAAAGCTTGCACAGACCAATGAACTGTGTTTTGTGTATTTCCGATATTGTTAATATTATTTACTTAAATAAACGCTTTGCTTTGTATGCATAGTCTTTTTCAATGGTAAATTAGAAAAAGAAACATAAACATCACGGCCTAGAATCAATTTCATTGAAACACGGAATAAATTGATAGGTAGGTAATTTATTGGTTTTAACAACGTCTAAGAACAGGTTATCTTCTTGTCGTGTTGATTAAATGCTAATTTCAATATTTATCTTCAACACCATCAAAGGAACAAAAATAATAAATTTACATTGTTAAACAAGAATGAAGATTTATACAAAAGAAAATTTATTCATAAATAAATACGAAATTCACAAAGCTCGTTTTTTTACCGTTCATCTTTTTCTTCTCTGTTTTTTATTACTTCATAAAGAGTAAAGAAAGTACATGGTTGTTGTGGTGACTTCTCAAGTAGACCTAACCTGTTAAAAAGAAGCCAATTTGAATTTCGCATGAAGGACGTTAAAATTTATAAAATTCAATTCTTAACTTTATGCGTACGAATTAAGGCGATTTATTTTTAAAACAAGGTGGTGAAATTAAATTCACTACTTTCAAAATCCATAAAAAAAGTTAATGAAATAATTTGTGAAGCGCAGACCTCAATTAAAAAAAAATCACAAGTAGGGTAATAAACACATTGAGAAAACTGTTCGAAAGGAAATCCAATAGTCAAGAGATCTTTTATGAGCCTAATATTTTATTATTTCTAGGATTATGGAAAGGCTGCATACAAAAAGAGAGCGAAACATATTTTTTTAAATGTTGCAACACATAAATATCAATTTTTCCTTATATTGGGTGAAAATTATAAAACTCTTAGCATTATCTGAATTTTGTCTTAAAAAGATTGGCAATCATTTAATAAACCTGTTTGCATCTGGTGCCTAGATGTCAAAAGTTCATAAATATATTAGAGACATCAGTTTTATTTGCAATCGGTATTATCATTAATTATCAATCTATCGATGACACTTCTTGAAATTTTTTGTTCGGTTGTTTATTTTATTAAAATGAAGCATGGTATATTTGAAAAAGTAATGAAGAGGTGCATGGTTTACTCTCAATTTCATCATTTCCTTATTCGGGTTCCTACTAAATCTTCCCAGGGTCGAGATGGTATCCTCTCATTCTCCCATCTCGGGCTAGTACTACCGAGTGGCTCGAGATCATTGTTGGTCCATGATATATGTATAAAACTCCAAGCTCCGTCCGTTCGTTTCTTGTCAGCGATTGTTTTCTTTGTCTATGATGATTAACTGCCTCTCAGGAGCGGGGTACAAAGGATCGAACCAGCGTATAAAAACTGGAGTATTGAAACGTTTGGTACATTGTTCACGAGGAATGTGGGTTACTGGATTTATTGGCGTTTTATTTTAATTAAACTTTTTATCAAGATATTAACAGTAGAATTTTGTAGAAAATTATCTCACTCTACAGATAAACTTTTCTATTTTCATAAAATTTTACAACGATTTGGAAGTCTTTTTTTTAGCTTCTATTTATTGTTTGATTGACTGTTTTCAGTCACAAGATATGTTTTTTGAAAGACACGACGAAGAACCCGATGTGGTAGTGTTGGCCTAATGTTCTTTGGGGAAATATAAAAAAAGATTACTTAGTGAAAGATATTTACTAATTTTATTAATTGTTAATCATAACAAGTTTCAGAAATTGGTTTAAACTCCGTGATATTTTTTCTGGATATTAAAAATCACCCTTTACGTTCAGATATGGAAGCGGAGAATTGAAAAAAAGTTTAAAGCATAATAATGATTTGTATTCTTCCTAATACTTTCTATTAACATACCTTAATCATGGACTCCATCAAAACTTTGAAAAGCCTTTGACTTGACATTATCTTCCTAATCTACATTTTTTTCCTATTTGTCATTGTGTACGTGCTATACTTTTCCTGCTATTTCAGTTTTTTTGCCATTCTGTGTGATGTATGGTAGCTAATGCACAAATAATTCGTAAAAAATACTAATAAAAAATTCACAATTTTGACTCATTTATAAAATAGAATGAATCATAAGCCAATCAGAATGAAGCATTGTTTTCATCGGTGCGTTTGAACCGAGAAAATACTTAATTAATTCTGCTCCGCGCCGATACAAAAAGGAGCCGCTCGGACGTCAAACGTTAAGTTAACTTCAGCCAGTCACGGGAAAGCTCCTCATGGCCGGAAAATTAAATGGAAAATCGAATTAAGGCCTCGCTGCGTCACACACTCGTGCTGCGTGAAACAAAACGACCAAATTGAATAGACTTAATAAGAAAACCAAGACTTTTCAGTCTGAATTTAATTAGGTTATGATTTCAGGGAAGAATTTCAATTTCAGAGACGAAGGGAGAGCGTAAGAATCGAGGTAACAATAGCGATGAAATGGTAGGGACATTATTTCTGCTTTATTGTTACCGTGATTCTCCGTCCCCCGAGATTTTGCGTAAAATGACGATTGCTTTGTGGCGAGAGCGAAAACCGTGCGACCGACTCTAATTCTATTGGCAACTCATTAAGCGTTATTACAAACGGTGTTTATTAAATCTTTCGGCGTTGTTTGCTCAAGAAATTACTGTTTTGTTAAGAATTTCGCAGACTCTAGCAAGTTACAAAAAGTTCTATAGGGTTGTAGGCGTACAGAATATGAATATAGCATCCACTTTATTAATTGAGTTTTTAAACAAATTTATTTTGTCGAATGGGAAATAACAAGCTTTTAAATATATTTTATATTTTAAAAGGATTATATTTGCATATTAAGTAAAATACATTTCTTCAAATTAGTTTTAACGATAATTTAATACACGTTGTTACCCGTGAAAAATCATGGTTTGTAACTAGAATTACCAATGTATATGGTATTGTAGAAGTTTTGAACAGTACCGAGGAATATTTATCCCCCTTCCTCTGTAGTTAGAGGTGCATACAGAAGAATATAATATTTTCTACCCAGTGAGTGGTGAGCCGTGAGTGGGCTGCTTTTTGCTGCTGTAAAGATTTGTTGTGTACGTGTTTATATATAAATGCTTATAGTAAAATTCTAGAGACTGTGTTTTTTGTGCTTGTAGCAATCTGTATTTAATCCTACTCACCGAGGATAGGGAGTGTATAAGATGGTATTTGGACGGAGACAAAAAGGGTAAGAAAAATATTAGTTCCTTTTATCCACACATTTCAAATATCGAACAACGTCTGCTAAAATAGTGTCTGAAATAATTAAGGGTAGGTAATTTATTAGGTAAAGTAAGGATACGAAATGTATTTTTTTTAATTTGATGTTTTTAACTAACATCAATTCAAAAATTGAAAAGTTCTCACTCGTGTGGTCGTACGCACTTACAAAGGAAATAATTTACCGTCGATTCCACCATTGATTTAATCTGTTGCTTTTAAGCGTTTGTTTAATATTTTTTTGCGTCATAAATTGTTAGTGCTTTTGTCCTTGATTCGAACATTCACATTGATAATGTACAATTAAATGTCCGAAAGAAAATATGCACGATTCCATAAAAACTAACAAATTTATTGTGTAACAGGAATTCATTTCCTTCAAATAAATTTTGAAATATGAGTTTGAAAGTTTGAACCCTTAGAGAATAATTTCAAAATTCTAACAATAACATCAGCGGGTAAAAAATGAACCTTATAACGAACCCATATTTTTCCAACAAATTATGTGGGGTCGTTTTATTGGCAATTTTTTATGCGTGGCATTATTTGCTAAACTCTTCACCCCTTTATTTTTTTTTGAATTACGCTGAAGCGGTCATCTTGTTCAACCACAGCCATTAATTTCCCACAGGGCCTGGGCTCAGTTGTTAGGGCGATTAGTAACTACACGACGGGACTAGGCCCAAAGTGGTATCAGGCCCTAAATTAGGTCCATTCTACCAGGGCCTCAAGCCGGACTGAACCGGACCTTATAGGGAAACCGGGATGAACGAGCCCCACACTGGTTAATTATATAATCATATTATAACTTGTCCAGTGAACAAATAATGGAATCATTCATTATACAAAGGGTTGCTCATTTGCATAGGGATTAAAAATTCAATTTTTTAATTCTGTGATCAATCCTCGGAATATAAATATTATTCAATAATGTGTTCAGAACTCACCAAAGGTCGCCAGCTTTAGGCTGGAATTTGGCAACCTGAAAATACAACAAAACAATCAGTTTTATATTTTTTTGAGTAAAACATTCGATACACATTTAACAAAATTTATTTCAAAGAAAGCTGTTGAATGCATTCGCTTGTACTAGTATTGTTTGTAATATCAGAAAGTATTATATCATTTGAAATATTCACATGCATATATTGTATTACATTTAAACATACAACCATAAACGTTATTACAACTGCCATTTAAAAAAATACACATGCTTTTTAAGTAGATGTACTCGTACATACACAAGCATATCTTGAGTTTCAATTGTCATAGAAACCAGATGAAGAATTTAAACCTCATGGAAACAATTAAGTAAGACAAATCTCATATAATCAACATAATTTTTATTTTGTCAATTTAAATTAGGTAGGTACTTCAATAGTTTATTTAAAAAAAAAATTGTATGTTTGTTTTGATATTAGTAGTGTACTAATTTTTCGGTTTCACAACTCATGTGATCCGTTATTTCTTTTAGATGTGAATTAAAAATGTTTTTTTATGATAGAAATTCCTTCGAAAAATCAGTTTATTTAAACTTATTGGAAATTATTTTTCTCTAAAATTGTTAACAATATAAAAAAGAATTACAAAGGAAAATAAATATAAGCCTTTTATAAATAAATATTTATTATTAAAAATATTTTTTCCTTGTTAGGTTTGGATAATGCGAAATTATTATTTAACTACATTTCATTTATCTAAAAATATACAATATTACAAAGAATTACGTTAAGCTTCAGTAAAAAAAAACTTCATTATTTATGGGAAAGGGGATTTCAGCTCTGTAAAACATAATTATTATAAGATTTATTTGAAGTAAAAAATGAGCTTCCGGTTTTGACAAGAATTTGAATGGTTGAATAAGCAGATGAAAGTGTTCAGTGAGTAAGCTATAAGTGTTCTATTAAATTGTCATCTTTGAAAGAATTTTTCATAATTTACTGCTTTCTTTTCTTTTCTAAACAAAAGACTGCCTTTGAGAGGCTTTTATTGAAAAGAAAAGAATGAAAATAATGATAAATAATAAAATATTTCAACTGCCATAATTTTAACGGAAAGGTAAATTTTCGTATTGGGGCTGTTAAAAATAAAGTCAAAGGGCGATTACAGATGTTCAAAATGTGTTGAAATATAAAAAAATCTTTAAGAAACAAAAGTTTTTATAAAAAAATGCACACACGTGATTTTTGTAAAAAAAAGAATGCATTTTAAGCTTAGAGCTTGGTTCTTTTTGTGGTTGATACTAAGAGAAGTGAAATTAAAATCTTTTCATATTCAAAAGGGAACACTTTGTCAACATTGAATATGTCATCAAGAGAACATTTTCCAGAACTCCATTTAAAGGTAATCGACACATTTTAATTTGCTGAATAGTTTTAAACCGTTTCTTTATAATATTTAAGATCGAAAGGTACCTAACTATTCATTTTGAAAACATGTTCATAATGAGTTTTTTATGATTATATTGAAAGTTTTTTTTTCTTAACTTGTCTTAGATGAAAAAAAGTGTTACTTGTGAAAATCAAACAGTATACGTGAATGGTACAAACACAGGTATAATAAATAATCACATAATATATTGTGCGATAATATTTGATTGTTCATCTTCATGTCACAAAATCAAAATGATCATTTTTTTATAATTGATGGTTTGTTATGATAAAATTCCAAATGTAATTTTGAATTGAAAAACAATTTTTCGTCAGTCGATAACAACATATGATGATTAGAGTCAATATGCCAATAATCCATCATTGTCCAACGGAACTCTATGTGACGTGCAAGATCATCCATCATCATTTTGGCGTAATATGAATAAAACCTCAAAATGAATTATTTCAATTACACATAGCCAGCCGGGATGGTATGTTACGTAGGTTAAATTTAATAACATAGGAATTGAAAACAAATACAGTTATTTTATTTTGTTTGGATCGACGTTTATAAGGCTGCTCTTTTTAATGCAATGTACAAGTGCTTTGACTCTTGCACTAGAAATCACACGAAAAATAGGACGTTTTAGATTGGTATACACTTAGAATTGCCCTGGGAATTGACTCTCCAATGGTGTTAGAAAATGTTGCCATTATATCCATAAGTTTCAGAATCTTGACAGATTTGACGCTTCAGATAATAATAGCTAATGGACAATACATCTTTTGAATCTATACCCAAAAGACTTTACATCAAAAACCTGTTGACAATACATCAAGAGGGTATATTCCCATTGAAATTGAATTTGCTTGACTGACGTAAAGTGACAAACAACTTTACTGCTAAAATAAACACTAAACACCAAAAACTCTATTTTTGTTAATGAATTTGAAATAGGATATTAAAGGCTCAGCACCCTAAATGGCGCTTACGTCACTTTGTAGCATTACAATATAAGCAATACTGCACATGATTTATCTGTTAATTCTACATATGCAGTTAGGAAAATGTCTATGGTATCCATTGAACAAAAAAATTGGGCTGTAATCTTTAATCTAACATCTAACAAAAACATACTAAAATGACAGTAAAAGGTGCAGTTCGAAAACCAACGCAGCCGTTTTTGAACGTTTTACCCAAAGTTACAGTTTGCATTTCATGAATAACTTGAAAGATTATTGTTTAAAAATTGTATTAACTGGAAACCCTAGACGTTTGTCTCACTAATAAATTGATAAAAAAAATCTATAGAATTAACAGATAAATTATTCGAAGTATTATTTGCATTGGAAAGCCAAAAAGTGCGTATTTTTGGGTACTGACCCTTAATAATAAAAATCAAATGTCTTTAATGCTAAAAACCTAAAATTAATGTCTAAATTTCTGTTTTTACATTTTAAATTTGATGAGTGTAGTCAACCATACCAAATAAAGAAATGACAAAATTAAAGCAATTAGGGGTGTTTAACCTTCGAAACTATGGAATAGAAAAATTTTAATATTTAGTTTTGCCACCATTTTCACTCGACCGAAAAAAACTCTAAAAAGAATAAAGAGAATAAATAAACTTAAGATTTAGATAATGAAAATAATAATATTGAGATGATTTTTATTGCAGCGCTTTGTTAAAAATCACCTCAAGGGTTATAACGAAATTTTCACCAGAGTGTGATATGAAAATATTACTAGAAGTTAGGGAATAGCTGCCCTGGTACAATTTCACTAATCTAAAATTCAATTTCACGTGGAATTATTAAAGCCGCTTTTAGTTACAAGATTTAGAATGTAACATTTTTATTCAATTTTGAGATTTTCCAACAAAAAGTTTTAACCCTCGAAAACAAACATTTCAAAATAAAGTATTCATTTGTAAATTTCGGCATTCTTAGTCAAATAAGCAGTTCTCACGTAATTGTTCAAAGTCATTTCGCATACGACGAAGGCATATTAAATCTTTCCGTGCATAAAACTAACAACCAAAAATGTGCTGTTTAGAAAACTTGCTGATCTCGAAAAAAAGTCACGACATGCCACTGTCGAAAACCTACATTCTTCCATACGTTTCTCTTCCTCTTCGCCTTCCTCACCTCTTTTTCCTCGCCTAGCTTTCATCCCTCTCACTATATTCGTATAAGTATGCAGTTGGCATGTCATTTTATTCTACACGATATACTAATATAAAATTCTAACAGATTAAGACACACGCAATGCATAATTTTAAATTGTTATAACAATTATTTTTAATGAAAATTAAACAAAATATACTTTTTTAATGCTTTTAGTGAACTGTTTTAAACTTATGGTGTGATAACTTTAAGCAAATACTCGCTTATGCCTGAGTTACTCACAGTTCTTTTAAATAAAAAAAAATGAATAGGCGTTTTGTTTTATTTTTGATAGTTGTGAGTTTAACTCAGTATGTAAAATATATGGCAAACTAGAGTTCACAGTTTGAGAGTTTTCAATCAGACTTTCTCAATAATTTTCTACTTTATACTAGCTTGAAAACCTTCATAAAGACATGACTAATGGATTAGTTATTATTAGTTATATTCTCAGATCCGAGTACGAAAGTAAAAAAAATATTGTAAATGTATTCTTACGAATTTTTAAATTGACCTTTTAGAGGTTTTTGAACACACGCAAGTATAATGACACATTAAACTTAATTTACTTGTTTTTAGAAAATTGAAATTTGCAGTGGTAACGCAAAAGATTTTTTTCTGTTCATATGTTAGCCCACACATACATATTTCAAGTTTAAATACGTCGAACGAACGACGGTCACACAACAGCTATGGCGTATCAACGATTAACTAACAACAAACATGGGTAATGTTACAATGGCTACCATTTAAGCTACTCGTATTTTGTGTCGTCAATAACGTAAATGTTTTATTTATTAGTTTTAGTTAATAAAACATTAAGGTTTATTTTCAATTAATTTGAAATGTAACTAACATTACATATTTAACTCTTTATTACTTTATTTTACTAGGTGGCTTATATAATCTCTCTTGAATTAACTGTTGGGTATTTTTTATGCTATCCGGTAGCGCATGGTCAATCTTTATCCCTTTAAATTTTTAATAATTTTGATGAAAATTTTGGGATAATTCATAGATTTGCACCGTTATCCTTTTGGTTCAAACACTTTTATTGATATTATATAAGTGAACCTAGAGTTAAAAAAAAAATTATTGAAAAATTATGGCACACTAATACCTAACGATTTTTTTTATTTTTTATTAAATCGCTAATCAATACAACCAGTAACGTGGAGATTATTATATTACCAAATATTTTTTATTCATTATTTGAAACGTTCGTTCATATGGTTTATTTTAACACTTTTTCTAACAAGTGGAGCTTATGTATGCACGGAGTAAACATTTATTTTTTTCAAAGCTAGGTGTTATTAATGTGAATTGTACCTAACTTTTTCTGTTTTATCCAATCACACCTAATCAATAAGGCCAGCATTGATTTCTCATCGATGAACTTCGAGTATCCGTAAAAAATCATGAAAAGCAATTGACTTACACTAATTAATCTTAATTTGAAGTTTTTGAAATATTTTTTGTAATTATGAAGTTAGACTAACGATATATATTCGTATATTTTTTAACTTCAGATAATTGCAATTTTAACCAAGTGTTTCAGTTTCTACATTGGCAAGTCAAGCTGCATCCAGCGATGTTTCACAGGTAACAACTAGGAAGTATTTTTCAATTTTGTTTTATATTATGTATACAAAGTGTCAATATAAACGATTAGACTTGAACTCATCACTTTAATGCACATTCTACAATTATATGTTTAATATGCATACATCAGATTACTCTTCCCATCCATTGAGTATAGTTTTAGATGTATTTTAGCTTAGTACTTTTATTTTTATACGTATTATTTTTTTATCGTATTTAATTTCATAATAAATATTTCTCCTCACCCGGCAGATCATCAAATACCACATAAATTACATCAGATTAAATTGTAAGCAATCTTTGGAGTAGTTCTTTTTTATTGTAGAAAAAATGCAAATACATACCAAGTCTAAATATGATAATGCTAATGGCGATTTTTTCCTTCAATTTGTACTAAATTCACACAAATGTGAAGAGAAAAGAAACACATGGGTTAAGGTTAATTAATCCGACTAGAGCTGCAACATCTACAGTTGTATTATCCCGGAGTATAATGGATTCTAGTAAAACGAGAAAGGCATTCGAGCTAAGGAGAAAAATGTATTATTATACCGAACCCTCGGTGGAAGGGGCAGTGGGTGGGTTAGGGGCGTGAGAGGGGGAGGGGAGGGGGGAGAAGGATGGGGGCACATATCGCAAGGGGTGCAACGTCAACAAAACCGACATATCTAGCTAAGGGGTAAAACTTTTCATAAGGCTTCTTGTGCCCGGATGTTTGATAAGGAATTACAAAGACAATTTGGGGAGGGTTTTAATTATTTTTATTCGGCGAGCTCTGTTCTGCCGACGGAAAGTGTTTTTTGGTTTCATTTGCGTCAGTTATTTTGAAGGGTGAACCTTTCCTAAATAACAGCTGTTGAATTTATTATTTACGTATTTAAGCCTTCGGGAAGTATTTCCTTTCAAATTGAATAATTGAACCCGCCCCGACATCAACCAAAAAACCTAATTGCTTTTATTTTTTTCGTAATTATTGTTTTTTTATGTACGAGTAGAACACCATTTAAATTTATTATTACACCGTAATGTTAGAGTAATTGAAAACGTAACACACGGAAAGCGAAACAGCTGTTACGCGTAAAACTAATACATCATTTATATGGTGTACAAAGAATTATAAATCGGGTATAGGTTACGTGAATTACTTAGTACCCATTTATTTGGAAATTTGTTGAAATGACAAAACGATGGCTCAATTACTAATATGATTGTCAAATAAACTTGGTAAGTTAACGTTTTGAGTTTTATATCAGTTGATGATCATCATATTTATAGTATGTTTGGAGTTTGGAACTTTACCATTTATATCGAAATTGCTAGGTTTTTATTTTATATGTAAATACCGCACAAGAGTTCCAACTGCCCGGAGCCGGTGGGACTATGGCATCCAGAGTTGTAGTATTTTAATACTGATAGAAGTAGGGAAAAGTAGGAGCTAGATAAAAGGAAGGTCGTTAATAACCTGCCTATTAAGATATATTTACCAAACACAACTAAAGCCGTTGCAAGCAAAGAAAAAAAGTGTAGTCTTATAAGACAATGTATGACTTAAAAACAAAAACGTTTATTACCAACTGAACACACTTAGTTAAAAATAAATATAAAATAAAAACTTTCCTTGATTATGTTTTTACTGAACAACTCCGAACATTGATACTTAAAACAACAAAAAAGCTGGAGAACCCTTAACTTGCTTATCACTTAATTAACAAACGACAGTTTTTATGAAAAATAGAAGGAGGAAGTACCTTTAAAATCACACCCTTCTCAGAAAAAAACTATTTTAGTTCCAAGCAATGCCGGACATCTGTCTGAAGCTGCGACCGAAATGGAATATTAATATTTCATTGCGTCCATTCGACCCCGGCATGTAATAAAGGCATAGGGTTAGTGACTGCACATTCCAAACGTGTATTCCTATTCCCACAGTCCGAGATGAAATGTTTGGAATTTTACATTCCTCGTCTCAAATTCGCAGCAGTGGGCCGTGCGAGCACCTGTGTTTGTTTCAGGGGAGAAGCGGCGGCCTGAACAAATACAAAAATATTAAATATTAACTAATCTATTATGCGATTCACGATCATAGAAATATATTAATACCATTTTATTGATAACTTCGCTATTAAGTTTGATGTCATCTAATATTTTTTTATTAAACAAAGACTGTTTTTTTTACTGAGAGTTCGTGTTATCTATTTAAAATGTAAGCAAAAAATATGCTACGAGTATGTGCCGTTTTTCGAGGTGTATTTTATTTATTTCATAGCCGGTCCTATAATTTTTTCATTTTTCGTTGATAACAAGATTTTTGAAACTGGATTTGCACAAAAAAGTAATGGGAAGTCTAAACATAATTTAATGGTCGGAGTGGATGTGAGCACCGCATCCTCAGGATTAAGATAATAGAGAGACATAACAGTAGTCAGGACTCTCCAGGATTGAAGCGCTGATGAATATGTTGAAGTCTTGAAGGAAACCTCAGCGCCACCTCTGTGAATGCGGAGCCTGTTTTAAATAGATCCAAATGTGTAAAGTGAACTTTTAAGAAACTTATCTTGTTAGAGAAAAGAAATACAACATCTCGTAGATCTCTTCACAGTCAAGCTATAATGTATCAGAAATAGTCGCATAAACAATCAGTTTCCTTTCAGAAATATCAACGATGTACAGGTTCTGGTCACGAGTGCCGTTTACCTCCCAACTCTACGCCTGCCACGAAAATATCAATGACGATTATCTCTCGAAGCATTTTCTAATTATTTTATTACAGTCAAATAAATGTATCAATTTCTGATGTAGGCTATTGAAGGTAACACGTATTTTTTATTAATTCGAACGCAAAGAAGAAGGATACACATTAAGACTGGTAAAAAGTTAATTAAATATACTAATAACTAAAATACAGCCCTTTTGCTACCCCCTCCCGTCTCGTAAAGTGTGTGTAGGCCATGTAAGGCTGCATTCGGCAAGGGTCGAGCATTGCAATCCTGCCCCCGGAAGGTGGAGGTGGAGGGTGGTTGGCAGCGGGCGGTGAGAAGGTGCCAGGAGGTTGCAGGTGAGGGCGGCCGGGGACGGAAACCTCTATGGCCTCTGACTAATCATTTTTCTCTAGTCTGCAGCGTGAATGAGGCGGCGAGACAGAGTTTCTATAAGGGTGGCTGGCTTTCACTTGTAGGATTGCAATATTACAAAACTTCGGTATCGCTGCTTTGGTACTTGAAAAGTTACTACCTGCCTGCTTTTTGTGAGTCATTCGGTGGTTGACGAATATTTATATACCGATTTGAACAAAGAAGTAAACCATATGTTTCAATTATTGTGTACTGTTTTCCAGAATCTTCGAAATCAACTCATCTGTGTGATTACCTATTTTCTTCCCTTCCCCACTAATTTTAGCAGCATAGAATTCTCAAATCGAGTTGATACTTCTACTGGCGTCAGGCAGTTGCAACATCTGTGCGGTATCACGTAAGAAAAAAGCAATCCACTAGGTATTTATGTTAAGTTCAGTAATTATTTTAGTAAACATACGTGGGTTGTGTTATGCAAACTGTCCATAAATGGAATGATTAAAAAAACAGGATAGGAAACAACACTATCAGAAATTTATTATTTCAAACGTAAGATACTTAAGTAGGTATTTTGTCTCTAAACGGCCATTAGGGGACTAATTTTTGGGTATTTTTGTGTTTTTATCGTTTTTTAAGAGCAAAAACCGTTTAGTTAAAACTTTACACTTCTTGGTAGATAGATAATATTGATCAAAACTTTACATAAAATAAAACTTTTTGAAAATACTCTCAAATCCCACTTGCCCCAACTTTGGTAACAAATTAATATCTCCTTGGCGGAATAGTTTACCGACCTTGGAATTTTCTTATTATTTGTTGGAACGACAATTTCCTACAAATATTTGCGAGCGACATCGTTTTTGCAGTATTGATAAAGCCGTGGATGAAAAATATTTTAATCAAGTAAGCAATTTTCCGAGACGGCATAAAATAACGTCGACAATTTTTACATAGAAAAAAGAATTTCAACTGCAGTGCGGCCGTATTGCTCAATGCTCATTTTCATGGAGCGGGAGGCCCGCCATTGTGTAAAGAATGCGCGGTAGGCAAAATAGACGACTATTGAAACCGCTGTGACGGTCTCACCCGGCGAACTCACTCCCCCCAACTCCCCACTCACTTGGCCGTTTCCCGATGAAAAATTGTCAGGCCATAAGTCACATTGACTTAATAAATATCAATTTTTTGATCATTTGAAAGGGTGTAAAAAACAAAATCTCGTCACTGGAAATTTTATTCAAAGGCATCAAATCATATTATGTACCATTTTCGGAATACTGTCATTATTTTTTTATCTTGGTAATAAGTTTTTCAAAATGGATTACGATATATAACGTAATTTTATTTTTTTTGTAAATACTGCCCAAGAATCCCAACTGCTTCCAACCGCTTGGAACCTTTTGGACTATGGCATTCCTAATCGGGGTATGTTGTGAGGCTGACGGTAGTGGAGAGAAGGAAAAAACGGAGAAGAAGAAGGGTGAGAAGTACCTGGCTATTCAGATCTGGTCCCCAAACACGGCTAAAGTCATTTTAAGCGTCGTTTCGATTCTGAATGGTGGCCTTCGCCCGCGCAGTACTTAAAATATCGATCACTCTGGATTAATGATTTTGGAATAATAATATCCATTCAATAGAAACATTAATAATCTTGGTTAAAAAAAAATGTGGAAGCGAGCTATATAAAAACACAGTGTGAAAATAAACATGTTATATTCATTGTTTTTTTTTTTTTTCAATGTATAAAACAATTATATAAAATACCACTTGATTATTTTAAGATATTCAATCCAACCTTTTTCTAAATTAAAAAAAAAAAATCCTTTTTAAAACACCTTTCGCGAGGCGCCAACTGCTTCTTCAACAAACTAAATACGGCATTCGTACGTTGCAAACTTTTCAAAAGCAATATATAGTACAAAAAAAAAACCCTAAATGTAAGCTGATACCTGGGTAATTAGCATTTTTTTTTAAGTTCACAAATAACAAGTGAATGTTACTGCGAATAAAATTTTCTACCTATTTTATGCGTCTAATATTTTCTTAATAGCTTATTCTTCATTTATCGCTTGGTAGTTCCAGCGCTTCATCCAAGTATGCTATAAAAATAACAGCAAAATAAATAATCTGAACGTAATGGCGCAACTACCATCTTGACACAGTCATTGTTACACACTGTGAGAAACCCGAAACAATGCACTTTACACAAAACGGGTGTAAGAGCAAAGAGATTAAGGTTATAATCGAACATCAGCAAAAATAACATCGCAAATTGATGAAGACTAGCTTTTAATATTCAGCTATAGATTTCATCAATTATTAAAAATAAAAAAGGTTCCAGGTTTATGAAGTCATTTATTTTTACTGTTTCTTTTTTCTGTTAAGTATTTTTTTGTCACGATATATCGATGTTTGATTGAAAATAATTTTGTTTTGATTTGATATTGTTTAGATGCTTTTTCTTACTGAAATGGAAGTATATTTTTTTCATAAGTATTTGGAATATTTTGGGATATTGGACGTAGTTATGCAGAAAGCTTCCAGACCACAATTTGCCAAATCGAGTTTTTCCTATAGTTAAATACAAGATTTCTATCTGCTGAAAACATCCAAGCTCCAAATACAATAGACTTTTGGTATTTCATTTTTTTTTACTAACGCACATTATAGATATTTACTTAAATTGAAGTTAAAAAACATTTAAATGAACGGTAACTTAGGAAAAACATTTAATTTGACAGACAAATTGAAAGATTAAAAATTATCTATTTTTGATCATTTTCAAAAGAAAAAAAAACTGACATCCACTTTGCAAATGCCGATGACGCATATTAATGCTTTTGTATCGTCATCTTTTCAAACGACTTTTTCTAGGTTTCATCTTTTTGGGGTTGAAGGCTTTCTGCATTAATACGTCTAATTAATATTTTTCACTCAATATTACAGTAGATAGATTTATAAAAATGCAATGAATATTTTTCATGTAACTCTGATAAATTAAAATTTCAATTGGAATGTTTGCTTGGTGAGAAAATTCTCGTGCTTCGAGTTTTATTAAGTCGTAGTTACTATCGTGAATAAAAATGTGCACATACAAATACCTACACACTAATTTTAATGATTAAAAAAATCAAATGTACTTAAAAATATGTATTATTTCTCATTCGATATAATCTTGTATCAGAAATTGGTAATCTTCGAGGAAATCTTCACGTTATTGAATGCTGTTCGGGAAATTTATAGGGTAATTCCCTCGCTCCAATTATGCAGCATTTCGAGCGATGATATGTGTCATCTCCTCATATTTTAGATAAATGTAGATATGATCAAGGGTTAAATGAACAATATTTTATCATCACTAACTTTAATTCGTGCGCCAAGATTTTTCCAATTGTCGAATTTTGTGCATATGATGGTTTGAGCGCTGACGGGTGTTTACCGTCTACCGTCTCCCGTCAGTCTTGTATCGACTACCGTTAATTTCTTTTTTGGGTTTGACCTATTTGTTAAAACTTATTACCAGGTTTGGTAGTTTATTTTCTCATTAAAAGTAATCCTTTAGGGAATCGTTGTGAAAGTGTTTGCTTTGAATCTGTCGCGAATACAATATCCGCTCTGGAAATCTCTTTTCAGGAATTCTAATGTACGTGTCCAGTTCAACGATGTCTTTGATGTCAAAATGATTCGAGTAATAGCATCGATAGAATTTATATTCGATCGTACACAGCTACACACAAACATTAATTTGCACTTTATTTTTTTTATTTTAGGCTTGGTTTTAGACTGATTTGAAAACAACTATTTAATTATCATTAATTCAACTTGAAAGGGTAATAATTTTTTACAACTTATCATCATATTGATATCATCCAATGTAGCAACTTGATCTACAACACTAATAAGTGTGTACTGTTTGTGTTGCCTTTTAATGGATTTTCTTCGTCTTTTACACAGTGTCCTTTTCTTGGGAAGAAAAAATATAATACTGATAACACATTCTTCTTTTTATACTAATTATGGTTTTCTATGCACATGCTCAACCAAACTTTTTGTTATAGTGCAATTCCGTACTCTTTTTAGCACGTGAAAAGTTAGATATTGACCCCATCGATCTTAACGCTGTCCGGATGGACTCCCTCTTTATGGCGTTTTGCAGAAATGATACCTAATATCCTCCATTAATATTTCAATTTAATTTTTTCATTTTTCCCTATGAATTTATGTTTATTTTTCTTTATTATTATTACTGTGGGTATTACAACTTTTATGTTATTATTATTATCAATTATGGAAGGTATTGCATTGCACTACTCCTGCATACCTTCTGGAATTGTTTATCATTATTATTTAATACATGTACGAGGATATATTATACCAGCCTTAATCTTATAATTATCTACTTTATAACCTATTCTATGCAAGCGTGGTAGCGTGCTTCGTGCATGAGCTCAAAATTAATTCACAGGAAATAAATAATTATTATTTTATAATTTTTTTTAAATGAATACTGCACAAGAGTCTCAACTGCTCCCAACCGTCTAGAGCCAGTGAGGCTATGGCATCCCCAAAAAGGGTATGTTGTGAGGCTGAAGGTAGTGGAGAGGGAAAGGATATAGGGAAGAAGAAGGTTGGGAAGTACCTGGCTATTCAGGTCTGGTCACCAAACACGGCTAAAGCCATTTCAAGCAACATTTCGATTCTGAATGGTGATTTTTCTCCAGGGCGATATTTAGAGTATCTACCACTCTGGAACGTGCCGCAAATAAAATTTCTTATTTTTATATGAATTAAATGTGTTATGGCACATATTAATTAAATAAAAGTTATTGGCACACGCCGGGTTTGAACCCGCGATCTTTGGATTCGAAGTCGAGCGTCTTACCACTCGACCATGGAGGCCGTCAATTACAACACATGCAGTTGAGAAACATGAAGCAGATATCAATTGATAGATGTCCTAAATTACATGGAATTGTATGGTCGGAGGAACGGTGTTCAGGTGTACTTATTTGATCACGGTCAGTATCCGGTGGAACAAGTGGTTAATCTGCGGAAACTCCTCTCAGGCAGGGCCTATTATTGAGCAAGTGTTTGGCCTGAAATAGCTACCGGACTAAGAGCAAGACAAATACGACCCTCGTGTGTAATCTCTCTGTCAGAGTATATAAGGCGTTGAAATTCACAAAATGAATTCTAACGCTTAAAAACTTCAACATTATTTGTGGGACTGCACATACTTGATTCCTAATGCATATGAACGCCCAAAATAATAGCATTGAGATACTCTCATATCAATAAATTGGGACATATTACAAAGAAATATTTCTACGACAGAAAAAAAAATATTCCGCTTGAGCTGTGCTAAAATGTTATGATCTATGTCAGTAGACAAGGTCTCCTTCTTATATACTACATACTAATGGTTTTATTTTTATTTTTACGTGAATACCGCACATAAGTCTTAACTGCTCCCAACTGTCTAGAGCCAGTGCGACTATGGCATTCCCAATAGGGGTATGTTGTGAGGTTGAAAGTAGTGGGGAGGGGAAGGAAATGAGGAAAGGGAAGGTTTAGAAGTACATGTGTATTCAGATCTGGTCACCAAACACGGCTAAAGCAATTTCAAATAATGTTTCAATTTTGAATGATGGTCTTTCACCAGGGCCACAATCTACCACTCTGGAATGTGCCGCAAATATACTTTATTTTATTTTATATCAATTAAATGTGTTATGACACATACTTATTAAATAATTTTTTTCGCCGGGTTCGATCCCGCGACCTCAATTTTTTTTAAATAAAGACTGCAAAACTCGCCATTACAATAAAATGCATTTTCATCCATAAATACACCTCTAATATTTATACGGTCATTAAAAAAGTCGTTGTTGGGTGTTATTTAATGAGTTTTCTCTAAAGTGGCGTTTTATATTTTATCCATTAATTTTTATTAGCAATCACTACCTTTTAAATACTATCTGGCATCTCCTCTTTTATTTTTTTCTGATACCAATAAATCATGCTTGTTGTTGATGTTGGCTTGGTCAAGTAAAACAGATAAAAAATGTCGTTACATAATGCAGATGGGGAGTATGCAAACCACTGCCTATGGAATGTTAAGTCAACAGAAACAAACCACAAGCATAAAATAAGTGAAATATAGATAAGATACCCGAATCTAGAAAAAATGATGCGAGTATTCTTAATTTATCAGTTTACCATCTAGTTTAATTACTGGTAATTTGTTGTTGATTAATAAATCAGTGCTACGCGTTTTGATATTAGATTAGATATGGGTACAATACTTATACATTTGTAGGTTCTCGGTAAATTAATGGCTTTGGGAATAAACTGTGTATTCAAACTCTACAAAAAAAAATCATGTGCTTGTCAATTGGAATTTCAATTTACAGGGCTTATTTCGCAAGTAACTAAATCTGGCGTAAACACAAAAAAGTTATATAGCTTGTCACGTTAATCAAAGGGCTAAAAAAGCTTTTAAACAAATCATCATAGCTGAAATGCCCATAAATTTACTGCAATCGAAGCAGCCCATGAAAGGTGGTGAGTCATCGCAAAAAATAGACGCAGTCATGCTGAGAATCTTTTTCTTTGTTAACGGAATGGCAACAGCCTCTTTGATGCATCCAAAGTGGTAGATACTGTCAGTATCACTCTGGCGAAAGATCACCAATTCGGAATCGAAACGCTGCTTGAAATGGCACTAGCAGTGTTTGGTGATGATAACTTAATAGCCAGGTATTTGCAATTTGTGATACTAATAATAATAATAATAATAATAATAATAATAATAATAATAATAATAACAGTGGACTAATATAGCGCAGCTTTTTGTTATTTCACCTCAAGTGCGTTTCATAACGGCCTGCATGGTAGAGTGGTAAGACGCTCATCTACTCAATCCAGAGGTCGCGGGTTCAAACTAGACATGCGCAAATAAATTTTATTTAATTAACGTGTGTCATAACACATTTAATTCGTTTAAAATAAAATATGATATATTTATCGCCCTGGCGGAAACACCCACCACAATTCAGAATTTAAACGTTGCTTAAAATGGCTTTGGCCGTGCTTGGTGACCAGATCTGAATAGCCAGGTACTTCCCAACCTTCTTCCTCTTCCCCATCTCCTTCCGTTCCCTACTGCCTTCAGCCCCACAACATACCTCTATTGGGGATGCCATAGTCCTACTGGCTCTAGACGGTTGGGAGCAGTTGATACTCTTGTGCGGTATTCACGTAAAAAAATAAATAAAAAAATACTGAATTAATCTAATAAGACAAACTAACAAGGATAAAATAATATATAGTATGTATACAAATTAAAACTATCTAAAATCATGATCGTTATCACAAATCATGAGAGAAAAAGATTCAGAAAAGAAGTATAACAGTGCATGTCTACATCAAAAGATTAAAACAAAACAAAAAACAATTTACTAGAAGCTAAAGGTTTCAAAATCCAGATGAAACGTATGAATTCATATTAACAAATTTGTTAAAACAAAGAAAAGAAATTATGTTTAGGACAGTCAACATTTTGGTACTTAAAAACATTAATATTCAAGTATTATAAGTAAGTGATTCTAAAAACAGTTAAAATATAACAAGTCATGTTCCTTTCTTTTTTCCCTCCCTACCCCATTTAACCTCACAACATACCCCGTTTGGTGATGCCATAGTCTCACTGGCATCAGACAGTTGGGACTCTTGTGGGGTGTTCAGATAATACTTTTTTTTATTCCAATCGTTTTAATTACCGATTCTACTTTAAATATGAATTTTACTCTTAAATAAGCTGCAACTCCATTATCCACAACCACAATCCACCCTTCCTAGTACCAACGATGTTTTGTTACCATAGCTCAATAATTATTCTAATAATGTGTTTGATTATTTCTATTGATGTAGTCTTACAACGTCTGCTCATGTGCTGCGTACACAGAGACACAGGGAGGTGTCTCTAGAATTATTATGACAGTGAGGGTCACAATACCTGCTACTGTTATGTACTACAATTCTGCAGCGGGGTGGGTATAGAGCATTATGGCTGTATACTATGATAGGACGTAGAGTAGAATGGTATGTCCTCAGCAATCAGCCCGTGTGCGGAGGACGCGCCGTGTCTGTTGGCCGTTAGTTCATTACGTATCGCACCAATACACCGGGAGTCGGAGCACGCACTCAATGATGATTAACGCCGATGTCATACATCGCACATTGAACATTGAGAGAGTGATCTACCGGTGAATATTGAACGTGCACATTGCACATCCCCGTGTGTATACAGAAGATAGCTAGTTAACACCGAAGTCCCTATACCCTGAAGCAGCCACAGTACAATATACGAGTGTAATATTGTATTGCGTATGGTACAAATGTAACAATGCGAGGCACCGCAACTGGCACGCATTGTTCCGGCATTCATAATGATTCGACTATTAATTTAATGACTAGTATTTAAATCAACTGGAATGCGATATTTTTCCTAGAAAATTGAAAATTAAAGAATGCCGATTGCTAGTATCATGATGATACATCGTACCTGTGTGATTTTATGTTGATGATTCAACCAATGTCGGTACATAGAGAAGGAAGTCTCTCTTTGGTGCTAGAGTTGATTGAAATATCACAAGTAAAATTTTCATATTATCTCAAACGAATATTAGGCTTATAAGTTAGAATTCAACCGAAAGAGGATATATATATTTTTTTAATCTGGCCAAATGGCAAAATGTACCGAAAACGTAAAATAAAAGCGGATATAACGTAATTTATCAGCGCCCAAAATTACACACTTCTTGGCTTTTTAATACAATCAATAATACACATGATTTATCTGTTAATTCTATACGAGTAGTTAGGCAAATGTCTGCGGTTTCCAATGAATACAATTTTGTAACTGTAATTTATTTATTTAACAAGATCTCATAAAAACCGTTGTTCACCAAATACATTAAGAGATAAATGATATAAAAATATTTTAGATACATGCAAAGTGTAAAAAAATAATTAAACATTTATGTTCACCTCACATATAGACAAGGTATCATATATCTGAAGGAGTTATATAATTACAAACTGAAGTGGTGTGACGAACTATAAATGATATAATAACCCAAATAATGTTAGCAATGAAAAACAAAAAAGATAAGATATAAGAGAGGTTCATTCTTATACACACGTTATTAGATAAACGTTGAATTGGCAAGTATAAAAATGTGTGTAAAAATATATTTTATTTAAGATTATGTAGATCTTTATGTACCTAACGATCACTCTTGTACGTACATCGATAGATATTGACAGAACTGTGCATCTAAATATATCTAAGGTAGATGCAGCTTCATTATATAGTTCCAGCGTTTTAAATATTGGCGTGTTTTTTGTATTAGGAAGTTCTGACTTTCAGTGTGTAAAACGTCACATGATGCCTCGCAGGAAAATACTTACTTGGGTAAAATAAGTCGATGAAATTGATGCTGGAATTATAGGTAAAACGTTCTGAAATGACTATGCTCGTTTTGAAATTGCACCTTTTACTGGCGTTTTTGTAGGGTTTTTATAGAATTTAAAAGGTCACAACTTACCAATTTTATTCACTGGAATCCTTAAACATTTTATTAACTGCCCATGCAGAATTTACAGATAAATCATATATGCAGTATTACTTTTCTTAGAATGCTACAAAGTGACGTTTAGAGCGATTTTGGGTGTTGAGCATTAATAATTCTTATATATTCAATGTTATTCGACTATCCTCTTTTTCAATTACTTGGTTGCAAGTATTAAATTGTTTAAATAGTTAGAGAAATTGTTTAATATGATATTTTTGTGAAAGTTCACTATAAATAAATAATAAATACTTAAGTTTTGTTCAAATTATTATATTTTAAGTATTTGAAAGAAAATGATACATATTTAAATTTTTTAAAGCAGTACTCTAATATCGCGGTATTTTGGTGTAATTGACTATTGTTGTCGAGACCAAATAATAAGTATAAAATACATATAAAGCTAAAACTATTTCTAGAAACGATTTTATTGCGAATAGAGGACTTTCACTAAGAAAATATTTAAATAATTTTCTACCAGACTCTTATTCTTAGACAATAGAAGTACTATAAAGCTACTAATGATTCAACCTCCTTATATGTCCGTTAATCTGCAATACCCACCAGGAAAAGCTTGTTTTATCTAGGATTCTTATGTTTTTGTGTCGAACACTAAATCAAATAAGTGCGTTGGATTATCCAGGCTGTCATTATATTCCGGAGATTTATCTAACTCGACGTTAAAGAATGTAACCCAAAACAGAAGGAAAATAAAACTAAAATACTACGAAAAACAATATTCTGCCCTACCAAGCGCAGATAGGGTATCAACAGTTAGCACACTTTTTAGTAAAATAATTACTTTAACAACTACTTTTTCTAAGCCGTGCTAGACAATAAATACAAAAAGAGAGACT
Source organism: Drusus annulatus (assembly GCA_022651775.1). NCBI lineage: Eukaryota > Metazoa > Arthropoda > Insecta > Trichoptera > Limnephilidae > Drusus > Drusus annulatus. The sequence goes on from JAGWCC010000637.1 coordinate 41,263, forward strand.
TCTAAAGATTAAAAAAACTTAATTGACTAGATAATCAACTATTTTCTCGACGGTTAGGCAAAGAGAACGGTCCGCTATACAACTCTGTCTTGGCACACACTCCTTGCTTCATTCACATTCATACACCGTCTCAAATATAATCTTCTATCATACTGTGTTATTCTGACCATTTACATGGCCTGATTCAAGTATTTGTTTCAATCGATCTTGCCATGTCTTCCTCAGGCGTCATCGACTTATTTTTTCCATTTACTTTTACATCCTATATTCTTTTCACACTCCATTCTTTGTTCATTGCCCAAACCATCTAAGCGCCGATTTCTTGATTCTATTCGTTACGCTTACATCATCCTTACATTTTTTCCGGATATCTATATTTTGATCAGCGACTATCTCAAATAGTTCGAAGTAGATAGGTGCTTCAAAACTCGAAAGAATTTTCATGTAATTGCCTGTTTTAAAAAAATATACACAAACTTGCACATTACATCTGTTTTATCATAACAAAATTATTATTGTATTGATATATATTGTATATTGTAATTGCATGCATGATTTTTTTTTAGGGTTTTTACAAACATATTTTTTTCCCCATGTAAGCTCCTGAATTTAAATTAAATAGTCTCGTAAAAGCATTTTCTCACCCACATGAGGTAACAAAGCAAGACGCATAGCGACGTTCTATTGGTATAAGGAACAAGAGTTAGAGTTGAAATCAGTAACTTTAAATTATTCATCACTTAATGATACCATAAATAAGAATCTAGTAAATGATTTTTTTTTTAAATGCATGATTTTTTAAAATACAATATTTCTATAAAACGATCGACTATGATAAAAAGGGTTTTTTTTTAAATAGTTCGGGGGTTATTTTATCCAGAAAATGTTTAAACGAAACACGAAGATTTTTATTAAAAAAAAAAGTATAATAAAAACTAAAAATAATTATGGCTTTTAATCTCGAGAAGATAAATTGGTTTATTGATGTCTTTCTGTAAACCTTTTGTTTAGCTCTCCAAACAACTCCGAACATTACGTATCCCATTTGCTCTTAGTACGGCAGTATTCTCGAGACTAATTGGAGCCTTCGAAGGCATATCCAATTACAGAAATCTGGAAACGCCGCCAGGGAAAAGAGAAACAGGAAGCAAAAATGAAAATCTCATCGGATCGGACTCATTAGCCGGACACGGACACGGAGGTGTTATTAGTCCCCGCCGCTGGAGCCCTCGCTACCTGAGTTCAGGATAAAGCCGCGGTCGGGCGCAAACCATGAAGCATCCGCTTTCCAACGCGATTTGACACTTCAATTAGATACCTTACGTGTCGATGGATGAAACGATATAACGTTCGTTAGTGAAACTGTACAACTGTCTGTGGTGGCTAGCGGAAAAGTACTCAAGTGTTGATATCTGATACCGATAGGAAGGAAAATGTTGTGTTTCGGCATCCTATTGTCACTGTGGGTATAATTGGTTATGCAGATTTTAATTATTTTTTTCTTGACCTGTCTAGAGTAAGAGGTTTTAAGTATACTAAAATAGATGAAAGCGGCAAAGAAGAATTTGAATGGATATTTTAGTTAACATTAATTCTACCATAGTATTTCCGTAGAAATCACTCACTTTGTGGTTTGACATATTTAAAAATATGAAGAAAAAACTTTGTATGAGACCACGGATATTATTTTATTTTTTATGACGGACCGGTTTCACTTAGCCTAAGCATCGTCAGGATATAAAACTAAACAAACCAAAAAATACAAAGTGTGCGGTTATACACAGAAGGAGAACAAAATATTCAAAAACAAAATAACAGAATAATGAGAGAACTATAGAATAATATTTAAAGTATAACAAAGAAACAGAGAGCGAGAGATAGATAATTTGAATTAAAAAAGACAAAACGTCAACTGAGAAGGTGATTAAAGAATGATGATAAATTTTATTAGTTTACAGGAAATATACATAATATTGGACAACTGGACAAATTTATCTGATTATTAAGAATATGACTGTTGATGGTAATGGCTTACTTTATCGCTAGAGCTTCTAAATTATTGGTTCCAAAAATAACTGGATAGATAACCGGTTCATCGCCGGTCACCGGTAACTGGAACCGCAGGTATACCCAATTCTGATATCGACCATCTCTAGTACATTTCGATTTTAAATCTCTTTTTAGGGAGTATGACTTTAATTGAAGTGTTCATTTTAAAGAACTAGCAGTTCTTGAAGGATTTACAAGACATTGAAGTTTTTCCCAACGCTAATTATTCTGCATTTTATATTACTTAAAGTATCTACTACTCTGAAATATACCACCGCAAATAAACCATTTATTATTTTACACAAATTAAGTGTGAAATAACAAATATTAATTGAATAAAATTAATTTGCGCACGCTGGGTTTGAGCCCACGACCTCAATTCTGGAGCCGTACCAAAAAAATAAAAACTGTTTTTTTTAAAGAATCGAGCATCATAAAAATACGATTCTGTAAAAATACCACGGAAAACAACTGTCAAATCATTAATAATTTATTTAGAAAATGATTTACTTATTCGCGATTTTAATATTAATTTGTCTTGAAGCATTTTTTTTATTTAATATTTTTTCTTTATAATACATATTCAGTACCCAATAAAAAAATGGTAAAACTTGTTTTAGTTCATTACTTAGTAAATATATCAGTTTTTATTTATTATTTTGAAAGGTTACATTAACACAATGTGCAGTATTTTTTTTACGTATGAACCTTATTATTGTTTTGTTGCAGGCATTAAATAAATTCGAGATAAAAGTCTATTTTGACACCAACATTCACTTTTACAAGAAATTTATCCTTTTTCCTTAAGAAACAAATTGATCACTTTATGGTGTGGCTGAAGAATGTAAATAATTTAATATTATAGTCCTATAGAAGATGCGCGGAATGTAATAAAATAACAAACTATATTTGTACATGGCGTATTAACTAGAATATTCTCGAGGTTTTGTAGTTTTTTTCGATTCGGGATACAACACGGATTAGACATTTTGTTGAAGTTATGGCGGAATTTCAAACTATACTAATATTGTTGGCAATTTGGATAAGGGTAGATTGAGGGGTTGTAATACCACACATATCTGTCTTAGAATACACTTCTTACTTCATCAACATCCATTCATCTTCTCATACATACTCTTCTGTTGTGAGGACCGTTACCATAACCTAAATCAAGTATTTGATTCAATCGATGAGGCTTTATCTTCCGCAGATGTCCCCGACTTCTTCTTCCATTCATTTTTACGTCACGTATTATCCTTATACTTTTTCATTCATCCGCTCTATATGTCCAAAGCATATAAGCGTTCTTTTCTTTATTTCAATTACTACACCTACATCAGCCTTACTTTCTTTCCAGCTCTCCACATTTGTAATATGATCTTGCATGATCTTACAGCACATGGGCTTTAAGGATTTCATATCTACAGCATCCAGTCTACTTTCATTCTTACTATTTCAGTTCAATACTTCACTCCTAAAAATACAATATCAAAATTCAAAATTCTTTAATTTATAAAAAAATTATTTGACTTGCATTTCTTATGTTTTTTTTTATATGACCATTCTTACTTTAAATTGGAAGCTAGTTTTATTACCCAATAAAACTTGATTTGCATACAGAACTCTAACTGGTACTTTAATTAATAATCCAATCATATATTTAAAAATGAAAACCAATTAATTTTCACCGATTGCATTGCTATCATTTTTATATGAATTTACGAATTAAAAAACTCTTTTTTAACTCATTTCTACTTATTTATTTTTGGCCGGACTGCTTTCACCTTCAGTAACTAAATTAAAAATAATTGCTGTCATTATTCATACTTATATTTTTCTCTGATTTTATTTTTATATCTTCATGACGGATATAGTTTTGATATATTTTTACAGCGTTTAAACAGTTTTATAGCGTTGGCATTATGCCTAACTCACGTTAAAGTCATCCACTGACTAGCAACGAGATATCAGATGGCAGATTTGATGGAACCCCAATCATCTCACTTTCAACCCCTATTTTTTGAACTGACATAATAATATAATGTACAGTTCTCCCAGCGAATGGCTAAATGTTGGCACTAAATCATTATGTGCCTGCTCTCAAAACTCGAGGTAATTATCTTAATTATTTAAGCTCCCGTCAAGGTTGATTGATGGTCTCCGCAAACATACAATAATAATTTCATCTATTCCTCAAACATTGTACCGAAAACACACAAAGGTAAACTGACGTTAATTATAAAGGTATTATTGGATTTCAAAATGAAATTCTGGAACGAAAGACAGGTTTAAAAATGGAATGATTTATACATTACATGTTATTCTTCACGAAGCTTTCCGGATTACTTAAAATACGAAACGAAAAAGATGTTCATTTTAATGGAAAATTTTGGCGTTTTTATTCAGTGAATCGATTTGATGACTTAAAGACTACATTTATCAACCTTCATATTTTTTTAAAGAAAATAGAGTATTTTGCGGTTGATGAGTGATTTTTGGGCGAAACATGTTTATGAACATTATTTTCAAATTTTCAATTTGGAGTTAAACCGTGATAAATTGTAAGTAATGAAGTATTCATTTGGTTCATTGTTCAAATTGTATTCTCTGTATTTTATTTGTAGAAATAAAAACCACACACCAAACAAATTTTGAACTGGACTTTTTCATGGACTGAAAATTTTAATATTCAACATTCAATTGAGCGAGACAACATTAAAAAAGCGCGATTAACATTTTCGCTTACAACAAATAAAGATGAAAAGGTTAAATGGAGTAAACACGAAACAGTGTTATTTTAAGGAAGAAAAAAAAAGAAAATTGCTTATTCACGGTGGGTATGTAAGCTGCCTGTATGGCTCAGTGGCTTAAGATAGCCGCTCGTATTATGGAGGGTACCGAGTACAAATCCCGATCGCGTCAATAACCAGTTGATTTTGTGTTCGATAAAAAATATGGCGTCCATACTACTTCTATACAATATCAATACATATCCTAAATTGTCTTTTTTTAAATTAAATGAAAAAATAGCTTTGTAAAAGACCACAGATTTAAATTTTTAAAATATTACCGACTGGTTTCGCTTAGCCTAAGGATAATTAAGGTAAAAATTAAACTAAACAAAAAAAATAGTTAGCGGTTATATACATATATACAGAGGGAGAACACAATATGAAATAAATAAGAGAACGGTGCTGCAGAGATTTTCCATAAAGATGGTCAAGGGAATGGATTAAATAATTTAGAAGCATTAGAAAAAAAAGCCATTAAAATACATATTCTTAATAATCAGTTAAATTTGTCCAACAGTCCAATTTAAGGTATATTTCCCGTAAACTCATAAAATTCCTCATTATTCTTTTATTAACTTCTCAGTTGACGTGAGCAGTGAGACAACAATTGAACAACTTTTAAATTATAACAAAGGAACAGAGAGAAAGAGACAGATAATATAAATTGAAAGAAACAAAACGTCAACTGAGAATATGATTAAGATATGATGAGAAATTTTATGAGTTTACAGGAAATATACCTAATATTGACTTTTTATAATCTGTAATATGTAGATCTTAAATTTTGGAAAGTAGTAAATATATTTCAAAAGTTTAAGGTAAGTACTTTGTCATAAATATATTTATCATGCATGACATATTTGAGCACATCAAACTATTGTGTTGATCAATAACCATAGGTCAAAGAGACAAATTCATTGGCAGTTACCAATACGGAATACCCTAAGGTTATCCCTTTGTCGATTGTCCAAGGGAAATTCATCGGTTACGGCCGAAACAGAAGGTAAGCGAGTATATTACATTCTACAGAAGCTATATACTACGGCGAGCCAATAACCCGAATTATATGTAAGCAATTAAACTACAGCGCGTTTTAATAATTAAATTACCGAAATAATTGTAATCTTTACATTTTTGAAACATTTTCTCATTCTTCTGATGCCCTATTCGATCGAAGCCTGGATATCGTGGGGACAATCTTTACCCTGCGGATTGCTCCCCGGACTACACTCGTACCAGTCACGTGTGTTTCAAAACCGCGAAGCGAGTCGTCTTCCGTCAATCCTTCCCTGGGCTATCAGTTGAGAAATCTTATGCTAGTCACCCTTCATAATATGATGTAAGATATTTGTGTTTTTTTACATTTATAAACCAACTATGTAATTACCTATCATCACACCGTTTCTCCGCAGGGGTAGTCTGAGAGGACCAACCGCCATACAGCTCTGTCTTGGCACACACTCCTTCCTTCATTAACATTCATTCATCGTTTTATACATAGTCTTTACATGGCCCAGTTCAAGTATTTGATTCACTTGATCGTGCCATGTTTTTCTCAGGCATTCCCGACTTCTTCTTCCATTCGCTTTCGCATTATATATTCTTTTTACACTCCTTTTTTCGTTCATTCGATCTACATGCCCAAACCATCTAAGCGTCCCTTTCTTGATCCTATTTATTACGCTTACATCAGCCTTGCATTCTTTCCGGATATCCACATTTTTAACATGGTAATACATGGTTTTATTGCATACATGACTCAGAAATCTGATTTCCACAGCATTCAGTCTACTTTGATCCTTCCTTTGCCAGTTTCATGCCTCACTGCCATACATCAGGGTTTGTATAAGCACTCCATTGTGGACTGCTAGCTTCGCCTTTTTTATCGTTTTTTTTAATTTGCGTCAACATCGTTTAGTCCTCCATTAATGTAGTTTCCTGCATTCACCCTTCTTTCAATATCCTTATCTTATAACTAATACACTTAAAGCACATTTTTTGGCCATTTGACAAAGAAATTCTTAATTGTTTATCTTATCTGTCTAGCGTATTTTAATAATCCACCTATATAACCACATTTAAAAGGTTTCGATCTTGTTAATGCTTGGTTTGAAATCCAGGTATCCCCACGTGCTAAGTATTCAAAATTAGAGAAAAAATGACAACGAACTTTTACGTTTTTGAACTCTCAAGTCACGGTTACGGAACAGTTTTTTCATCACAACAAACATTGATGTATTACTGAGCTTCCGTAAGCTTTCATTGATATGGGTTGATTTCTGTGAAACTTGTTATTAAATTCCACGCAGTTTCTCAGATAGCAACTCATGACACCCATATCAGAAACTTAAACTGAGACCGAGTTAATTTCCATAACCAATAAGCACACCGATCCGATATAATTCAAAACTTAATGATCCAGAGCTACGTGTGACTAAATAACGTATCTCTCGACGTCGACTATGCTTGAGTCATCCTCTATGCGGATAATGATATAGATATTACCCGCTCTGAGTTATAGGAAATTCTAACAAGATATCAATTAAAATTTTACCCACATCGTCAGACGTAGTCTATTTACTTAAACATCGAGGCAAATAAAACTGATTGGAATACGACCGGGGCAGTAGGTAGACGTTCGAGTGGTATTTTTTTGTAATGACAGATTTGATTTACTGGTTTAAAAGCACACATACTAAACACCGTACAACAAATTCATATAATATCAAAAACCAAGATTTTACGGTCGCTTGAAAGATTGTTGCTCCAAATTGTACAACGCTTTGTTTTGTTAAACGTGTTTTTTAATATATTTTCGTAGAAAGCAACTACTTTGTGGTTTGATATATTTAATGAAAATTAGATAATAACTTTGTAAAAGACCAAAGATTTATTTTTTTATGACGGACCGGTTTCACTTAGCTTAAGCAGTGTGATTTTTCACAAAAAAGGCGCTACACAAATTATCCAAATATTATTATCATCAAGGTACAAAATTAAAATAAAGTAAAAATAACTGTAATTTAATTAAACTTAGGCTAAGCGAAACCGCTCGGTCATAAAAATAAAAATAAAATCTGTGGTTTAATAAATAATTTTTATTTCATGTGTATAATTTCTTTGAATCATTATTTTTAAACAAGACACGACTTTTTAAAGGTCTGTCGGCTAACCTTTTTTTGCGCGTGACGGAAACACTGTCAAAAGAGTTAAGCCGAATTTCTAAAAAATGTCATTATTAAGCAAATATTAAATAAATTTTAATATTATTCTAAAGACGAAATAATAATAATTATTTCATTTTTATTTATTTTTTTAAACAGGAGAAGGACGATGCAAAATAGGGTGAACAAACATATGCAAACCTTTAAAAGTTAGACTCGATCAATATTGAAACGAGTAATATTTCGTGCCACGGTCAGTTGCAGACTATTGACTTTGATGATAGAATATTAAAAAAAAATATTATCTTCACCTTTCGTTTGTGGTTTTACGATCTTGTCAAAGTTTGATTAACTGTCGTGAGTATTGAAAATTTCACATTTGATGTCCGAATTCAGAACAGCCTGTACCATAATATGTATATGAACCTATCGTAAATACCTACCGAATTAGGCTTTGACTTCTCAAAGGAATTTCCTTGTACCCTTTCCGAGTAGGTAGAGTATAGTCCACGAGCTACGCCAGTACAGTGCATCGCCGGTATTGCTCTACGCCAGTACAGGGATGCTTGCTACTTGCTACATGGTAGATGCTACGCACGAGACTACGAGCACCATTACTTCTACAGGCTGGGTCCGGCCAACGGCGCAGCGAATTGATCTGATGGATATTGGATTCGCACCCAGCGGGGGGGCGGTTGGGGGGTGAGGGGTGGGTGAATCTCGTGTAGGGTAATGCGCACAAGCGTTGATCAAATTACCAGTTTTGCATGCCGTCACTTTGAAGGTTGACGTATTTAGGCTTAATTGTTGTTTATTACATACATAACAAGTGAACAAAGTGTGCCCCCATAGTGCTGATACACAATTCATTAGAGCTGGATAGTTAGTTTCTAAGTATGTTACAAATAGTCGCAATCCGATACGAAATAATTAACTTACAAAAACAAAAAGCACTTTAAACTTTATGTTTTCAATAACACTAATGACTTGGTGGTGGTGGTTTAACATATAAAATCAAACTGTCAGTACTGACGTCATGAAAATTGCTAGATTTTTTAGGAGAACGCGATTTTTTTAAACTTGAGATCATAAACTATAACATTTCTAAACATTAACACATACACCAAAACATTAGGCAAGATTGTATTATTCTATAAGATAAAATCTCCATTGGTGGTGACACTTAGACACAGGCGGGTTAGTCACATTATGAAATAAAAGTTAAAAATTCAGCCTACATATAATTTATTTACGTAGAAAGCATTCACTTTATTTTAGGAAATTGTATACATATTAAGAAAAACATTCAATTTGTATGAATTATCAAAATATTAAATGTTTTATTAAGAACCTATTTCCATTTTATCCAACAACTCTAGAGCAGTAACTTATCAATATCATAATATTAAAATACGTTTTATAAATCTATGGCTACTTTCATAAACAATACGAACGGTAGGAATTGGAAAATGTTAACATAAAGTTTAAAAATCGGGAATATGTAAAAAATGCTGAAAATTACTCATTCTATTCTTTTTATAACAGCTTCTTTGTTGGAAGAGTTAGCAAACTTTTCCTGAAAACGATCATTTTCTTTATCGTATCTGATATTCGTTGGAAAATAACTACGATTAAAGTGGTATAAGTATTTCAGTACCAGTACAGTTACAGTAAAAGCTGCCCAACCTTGGCTTTGTTACAGATCGCCTATGAAATAGGACAAGATGTTATCGACGCCGGCAAGTGTTAGGACGCCCACGAAGCCGTGTAAAGGCGTCGTTTTACCTTACTTAGAAACTAATGGCGCATGTTGTAAATCACCGGAAATTTATGCAGAAAACCTCGAATTTAAATGTGTTTTGACTTTTTTGGTAAAATTCTTGTTACAAACCATCGATCAATGAACTCATACACAAAAAGGCGAGGTCACCATTTTTTACAAAAAACAAAAATTCATTGTTAAAATAAAACGAACAAAGTTTCCACCATCAACAGTTAATTTTTATTTTACTGCAAATACTAAGAGCTGAATAACATCTGATAATAAATACTGTTTTAATTGATACTGCACAAGATCCCTGACCGTCCTGAGTCAGTGGAACTATGGCACCCCTAATTTACAGAATATTTTAACGTGGTTAAAAATAGTGAGAATGGGAACACGAGACGAAAGAGAAAAACTAAAAAGTACATGGCTGTTAAGATCTAGTCGCTAAACACAGCTTACACTATTTAAAATAAAGTTTTGATTCTGAAAGGTGGTCACTGACGCAATACTGAAATAACTAAGGCGATACTGAGAGAATTCGACCGGATTACCAACATATTAGACCGGTTAGTAGCTGAGTGGACAAACGCGTCGGATTCCGGGCATCGTGCATTCAATTCCTCTGCTGGTTAAGTCCTACATTATTGCACAAGCAACATCTTCTACTTCTTATGATGGCAGTAGGAGTTTTTCAAATATTGTCAGGTTATTCATAAACTTTTCTATAAAAAAATCTTCCATCCTGGAACAAGGATGAATCATACAATATTTTAGTTTGCTCAAAACCTCGATTTGAGCCCTCAAACTCAGGGTTTGAGTTTAAAGTCGAGAAGCATATCAAACTTCAACAAAGCTTTTTAGATGCATTCCGAAGAAATTGATGCATTTTCAAAAGTTTGCTTTTTCTTTAGAGTTTCTGAATAACTAACTAACGCCTAGAATTAATAATTACCCGTGCTTACCTTTTAAGTACATTAAGTGTGTAATGTGACGCTATAATGACGTGCAAACACGTTTACCTTAACCGAACAGCCCACACGCGAACATAATAACACGACGTGGCCGCTTAATGAACTACGAATAAGGCTTTATTCGGTCAAAATAACACGACATGGTGATCATAATTGCACCCTCTTAAAGTGTTAGAGTTAGAATTAACTTTTTGGAAAGATCTTTTCGAAACCTTCTAGTGTCCCCGTAAGTTTTCTTTATTTTAACTACCATCACACTATTGTTTTCTCTTGCCTTTTTTGAATAAGGATTCTAGATGGTAACACACTCGGTAACAGTTTAATAACTCCAGGGCCTGTTTTATCAATTATGAGCAATGTTTTCAATGAAAATAAACGTGGTATAATAGGGCATGGGAAATGAAGTGTTTGTCATATCAACAGTTTATTTACTACACGAATTTTTCCGGATTTCAATACCCGTTTTCAAAATCATTTTATTTATTCAACAATGGAAAAATATGATTCTAACAAAACTTCGTTACGTGTTATGTGACAGTTTAGTAGTTACTTTAAAATATACTATGCATATGCAAATGCATAATGTAAAAGTAGATGCGTTAATTTAGAAACTCCAGACTGAGAAAGTTGTGCAAGTTTCATGACTCATCTACATTTATTACGGCTTCATAAAACCGATTTCTGATTTGTAGTGAATACTCGTATGTATAGATTTCCAGTATTGAGTAAATCGTTGGTATTGTGAACCTATCCTCGTCAGTATAAGCGTTTGTTAACCCGGCTAATCGATACATATAGTGAGATACGATTGCATGTTTTTAAAGCCTGCGTGAATCGTTTAACCTGTTTTTTATTCTTCTTTATCGATCTTTCTAAGTGAGTACAAATTTTGAACATATATTAATTGAAATTATCAAATTTAAAAAATAATGTTTTAAATCCCTACCTACCAAATAAAGTCACATTCCGTGATTTTTCACGGGTAACAACTAATTGTAGAATATTGTTACTTTTTTGCGCTATATTTTTTTTACCGATTCTTCTGATACGTTTGTATTTTTTTTTCAAAGCACTAAATATGTTATACTCGTATGTATTTAAGAATTTTCTTCCATCTAGTTGACTTTGAACACTTAAAAATATATATTTACGTACTCGAGTGTTACGAGTATACATAACTATTATTGCTTAAGCTTTATTAACTGTAATAACAAAGCTGTAAGTTGGAGTGTTAATAGGTATGTAATATATGTAATGCATGTACCTACTAACTGTGATAATAATTTAATGGAAAAGCAGAATACTCGAATAGATTTTCTAGGTAAATATTAATTATTAGTAAGTTTAAAATGCGCTATATAAATGTAACATTTTCATTATGACCACTGAATGAAGATAAGGTACATTTCAATAGTATTTCATGATTTAAAATATTAGAAGACAAGAATTTTGCATTAAACGTAGGTGAATTCATCAATTCTTGAGTTATAACTCAACATTTGATGACTAGACTAGACTGAGTAGAGTTATAACTCAACATCTTTGCTGAGTTAATTGTTCAGTATATATTCACTCAAGTTAAAAGTTTATTTGCACACAGTTGGAGGAGCTGGCCCCGAGGGCTCGCATTGTAACGTAGCACCTCCTGACTTGGCCGAAACTTTTGTTTAACTGCTTGGAGGCTATTATGCATTGTAGACTAGGCTGGGCCGATTGTTATGAATGATGACTTAGACTAGATAATTGAAACTAATATTTAAATTATCTTCAAATATAAAGCAGGAAACCTATTGTTTTTTAAAGCCAAAACTTCCTATGAGTGAAGAAACTGGCGTCATGAAATCCGAATTTTTCTTTTTAGTCCGATATTTTACATGAACGTTATGTTATTCAGCTCACAATGATTTTTTCCACGAGCTTAGAAGCTTTTAAAGACCAATTTAACCGTTGAAAAATTAGAAAAGACACCTTATTTTATGTTTCACAAATTTTAATTTATATCTCGTACAACGCCGTTTAACTTGTATATCATACGTAAAAAAACATTATTATTTCTAATTTTAAAACTGCGGAATTCCATTTTAATGTGTGTTTATGGTTGAAAAATTATTAATTTCCACTTATTTATGCGAATACGGCCTCCATGGTCAAGTGGTTAAGACGGTCGACTATGAATACAGAGGTTACGGATTACATATTGCGGAAGTATTTTTTTGTAAAATTCCATTCTAACTCTTTTTTTTTAATAATAATATTAAGGTTTTATTTTTAGTTTAAATATAATTTTATAAAAAAATACTGCTATGTCAATATTTTTACAGCTGTTTTGCCTTCCGGACTCATTTTTAAACTTTTTTTTACATTGGACTATTTTTTTTCTTTCTTTTCTTTTCAACATTGACCCACCCTAATGTAGGCTTTCTAGGCTCCGCTGCTCACGACACCGGAAAATATTACCAACGTAATACGATCATTAGCTTACGGATATAGGTTTAATGTTATCGTTAAACGAAAGAGTAACCGTGGAAAATGGATACGGTGGTGTTCATTCTTAAAATATGTTCACAGGAATTTTTCAAAGCCTGCGTTTATTACGGTAGGAGGATGAAATTGGTATTTTTATTTTCTAAGAAGCATTTTTTTATCATTGATGTTCAGACAGGGTACTATGCAGCGTATGCCTTTCAGGTTATGGGGATTAACTATTAAAATACATCTTTACTGTATCAAAAAAAAAACATTTGGAAAAGTGTATTTTTTATGCATGCATTTAATCAGAAAGAAAGTGCTCTACCAATATTATGATAGTATTCTTTCAAATATTTAATATCATAACGCTGTACAACGTTTATTTTTATTTCTCGTGTTTTGAAAAATATTGTCTAAAGATTTTCATTTTTTTTTTTATTCGAAATACAAACAGAAACTCGGTCAAGATTTACGTAAACAACAAAACGAAAATAAAAAAATTTGACCACACTAAGATTTAGTAAAAACCAAATTTGGATGCATTAGTTGAAAAGAAAAGCTTTCAGTGGACAAAAACTAATAACGCAATAATAATAATAAAGTTAAATAAGTCATTACGCAATTTTGAAATACAAAATTTATTGTAACAACACGGTGGGTCTAAGGTTTGCGATGACAACTTAGTGGTTGGCATAAAAGTTCACAGAGGCTTTCAAACTGTGCATACTCTGTGCACCCTCAGAAACTGAGTCACCTCCCCATCATTGCGGGTAGTTGATATCTTTAAGTTTGCCTATTTGAAGAAGACTGGACTTGAGGAAACAGATTATTTAGATTCTGCCGTCAAATTATATCCGCTTTTATCCAACAATACATCCCAGACTTTGCTATCAACACTGAGGGACTCAAATCTGTCACACGCCAACAACTGGACAGTATTGTGGAACGGAGATGTTGAATTATTTTTTCCAACTTGCATTGAATGTAATTAGGTATGTACTGCTATTTCTCTGATTATTTAACTGTTATTCATTGAATTGTGTAGTCGAAGAGGTCCTATAGCTGAACTATATTCCGCAACTCTATTTTGGTTTTTTTTTTCCAGCTAATGTTTCCGTGGGCACTGTTAAAACGTAATTCTACTGAAAATTTCACTTTTACCGATTTGATGGTTAGAATGTTATACGGAGGACACCTTCAATTTTAGGAAAAACTTTTTTTTTATGGCTTTCACCTTTCAAGGGTGTTCTTGGTAATCTTTTAATATACGAAAAAGAGAGGGCGAATTTATATATTGTTATTTAAATGGGAAAATTTTAAAATAATATTTGTTCATTTATAAATCAACAGACTAAACCCCAATTACAAAAAAGACATATAAAACACGAAATGAAAAAAAAAAGCATTTAAGAATTAAAATTGAGTTAACAAGTCTTGACATTCTGGACATTGGAGAATTATACCCATAATTAGTATTGTGATAATTGAGGAGCAGCAATTCATTGTTTCTGAGTCTATGGCAAGGAATGTTGAACTGGATAAGTTGCAACAGAGAAGGTGAGTCAGTAAAAAAATCAATAATTTTAAATGAAAATTGAACCAAAGTCTTTCCTGCGCTTTTCTAATAAAGAAATTATCAATAATTGTTCAATTTCATCATATGAATAATCGCCTCTTTCTAGCCCTGATCTCCATGCAATACCGCGTAAGAAGCGATGTTGTACGGATTCAATATGATGAATATGAATGGTATAGAAAGGGGGCCAAATTACACTTGCATATTCTAGATGAGGGCGAACTAATGAGCAGTAAAGGGTTTTTAGGGTTTTTGTATTCTTAAAGTTACATGCAATTCTATTAATGAAGCCAAGAAGTTTTAGTGATTTATTAGCTAAATTGAAAAAATAATATGGGAAATTTGAGTTAAGACTTAAAAGAGGTGAATACAAAATGTGTGGCCTCCATAATACGGGTATGCCCTTAGTTTGATAAGTGGCAACATACTTTATGTTTTAAAAATTTTCATACAAATAATCTTTCGTTGAATAGTGAAAAGAAACCTTTATTTAAATATTTCTAGAATATAAGAAAAATAGATGGCAGTTACCCCAAAAATATGAAAAATAAAATGGTGTCACTAGTCTTTAAAGTAAAACTTGTTTTCATATCTGCACCCGATATCCTTCTTGTCTTGAGACATGGATAGCTTTAAGCCCAAATTTGGCACGGATTGATTCTATGGGCAGCATAGCAAAGTTGCCGAAGCTTTGTGTGCAGAGGCCCATCTAACGTATAGTATCTTGTGCCGTATTTGCGGTGCCGCAGCGCAAAAAAAAACCGGACACGCTCATCGGAGCTTACAGTCTATTTAATTTTATTTTTTTTATATGAATAACGCACAAGAGTCTCAACTGCTCCCAACCGTCTAGAGCCAGTGACATTATGGCATCCCGAAAAAAGGGTATGTTGTGAGGCTAAATGTAGTGGGAAGGGGAAGGAGATAGAAAAAGGAAGGTCGAAAAGTACCTGGCTATTCAGGTCTGGCCACCAAACACGACTAAAGCCATTTCAAGCAACATTTCGATTCTGAATGGTGGTCTTTCACCAGGGCGATACTTTGAGTATCTACCATTCTGCAACATGCCGCAAATATACTTTTTATTATTTTTGTATGAATTAAATGTGTTATGACACATATTACTTAAATAAAAATTATTGGTGCACGCCGGGTTTGAACCATGGTTTCGACCATGGAGGCCGTCAAATGAACTCTAAGTCCGGTTCGTAAAAGAACGGCGTTCAAATTTCGGTTGCGGAAATTACCTTCTATTTTGTAGATATCTGGCCCATGGTATAATAAATAATGTTAGTTTAAAATATAATTTAAAACATATTGTATGATGCTTAAAATAAATACCTTGAATGCTATTTATTAAAATTTGGAATTCATCAAAGAGAGCGGTAAAATGAATTTGATATTTTATTTTCCATTGAATTATCTGCTTCTGGAGTTGTTCCGCGTTTCCAGTAATACGTTTTGTGCCGCGTTCCTGTAAATCCCGAACGGTGATAAATATTAACGATACTTTCCGAATTCAGTTTAGATTGAATCCCCGGTAAATACTTCCACCCCCAAAATAAATAATATTCCTTCAGAGGCAATAAGCCCAGACGGCGGTTTTCAGAAAAGTTAAATGTCCATTTAATAATTAGCGAAATAAATAATAATTCATTCAAATTCAATGAGGGAAATCGCCGAAGGCATTTCTCATCCCGTCATCTCGGAAGGATCCGGACTTTTTAATACTTTAGTCGTTTGCCGGATAAATAAATAATATTTTGATTCAAACCAATTAGTTTTATTAAGGGCATATTATAATTATCAAATTAATGATTTTTCAAAACCTTTTGACGTATTTACACTAAATGTATTATGTTATTCTTATATTAATTTAAAATGGCTAAAAGAAGGAGTAGGTTTTTAAAGAGTACATGATTTGAATTTAATGATAAATAATATAAATTAAATAAAAATAAAACAATTCAATTGTTCTGAAAATAATTAGGAGCATCTAATGACTTAAAAATGTATTCATATACGTTGATCAAATAACGATAATTCTGATAAAAAGGTGTTTTTATTTTGTAATTCAATATGACTTAATAAACGTTTGAAAAAAATGTCAAATCATACATAACAAAATAATAACATCAATTAAAATGCTGTATAAAATATTGACATTTACGTAAGAAGTTGAATATTTATTATAAAACACACAAATTCCTGGTAGAAAATTATTTAAAAAATATTGACAATAGTAAATTTTGACGCTTCTTCAATCTCAGCTCCCAAATTCAAACGCTTAGGATTTTTGGCTTTAGAAATATCAGTTCGTTACATTAATCACACGACGGATCAAGTCACAGAAGCCGGTAGCAAATCCGGGTGTGATCAAAGCCTTATATAGCTACGTTTCAAAGAACTTTAAAAGTTTATTAATTAGCAAAAGTCTTTGAGCATTTTGGGTTTGCGATGTTAACATTCATTGAACATGGCTTAAATCCGACATCTTGGCACTTTAAAACCTTTAGCGAGTTACCCAGATTTATAGGACGCCCCGATCTCATAAAGGAGGTAGCTCCTTATTCAGTCACGCGGGGTCCAAAGGAAATGGAGCCATTTCATCACCTGAAGGCACGAGTGATGTGAAACTGTTAAATCATCCCCCGATTTTAATTAAATGAGAGGTCCACGCTGTCTCCGTAAAACCCACAAAGAACGAGGTGAATGAGTCTTTTGTTTTCGTTGATGGAATATTATTTTGATTTTTATTATAGTCCTAATGTAATAGCTACCCGTCTCACAACAGGCATTGTCTGTAAGTGTCACTTAGTGAGGCGGGTAAAGTATATGTGTAAGAAAGAAAAAAATTACACTCCGATTGCCGGCAATGTAATCTGACCTACTTCACTAACTTTTTCACTTTTTTTATGCAAACTTACAACTTTAAAATGTGTTGGATTGTTTTACTTTTCTTTTTAGCTTTTGCGACTGCTTAAAACAGTGTATTTGAGATATTTGAAAAAGGTACGAAATATACAATATCCCACAGCATTCACGATGGTACGTTTATAGCAACTACCGTTTAATCAAGTTTTCGCCGTTTCAACAGTTCTACCCTTAGAGTATATAGAGTGGTATCAATCCAAGGCAGTGTAGTCAGTTTTTGATGATTTTTACCTGACTCGGCGGACCTGGACGTGGCTAAGACCAAGGCTAGGGTATTTATACATCCATTCATATCACATATCGACATAATGTTTTTGTTTATTCGTATAACCACTTTTTCACAGTATTGATATAAAAAAACCGTTTAGTTGTGTCAAGTTTAGTGGCATTAAAAAAATGTGGGCGTAGTCCCGCGGTGACCCAGGAGCCCAAAGATCATTGTGACAGTACGTAGAAGCGGAGTATTATATTTGTTGTCTCTTTCTCCCTCATGGTGAACGACGTAAAAACCCGGGGAAAGTGATTTATCGCAAGTTTGTATCGGTTAGGTAAAAATAATTAGCTCTCTCTCCATACATTGTTTCTCCAAAGTTCTACCCCTCCGTACAGGACATCCTAGTAGGTGTTTACAAATCATAAAAAGAATACACTTTTAAAGAAATTCATTGAAATGCTTTCTATACACTTCAAAACAATGCACACCATTGCCATACGATTGTAGTCACAGTAGTAAATTGTATTCAAAACTTAAAACATATATTTCGCCTTCGATGTTACCATGTAACGACATGGAAAGTTGTAGATAAGAAACGAAACGAGCCATTCTGAATTTTTTATGGTATTTTTTTTCAAGCAGTTCATATAAAGATATTTGATATATTTGTGTTCATTATTTTTTTCTGAAAGTTTTTAAAAGTAGAGTGGGAAAATTCTTTACTAGTTTTGGAGTGAGTACATTTCACATTGAAGTACCCAAAAAAACATATTCGCAAGCAGCAATATATCAGTCTTGTAAAAAAATATAATGTTTTCATAGTCAAATTGACATAAAATGGATTGGAAATAAATCTCGAAGCTTTAAAAAAAACGCATTTAACGAGCTCATTAAATAGAGCATGTATTTTCCAAGAGCATGAAATAAATTGATAAAATAAATCTTGTTCGTTGAATTCGACAGGGGATATTGGCCCCGCAATTGAAACGAGGAGTATATCTTAGGCGGGAATTACACCTTCCGTGAGTTTTCCACCAGCACACAATGGTGCGAGCCGAAACTTTAGCTGGCCAACAATATTTGCTATTAACTCGGCAAAACATATTATCCTGCAACAATAACTTCCATACTAACTACCACACGCATACACCCATCTCTCGTCTACATACACTCGGGAACAAATACATCTCAAATATTGACATCTTTCACATTTAATTTCCAAAATTTAATAAACATTTGAATGAAATATTTATTTTTCACTAATGTATGGGAACTATTATTTAATTTTTTTGTTGATATTCATTTTTCAAAACGTTTTATATTTTTACTGTATTATTCTATATGATGATATATATTTTTAAACAGTATTATGTTCTGTACTCATTCACTTACTTATGTTAGTTTCTTGTGTAAAAACCCAACAGGGCGTTGATAAATAAATAAACAAATAGGCAAATAAAATTAGATTACAAACAAAAAAACTTAATCATATTCAATGTGATAAGACTTTACAACACTTATTCTAGCCTGTTTGATAGAAAACTTGCAATTCAACCAAAATTATACCTTAACAACGCTCTTCAAAACTTAAATATTTTTTCGGTAATTTTTATTTCCCTTCGCTAAATCAGGACTCAGAAAAAACTATAGATGATGAAAAAGATGAAAACATTTTAACATTATATCGTCACTGTAAAGGCAAAAGGGCTTAAGCCACACTTTAGTTAAAAATGAGTTAAATATACAGTTTTAATAAAAAAATCTTCATCGAATGCTCTGACTCGTTTAATTCCTAAGACTTTTGTGGCCCTTAAACATATTTTTACCATTTTAAAGGATTGACTCAAACGACACAAGTTTGAAACTTTTTAAGCTTTTTTTCGCTTCAGGTAACTCGAAGAGAGCATTGAATTACTTTTTGAATTCCAACCATGTACTGAAGACTTATGAATTTTATTGTGAAACATAAAAACTTTAAACTGCTCTGTTGTAACCTTCCGGAAATGGCGATTCAGCCTTTTTGCCTTTCTAGCGACGATATGTTAGATGCAAATCTTTCGCAGATATTTTAAAAATAAATAGTAAGATAGTTTAATTAATAAAGTTCAAAACGCTTAATGACTACACAGTGTTGAACAATTATTTGCAGAGTTGACAAAACTAAAGAGTACGTTTTATTGAGATGTATTATGAAACCCTATGAAATAAACGTACACATCCTTAGAGTTAATAACTTTTTTTTTAAAGTCTATCATTAAAAATATTCTTCAATAACCAATATCCATAGAAAAAAGATACCGCCTAAATTGAGCCAAATAAGTAAACGATTGTTTTTTATACAAATATACGATCAGCAGCCATGCCACGGAGACATAGTTGAAGTGGCATGTTTGCAGTGCTGACATTTAGAGAAACACGGTAAATTGTTTTTTTTAAACAACGTATTAATATGTTTACTCTTTTATTTCAATATGATATAATTTTAACACGATCTGACCGCAGCCATAATGATATCTTTGCCCAGCCAAAATGTGATATTTGACTATCAATATAATATTACGTTTTTATCACTTCGATATGAAACTTTCGTCCGACTAAAGTGGCAATTTGGTCCGTTGTGCAGCGCGGCGTCCGCCCACTGCGGCATTATCCATTCCGCCCAGGAGCAGAAGCCGCCCATCACCTTGTTGCAATTACACGGGACCCGAATCAAAGGAACCGATGGAGACCGAAAATTATAAAATCCTTTGTGGTAGCGAAGAATAATGATGAGTACTCCGCCATCCAAAATTGAGGCGCGATCTTGTGACGTTTCATTTTGATAGAAGACTCCACTTTTAGTTGTTGTTTAGCAAATATTTTGTCAAAATGGGTTTGTTGCAGATAAGAATATTACAATGAAAAAGCTTGAGAAAGGGATGCTTAGATGGTTTGGACGTGTTTAGTCGAATGGATGTAGAAAATAGAGCCAGGAGAATATATGACGCGCAAGTTCAGCGGAAGAATTAAGTTGGGAACATCAAGTGGATATTTGAGTCGCGTCATGTCACGTGTTTTTTTCATCTGTTTTGGTGTTCATTACTTTATTTATGAAGTCTTACAAAGACCGTTAAATATGAATTGGGTAGAATATCAGTTCATTTCAAGCTTTCGAACATTATACTGGCATCATAAAATTCTTGATAAAAGTTATTTCTGATTAGAATTTATGCGTCAGTGCAACTTTTATCAGCTCGCAACGTCATTTATGATTACAAACTATGGGGCTTTGAACACATATAACTCTACAAAAAACGAACAAGGCACTAAAATTGTTCAATCAAAATAAAGATTTCAATATTGGAGTATTTAAATTTGCGCGCTGATGGATATTAAAGCCAGAATTTATTCAAAAAAAATGAAAAGCACGCGTCAGATATCTGACTAACCATAATATTTATTTATCATCTTTAATTGCCGAGATCAATGCGTTTAAATACTATTAGCATAGCAAATGCATGCAGAGAAACACGTGCATAAGCTGTCGGGATTTGGACGATTACCAAACATCTATCTGCTCACACACAGAGCAGACTGGCGGCCTACAATACGTACGTTTATCTCAGCCAATAATTAGAGATGCATAGCTGATGCGTTCTGATAGATGAAAGCAATTATGTCTCGCGTTAAACTAATCCCAGCGGCAGTTAATTGCTGCCTCATATAATGTACTGGCTTACTCAACAAGAAGTGTCTTGTACGAAGAATAGTCTTAGAACGATATTACTGGGCTGTTAAACGATCGGATTATTAGCTTCCCCGTTACAAAAGGTACTCGTGTCTTTCAGTTTGCCTCGGGGATAATTAAGGCAATTACTTACCAATGATCAAGGGATTCTCTAAATTAATCCACTACTTAATTTAATGGCATAAACTGCGCGTTACATGTATAAAATTCTTTTGAATAAGTTCTGAAATAAAATTGAAATACGCAGATATAATATTAGGGGCAATGGAAAAAAGAGAAAATATCATAACCGGCAACTATAAAATCATAATCGGGTTTTTTGTAGAACTCTATCATAGACTTTTTAAGATTCCCAGCATAGAGGTTGAGAGTTCAAAATCCATCCAAGAAATCAAATGAAGAGTATGTTTTCATAATTCAAACGAATCAACTGAAAACATGTTCATTTACAACTGGTTCTTTAGAAAAGTAAATTTACAGTGTCACCCTGATAAAAGACCAAAGAATATACAATTTGGTTTTAAGTATATCTGATTATCAGTGATTTGGAATGTTTTCATTGACAGTAGAGACTCGGTTCACTGGTGTCACAAAAAACCCTTTTTAAAAGAACTACTTGCAGATAAGTATCCCCAAACTTTAATAAACGGCGAAAATTTACAGATTTCTGATATTAAATATTACCTTTTTCGTGTTTTGCAGCGGCACCAATCAATAAAACTTGGGTGATAAAATAAATTTGATACACCCCTAAATACCACCCAAGCGATTAGATTAGTATTTCCTTATTATGGTTTGCGACTTATTTGATATTCTTACAAAATCTGAAATATTTCAACACGGAGGTGTTTCCCTTATAATTTAAAAATAAAACAATTACTTCGTATTACACCCTTCCACCCAAGTTTCGCTACCACCGAAGCTTAACCAGAACAGTTTAATAATTTGTGTATAATATGGATTACAATGGTTTACATACTTTTATTACAGAGTGAATGAGACAACATACAGGACGAAGCACCAAAAGAGAGGGGAGGGAGGGATATTTATCAACTGGGAACATATTTAGTATGGAGCTTTTGTCTAAATTTATTTGATGGTTAATGACTTTACTATTGTTGTACTCGTATGTTGAAGTATTTTCAGAAAAACATTTATTGAGTGTAAAACAGATGAGAAGAGTGTTGTTTTATATCTCTTTCATGTTGATTGCTAGCCAGCATGATAGCTGTGCAGATTAGTAAATAAGATATAGGTTGATACTGATCTTGCCGAAGATCAAAACGCTAAAGTCAAACATTTGAAATGTTCATTGGTGACTTGTGTGTATTATCTTCGTATAAATCCTAGAAATTCTGTTTTTCTTTCTTTGTACTTTTTATATCCGTTTATTGATGAATGTAAATCCGTCATAAACATGGTAATTTAACAATGTTAACTTCCATTTCATCAGACCATGTTTTTTGAAGTATTCCACACTACATTCGATCTTAGTATTTTCTCTGATTAACAACTTCATTTATAATACATACATATTTAACCAATAATGAAATGATTTAGACGCATAGAGGAGTGCACAAAGAATATATGACGCAAAATTGAATGATAGAAGAAATCGTGAAGCCCCGAGAAAGACATGGCACGATCAAGTGAATTAAACATGTGAGTCGGGTCATGTCAAGAATAAGAGAAGAGTTTGTATGAGACGATGCATGAATATGCATGCCACAAGGACCGTAAACCAAGACAGAGTTGTGTGGCGATCCATCTTTTCTGCCTACTCCTGCGGACATACAGTGTGATGGTTGGTTTCCTATGATTAGTCATTTTTATGAAGCTCGGTTTAGTAATTATTCACCCAAAGGGCAAATAACATTGATATGACGGGGTCAAAACCATAAGGGTCCAAGTGATACAAGTATGCCACCACGTTGTTATATTAGTATTCTATATAAATCACAGACAATCGAGGGAAAAGGTCAAATACAGTGACATATATGGACGAAAGTTCCAAGTGACTTTGTATGCAACTGTTTTTTTCAATTAAAACCATACAGGTTCAAGTGACAATGGTTGACTGACGAGGGGATGTTAGAGCAAATTTGGATGAAATCGTTGCAAATGAGATGTTTAATAGTGATTCCGATGATGGTAAGTGAAAAAAACATCCCTCAATCTTAATATTTATGCAAATAAAGATTTGGTATTGTTCATACACTGCAAAATGAATAATATTTAATGTGATTTTTTTTTTATAATCTCATTTTCCTTACATTTTGTATGAGATTGGAACGTCACTTTGTAACATATGTTTTATGGCCGAAGCGTCTTATTAATTAGATAAAAAAATAATTTTATTATTTTTACATCTACTCGTATTGTACCAAATTATAACATTAACATAACGAATTATTTCACTTTTTTACTTTTAAGCAAAACGCTACTTGGACCTCTTTGATTCTTAATATTTTTTTCAAACGTTTAGATGGCCAATACATTCCGGAGAGTGAAACATCAGACAGTGGCTCGAATGATTAAGGTGAAAGATCCACACCCGCAATACATACAAAAGCTTCAGCTAACTCAACGAATTCATTCATTCTTGAGGAAAGAGAAACACATGAAAACATCAAGTATAGGTGAAAATCCAGTAAAATATTTAAAATAATCGGAGCAAGAATATGAATCTGCCAAAGGCAAGAATGTTTCAAGAAAATCCATACCTATCCACATACTCGTAATTATGCATGTAAAAAAAATCTGAAGAAAACCGACAGCTTATTCATAGTGAATGTTGGAAAATGGGTAATTGAGTACCTCAGACCAACTTTATTTAACACAATGTAAGCCTCTTCAATCCTAAATACAACAATCACAAAAACTACAAAGATAATGATTGATAATAAAAGAGTTTGTAAAACCTTTCTTTAAAATCAAACAGGTCTAAGTACCACTTTATTAAGATTTTTAAATCAAAAGGATCCAAGTGACCTTTTTTTATTTTTTTCAAAAAGGTTTTGAGTATGTAAAAATATTTTTTTATTAATTAATATCCCCACGCTAATATTGTTTTAATTAAAATTTATTTTATTAGTATTATAAAAGAAGTTGCGTTTTAAAACACAAAAAACCGTTTTTCTTGAAAGTAGCAAAATGTTACTTGGACCCCTATGGTTTTGACCCCGACATATATGCAGCCTTTTCCCTACACTCGAATACAACTAAATCGAAAATTATTACATAATGTTGTGTTTCGATAGTACAAAAGTTGAAGAAAGTTGATCCTCGCAAAAGAAAACGAATATTACTCAAGTCCTTATTTGAATGACGAGACGAGTCCCTACAAATTTGCGGCACGAGATTGAAAAGAAATGGTAATTTATATCAAATTATGAGCCCACCTTCAATCCCATTTTATCCCGGATAATTCCCGTCCCCTCTATCTTCCACCTACGCTTCTTTTCCGAGTGAAATTTTTAACAGTGATGCGTCACAGGTGTTAACTTAAGCGAGTGCTAACCTATTCACATTATTCCAATCAGTACCACAACTTCGATAACCCTGTTAAATCATAAAAACAAGCTACCGGAATTTGCACTTCACCTTTCACTCAATCTGGGTCTCTTTAAGTACCACAATGATCTAATAACAAAGTGCTTTGTTTAAACGGCCTCACAATGTTGCTTAACTGACTGACGATATACCTGTTGTTCTTCTAGTTGAGCTTGTGTAAGGATCCGCATAAAGTGGCGAGTGAATTTCGTATTTTAGTTTAATGCAGGAAACTCTATAATTTCGACTGTAGTAATACTTTACAAGCCTGGGAATCTTTTCACAGGGAAATGGAAAAAAAAGATAGCATTATACGCCATCGCTGACTAGCCGCCACCTGCAATTTCTTGATTAGGCAAATTTCTGGTAATTTTGCAATGTAGCTTATATTAGAAACTTATATTGTATTTAACCACTTTATTTATGAGAAGTTGGCTGTATCAGCCCTTAACATGTCGATCGTGAACGGATATATAGCTTTACTTAACTACCAATATTTAGCTCTGGTTATAAACTTGAGGGGAGTGTGGAAGTAATGATATTATTTGATATCTCTTCCAAATACACATAGGTATATTGACTTTATGCATTCCTTCAAGAAGTTCAGTTTACTGCGAATTGTGTAATGGTAATGTTAATTAGTTTATATAACATGATTTAATTGGTAATAAAATCACACGCTCTATTGAAGTTAGATATCAGTATCGCTCTGGTAAAAGAACAATATTCAGAATCTAAACGTTACTTAAATGGCTTTACCTATTTTTAGTGACCAGATCTCAATGACCAGGTACTTCCCAACCTTCCTATTTCCCATCTATCTCTCTTCTCTACCATTTCAACCTCATAACATAGCTCAAATAGTAACTATGGTCCCACCTACTTCGGGCAGATTAAAAAAAACACAGTGCAAATTCCGTGAAACTCCCCGAAAAATTCTTCATTATAAATCAATAATTCTTAAAGCATTTAGATATGTACAAAATACTACAAACTGTTCAATGATAAACTTGAGTTTGCACAACAACATGTTATTATTGGTAACAAAAATATCTGATCGAATAAAATAAGTTTAAGTGAAGGCTTCTGGTTCCAAGAAAAACTTCTCATATCCACTGAAGAATTCGGCAAAATAAATAAATAATCGATAAAAACAAATTGATAGATTCACTCCAGATATTGGTCGGAAAACAGTTCAGCAGAGGCACTACGAATTGTTCAATGATTCACTTGACTAGTTACAGTAATATGTTGTTCTCGGTAATAAAATGTTGTGGTTCATTGAGACAAGATCGAGTACAGGGTGCTAGACCCGAAAAACTTCTCATCATGAACAATTCTGCCATTAAAAATTAATAAATGATAAAACACTTTGCAGGCTCGTGGTTACTGTAAACAATCCGGAAAATTCACCTTTCCGTAGTGCGGCACTTAAGATGAAGAATTTCCACGGAAACCTCGAGAATTCCAGTGCGTTTTCTCGGCTCGAGAACTTTTTCATTAGCCCCGCTCTTTTTGGAGAGTCAAGAAAAAACTCACGTTCGGTGCGTAACTCGTCCCCACTTTCCGAGTATTACCTGAATTCACCAACGTAGAGGTAGCAGATACGAGATGAAATTTATTTATTTATGCTATAAAACAGTTGTGAACACATTTTTCAGTTTATCAAATATCACTTTTACTGTCGTTACACAGCTCATTTACATGCAATATACATATATATGCATAGTTGTACAATAATCCAAGTTATGATATCAAAGTCATTTTTTTTATTCAACCATGATGTAACTGAAGATAATGGCGTGTCTGGAGTTTATCGCGATAGCTCAGTGGCTTACAGCATATCCCGTGGTTTTAAAACTCGATTGCGGCGAAAACCTTTTTCCTGTGTGATTCCAGTGCTTAATTGAACGTTGTTACGCAGAAAGAATCCAACCCTAAAACTATGAAACTGAGAAAACGGCGTTTGAAAATGTGACTATAAAAAAGAATAATAATGCGTAATCGGTATTTGTAAAGTAAATATCAGTGTTTTTTTCTTTGTGAGCATTATTATAAATAGGTCATTAATAACATATCAATAAGTTTTTAAAAAAAAATGTATTTCTTATGTTATTCTCATTTTATAATGGTTTTAAACTTCAATTTGAGACAAATACCTGCAGTATGCGTTTTTTTTTAAACTTAAATTACTAAAAATCTACTGCATTTGGAGCTTAGATAGTTCCAGCAAATATAAATTTTGTATGTATCTATAGGAAAACATTTAAACTCGATTTTGGTAAATTGTGGGTTGGACGCTTTCTGCATAACTACGTCCAATTGAAGTATTAAACATTCTACTTGTCATATTTTTAATACATTCACTTCGTGTTATTGACTGAGAGCTATTGAGAAAAGCTATTCGTCGAAAACGCGATACTAAGGTTTAATTTCAAAATTTATGACTAAGCTCCGTTTAAATTTAATTGTTGATGGCCCCTGAAAATACATTTCTCATTTTTTAAACATTTTCAGTGATTTTTATTAATTTTTTTTTTTTTCAAAATTATTAATGATTTTTTCCACCAAAAGTGGCAACAATGACGATTTGTTAATTCGAGTGTGTGTGGTTTATTCTCATCTTTCAATTCACACCTTAATCGTTATCTAAACAAGCACCATCAAAACCAATCAGTTTGTTTGTCTGTGAAGTGAAATATCACTAAACTGCACTAAAAAAGTATATTTGTGCTTACATATTTATATATATCCTGCATTTTGAGAAATTCTTACACCATCGGAATTATTATAGTGGGTATACACAGGTTGAGAGTTTTACGATTATGGTCGAATTCAAAGTTTTCCAGCGAAGGGTTGCCGTGAGTTGTGGCGCGGTAATTCCTAGCAGGCCGCACTTCCAAGTGTTTCTTCCGCGGTTAATGCTCAGTTTTTTAAATTTATTTACTTAAGGGCTGTTGAAATACCTCACAAGATCTTAGGGCGCTGAGTAAAAGCTTTATTCCACATTTTTCAAAAATTAAAAAAAAAAAAAGAGTTTTTATTTCACACTAAATTTAAATATATCAACGAAATCATGATTTCTTACAAAAATATTAAATTTGCTCCTGGATTCAGACCCTGATGAGACACCACATTCCTACCCCTAGACTTGACAAAAACACTTCAAAACCCATACTTTTCAGTTATTGAGCCGAGCCGTAATATGTTTATCTTTTGTATAATCATTAAAATATAACTACTCGACTTCGTTCAAATTTGCAGATTTTTTTCATTTTTAAAACTTTTTTTTCGAAATTGATCTATTGTTGTTAACATTATTGAAAGAATAATATTATTCATTATGTAGATTAATGAATAAAAAATAAATTTGGCCTTTAAACTTATACTTTTCAAGCTAAAGGGGGATTTCAAATCTTCATAGCTCACGTTGAAAAATACGTCGAAAAAGAGTTGTGCTGTCCTAAAATATTAACTAGTACCAGTTGTGCAAATATAATGACGACAGAACTCACCGTTCAAGAGCTTTTGCACAGATTGTTTTCTTCAGAGTTAACCTCTTGACGAGTGAGTTTTTACAAGCCAAACTTAACTGCATATGGAGAGTGAGTTATTTTATATTCGATTTTATTTCTTTCTGCAGTTTCATAGTTTTCATAAATAAAAAAAATCATTTTTAAAATAATATTTTTAGATTACATTTATTCATATCATCATATAAATGTTTTTTATGCTAGTCTAAAATAAATTGGAAAAGGAGCACGAATGAACTTTGTCGTCCTTCCTTGCAAACAGGTTAAACCGAAGATAACAACAATTCTTCTGCATGTTGTGAATACCCTCTTAGTCAAATGTTTTGCGACGCATACTAACTTTTATAGAAGACAGTTCATAAGTTAATTAATAATAAAAGCTCACTTCATCGTAAGTTATCAAATAAAAACACTCTGGGGACAAAGAAAAGAAAAATAAATGAAAACGTACAACTTCCTCGAGCCCCCACAATGGTTACCCTTTTAATTTATCGCATTCATCATAATTAAATAAGTCAAGTGATTTCTTTGACTAAGTAGAAATGCTGGTTGCAATCGTTCCTTTTTATTGCGAAACCCTCACACCACCCCTTAATTAAAACATCATGCTTCATTTTTTCACCCCCCCCCCTCATCCATTCCTTCCAATTCTCGGGAATATTTTAACCCCAGCTTTTTCTTCTACCCCGTCCTACCCTCGAGGGGTGGGCTATATCTGTACAATGAGTCTATATGTATCGGTCGGAGGGTTTGGAATCTATTCGCAAAGTTTGGCAGTCAATATTTGCGAAATGACTTTTTGCTGTCATTTGATTCGCCAGTTCTCTGAAAGGAAACATATTTCGGTAGGATATTCTTTAGGGTTTTCGAATTTTTGATGCAATGTAATAAGATTCCCCGAGCTAAGAAGTTTTTTTGGCAAAACTAACAAAGGATCAA
The DNA here is from genome assembly GCA_022651775.1 of Drusus annulatus. Taxonomy (NCBI): domain Eukaryota; kingdom Metazoa; phylum Arthropoda; class Insecta; order Trichoptera; family Limnephilidae; genus Drusus; species Drusus annulatus. The sequence goes on from JAGWCC010000637.1 coordinate 70,951, forward strand.
CTTCTTTGTGTCTAATATTTACGGGCCATCATGTAAAATGAAAAGAATTGAATAGCCGACTTCACTTTCTAATAAGATCTTGGAACTATTAGAAGACCACAAATGCTGTCCTAGTTTTATTTTTATTGATAACATTTTTATATTTTTAGAACGTTTTATCAATACTTTTACCAATTTAACAAGAATCGGGCTTCCTGTGGAAGTGAGTGCACGCCTTGGTAGCTATATTCTGGGTTCGCGTGTTTGTTTAGTTTTGCTACCTTTATTGTAGTCATAAGTACTAAAAACAGTGGGAATATGATAACATCCTTCTGAGACTGCATTGAATGATATTTAGCGACTTTTAATTATTTTGCAGAGTATATTAAAGTCCACGAAATGTCTGATTTTTTCAACATTCCAGCTTCTGTGCATTAAAATTGTTAAATCACCACCACTGTCAGAGAAGAAGGTTTATTTGTATATGTTTCTATTGAAGCTTGATTTTTTTGTAATTACGTTTGTAAAAAACGAAAATTCAATTACTCCAGCTTTTGTTTTTGTTTTTGATTAAATTAAAAGTGGGATTGATAAATGGGGTGATTTTAGTCTGGAAGCAAAGATAATGAATAATTCTGGTCGTAACACAACATGATGAGAATATTCATTAGCGGGTTGTGTTCCGGCTCTACTCCCAGCGCCGAGGATACTCCTCCGAAAATATACATCATCAATCCCCGCAGAGCTGTCCGTTCCACGTCATTCAATCAATAACCTCCGGAGTGACAGGTACTCCATCCCCCGGAACCGCATCCGCTTTTATATATTTTTTGCCACTGTAAAACGAGCCCCCTCGACACACCTCCCCGTGCCGGATGGAAAAAGGAGAATGGGACATTATCAATCGAACAAAAGCCCCAAAGTAAACTTCGTAATGGGGTGGAAACGGGTGGGCAGGTTTTATCGCGGAAACGAAACGAGCGCCGTGTACTAAAGCGCCTAATATTGAATCAACATCTGACGGCAGGCAGTTTATTTTAATTCCAACTTGGAAATAATAACCCCAGGACCTAGGGGATGAACGAGAAGGAAGCTCTTGCTTTAGCTACGAAAACAAAAGCTTAATTTGTATATTCGGTCGTTAAAGACGAATGGCGATGTTGTTTTTCCGTATAACTTCTCTTTACAGCAAGCAGCGCCAGGCGGCAGTATACGAGTAGCGTATACCAGTCTGGTGCCTATTGCCTAGTGCCGGCAACTCGAGCCCAACTCAACTCAAGCTACCAGCCGATTGTTTTGAGCGAGCAACTAGTCCACGCTTTATGCCCGACAGTCAAAAGGTTATTTGAATTGATAACTCCGGGGTAAAAGTTACCCAACTTTACGAAGACCATTTAGATAATTGAAAAAAGTTTAAAGAAATTTATGTTCATTTCAAGAAGGCAAAACAACATAAAACTGGAAGGTGGCAATGTTCAACTTTTTGATTATTTTACTGGGAAAAGTATAAAATGAAGTGATCAAGTATTTTTTTATTATTTAATGAGAATTTTCATGTCCAATTACCTTCGGCACCGGAGGGGAAAACTAATTTCTAAGGCCTCCAAACTTAATTAGTCTGAGGTATTCATTTTATTATTTTCCAGAACTTAAAATATTTAATTTTTATTTTGTGAGCACAAATTAGCCACGATCTCAAATAGGTATTTCACCAAGTCGGGGACAGATGTCTATAGTGTATTTCCACGGTTAAATACAGCGCAGCGTAAGCAATCTATTGTTGCGCGTTGAACACATTACGGGGTGGGCGCAATAATTGAGAGAAACGCCAACTTGTCAAAGTAGGCTTATAATACACGCCCATTGTTTAGGCGTGACTTTGTGCCGACTGCTCGCAACGAACACAGGGTGCAACATAAGCCTTTAGGTCGTGTTATTTCTCGATCACAAAGCGAAGCAATTAATTTTCGTGCCAATTACATCGCTAAAGGATACGGCCAAGCGAAACGTAATCCACCTTCGCCCAATAATAACTACCTTACATTATGATTTCGGTATTAGCCGAAGCGTGACCGGCGATATACTCCGGCGCGGCACTAGCGAGGCTTTTGTTAGCTGAAAACCAAATTCATAGGGAGGTGTCACTACCCTTACGTAAGTAAATTACTTTGTGAGAGATATTTCCGAACCAAATGAATCTGCGTAGTTATTAAAATTGTTATTTACAAAGTTCTACATACGGGATAAAAGCGGAATACGCGATGTAAACGCGAGGAAGTTGTTTGAATAGGTACTATTTATTTGATCATGCAGTCAGCAAAAAGTATTCTTCTTTAAAACATTGCTCGTTTAGGGGAACATGCATTTTTATAGTGGTTTAACATAAATAGTCGTCAAATTATAATGCGCAAATTAAACAATTATTTCTTAAGCACAACATGCAACTGCGAAGATCAAAGCAAGATGAGTCAATTACACATTTGTTTGGATCCGAAATGGACGTATTCTAGTACGCAAAGACGAAAACTCTCCTCCGCACGTGATGGTGATCCGTAACAATGAATCTTTAGCTTCTCTTGCTTGATTTCTTATTGCTTATCATACATGTGGCTCAACATTTGTCACTACCGGCGCTGAGTTTCTTACTGTATATTACTAAAACATTCGCGGTATCAACACAAAAACCCATGACTTATATCTTGAAATTTTAAATAACAGGTATGAAGTCATCTGTTTAACTAAGACTTGGCTCAATTCATCGATTAATAGTGAATAAATTGTTGATAACAGATATAGTGTTTTTCGACGCGATCGCGATACCCAAACATCAGCAAAGCTTGACGGTGAAGGCGTATTGATAGCCATCCATAAAAAAATCAACCCTTATTCAAAAATACCTTACCGAAAACAGCTGTTGAAGATCTTTGGGTGTCAGTTGGAAGTGAGTTTGATAAATCTGTCATAAATATCTGTGTCGTTTATTTGCCTACTTATATAGATCTACATTCATTCGATCTTTTCTCAGAAAAATGTCAAAAAGTATGCTTTGAAAGTAGAGCAAACTAACGTAATCTGATTGTTGGTGATTTTAATGTTTCCTCGCTGTACTGGTGTTTCGAAAATACTGATTATGGCCCTCTTGCAATAGTGCATGCTGAGGGTCAGAAACGTTTGATTATTAAGGATCTAATGTCTTTCACTGGCCTACATCGATTCAACCATATTAAAAACCACAATCACAGAACTCTAGACCTGGCTTTCAATCGAAATAAATATATCTCTTTCTCGCCCTACTTTCCTAAAACAAAATTATACTGACGCTGTAAAATTTTACTTCTATAAATGCAACTTTGATGCCTGCAACTATGATTTGTCAACCATGAATTACCATTATCTTCATGGTTTGAATGTTAACACTACTAGTTTTACTTTATTATTTAATAAATTATGGGAAATAATCATCAAATACACAACAATTAAAAAACCAAACCCAAAAAGCTATCCACCGTGGTTTAACAGTTCACTTATAAAACTCCTAAAAAAAAAGGAAAATTTAGACTAAAATTTAAAATGGCAATACCAGAGACTACAACACCTTTGCACTACTACGCTATCGTTCAAATGTTTGATGAAGGGACTTTACAGATTATATTTGGCCTCTGTCGAGGAATCCATTTCTACTTACATCAAATACTTCTGGTCGTATGCCAAATCGAAAAGACTAACTAATACTTTGCCCAGTACTGTTTATCACAATCATGTTAAAGCATCTGTAGGTCAAGAAGTATTTTATTATTTAACATTGCGCCGTTATTTATTAAAAAAAATGTTCTTCCAACCTCGCTTATCCTTTACACATAATCTAAAACCAATCTCTTAAGTCTGGGACATTTCCCAAAATATGGAAAAAAAAGCCCATATTACTCCCATTTTCAAATGACGTCTCAAACTACCACCCTATCAGTATCTTGTCATGTTTTGGAAAAGTGTTGGAATCCTTAGTTTATAAACATATATTTCATCATTTCCAAACCACAGCAACACGGATTTATCCCGAAAAAATCAAAAATAACTAACCTTCTTGAATATACAAATATAATATATCACTCACTTGAGTTCCGGGTACAGTTCGACGCAATTTATACAGATTTCCGTAAAACCTTTGACACCGTTGACCACCGTATCCTTCTTACCAAACTTAAATTACTAGGTATGCATGGAGGTTTACTTAGGTGGCTAGAATTGGTGCTCTCTAAACAAAATGTCTTTGAATATCAATAAATTTTGCTCCATTACCTTCACTAGAAATCGTTCTTAAATAGCGTTCGAACATAAAATTGATGATATCATATTTAATCGTGTTACCAGTGTTTGAGACCTCGGAGTTGAATTCGACAGCAAACTTAATTTTCACATTGAAAACATAGTGTCCAAGGCATATCGTCTTCTTGGATTTCTGTATCGAGTCACTAAACCATTCAAAAACCCAATGTTTCTCAAATATTTATACACATCTATAATTCGCAGCATTCTTGAGTTTGGTTTTGTAGTTCAGAATCCAATTTACGAGATTCACAAAATAAGGATCGAATCAGTTAAAAAAAAACTAGTCCGAGCATTGTCTTATAGAGCTGGATTGTTAACATTGCTTGACGACTATCAGAAGCGTTTGGAATATTGTAAAATGGAGACATTGAAAGAACGTCGAGACAAAAATGACGTCAAATTTCTTTACAAAATTATAAATAACCACGTAGAATCTTCCCTTTTATCCACAATTAAATTTAATACTAATCCCCGTCATTTAAGAAACCCCGAAACATTTTACATTCCTTTAAAAAAAACTAATTTAACCTTCTTCCAACCTCTTATGCGAATGTGTCGACTGTATAACATCTACTGTAGTAGCAAGATTAACGAACATGGTTTGATCAACGAACTCGAAATATATTACTTAACTCACCTTTTAGGTTTAATCAAATCGTAAATACCATTTTTTCTTAAAACAGAGAAAAGTGCACACATATACAACTTTTAAAAGTAATTTTATTTTTTATAATGTTTTTTTCCTAAATTTGAACTTGTGCTGATATTTCTTTTTATAAACGGTTGTTTTCCTTATTTCTCTATTGTTTTTATTTTATTAGTTTAATACAGTGTATTTTATTTTTTATTATGATGTGAACATTTTGGAAATGGATTGATAACCTACCTTTTATTTTGTATCTGTCAGTAAATATTCCAAATAAATATACAACCGTTTTTTTTTAAATGCAGTTGAATTCTTTTTTAGAAGGGGTTTTTATTAATTTGCTTTGGTTTAAGGCTTCGTTAACAGTCGAACACAATATGTTACTTGATTTTCTATTTCAGCGAGAATGGATTGCAAGTTGGAGTTGCTTAAAACTATATTTATATGTAGAACAAAACATGATTGACATTAATATGTTATGCAAATACCAGCTACCATTAAAAAAAAACTAAAAAAATGGTAAGCAATATCTCAATGTTGGTTCGATTCAAGAAAAAAATATATATTCACTCATACATCTTAAAAAACATACAATAAAAGTTTTGCCTGAGTTTTGTGATTGATATATAAATTACCCCGCCTAGATACCTGTTAAGTCACGTTAAAATTTGCTATAGCAAGGAAGTATAAGACGCTTGAGGACCTCCTCGAAGAGGTATTCTAGGTATCGACCGTTGATTCGATTGTGGCTGGTAAAAAAATCTTTCAATATCTGCTGTACATTCTAGACGAGATAATACAGAAAGCGGGGACCCCAAGTACTATCTCTTTTCTCTTGAATTGCGCAGTAGTTACTTGGATTTTTGTTGGTTGTGTAATGACTGTGCATGCTCCGAAACTCCGAATCCTTTGATTTAGGTATAACAAATACACATGGACCAAGCACCACTACCGCTACCCCTTTCCCCCTTTTTGAGTAATCTCGAAGAGAGTGTACAACAGACACTGGATACTTTTATTTTACAAAAAAAAAAAAAAAAATTAGAAATTTCTCACATTGTGAAAAAAAAAAAAAAACAATGTATAATATTTTATACCTCATTTCAGCGGAATCAAAAACCGTTAAGCTACATTCGATTTTTTATGTTGAAATATGAAATAATGTTGTGTTCTTACTTTGTGTTTATTCAGTAAATTTGATAAGTTACAACCCATTTTATAAACACACCAAAACTGTTTGTGGTATTTAACGAATCCATTTAACTAGAACTGTTATAATTTAATGTAAATCTGTTTTTTTAGGTTTTTAAATTATATTTAAACAATAATTATTATTATTTCAATTATTTTTTTTTTTAAACAAATTTTTAGTAAAAAGTTCTGCTAGGTTATTATTTTTACGCGTGACAGCTGTTTCACCTTCTCGCATTATCGCCTTCGGGCATTATCAAACTGTCGAAAAGTTTGATAATGCCCTGAGAAGGCGAAACAGCTGTTACGCGTAAAAATAATTACGTAGCAGAATTATTGACTAAAAATTGTTAAAAATATATATATATACATATAATAATAGTTATTGTTAAAATAAAATTAAGAAACCTAAATATTAAAATGCAGTTCTACAAAATATAATTTAAAACAATAAATAAAAAAGCAAATCTGTTACTGAGTTTAATACGACAAAAGTTTTTGACATACGATTAAATTCCAATTGGCTAATTTCCGTTTCCACTTGGTTTACCAATATAGCGTACGAACATGTCGATCTCTGCTACATAAGCAATAATAGTGCAATGTTCACCTGTTGTCCCATAGTGCTGGCTAATCACTTTACCCACCTGCACAGAGAGCGTTTCTCGCACTGTCAAGCGTCTCTGACACCAAGAGTCCGGTATTAGATCACACGGCCAAATGAACTGGTCCAGAGTGCTGCAGAATACCAGCATTCCAGAATGCTTGATCTGTCCTCGGGAAAGGGAAGTGGGTCAACGTAATGCTATTATTTAGTTATACTACTCGTACGAGTTCTGGCCCGTTTCAATACGATGTCTACGCTTAAAAGCAGTTTTGTGGAAAATGTGTGATGGAATGTACTCATTGCAGACCTCCGGTCGCTTTGTCACAGGGTTGACAGCCTTGATATCTATAACAGGGTACTTCCCAGAACAGACCCTGTAAATATTTTTTGGTCTTCGCTAACTAAACTTCCTCATCCACAATCAATCGTGTGTTAAGTGATATGATAAATAGGCGTATGACAACATATAAGAGACCGTAAGAAGATAATGGTTGAAGGTGATTTAGGATTGGAAAATTTCGGGCCCTTAGGTTCAAATGAATTTAGCAATTCAGTTTGAGGTAGGCGACAAATTGGTTGGCCTTATGGGTTTCTCTGTCTAGTTATGTCAGGCTGGCTAGATGACAAAACTAAAGAAAAATACAGTATCCAGATGCAGTCAGTTGGTAAAGGTGGATAAAGTAAACAACCTTGATGACGATGGCCTAAGCAAGCGTAATTGCAGTCATATAGGACCGTGGCTTTCCAATTAGCATATACAGAGCGTTTTTTCTTAAAAATTGGTGTGGGTTGTAAAAACAAGAAAAGTAAAAAAAGCAGTCTTAATAATAACGTGGGAAGAATAGTGATGCAACACCAGACAATAAAATGATATGGTAGGCTTTAAATATGAGAATAAATACCACAATGTATTGAATATAAATAATACACTAATAAACTGGTAAAGTGGCAACCAGAAACTTTCTAAGAGGACCAAAAAAACTATATTTTTTACCGAATTTTTATAGATGTTATTACATATTTTGCTAGTGGGGTCAAAATGAGGTTATTACCTCATTATATTCCTCGCGAAATACGCATTAAAATGTATAAGAATCCGGCAAAAAAAAGTTTTTGTCTCTTCTGGAAAGTTGCTAAATACGAGACACGCCTGTTTGCGCCGTGAGCGACAAAACATGTAAGATTGTCACAGAAATCTTTTGACTCGTTCAGCGGGTGCGAGTTTACCCTTGAGATCTTATTCCTGGAATATTTCCAAATTCAATGACCTTGTACGGATCCTAACACTTCCTCATCTTCGTATCATCTGTAAATTGATCAAGCGAAAGCATTATTTTGCAAGACTTACGTATGGCACTAAGGAAATATTTACTTCGATGTAGCGTGCTATATCAGCATAGTTAGTTCAAACATATTAATGCTAATGAGCCAACAACATGAAAAATAAACAGGTTTTCTTGGGGTGATGCGGTTTTTCGTAGGTATGAAAAGATAGATTGTAATTTTCCCTCGACATTTATCAACTTTACACAACGATTTATAACGTAAGTAGGTACATTGACTAAAGATTTTAACCGTATTTTAAAGATAAAAATAAAATTACACATTATTATGAATAGATACATATCCGAGGAACCAAATTATTGGAAATCTTAAGTGGCGCCAAAATAATTTGCATCAGATGACGTCAGTAGTTAATATGTAGTTTGCTATATTTTTATGATAATATGCAGTGTTTACATATTTACGCGTTTATCGCGATTACTAATTGTTACATTAAGTCTTTTCTAGGTAGGTATCTAAATAAAAATTATGTTGTACCACACTATTAATTAGAATTATTCATTAGTTTTTTTTTTCGTAGAAAGCAATCTCTCTGTGGTTTGACATATTTAATAAAAAGTTTGTATAAATTTGTGGTCTTTTACAAAGTTATTATTATATTATTATTATTATTACATTTCATTTAAGTTTATTTATGTTTATATAATTAAAGTATAAGTAAGGTACCTACAGTACAAATGCTTTTAATATAAACGTTTTAAGACGTCTGGTATTATTATTTTATTTACGAAACATAATAATACCTGCATGTACATAAAAAAAATATTTTTTATTTTTTAAATGAAGCATAAAGATGAAAAAAATATTACACATATTATAACATGCTACTTAGAAGCTACAGAAATCACCCACTAGATGGAAAAAATACGATAGCAAGGGAAACGACACTAATCGAATAGAAATTATAAAAGTATGCGCAAATTCCGGAGTTCGTGTTTTCCCTTTCAATCTAGAAAACATTTTTTAATTAATTAAGGGGGTTTACAGAACTGCGTAAAAATAAACTGTTAACATTTGCGCGCGATATTCAAAGCGTGGAATTCCGAATATTTTTCCTGACAACGGAATTTATTTTTATTTTTATGAAAATTCTTATTATTATTTCAGCAAGCTTTTTGGCGGAAACTTCAACGTGAAAGGTAAACCTACGCTTGTACAAATACATATTAAAGCTTGTGGTATTTTTAAAACTCAGAGGGTTTATTGAAATATTTACTTTTGCCCATTAAAAATTGCGTGTATTTTTTGTTAAATATTTTCAAAAAAAGTTTCTGATTTGCGAATATGAATTACAAGAACTTATTCAAATAATACATATAACTTAAATCAATTGGACATAGTAATGCAAAAAAGCGTCCAACTCATAATTTTCCAAAATCGTGTTTTACATGATTTCCTACAGATAAATTCGAGATTTATATTTGCCTAAACCATCCAGCTCTAATCGCAATAGATTTTGAGTATTTTTTTTTAATAACTCACATTGCAGATATTATTTTACTAATAAAATTTCAAAATATTACAAAATAAATACATTTTAATTGAATTGATAGATTATAAATTACCTATTTATCATAACGCTCATAAAGCAAAAAAACAGAGATATTCACTTTTCAAATGCCGATTAGGCATATTAACGTTTTTTATCGTCATATTTTTAGACGCTTTTTCTCAGATTCACCTTTTTGGGGTTAATTGTAAGTAGTATAAAGAAAGCATCTCTGTATACTACGTTCAATTAAGATGCAAATGTGTTTTACTAAATATGTTTATGATTAAACAATGCGTGAACCAAACTTTTGTATGAATTAGGCAGCTCATGTTTTGAAAACAAACATGCAAAGTTTTTTTTTCCGTTTTGTTATGAAATTATGTAATTTGTGACTAATCGCTTGCCTTTTTGGTATCTTACTGATTGATGTAGCGTGACGCTTCCTCGCGGAAAACCCATCGATATTCTGCCTTAATGAAGCCTGAGCCCCAAGAAAATCGATTGCCAATATAATATTCTTTTTTATTACTAATTTAGGAACTTTAATTTCGTGGTAGAACTCCATTTCAATGATTTTAATAATGACAATTTTATCACTTCATTCCACTTTTTTTTTTTTTAAGACCTGACCGGTTTCACCTTATGACAGGCATCTTCAGACTGCTCTAAAAATCATATTATTCTTAAAATGAGTTTATTTGCCATCAGTGCCGCAATACCTAACATACGAGTACTTAGACACAATCTCTAATTTATAAACAATTATAAAAATAATCATGAGCCAAAATGAAAACATCGAACACAGACATTAAAATATACTTTTTCTGCCTAAATATATAAATTGAAAAATATTTTTTTTTTTTTGCTCAGATTGGTTATTCCCGGTTTTTTTTTTAAATTTAAAATAAATTGTTTACTGCAATAAAAGGGTAATGAATTTATTCACAAAAATGTACATTTACCGTTGAATGAACCTTTTTATAAAAATATGTATTTAAGTGAAGTCATTGGGTAGTATTAAAGGTATTACTTGAGTTGATATAATATATTTCACTTCATAGTACTTGAATTATTCACAATTTATCTCCGTAGTCCTGACCGATAACAACCTTCTTCAAGATTTACATGTACAGGTGTAAAATTAATGACTTACAATGTTGAGTTTATAGATAACAACGATATGTGGATGTAAAAGCACCTGGCGTTAACTTCTATTCGGAAGCTAATTTAAGGTTGTATAACCTTGGTACAAAATAACCATTTCGATAAACAATGACAACTGCAAATTTTTATTCCTTGTTGCATGGTCATTTAATGGTCGCTTTAGCAATAACCGGTCGATGTATAGTTGCATCATCAGAAAATAATCGTGTATGCTGTTTTATACCATATACCATAGACCTTATGTATTTATTTTTTCATCATATCATCCAAGATTCTAATTGACCAGAGCAGTGTTTATATTTCGTCCCCAATAATTGAGATTGATTCATGATGCAATAAACATTGAAAGTGGATGATGACAGTTAAAGTGAGGTTAGAAGGAAAGTACCCACATTTCAAGTCTAGTCGCTTAGAATAACATAAGCTATTTATGACAGATAATAAACTTAAGGCTTGGAAGTAAAATTCTAGGCTCTAGGCACAGGAGTCACAGGTTAAAAACTAGGACAAATACAAATAATTTCATTTTTATTTGGCTTTTTTCCAAATTAAATTTAAAACATTTAAAAACTACCGTATTTTTCAACCTCTCATTTTACTCTTCACTTTATTAAAAGTGACAGTTTACAAAAAAAATAGACTTAAAAGAGTTGAAAATTGTCGCCCTTAACTCGAAACCGAAAGCATATTAAAATACACATATTCCATCCCTTCTTTATTGGGAGGTTATAAAAATTGACCGAGCTTAACCTAATATATTTTCAATTATAATAGCAAATTGTAATGAATTCGATGTTGGTAGTCACTTTCTTGTGAGATTTTCCTTCATATTTTAATGTTTTCCGTTTTCAAGAACGAAAACAAAACAAAGCTGTCAGTTGTTTTGAAATATGGATTATTGCAGGAGAAAAAAAAGCGTCGGAGGAAAATCCAGAGGAGAAACGGAGGGGTTAGAGAAAGGTTAACGTTTGACAGAAAGTTAGAAAAATATGTTAAAGAAATTGGAGTATAATAAACGGGAAGGAAAAAGAAAACATTTACTTAAGTATCGTATACAAGCAACATAGTATATTATTTCAGAGAACTCTTTCCAGGTACAAACCTCGGGGCTAGTGCTTAACCTCAAAAGCTTACGGCTGGATTCTATGCAACAAACCATGTCATGACCTATTACGTTGCTTCTATGACCACGTGATCCCTCATTTCAGCTTATAAATGGCCGCACGTAGTTCATATTTCTCGAGTCATTTTCTTTTTGTGCAGTCGGTTTCAAACTGAATGTCGGAAACAGAATGTTGCATATTAACCTTTAGTTCTTATGGCAGCGAAGCACGAACTCAAAACAATGAAATACCAAATAATAATATCGGCGGAATTCATATTTAAGTTGAAAACGTAATCTTTGAAAATTATATTTTTTATTGATGAAAAAATGTTTGAACATGATGAGCGACTTGTGTTGTCCAAAATTGCTTGCAATGATAATTTTTCGAATTTCTATATGCAATACTAGAAATCAAGATACATTTTTTGAATACCTATACGCAATACTAGAAATCAAGATATTTTTCGAATACCTATACGAAAAACTAAATATCAATATATTTTCCGAGTACCTAAACGCAATATTAGAAATCGATATGTTTTTCGAATACCTTTACACAGTACTAGAAATTAAGAATTTTTCAAGTGCATTAATTTTGGAACTAACTATCATATGTGCTCGTCATTACCTAGATTACTAATGCAGGAAAATAATTATGCAGCGGCAGTAGACATCTTTAATTCGTCACTTTATAAATATAAAAAGGTTGTTGTTGGAACATCTTTGAGCTTCAATATAACTAATTTTATCTTTATTTTATATTTTTGTATTTTGTTTAACTTGATATTTTTTCTCTTTTATTTTATTTAATATGTTTTGTGTGTTTCGATCATTCCCTTTTACATGGTTTAAGGTACTAATGTACCGTTAGTGAAATATGTATAAAAAATATATAAAACACATATTTAAAGAAAATTGGTTCGAAGAATCTTATTATGAAAATAATTACTTTAACAACGGGACAGTTACTGAATTAATTTTGTTGCCAAGAGATTTATAATTGAATTTAGTAAAATAAGTCATCAGTTTGATTGCCCAAATTGAACTATGATAAAAATAATAATGTTCTCAATCGTTCGTAAGAGCCCGTTGTTGATTTTTTCACTTTTTTTTGCTTAACCAATTCTAAATCTATCGGTAGGTAATGCTTACATTAATACAATTCAATATATTTTCATAGCGTTATAGTAGCCGTAGAATTGTTGCTCTAAAAAGATTTTCATAACATATCGCTCACCTAGTTCAACACAATAATAAGTCTAAATAAAACCTTATTGAAAAATATTTTGAAATTAGAATTAAATGTAAGACTTTATGCTTTTTTATTTTTGATATTAATTGTGAAAATAATGTGAAAATTTGAATAATGATTATTATTTTTTAGATGATACAGAAAAGTTTAAGCTTAGACTATTGTGAGTGAAATACTGACACCTACATAACACCTAGATATATGACAGCGCCTTCGTGGTGATATTTCACAAAAACAGCGCCATATTAATTACCCAAGTATTACAGCCTTACACGATCAAAATATGCAATTTTTGCACGTTGCCAAATATAAAAATATTTTTCGAGGACTTAGAACTAACGATAGTGTTTTAATTAATGTGCAACATGGCAATGCTATTTTTATGCTGTGGTACTTATTGTTTTATTTAATTTGTAAAAAACATGTGTTAATCGTCAGAAATCACCTGTAACTTCTGATCCCAGAGTAAATAGAAGGCCTGCTGCAGAAAATTAAGGACATTTTCGAACTCATGTCACCTTCAGAAAAGCCGGAAGGACGCTAAAACGTGGCTTGCCATAGATGCAATTACCGCCAGGATTAGTTATAAAAGTAATTAATGTTAGCTCCGGAGCTGGTATCGGTTGATAACGCCGTTCAATGGCGATATTTTAATCACATCAGTCTGTTCGATCGCCCTTTATCCCTGCTAATAGGGAATAACCCACATTATACGGCCGATGTTGCTAATGCTGAGCAAGCTACAAAGCCACTCAATGACTTTACCTCGTTAATTAGTACTTACGCACATTATAATATCCCGCACACACTTACACGCGAGTAAAGGACTGTGGACCCAGCTTGGGCTCGATAAAATTGATAAGCTACGGACTACAGCTATGCATAACGCCCTACGACACCTTAGATACGCTGGAGGGTCACACTTAAACTTTATTGCTGTTTGTTTTATCTGAGCGGTCAAAAGATATTGTTCTACCGGGGACGTTTATTTACTAATGTTTTTATTAATTACTGTCAGTTACTACCCGACTATGCCCGAGATTTCAACGCTCGTTCTTCCCCAGTATTGTAAAAAAATGTAAGGCGGAGGAGTTTTTGGAGGGTAAAAAAAAGGAGATGCTTAGAAAGGTGAACATTTTTCAGATCTGATGACGTCAATTCAAGCAATGTTTTGGCTCTGAATAACGGTCTCTTACCAAGGCAATACTGCGAGAATCTTGTATTTTGGAATGAAGGGTAAGGTTTTTTTTACAGTTTACAGGTAAATTACATATAAGGTAAATACAAATAATATTACATGGTATTGATACTGCAGGGTGTAAAGAATGAATAGTGAGTAGCACAGCGCCCCTGAGGTGGTTTTTCACAAAGACGGTGCCATACAAATTATATAAATATTATAAGAAACAGTAAAGGGTTAAAGTGTTTCATGAACACCTCACTTGGTGGTCCTGTGCTTGGTTATTCGCATTTAATTAAAGTGTTATGTATGTGCATTGCCACTGTTATAATATTATTTGTGAAAAAACCTAAAAACCCATTTTTTAAATGATTTCTTGGTTGGAATTTCATCACTTCAATTCTAGATTTTGAACAAAAGTTTTGAGCAAAAAGCATTAAAAGATTATTTTGAAATCGTTAAATGCACCGTAATTTTCTACTGAAATTGCAAAAGTAACATGTTTTTTTTTGCTATTACCAATTTTAGATGAAATTTAAAGATTATTTTGTCAATATAAGTTTTTAATTTTAAATTTCGACTTAATTTTTTCACTTCGTTTTCAACTTTCCAGGGACAAAGCGTGATGACACGACAAAACCAAACAAATGCAAGCGCATGTTCAGGGAACTTTATCGACAAAAAAACACCCATTAACTCTCTACCTACACAAAGTTTGAACCAACTCTGAGATTTCGAAACTCCGCCGGGTTTAATTGATTGGAATAAATGGGTCTTGCTATGATCATTTCAATCCGTTTCTATCGGCTAATGTTCGCCATTGAGTTTTGAAACGAGTATAAATATATTCGCTGGTGCTATTCCCAGGCTATTCCGACAGAAACGGTATCAATGGAAGATGCCGTTTGCTAGACCACACGGCCATATTTTAACTTTAAATGTCCCAAAAATACTTTGCTTCGATAGCGCACATAGTGCCGGGGAAAATACTTTCAATTTCAAACCTAAACTTGAAGCGTACAGCGCATGTTAAACTAATAAAGTGCGAGTTTTTGGTTAAAATAATCTGACAATGACAATGTGAGTACTGCATGGTGGTGGTTGTATTAAAATTTAAGCTCAATTATTACAGAAAAGAATGTTGCAATCTCGTAAATGGATTAAAAAAACCAGCTTCAGAAATTCAAAAAATGTTATATTCTTAATCATTTTTCAGTTAGTGCCTTCTCTTTTTGGAAAATGACCATTATCCAGGCTACAACTTGAGATATATTAGAGGAACTGCGCTCTGGTAGGTATTTTTGTTTATTATAAATTCGTTAACGCTTTATACTTCATCGCGACAATGTCCCATCATTTTTTCATCAAGATAATGTTGTCAAGATAATATATGATTTAAATATATATTACTCCTTACTGAAGGCTCTGAGGGACATTATTTCCCCGGGGGCTTATGTCATCTTTACGGATAGTGAATAAATAATATTTGTGAGGAAATTAAGGAGTGAACATGACTTTTAAAAACATTAGAAATAAACAATATGTGGGATCTTATCTTATTTTACTGCACTAAAATTTATATTTTAAAGCCTTATAGTTCAGGCTGAAAATAACGTTGTGGTTTTTAATATAGTATGATATACCAATTTGACATCTGTATTATTAATAAGGAAAAATTATGTTGAAATCAGGACTAGGTATCAAAGAAATATCGAAATACTGTGATTTTTTTGCAACTTAAAGATCAATAAATAGAATATAAAGAAAAAGGAGATGTATTATTTTTAAATAAGTTCAAAGAAAAAGTGTTTTTCACGTAACAGTATTATACTTTATATTAAAATTCAATCATTTCATATCAGGTCATTTATTTCAGAATGGCCGTATTTACGTGCTTCAAAAGATTCAAAAGAAATTTTAACTTGTTTTGACGGAATCTTGATGAACAAAAGCTGTTTATTTGGAGCATTTAAAAAATAAAAACTGAATGTGTTCTCAAACGAAAAAATTGTAAAGCAACGGAACACAAAAGGTGGATTTGAGAGGAATATACCGGATTGTAGATATAAATAGAACTATAGAAAATAATCTTTACGGTTAACAACTATGAAACTATTTTCTAGTTAAGTGGACGAACTACCTACTACAATTGATATATTTTTTAAATTTTATTTATAAATGGAAACTTTTGTGCAAAAATATTTTATTTTGTCAGTAGATATATAACGTTATTATTTATGTTAAATCATTTTACCTAAGTGATTGAATAAAAACGATACAATACACTTATCTTACGATATTGGTTCTCCTGTTTTAAGAAAATATCAATTTATTTATTTCGTTACAAAAATAACACTTTACAAAATAACGAAATTTTTCTTATCAGTGATCGTTTTTTGTTTTCAATTATTATGTTTCTTTGACGGCCATAGAACCATTTCATAAATATAATTACTTTTCACAATCGACAGCACAAAGCTCAGACCTGGCCATACCAATATATCGTCGCCGGGAAGGCAAAAGGGCTGAAGTTCCATTTCGGGAAATTTACACAATAGCACTTTATTATTTAATTTTTTTTACAATAAAATTCACTGAAAGTCTTCACTACCTAGTCTTATTTGAAAAAAAAGTACTCAATGCTCTCACTGAGTTACCTAAAGCTAAAAAATATCCAAAACTTGTGTTGCTTGAGTCAAGCCTTCCCCGAATGGTAAATATATTTTAGATGGATGAAAGGCCACAAAAGTCTTCAGAATCAAAGATAAACAGAGCATTCGATACAGAAAAAAGAACTGATCAAAACTGCATATTCAACTCATTTTCGACCAAAATTTCGCTTCAGCCTTTTTGGCTTTCTAGTGACGATTATGATAAATTAATTTTAATACATTTTTCAAAAACACCATGGAGAAAAAAAAGAAAAGAAAAAACCCGATACCGAACGAACGATATTTAAATGTTTTTTTTTTAATACCCAACAGACTTGGCTCTACCATTATCAACACTATTCGACGTGAATAATACACCCTTTACTAACATTACACATCTGCAGTGCGTTTTGTATATTCCAACTTGAATTATGCATTTCTTATGAAGGTGTTTGATTTACGAATTGAATCCTTACCCCACCGCAAAGTTCAGTCCAGAGGAGTCAGGAGGAGAGATAGATATAAAGCAGGGACGGTCCACGGAAACAATAAATCGCTCGCGAATAACTCAGGCGGGGCTATCTGCATGGTTTATATGGCCCTGGCGACCTCGCCTTCAACCCAATCCAACCCGACCCAACCCAACCCAACGTAACCCAGCCGGGCAGGCAGATCTTAGGGCGCATTGCTTAGCGGGTTGGGCTACGCCGTCGCCATTGCCGCTTCTGCAGCGGGTAGATACTGCCTAGTTATTCGATGCTTGTGTATTACCCTGCCAACAATATATGTATAACTTAAAGAGCGAATTTACTGGCGTAAATTTAAATCCATCAACCATCGGGTTTAAAGCTACTAATCATTAAAATATACTAAAATGTGATCTCACTTTGAAATAAACGTCCGCCACAAAAAGGTTTAATACACCTTAAAATAATGTCCAGTTCTTATTTCAATAGTATTTTGCATTCCTTAAAAAATAATTGACAAATACAGCTGTTAAAATATATTTTTTTTAAATAAGTAAAAAGTATATATTTAAATAACAAAATACGCAATGTAAAATGTCACAAAATTGCTTTTCTTATATTTGAGGCGAATATTATATCAATCATTATCATATCAAATCATTTTAAGTTTATTTTTTTACAGCCATTGCTTACTGCCACAAATAAAAATTATTTGGGAAATGAATATGTGAAATATCACCAATCAAAAATGAAATAGTACTTTTTAGCACAGCTGTAACTACGATACATAAGTGAATTATAATAACTAAGTACTATATACTTCTTTCTCTTGTCTATCTTTCATTGGTACTATCTTACTGTGGAAACTTCTGCTAAAACTTTTGAGATCAATCCGAAGAAGAACATTTTTTTAAACATCCTCCATAACAAACTCACACTTTCAAAACGAACAAATATGCGAGTATTTGATTCTACTCATACCAGACCTTTTGCTGTTAAAGGTATAGGAGATTTAGACATCGCAGCCGGGAAATTCCCGGATAGATCCGGACACTAAAATGTATTCGGATATAGGGCTACCAGCTTAACAGAATCTAGATAATTTGTCAAGCTAGTCAGTAAGTCAAGTAATTTTCTGTTAAAATTAGACATCCTGCATTTTAGGGATATTTTCACAGACTCCCGCAGTATCCAACGAAATTATCACAATAGTTTCACGAAGAGTCAAATTCAAACATTTGTTGAAGTCGCAATTTATATGGCCAGCCCTTTTAAAACTTATTAAAATATATTATACGAGTATACTCAACAATATCCAGTTTTTGTATTTAAGCCTTGAAATGGACAATTTATTCACCTCCTTCACGTTTTCAATACATACATATCGTCACTGGAAAGGCAAAAGAGCTTAAGCGACGATTTGGTCAAAAATTAGTTAAAATATGCAGCATTGAGTAGTTTTTATTATATTTTTCTGCATCTAATGCTCTGACTCTCGTTTGATTCTGAAGACTTTTGTGGCCCTTCAGCCAAATTAAATATATTTTTATCATTTGGGAGAAGGCTTGACTCAAGCGACACGAGTTCGGGACTTTTTTTAGCATTTTGTCGCTTCAGATAACTCAGTGAGAGCATTGAGTTACCTGAATTAACTTTTTTTCAAAAATTCAACCAGGTACTGAAGACTTATGATTTTATTTTAAAACAAAGGAAACTTTGAGGTTTTCTGTTGTAAGCTTCCCAAAATGGCGTTTTAGCCCTTTTGCCTTTCCGGCGACGATATTGTTTCATTTTAAATAGCTTTAAATACGTTCGCTTTTAAATCAATTTGGTAATCTGATTTTATACATATATATATATGGTTTTCAATTAATAATACTCTATAATGACCAATAAAGGAGATTTTTTTGCAAGAATTGCCAATGATGTCTATGGCTTATATATGTACAAATGTCAAATCCACCGAAAATTGGTTAAAGCTTAACCAAAAACACGAAACTCCAAATTCTAACTATTTAAAGAGTAAGCAATCAACTATTGATATTTTTTATCATTATTTTTTTAAGGTGTGCATGGTCTTTAAGCAGGGAAAGGCAGATACAAAAAATTGCCTTTGACGTTTTAAACTTGCAGTTCTTGGAAAAACCACAAAGCGTTGTGATGTAACATAACACTGGCACCGATGGGACATAATTTGACCATCTCAAAGTTGCAAGTAAGAATTACTGACGTTAAAATGAAAGCTTTCATTTAAGCCAAACTACCTTACACTTAAAATCAAACTAAAAAATATGTAGTAGTATGCTTAAATATGGTAATTAAAACAAAAACAATCATATTAATAGACCGGCTTAGTGATCTGTGTACGTATCCATACAAACATAAAGTGTAAACTTTATAACTAAATGCATATCTCATTAAAACATCCTGCAGAGAATACACCGACACATCAAACCAAAGGTACACATTTTTTTCAGAACTTAGAAAACTTTAACTAAACAACGTGATAATAATAATAATAATTATTACATGGAATTATTACTCAATGAGCAGAATATTTTATTGTAATTTTTTCGTTGTATTTACGTACCCTTATGTTTATTTTGTATTAACTACGTTTATTTATTTTATTTTTTAACAGAGAATACCGCACAAGAATCTCAACTGCTCCCAACCGTCTGTGGTTTGTGGTACTATGACAACCCCCAATTGGGGTATGTTGTGAGATTGAAACTAGAGAGGGGAAGAAGATATGGAAGATGAAGGTTTAGAAGTACCTGACTATTCGGATCTGGTCATTAAAGACGGACAAAGCTATTTCAAGCAACGTTTCGATTCGGAATGGTGGTATTTCACCAATTAGGGTATCTACTAATCTGGAACGTGCTGCAAATATATAATATATATTTCCATATGAATTTAATGTGAAATAAAACATATTAAGATTTTATTAGGATTTTAACCCGCAACCTCTGGATTCATAGTCGAGCGTCTTACTACTCGTCCACGAAGGCCATCCGTTGTATGCTTACAAGCTTTATATATTGTAGGTATATATGTACCTTTTCTTTTTTGTATATTTTATAATATCCTTATCGAAATAATTGGTTCATTACACTATAAATAGAAACTGTATTATATTACAAATTTAACATAATTAAAACAACTAATATACAGCAATAATAAATACCTACACTTCAACTGAAACACGTGAAATACTCGACACAGATTCTCCCAGGGAGATGTTCACGAAGCACTGTAATGTAACCATATACAGCAGCCTTCGTTCCTCCCTTACACTCCACAGTATCAGCACCATGTTCTAATTTATTTTATTTTTTTAAAAGAAAGACAAACATTCCCTGGTTACGAATAACCTGACAATATTTGATAAACTTCAATTACCATCATAATAAGCGGAAGATGTCGCTTTTATCCACAACAGCATCTCAAAAAAAGTTTTACTAATATACAAATTAGATATATGGTATGTATGTTTTATATCAGCAAATATATAAATATTTAAAAAATATATTTTCTTACTTTATAACTCTTTATAAAAGAGCTGTTTTTAATTCATCGTCAATCGACCTTCAAATTCTCTTCTTCTGTGGTCAAATGCAAATACAAAAAATATATATATATATTTTGTAACAGAACATCTTTTGATCTATACCAAAAAATATTTTTCTTAAATTTTATAAATGACTAAATAAGTTTAAAAAAACTATAAAGTAAGTAAATAAAAAAATACAGTTAAATATAACAGTATTTTCGCTATATCAATTAAAGAAAAACAAAGTGTTTTTAATTGGTAATTTGCGATTTTTCTAAATACTAAAAACACATAAAAACGATTGCATGAAACGATTCCATTCATTACGCGAAATGCCTTCGCTGCGTGTGGTTCATCCCCGACGCGCTCTCCCGTAAACTAGTGTTAATAAATATGTATGTGTTGGTGCTTTAAATAGAATATATATAGCCTGGAAGAAACGAATTCAGACCGCAGAATATGTTTGTACAATTTGAAGGATATGTGTCAAAAGAACGCAGTCGGACATTTATGATTTTTAACATATTCCTTTCTATGTAGCGCATGTAAGATATCAAATTACAAAATATAGCTGACAGGGCTGTGCAAATAGCTCATTTATCATTACAATACCTGATGTACTTAAATTTATGTTTTTGGTCAAATTATATAATATGTGAAAAATTAGTAAACGAAACTATTTTTTTCAAATGAAGCGTAAACTTTGTGACGTAAAATTGAAATTTTAAAATAAAACCCGGTCGGCAATACGTGTACAAAAAGTGTAAAAAAGTTATTGTTTAATTTTAAATAAAAATCAGTTTACTTATTTTGTTTTCAGTATTTATAATAAATATGGGAAACAAATGGCATTCCAAAACTTGGCGTCGTCTGATTTTGGCGGATTTTAACCCACAACTCTGCATTTATAGTATTTACTCTTCGACAACAGAGGCCGTCAACAAACTACCAAACAATAAATACAAAAATTCCCACTCATTCAAATAAGAGAAAGACAATATTGTTGTATTATTTATATAATCATCGTTGGCATATCGAATTTGGAAGAATATTAAATATAAAAATGTTGTTTATTGTAAGCAATAAGTAATTTTTTTCATAATATTATATGATACTGTTGTTTTCTTTGTACACTTTTTGTAAAAAACGTTCCATAGACGTTTTTATTAACATTTTGTGCCAGCCCTACGTACAAACTTTCTTCCAAAAGCCCGGGCGGTCACACGAAGACGCACGTGTCATTCGCAGTATTGCTTACTTGGGGAAAAAATCCCGTATCTAGGGAAAAATCTAATTATTCCTATATGCATATTGTTTTTCGGTAGTATTCTTTTATACGTAAAATAAACCACCACGCGTCTAATCTTCATTTCATACCGAGAGTAGCAGATTTTAAATTAAATTTTAACATAGATTTTAATGTTACCTCCATAAAAAAAAACATCACAATTTACCTCCCCAGCCAAACTCTTTGAAGCAAATAATTTATTTACCTGTTCTATAGCAATTAATATAATATTTTTTTGAATATATATTTTTGACAAATAGGGAAAAATCTAAATCTAGTGAAACACGAAGACAGTCAATATTTGTTTGGGAATGTTCGTTTGCAAGTTCGGGTCGACGAGCGGATACCAGGAACCAATCTATTTTAAGTAACAATCTACAATAAACTTTTGGCGGAATTGCTTACAAAATGCGATGAGGGTGACACATACGACCAAAATTACAATTATTTTAGCAAATCTTCATAATATTGTCAGCTGTCTTCCCCTCTTAAATCATTATGATTTCCTCACATACTAAAGCATACAACCTTACTTCATGCGTACTGTTGGAAATACAAAAATGTGTGTCTCCGGAAATCAACTTAATGAAGGAAAAATGAATATTTTTATTACACTTGCCAAGTTGGCAGAATTCAAAAGAAATATAATTCAATAATTTTTGTTTGCTGTAGGAGAAGACTTTTTCTGACGATCTTTTTTTCCCGAGAAACAACCCTTAATACAATGTTGTGTTCTCCAGTTAAGGTTGATATTCCACTCTTTTCATTAGACATTCAAAGGAAAATGATTGATCTTCTAGTCAATTTAGTCATATTTATTTGTATTTCATTTCAAACATTTTTTTCAAAGACACGTAAATGATGAAAAGCATATAGGAATGTTTTTTTTATGTAAGAAACGATTCATTTAGTAAAGACATTATTGACACGTTGTTAAGTTTCTGTCAAGAAAAAATAATAAAATCATTTGTAACATATTGTTGTGGAAACTTAAAAAAAATGAATAGTTCGCATTAATAAAGGGCAAAAAATCATTGAGTTTACAGAAAAAATCAGAAAAGAAACGAATGGATAAAGAAGCCAACGAAAGTATACAACATACTAACAATTGTCAGATTTACAATCGGGTGTCGCGGGTTCAATTCCTCTCCTAGTCTTTATGTAACCCGTCTCCCAGAAGGAAATAAAACTACCCGAAGTATATTCTAATATGTAAAGCCCCTGTCAGCAATGAAACAACATACTAAGTCACAGATGTTCAATAGAATATAGAGCTAACAGCGTCCGTTCCGGGCATACATAGTACCTATAACATAGATTTTCTTAAAATTATACCAGTCTGAAGATGCCTGTTACAAGATAAAACCAGTCTGATCCTAATAAAAACACAGTGGAATAAAGTAAAAAAATGGTTTTATTTAATCATTTAAATAGAATTCCACCACGACCTTTTAGAAATAATAATGTATTTTTGTTTTTTTATGGAATCAGTTTGTTTACTTGATAATAATAATTGTTTTGGAAAAAATAGTGAAGTTTTAAAAATGTATTTAAAAAATTCTTACAAAAATAACTTACGAATAAAAGGGTAAAAATAAAATCTCGATGGTACGGCTAAATTTATTTGTTAAAAAGCACAAAAAATGGACTTAAAAAATAACGTCTTTAAAAAGAGAAGCTTATTATGAAAGTTTCACTATCTTTCCAATGGACCTTTCAAAGGCACTCACATACTTAAAATTACTTAAATGGCTATTCGGGTAGTAACAGCCCAGTGTAGTTATTTATGTTGGTAGTTACTTACTTAAGTATTTCCAAACTATGTAAGTACCTACTGCCCTAACTTATCTTTTTGACTTAACCTCTTATGCGACCCATGAAACTAAAAGAAACTTCAAATAAACCTTAAGTAGGCACTGCTTAAAAGTTAGCCCAAAAATGTTACGGTCAAAATGATAATCAATATTGTTTAATTTCTCTAATTACCTTCCTAATTCAGACATTAAAAAAAAAAATCAACACAAGTTTTGAGATTTAAAAAAAATTATGCTTGGTTTTTACCACAATTGTTAATTCTGAACTCCTTTTACTTTAATAAATATGCTCTACATAATAAATGCAGTAATGAAGCACAGTTTTTATACTAACATATCGGCTAGCTTATTCAACGGTACAACCTGCAAAGCTTCTTTCCAACTACAAAAACTCCAGATGATGGAAGTTATTAAAACGCAATTTATTTTGTTCATAAGTTTTTTGTTTTATGATTAACAGTTGCACCAAAGAGCGAGCTTCGCGTAACATTTACATTATAACCACCTACCCAAAGGTTTTATTTTCACAATACATTTACAGAGTAAAACAAAGAAAATAGTCGAACTTAGTAAAAAAATTATAACATACTATAGACGTGTCAGATTGAGGTATTTAGTAGGTTAGGACCTTTTGCTATTTGCCGATAAACTGTTAAGTATTTGTGTAGGTGAAGATAGAATTTACGCAGGAGTGGTAACTCGGGTGGTGACAACGATTCAGAGAGATAGCAGTTGAAAAATTATTCTTCCAGGTCGGCATTTGAATATCTTTTTTTTTATTCAAGTAACCGGTAGCCATGTTAACAATACTATAAGGTTAATAAAGCAGGAGCGCTGCAATTACGATAATACGAAGTGCCTACCTTACACAAGTTGTTTCCAGATTAGAGGAAACTAGTTTCCACGGGATTTCTAGCCATTTATTTGTTTTTGTTTTTACTTATTATTAATGTTTTTACTTTTTAATGGTCTACGCCAAACGTCGATTCTAGACACGTTTTAGCGTTTGATCAACTGATAATCATAAAATTAATACCGTTTTGCTTTTCAGCTGATCACAATTTGTTCAAAAGCTGTAACGGACCGACGTTCAGCATTTAACGGGGACCGTTCAATTGTTAAAAAAACTAAAAGGCGTTAATCATTGAGTTGTGAGGATGTCAAATGTGACGAAAATTTGAAACAACCCGTCCTAAGGATGCATAGAGAACTCATTTTGGTATTAAGAAGAGTCAAAATTATTGAGTAAACTTTTACTAACGATAAATGTTATTTATTGGTGTTGCACATAAGGGAAAGCTCATAACCCATGATCATGACCAATGCTATAATTGGTAACACTAGGTAGAAGTTTTGTTTTTTGGTTTGAAAAAGTCAACTGGAATCTTAACGAGATTCAAGCTTTAGGGTTTAAGGAGGGAAGAAACACAAACACCATTGAGCACAATAACACTTAACTAACGTTCTCATGCGGTTAGTAACAACCTTGTACAAATGCTGGTTACAAGTTTAGCGTGTTTTCCGGTACTGTACCGGTGTCGAAGGATTTCGCTTAGAATAACGAATAAAAAAAAAAACTACGTTTGTGTTTTCCATATACAGCAGAAGTTCAAATTTCAAAAACATTGGTTTGCGGGTGTTTCGTAGAACGACCTTAATTTTTCATCAATTCAAAACATGATAAACGAGCGATGACTTGATATACGAGTACGTGCAATTTATGTGTAAAATTTGGAAAACAGTTGAAATTTAAAAACTGTAACTGTGCAAACGATGAATGCGAGTATGTGCTTTATAATGAATTTAAAAAAAGTAATGAATACGAAAAATTGCAAGTAATATAATATTTTGTACAAGCCATTTTTTAAAAGAATTATCCTGATTTCCACTATGTGTAATGCGGAAAGTTGCTTTGATATACGAGTGTTTTGGATGACAAACACGTTTCTATAGCAAATAAGGCTCGTAAACTAAGGTTCCACTGTAATGCATACCATAGAAATAGATAAACAAACATAACGATATGAATTGTACCAGTCTGAAGATGCCCGTCATAAGGTGAATCCGGTCAGGTCATAAATAAAAAAAAATAGTGGAATAAAGTGAAAATATGGTATTATTAAAATCATTCTAACGATATGTGCTTAAAGGCTTTTGAATGTATTACGCAAATTACAAAATAAAAATCGAAAACAATATTTTTATCACGGTTCAAGGATTATGGAGAAAGCTTTTTTAGGTTAGGTAGTCGTTGTGCTCCCAACTCCCATGCTTTGGAAATACAACTTTGGAAGTACAGCCACCACAGCTGATGGATGGTACAATAGTAATTGACTCTGCTATATTTTATTCAGCAGAACGTGAGATGTTTGCTTTAACGATGCAAACGCGGGTAATGCAAGCCAGCAGATAGGAATACCTGCTTCTAAGTTACAGATAAATCGGCTTGCTCCAACTAAGGTGGTTTGCAAAGTGAGGTATCTGGGTTAACCAGAGGCAAGATTGGAAAGCTTCAGCGGTTGGTTTCGCAGATAAACTTAATGACCGTCATTCCAGAAACATCCGACAGGTTTATTATATAGCCATAACAGTTTGAATCGAGACGAGGGAGGTTACATAATGTCTTATTACAGGCGATACAATGACCCGGCGAACAGCGGTTATGGGGGTAAACATACTTAGATAACAGCGGGGCTGAGAAGGATGCTTTTGAATTATTAATACTTTGGTTGATAAGACCAAGCGCTGGTTCGGTTTGCTCCACTCGTTGCTTGGCCTGTCTCGAGAGGCCGATCCTTTTTTATGAGTAGAATTATATTTGGTTCGATCCACCACAATTTATTGTATTAAGTAAATGGAAATTTGATTTTAGTCCCATGTGAGTACAACAATATCGACATGTTTGTAACTGTATGCGTAACTACGTGCATAAAAACTACACTAAATGTGGTGTGGTATGTTAAAATATTGGTTACGTGGACTGAAATCGTAGTTTAATGGTTATTTTTAACACCAATTTGATGATCAAATGACTCGTTAAAAAAAAAAAAAAGCCTGTTTTTTGTACATATTAACTTGACTTATACAGTATTTATTTTATAAACTGCTTATCTATTTCGTTTATATATATATATTATTTCTTGAAATATTTGTTTCTCATTTTATGATTTGTTCTAGAAAAAGTTTGATGTCCTTTCAAATATAAGCAAAAAACTTTTTTAAATGTTGCTACCCTGCTGTTTTATCCAATAGAAAGGTCCGGAAAAGTCTAAATATAGTTATAGTATGGACATATGAGTATGCCTAGTTTGAAGAAGTCGTGATATGTTATATTTTTAAAATCTGTCACGTATTAATAATTTCAAAAAATATTAAAATGAAATAATTCTGATTACAAAATTTCTTAAGCACGTAAATTTACGAGATAAAATATTTACAAGGGGTGTCAGTATGACAAATTCAATATGTTTGAATTATGTTCGTTATATACTGCGATTAAAAAAAAATCGTTGTTGTCATTAATTATTTCCAGCATTATTACATAAAACCACAGATAAATCAGATCGTTCGTTTCCAGGCTCCCACATGGCGAATCGAGAAATACACAAAGCAGAGATGTATAAAGGCAACATGTCGACAGATGTATTGTTTACGGAATAAATCAAATCGTCAACAGAAGAATCTGCACTGACTATTTCATCCAGACGAGTTCCCATCTCTCGCCGGGCTACGTGCCCTGAAATGATGATCCGGGAATAAGGAGGACGAGGACTTCTACATTGTGTTCGTAAATCTTTGATTAAAATGCGCGCAGCGGACGCTGTGTGCGGGCGGGGTGCGGGCGGGGTGTGGGCGGGCGCGGGCGGGCGGGGCGGGGAGAGGAGGGCAAACGGTCTCGGACCTCTTGTCCTCTTGTCGCCGAATGCTCTCCAGTCAAAGAAACAAGCATCATTCCCGTTATGGGTCTGAGATAGCAGTGCTGGACTTTGTCTCAGAAACGAAACCTTCTATTGGGCAAAAATCTAATCAGAATAAACTCTGGTTTAATACGGGAGAGTAATGATACTCTTAAGAAAACTGTGTCATACATTTGAAAGCATAACACACCATGATAATTTTGACTGTGATTTTATAAAACTTAATAATTGAGGGTTTTTATTATTATTATTTATTATTTTTATGTTTATGACAGGTTTGGATAGGTCATCATTTCAATATGAGGAGAAAAAGAAGACAAATATGTCAATATTATTTCAAATAACTAAGGGTAAATTATATATTTTTTGATGTTTGCAATAACTGTTATTTACTAGGCTGGACAGTATTCTATCAACGTTTAAAAATATGCGTTTGACTATTAAGAATATAACGTTTAAGGGCATCTAAAATAAATTTTAAAAACAAGTCTTCGGCCAAATACCTACGTATACTATTACCCCAAAGAATACATACCTGTCAAACAGTTTAAAATTTACGCAATAAGCGTTAAACCACAGTTACATACGAGGGCATTTTATTTTACCGTCTCTAGAATAAAGTGCGAAATTTAGGAACACACATATTGTAAGAAGGACAAAAATGTAGTAAAGTGAAAATAACTGTATTTAATTTCTTATGCCATTTCTGGCAATGGCTTTAGTTTGTTACAATCCGACTCTGACAGAGACCCTTAGCGGTCATTCCGAGATTTCCATCTCACTTCGCCCGCCTCACATCACCCTTTGGGACTTGTAGGGCCGTAGGACTGTAGGACTGTAGGGCCGCAGAGGACCTCCGTAGTAAGCAGTAGGTCCGTAGCGCCGTAGAGGACGAGGATCGTAGCGAGGGTGTGACGCCACGAGACTCTGAACAACTATATCAGGCGCCCGTCGCTAACGAGGCGACTCGGATTCTACTTATGATATTATAAATTTGTTTTGTTGACTTGTTCCGTTTAATACTGTGATTTGATAAGACTCACGTATAATATGGTATGCATGTATATAGATGCAGTCACATCGGTAGCTTTGTTCTAAGAAATGCTCGGGAGAAAATTTATGGTTACGGTGCTAACAAACTTCACGAAACACCATTCATTTATTTTACAACTTTTCATCATATGAATGAGAGCGTTAACATTATGTTAGTTCGGTAGATACCGTAATAATAGCAGTGAATTTACATAACACAGTTTTGTGATAGTTTATCTCAAGTGATGTTACCTCATCACTATTCCAATTGACAGAATATAAAAAAATCTCTTTGCTTGAAGGCGATTTTGGTTGGAAATTATAATGTTGTATAAAACAAATTTAGTTTTGAAAATTTGTACGTCATATCACACAAGAGATTCACCAGCCCGGAACTGAAACATCTATGGCTTTCCCACTAGAGGAGAATACTGCAAGGCTGAGACAAGTGAGGAGGGGTAGGAGAAAGAGAAGGAGAAACCAGCTCCTGGCTATTCAAATATTCTTACGAAACATGCCTCTTCAGATATGATTGCTAATAGTAAAAGTTGCTAAGTCTATACAAAGAGTGATTTGATGGTGATACCGATAGCCCTTGAGGTGATTTTTCATTAAAACGGCGCTATGCAAATTATCCAAATATTATTAAATATTATTGTAGTATCTTCTACTGAGAATATTACGTAATTACACTCAATAATGGTTTTTGCCATGACCAAAATTTAACACCAGAATATTCTTCCAACAACACAACTACTTTAAACCACCAAGCTTTAACCAGTGTATAACAAATTATTAAACCAGTAGTCGGATTCCTTGAAATTTTCTAAAATACAGTTGTTTATACCGTGTAAACATAAACATTGTCCAATTTTGTTCGATAGATGCATCTTTGAAAAGTAAACGTACGTTAAACAATAAATTGAACAACAGGTGTGGGAAAATTTATTTACTGCTTTGTTACATTCTCCTGACTTTTATTCAACTGATTAATTTATCAAGCAATAAACCTTGAAAATAAACATTAATAAACATATCTACATTAATTAAACCAGAAAGTATTTGCACATCAGAGAACTGTTCAATAAATGTACCAAACCACGGAATGTGTGTTTAATTTCGTTTGCCACATTAAAGGCTATAAAAACGTTTCTTAAAACTTATATTAACGTATTCCTCATACACATATGTGGTTTTATGAGAGAAAAAATACTCGAGCGAAACTTTCAGTAGATAAGAGCAGTCTAGTGAATTTCTCGAGCGTTCCAGAAAAACATTAACGTGAGATAAGAAGAGTCCTTATTTTTATTTATGCATTCAACTGCTTTATGTTACGGTTGTAATAATTCCGTTATCTTTGTTTACTCTTTGAAAAAGAAAACTAGTGAAGCTAATAGGCAAACTTTGAGAAATTTGTGAAGCATCTCTGAACATTATTATCGACACACATTTAAAGCAAGGAAAATGTTTATCAACATTTTGATTTGCAATTAAATTACTTGTGAATTTCAAATACGTGTCTTTGATACAGTCCAACTAACAATTCAAATCCAAACAAAAATCAATATCTTTAAGCAGACAGTTAGAAATTCAAGCTCCGTAAGGATTGTGATAAAAAATGTATGTTTAACAAATAATGTTGAAAAAAATACAATTTTCACTTCGTGTTTTATTTTTATTACTAGCCTATAAAAATCAAGGAGTTTAACTCAACTTATCAAAAAAAAAATAGGCGCTTTAGTCTATTCATTTCAAATATAGAAACAAAATGTTTTCCGCTTAATTACACTATAGGTAGTAGGTACTCTATCTCGCTTGTCTGGATTTGAAAATATTGATTTTAATTTAATATTTTCTTCAAAATATCAACCAGTCATTAATTATTTGCGACTATCGTGATATGGACATGCTTCCAGTGTGATAGTTGCTTGAGCCTATAAAATAAAGTAACTGTACTAAACATAATGTTTTTTTTTTAATAAAATATTGACGCAGTTCTATAAAATATGCACATAAACCGAAACCTTTTAACATTGATTCTATCATTTTTATTAATCCCCTTTTTCTTTGAAAACTTTTACTGTAATTTTTTCCTATCTTTTCCCATGTAGGCAGCTATTTCTGTGTTGGTATGCAAGGCTCTTACCTAGCACGTACCAAAAAAACAGTAATTTAAAAAGGGTTCATTTGAGTAAAAGTTCGATAGTGTTTAATTGTTGGTTTTCACAACAACAAAAAATCTCGACAATGACGTGTTTTATAAATCTGTTTTGCCGATATTTGAAAAGTTGGTATGGTATGGAATGGAAAAAAAGAGGTCTCAAGTTTAAAACGTTGTAATTCCAAAACTCAAACCAACGCAACCCCGTAATTTGTGGGTAAATTTACTTTTCAACCTTGAAGTTTGTTCACAACCGAACAAGACATGTCATTGTAAATCATGTGAAAAGAAAAAAACATTTAAACTGCCACTGGAAAATCAAGTGTAAAAACACTACATTTAAAAATATATACATGACGAAAATAAAGACAGCAATTAATTTTCAAATTGATTGTACTGAAAGTTTTCTAGTGATTTTAGTTGGGAAAATGTGATATTTTCACTTTTTTAATTGAGAATAGTAATTGTACTTGTTTACTTTAATAAAGTACAAAACATAGTCATTTATATAATATGATAGCATTTTTTAATCAAATCAACAACGTCGTTAATTAGTTTTGAATAATTCATTAATATCCTTGGAATACAAATGGACTATAAATTTACAAACTTATCTAAGCAGGCGGTCATATAAAAAACTAACACACAAAATAATAAAAATTGCTAGCACTGGTAATATTTCAATATCTGCATCCACAACTGGACAGAGAAGTCTATCGAAGTGTGAAACTAGCAAACCCGCTTCATCAAATCTTATAATACAAACGAAAAAGCTTTTTCCAGATATGAAGCACAAAAGTTTTGAGGTTTACTATAGATGAAAGTAATTTATTTATTTATTTGTGATTTATCGTAAATGCTTTATACAACCTTTTCTGGATACGGTTTTTTTTCCATTGGAAATACGGTGCGTATGTTTCAAACGTCGAACAAACAAAAGGCAAACTCGGAAGGCAAAGTTTTTTTACTATTTTGTTGATAAAAAAGTGTTATATGTTAAAATTTGTATAAAAGATTTATTGACGACTGTAATTTATATCCCAAGTATCCACTGCCATCTAAATTGACGTTGAATGCATTACCGTGAACTTCAAAAAGCACTTTTTTAAATATATAATTCAGAAATAGTATATCGTTTAAAAAGTCACACGTATTCTACGTAAATTGAAAAGAATTTTAGAGTAGTACCAAGAAACTGAAAATGGAGTCTCACGAACAAAGATCGTGAATTATTTAAATAATTTACCAACGATCACGTTGTTCATCAGAAAAAGTAGTTTGTGAGGATTAACCGTCACTCAACTCGGTTGTGGCAAAATTTATTTGCTTCATTTACATTGCTACATCGTCTTATACAAACTGTTATGTTATGCTAACGCTTGATATGACCCAACTCAAGTATTAGACTTGATGATCGGACGTGTACGACTTCTTTTATCATTCAATTTTGCTTCATTACATTTTGTTAGGTAACACACATTTCTTTGTCTACCGGCTTTATAAGGAAAGAGCACAATACAAGCGTTAATGTTAAAAGCTTTATCATAACTCTTACGTCAGCCTTATATTATTTTCCTTTAAATTCTCATTCAGTATAGATGTAGGTACACAGTTTTATCGTGGATATGCACGAGGATCTAATTTTGACGGCATCTAGTCAACTTTTGTTATTTTTGTATCAGTTCCTTAGCTCACCGACATACGACAGGGTTGGTATCAGAACTCCACTGTTGACTGCTAACCTGGCTTCAATTAACTTGTTTTTAATGGAGATTACTGCATTCTAATGTATACATACAGTTATCAATTATTTATATTTCTTGCTGAATTTTCTATTGAAATATAATTACAAAAATATTGTGGAAAACAAATCTCAGAAAATCATTAAATTATCTTTCATCATACATTTTCATATTATTCGTTTTCGAAAGATCTGTATACTTAACTGATTTATCAGATCGAAAGTCTAAAATAACTTTGTACAATAAATGAAGGCTACTAAAAATACATAAACTTTTTTATCCACTATTATGCTAAAACCGAGAAAAATATTGTTTTAAATGACGTTCATGCCGACTCAATTGTTAATTTCATACATTCGCACGTCTCGCTGAAGAACGAAAAATAAGTGTTGGAAGTCATTTCCTCCCTCGGTGAGGTGGGCACGGCCATTAAGTTGTTAGGAACGCACCACTCTTATATTTCGAGAGAATAAAAAATAAGTACGTTCTCCTCGCCGGCATACCAAGTCCCCTCCTTATCTCAACACAACAGTTTGCCGTAACGACGAACGCCAGACTTTGAATTTTCTCGAGTTGAAAAAAATACGCGAGAACAGACATTCTGTTTAAATTATGCCAATTAGAAGTTATCAGCGTACGGGCACTGCCAGGAATATGCTTAAAAATTAGTATTACTATGGCGGAGTATTTCTAGCTGGCTTCAAGTCTCTGCGGAAATTTATTGCGCCGGGAATAAATGTCGTGCGGCGGCTCATGAACAAAAACGAATTTACAGAAATCGTGCAACTAATGCTACTCCTCTCCTGTTTCGTTCTTCTCAAATTGCAAGCGTGTTATCTGCACCAAGGAGCAAATGAATTTAGAGTACTTGCTAATTACTATTCAAGCGCCACCACTAGCTACAGTTCAATTATTTTGTTGTATTTTTATGCATTGTGAGAAATGAAGCTGAACACAAGCATTATCAAAAAAAGGTGTTCATTTTGAAAATATCTCAGATATTTTGTCACAGAAACAGCTTTTTTCATCATTTTATATGTCGCAATAGTTCCGATTACTTTTAACTAGTTGCACCACGGGCAACCCAAATTGAACGAAACAAGTCGAGAAAAAAAGGGAACTGAGAAGATATATAATATAAATATTAAAGAACCTAGCTATTCAGCCAACAGCGCAGTCTAAAGCGTCTGTTGTTCTACAAGTCCCAAGAAAAGGAAAATAAATTCCTCTAAATTTATGGAAATGAAGTGTCTATATTTTAATTGTAATTTTATTTAATTGTGCACCAAATTAAGGCCTCTATTGACTGCACCCCTTTGTTATTCAGATCTGGTCACAAACGTAATCACAGCCATTGCATGCACAGATCAGAATCAAAATAGTGATTTTTTACGTCTACAACTTGTGAGGTAGTGTGATTATGTCATTCTCAGTAAGAATTACTAGTGAATTAAATTATTATTAATATATTCTAGATAAAACACTCGTTAAATCAAAAAGATCCCACCACGAGACAAGCGTCGTACATTTTGAAGCACTTTGAAATAAAAAAAAAATAAAAGAAAACACGGCTAATGAATCAATTATGAGAAAATGTCAACTGACTGGCTCTTGCGCCCGCGGCTGTTGTGCAGTGTATTAGAGAACAGTCTATCGGATCATTAGATAAAATCTCCTTATTTTATTCACCCGGCGTACGTAACGAGGGGCGATACTACCCACCCTTCCCATCTGGGGGTGGAGGGTAGCACGGACTTGCATAGTAGACTAGGCCTTGAACCGAAACTTTTTATATTATAGTGTACTACGCATCCCTCGTCCAAATGAGAACTTATACTGGGAAAAGCTCATGGTCACTGGGAAATTAAATAGCAAAAGAAGCAAGGGTAGATTACCAATATGTTGAACTGATCAAGTTTCACAGGAGTCCAGAACGTCTGTGCTGCGGAGGAGAGTTATGATTGGTGGAGCCTGGTTCACAAGCAAATTAGAACGAGGGTTACGAACCTCAGAAAAGAGGGGAAATAAACTGATAAACTAAAATAAGTAAACACCTAGTTTTTCATACGAGATTCGATATTTCACATATTCGAATTTGATTACTACGTCAACGTCAAATAAGATAATTTCCATCTTTTCACACTTTTTCCTTAAACCTACCATTCGTGTTTCTAGTAAATTCGAATGTAAGGATAAATACAGTATTTTTTTTACTAAATTAAAAATATTCAAAAAATATGCAGAGAGTCACCGAATACGAATAAATAATTGAGAGCTCACCCACAAACCCATATGTTTTAGGCGAGGAAAAAATCGACAAATATTCTTAACTCGACAGTGAATAGTTTCAGAAGATTAATTTTATTCGCTTCGTTCCATAATATTTTCCGCACAATTATCACAAAAAAAAACATGACAGGAAAAAGAAATGCTAAGACAGATATAATCCTCTCAAATATATCCACATATGATGTCGTTTATAAAACAGATCAAATAGTAATTATTAGTTTCTAGAGAGTGCTGTATATATAGGTACATTTAAAAAAATATATATATAGTCTAGTTCTTATTTGTATACTGTTTTCAGCTTCCACAATTTTTTCGTCATCAATTGAAAGAACGGAGCTTTAGGAATTGATTTTTTAATGTTGTTAGAATTTAGGGATATTTTCAGATAAATTATAACAAATAAAATCTAAGCTTATAAATGTGTGTGCATTATTAAGACCATTAAAAAAGCGGTATAAGAAGTTTTTTCTTAAAACATAAATCATCCAAAACGAACCGAGGCTATTATGATTCGCCCACAAGGGCAAGGTGGGTATCGCAGCGACAATTAGTGGTACGGAGGGAGAAAAAATTAAAAGAATATCCCGACCGATCATCGATGATCGATTGTTAATTATTTTCCGCCTCACGCGGCCCGGCTTCGCCCGGGGGTTCCTCGGGCCCGATCTAATTGCCGTAATGCGCGTAGCCTGGAGTAGAAAAAATATTTTCAACAAATTAAAACGCCCGAGTGGAGATTCAGCTTTCCAGCGTTTTAACGAGGATAATTTTTAATGAGGAACTTATCATAAATAGGCATTACAAGCTAAGATAGAAACATTAATTTG
This sequence comes from Drusus annulatus, assembly GCA_022651775.1. Taxonomy (NCBI): domain Eukaryota; kingdom Metazoa; phylum Arthropoda; class Insecta; order Trichoptera; family Limnephilidae; genus Drusus; species Drusus annulatus. The sequence continues at coordinate 106,981 of JAGWCC010000637.1, forward strand.
ATTATCGGATGAAGAATTTCGTAAATATGCTTTTATGATAGTGAAAATAAGTTTTTTTTTTACCTATTTATTTATTGCTATCCAATTAGGTTACAAGAAGGATGTGAACATATTTTTGTCTTTCACTGAAAATAACCATACTTAGCGGCATTTTTAGATTAAAGTTGATTTCAATAATAATGTTTATTAATTTTAAAAGACAACAACATTGTGAGGAGTTATGTACTCGTATATCCAACAATATAATAAGTTAAGCGAGTAAGAGGTTTGATCCATTGTCTTGGTATACACTCCTAACAAAGTTAAAAGCTTAGGATAACTTTTAACGTTAAATAATAGGTCTGGCAAACAAAAGTTTAAGATATAATAAAGTAACACTTGAATATTAACAAAACATAACAATATAACTACACAAAACTTAGGTAAGCAGTAAAGGTAAGAAAGTTAGTTTGAAGAAACATTATTTTTGAAAAAAGTTCTTCTCGTATAATCAGTTTAAGGCATCAAGGCAACCTACACTAGTCTACATAATAAAATAAAAACTTTATCTGACAGGCAATAAAAAGCCACCTCTTATATTCTTAACCAAGTCTGATAATAATCATAATATTTGGACGATTTGTAAAGCGCCGTTTTTGTGAAAAATCACCTCAAGGGCGCTGTACAGATCTTACTTTCTATCGTTACATATTAATTCCTTGTTTAAGTAAGAAAATATACAGGAACATACGTCCCTGGCAGGTCCCATCAGATAGACACAATTATCAACTTAAAATTATGATTATTATTATTTTTTTCAGATTTAGGGCATGGGAGCGAAATTAAAAGAATGGACTTTCTGAATTTGTCATACATTACAGGATTTGGTTAAAATTTGCATATCTAAAGGTGATTCGTCGAGAGACAGATTATGTTGAGATTCTTTTAATGAATTTAAGGATATGAGAGTCTGAAAAGGTAAGTTTTTAGTTTGGACCGAAATTCTGTTGGGCTCGTTATACATCTTAGTTCCGGAGAGAGTTTATTAGCCTTCGGCCCCGAAACTCCGAAAGCGCGATCTCCAAACTTAGTATTTGGATTGCGTTTAGGTTCTATAAGCCTTCCGATAGCCGATGACGTTGCTGATCAAAGAGTCGACTGCTTTAGAAGAATGTTTTTTAGAACGCATAGTTCGGTGATGTACAGTGGAACCATTTCGTTAAGGGATTTAAACACCATCCAGCACAACTTGTACTGGATTCTTTCAGTGCGCTGCGTCCAACAGAGCCCTCTCGTTTGAATGCTCGAAGGTTTAAAGACAGAGCATTCAACGTGCTGCGCCCACATTCTTAGAATGACCTGCCATTTAGTCTGGGGGTCAGAAATATGGTTTTGATAACTTTAGAGTAATTTAATAACACATTTTTTTATAAAAAGCTTTCAAAAATATCCAATGTAAATCTCCCTTGAGGTAATTGAAAAACTAAACAGCCCTTTATAAAGTTAATAATTTTTCATGATTATAATTCAATCCGTCACTTTGCCTTTGGATCAGAGTCATCAAGAAGTTATGCCCTTTAATATTTGTGCACAATTTTCATCAATCGCGCCAGAACTTAATAGAGTTTCGTCGACACAAATAAAAGGGTCGTTGACTTAACAGTAAAACGACCCAGCGTCGACATTATTCGTCTTGTGTTTTGAGATTATATCCACCCCCGGTAAACTGACATGTCGTAACTTTATTTCAATTCCTCCAACAACTTCAGAACAAATAACAACCCCATCGGAGTATATGATTTGTACGTACGGGGAAAGGGAAAATTTCAAAGCTTGTAAACCTACCTCTACGTTCATAAGAGTTTATTCAAATTACTTCAGTTTTGTTGTTTGAACTTTATGCGACTAGCACTGATGTTATGATTAAAAGGAAGTTATAAGTTGTAAGCATTTATGCTTACGTAAATTTTAACTGATTAAATGCAGATATCGTAAATTTGCTTGGAAATGTAAAATCTATTTAAAAAACAAGTAAAATTAACAAAGATTAATTTAATTACTTGGGTTTTGTGGTTCTAATCGTTTTAAAAATATCATTAAATTTAATAAAAAGTATTGTGCAAAAAAAATAAATTATAATAATAATATATGACTGTTACATGACAATATGGCATCATACCCTAAATGGCTTTGCAAACAGCTTCGTGCGAATAATGATCAATCGGTTAAAAATAATTTAGGCGTATTTAAAAAATTGTGCACAAGTAGGTACCTACCCCAATACATCTTAATACTTTTTATATAAAATGACGGGATCAAAGTACTTTCTTTAGCATAAATGTTTTAATACTTATACATTATTGAAACACAGAGTCAATTTTACACATGAAAAATAACTTCTGAGATGTCGAACTTTTTAATTTACTCTGGTCTGGTCCTGTACCGTTGACACGTACGATTGTACTTTTAAATAACCATGCTTATGATTTTATCACCTAATTTTAACCTATGTTGAATTCATTTAGGTATTTAAAAAAAAAAAAAATTGAAAATTTTATTACCATCAATTTGATTAATATTCTAACCTTTCATATCAACGAATAAATTATTTTTTTGTGTGGGATATAAACGAAAATTCATTTCCATTTACTCAATTTGAAAATCTACAAATATATCTAAGACATCCATGAATATAGTATGCAATACGTGATAAATTAATTTCGAGATTGCATTTTATGGAATTGTAAACACTTCTATGGGAATCTAATGCAATCTAGTTTTCGATAGAAACCTACAATCTGGAATCTCGTTACATTTTCAAATGTGAAGAGTAAATACTTCTATTATATCTCCGAGATTTTGTTGGAGTATTTTTTTCGCTTTTATTACCATCGTGGAGGGTTGGGGGCGAGAGTGATTTAGCGAACTTCCCCACCATCCCATCGATTCATCGTCCGCCTCGAGAGGAAACAGTATAGTTACATGTTTTATGGAGCCCAAAGAAAAAAATCTCTAAAAACAACTTATAAGTTAACAACTCGAGTAAACTTTTAACACAAATTTAAACATTTGTTTGGTATATCGATACAATTAAAAATTTCGCCAATATTAGAGAAATAAACTCTTCAATGAAGGGAGTTTTCAGAAAAAAAACTCTTTAAATTAAAATGAATCTTTACTTAGCAACCAACGTTCTGAAGCAATCTTTTGAGAATGAAAATAACCTTCATTTAAAGACGCCCACAATCAACTCTGAAGCAGTAGAAATTCACAATCCATGCTTTTAATTCCAATCATGAACTTCAATATTAATTAAACACCTATTTTTCATTTCTTTTTATATTGTTTGCTTTTTTGTGAACATATACAATTTTAATGGTGTATATTTTATTTCTGATGGTATTTTTAAATGTTCCGTATTTCATTAGTATTTCAGTTTTTATATTGAAAATTTGTACAACCACGCTGAAATTTATCAAAAAAATTATCATAAAATCATATTAGCCTTAGCATCCAAAAATGGTGCTAAACGTCACTTTGTGGCATTTTAATACATGCAATTCTACAAATAATTTATCTGTAAATTCTTCAGTTAATAAAATGCCTAAGGTTTTCAGTGAATAATTTTTTTTTCACCATAATCTTTTAAATTCTATGAAAAATATATAAAAATGACATTAAAAGGTGCAGTTTGAAAACCAGGATAAGCATTTTTGAACGTTTTATCTAAAATTCTAGTATGCGTTTCATAAAGAGTTTGAAAGATTACTGTTTAAAAATTGTATTCATTGGAAACATTAGACATTTTTCTAACATCCCATATAAATTTAACAGATTAACAATTAGTAGTTTTCCCTGTACTAGAAAGAAAAAAAATGGGTATTTTTGGGTGCTGACCCTTAACATCGATACGAAAAAAATATGTTTTCAAGAGTTTTTTTGGCGTAGGTATTATTGAAATATTTCCGATTACTAAATGTTTGTTAGTAAAAATTGTAATAAAATAATAATGAAGACATATATTGTTTTGGCACCCCTGCACGCAAAAGGGTACCAGTGTACATACATGTATGATAATATATGTAATTTCTCATTTTGTGTGTGCGACAAGGGCGTCTCATATTCTCCCTTCGCCCCCAGGAAGCGAAAATGATTCAGTGCGGACTTAGCTCGGGGACACTGAAGCTGAAATACTGGTCATAATATAACAAGCGTAAAGAAAATTTCAGGATTCCGTGTTGTAAACTTTTATGTGGAAGTAAAAAACGTTTTAATTTTTCTGTCAAAATGTGAAAATCATTCTGTTTTTTGCTTTCATTGTTGTTTTCATATATTTTCGTAGTTTACTTTTATGTCAAGCTTTATAACTGTTAATCGGATAATCTGTGTGATGCGTGTGTCAACAAAAAAACTCTCAATCGGTGAGCTCTGGCGATATAACTATTTTACAGCTCTTTAGGTCAGCGAGTTGTTTTGAAAAATCTATCAAATTGTTAAAAATGTGGCAAAACGCCATATCGTTTAATCAATGTATATTTTCATTCTTTATTGGAGAAACTGGACTCACAGGTTTATTCGCGTGATTAATGAAAATAAAAAGTGCACATATAGGTATTAAAAAGATATAAAAAATATTTTTTAAAAGTATACGGTTATTAAGTATCAAAACATCAATTTTTATACAATATTATGTTTTTATATGTGAGCCGTGCGTAGGACATTTTTTATCATCTTCCTTCAACGTTATATATTAATTTCTTCACTTCATATCTCATTCTACCCGTTGCTATTAAAAGGTTTCCTTTCAGTCCACAGAATATTTATTTGTTTTAGCCAAGTCTACCATAGACAATTTGAGCCTCTAACTATTTTAAATTTATTTTTAGATAGTACTCACATAAATAATTATACATGTGTTCTAATACAACTCATAAACATATTTTCCTTAGCGTAAATTCATAACTTATTTTCTTATTCATTTCCAATTTTTTAATATTTTTTTCAAATTTATTATCATTTTTTAATTTGTCAAATATCTGTATAGCTCCGTACATCAATGACTTTTGGCTTGGTGACTTTTTTCTCAAGGGTAGTTTTGTTTCATCTTCTGTTTCTCCGCCTCTCATGTTTGGGCCTATGCTGGATGTTTTCGATTTTTCTCACAAATTCACATGACGTATCTCACTAACTTATAACAACCAAATAATATAGCCATCAATTATTTTGTAAATCAAATATGTAGTGTTGAGTTGAATAATTTGTTTAAATGAAAATATATTCTACTCTTTCAAAATTAAATTGACTTTTATATACGAATTCAGATTTATTTCAGTCTTCCTGGCTAGTATATATTTTATTTTATTTATGTTATCTGCCAATGGCCAGTTTTTTTTAACCACACAAGAGCCTCAACTACTCGAAACCAGTGAGAATATGTCTTCCCAAATTTAGGGTATGTTTTGATATTTAACTGTGCGTACAAATGCATTATCAATATTTCCATCACAAAATAGATTTTTTCTTTAATACCATTTCCGTCAATACTTCACCATCGCAAAATGTTTAGTCTTATGGATTTTTTTATGTTTTGTCACTGAAATTGTAATATTATTATAAATTAACACGAGATAAGGAATTAAGATTAATTGAGTGACTTAATAACATGTTGAATTTTAAGATACTCATATCTTCGATATTCATTTTAAGACATTGTTTAAAATAATTCATTTTACATTTTCTATTTTCAAACTGTAAAAAAACTCTTAATAATATTATAATGTAAAAAAATTAATAATTAACGTATCTTAAATATTATGAGTCGTGTATTTTGTGTGCTTAAACATTTTTAGAATGATATTTTGAGAAGATTTATTTCGAGCCTGCAACATTATTTTTTACCACAATAATTGTAACAGAACCGTGTGTGTTGCGTTTTTTTACTGTAATTAGGGTGAGAGTAAATTAACTATCATGAATTGGTCACGTATGCCAAACGGGGGAGGAAAGAACCATTAAGATGAAATACAAAAGCTTCTGTACCATATCTTTAAGAAGACCTATAAATTGCTTAGTGGCCCTCAACTCGTTGGTTAACCTAAAGAGACTATTGCTCAGAGCAAAATGCAATGGAACATCAAAATCGAAATGACATTATCTAGAGGTCACCAGAAGTAATAAAATAATTTGAATTTGACAAAAATAAATCGATGAAGGTAAGTATTGATTTTGGAGCGTTTTCCGGTATCTTATGTTAAGTCCACAAATTAAATGTATCCAGGTGAAAAAAGGAGAAGAAAACATGATCAGTCTTCGTACAAATAAATCTCTGCCACAGGGCGCTGCGATCTAATCAAGACGAAAAAAGATTGATTATATACTCCTCAGTGTGCTCATTTTCTCCCGCGCGTAGCCAAATGGAGGAAAAAATGGAAGAAGAGGGAAAAAGAGAAAAAAAGCAGAGAAGGTGGACTGTTAGGGACAATACGAGTACACCGGACCTACAGACAGGGTGAACCCGATGAAAGAAAAAATCTCAAAATGCGATAATATTTAGACATTTATTTATGCGATAAAATAAATACAATATCTTGACGTGTTCATTGTGGGCTAGAAACTAAAACGGCAACATCCCGACAAGTCAAATTCACAAACCATAATGCAACAGAGGCCAACAAGATTAAATAAATTATGAAAATTCAATTGATTCACATAACCTGATGAATAAAGACAAAACTTAAAACCAAAATATAATTTAAATATCAAAAGAACAGAACTGACAAGTGAACAATGATAAAATCATATAATTTGATCGTTATGAGTTAATATCCAAGCAGGTGGTATTAACAGTTGACATATTTTTGCAATTAAGAAAATGCTTAAATCTTCGTTTTAAATATTTTAAGTACTGACTTATAATAGATTATTTTCATTAGTATGAGTCTACTTAAGCTTATATTTAAATAACAATAGGTTTTTTTAGTATAAAACTCATTATTACACGAACACAAATATTCAAACCCAAGAAGTAAGAGTTAGCAAATCATTATGTCTATATTTAATTAGGCCTAAATATATTTCAATATTTTTTCCCTTTAACTACTTACTGAATATACCAATTCTACTTACATTCCAATGCGAATCAATATCACAACGTTTCCTTTAAAAATGACATGTCGGTTCTTCACTAAAACATTCATCCCGATGTGCGATTTAGAATAGTATTATTTGTTAGATTATGTACGTAAAACATAATATATTCAAGTATAATTATTTGGTACTTGTATTAAATTTGTCACATTATAATGTATTACATTTTTTACATTTTTCGAAATGAAATTCATGAACACAATGAACCCAGAAACAAACCTTGGCGGCATGATAGGAAATATTCTTTATAAGACTAGACAAATTTTATTATATTTTTTCAGGTTTAATCTGGTCTATTCACATCTTAATGTTGGTAAAAAAAATCCACGATAGATTATCCATATTATTACTTTTTTGTTTACCATTTAAAATAATATTTTTAAATTTAACTTTGAATCAATCTAATTAAAATCTAGAAATCTTTTTTCTAAATCTTCTGTAAAAAAACCTTATACTAAATATTTATTAACAACGTATGTCTCAACATGGGAATTCTTAGTTGTGAGACAGACATAGCAAAAACTATTTTAGTAATTGAAACTATTTTGAATGGTGCTCTTTCACCAGGGCGACACTGAGAGTATCTATCACTCTGGAACGTGCCGCAAATATACTTTATATTGATTAATAATAATATTTGAATGATTTGTATAGCGCCATTTTTGTGAAAAGTCACGTCAAGGGCGCTGTGTGAAATAACGCATATTAATTAAATAAAACGTGTTTGTGCACGCCGGGATGTGAACCCACGAATTCTGAATGGTAGTTGAGCGTCTAAACCACTCAATCACGGAGGAAAATATCTTCATTAGAAAAGCGCAGGAAAGACTTTGATTTAATTATCCAATTTAATTCCGTTTACAAAATTATCAATTGTTTTATTGACTCACCTTCTCTGTTGCAACTTATCCAGTTCAACATTACTTGCCGTAGACTCAGAAACAATGAATTGCTGTTCCTCAATCATCACAATACTAATTACGGGTATAATTCTCCAATGTCCAGAATGTCAAGACTTGTTAACTCAAGCCATGGTCTTGAAATTTTTGGTAGCAGTCTAAATGATTTTCGTCATTCTTTACGACTCTACCAAAACTTTGACTAAGACCATGGCTTGAATGTTCACTCTTATGCTTATTTTGCCTTATTTTTGTCATCGCTTCATTTATCTCAATTTATATGCTATTTCTTCTCTGTTACTTTTTTTTATATTTCGTGTTTTATATGTATTTTTGTAATTGGACTTTAGTCCGTTAATTTATAAATAAATAAATCTAAATAAATAAAGACATATTATTATGACATGTGTGCACATAGTATTAATACGCAGCGAGTATCTACGTATTCACATCTCAGTCATTATCAGTTTCGCTGAAAACGCCATCTAAAATATTACAATTTTCTGCAGGGCTTTTGGTTTTATCGTTTCACCCTATGCTCTATAGTCTCTACCTTCGTCTGGAATTGATGATATGTTCCATCTAACGGGCCAGACAAAAAATGTCTGACAAATTGACACGCCAACATGGCTCGCGTCGCCCAGAGTAGTGAACACATAGCGCCGTACATCTAACATATACTGTCTACACATAGTCCATACAGTGTAAAAATGTACATCTAACTTCGCAAGGGCTGGAGCAATTCGTGCTCTCCTGAAAGATTTTTTAAAATACTCGTTCATTACTTGTTCATTATTAATTTATTCATTACTTGTTCATTGCTTCATTATCACTTTTGGGAAGAACAAAAGATTCCTGAACAGTATCCAGCAAACATGTATACAATGCAGTTATTGTACCACACATCAACTACTGTAGCAGCATCTTATTATTATCCAACGATGGATATATGAAATCATTTATGACATCACTACTAAATACAGCTATGATAATTATATCAAAGAACAATAGATATATTATAAAGTTAATGAAATGTTTAAGGAATTAAATATCTTTTCATTTATTAATCAATTATTTACTTCGACGTTGTATTTTTGATCTACAAAATAATTTACGACCATCCAGCACAGACACAAACATGAGATGAGGAATATGAAGCAAATAAAACTACCTTTCAGAAAAAAGGTCAGAAAGTCAAAAGTCATTGATGTACGGAACAATAAAGAAATTTGAGACAAATAATATTTAATTAGAGGAAAATATTTGAAAAATTTATACAATGTTGAGAAAATATGTAATGAATTTATGCCAAAAACATTGATTTGAGGGTTATTTTAAAATACGGGTAAAATTATTTATGTATGTATGGTTTTAAAATAAATTAATTAATTAATTAATCTCAGAAAAAAGTTTTAAAAAATCAATATAATGTTCAATTTTATTTCTTTTATGTTTCACATAAAAAACAAATTCATATTACTATTTAAAATCTAAGAAAGAACAGAATATTGTTTCTACTGTGGGAAAAACATGATTATTTTTAAATGCCTGAGTAAATTCTTTGTGTAAAAACGATGTAAGGTTACAATAGTTAAAGTAAAATTCGAGATTCGTGATTTGTGATTTGTGATTCGTAATTTGTGATTCATGATTCGTGTTGGTATTTCTCGCAAGTGTACACAATGAAGATTCCTATCATAATGTGGGTACTCTTTGCATACAAAACCATTGGCCCGTGTGATTTGTATACCCCTTTGCCAACCCCTGATAATTTGCGACAACTGTCTAACAGCTTTGAATAAAACTAACAACCCTTAGGTTCAAAGTCAAGTGACACTTAACTGCGCAGGCCGTATTACGTTGATTTGAATTTAAATGCTGTGCGTGCAAGCGCGATAAAGATTGTGAAAATAAAAGTATAGTTATTAAATATTGTTTTTTAAATATCAAATTACACGCATTATATAATTACAGAAAAATCTTATTACAGAAAGCAGGACCTCAACTTTTGTCCCTGAATAAGTTTAATTTACATTATATCAATACTATTCACCATTATTTGGTGCACCATGAACCTTATAATGGTGTCATAAAATAAATACAAATACCTACAATATTATATGAAAGCTGAAACAAAGTTTTACTGAATTAAGCTTTTTTTTAAATGTATAAGTACCGTACAAGAATCTCAACTTTTCGGAGCGAGTGAAACTATAGCGTCCCCAATTTAGGATATGTTATGAGGCTGGAGGAAGTAGGGAAGGAAGGGAATTTGAAGGATGAAGCTAAGCAAAGTTTCAGTTCTGAGAGGTGGTCTCACACCATGAAAAAACTGAGAATATTAACCACTCTAAAACGTAGTGCAAATATACTGTTGGTATTTTAATAAACTAACTAGAATAACCAACTATCATGTTGTCATTTTCCCAGAAGGGTAGGCAGAAAAGGCTCATGGTTTGATATTTCACAAAAATCGCATTATATAAATTGGCCAAGTATTATTTTTTAAGGGATAGACTTCTCCCCAACTCAAGTATTCGATTCATTTGGTCGTGCCGTGCCTTCTTTGGGCGTCTTCGACTTCTTCTACCCCTATCTTTTACCTTCCATATAACAGAATTATTTAATACAAAAATATGTGAGTATTTTGATTATCAGAAATCATATATTTTAAGGGTCAGCACTCAAAAATGACACTAAACGTTACTTTGTAACATTTTAATACAAGCAATCCTACAAATGATGTATCCGAAAATTTTCTACGGGTGGTTAGAAAAATGTCTGAGGTTTTCCGGTGAATACAATTTTACAACTGCAATCCTTTAAATTCCATACAAAAAACATACTAAAATGACAATAAAATGTGCAGTTTTAAAACCAGAAAAGGCATTTTTGAAGGTTTTACCTAAAATTCTAGTACTATTTTTTTTAAATTAAAAGATTACTGTTTACTAATTGCATTCACTGGAAACCTCCGAAAATGTTCTAACTACCCTCATAGAATTAACAGATGAATCATTTATAGTACTGCTTGTACTAGAAAGCCAAATAGAGTGTATTTTTGGGTGCTGACCCTTAAATACAACATTCACCTTCTCCAAAACACATAAAAATTATTATTTAAAAAAATCACAATGAAGCCAAGCTAAGCATTTTTATGGTATCAATAAGTAAAACCAATTTTAAATATGATGCAAATTATGTCAAGATAATTTGAGGACAAGATTTTTCTTTTGCCCCATCCCCGATTTTCCTTCCATCTACCAGGTTAGCAGAATCAGAAGCAGATCCTTCTCCCTAAATAGGTACAGTAGTGAGTAGCCCCTCCAGCGGCCAGCACACGGGCGACTTGAGCGCAGTAACGAGCCGCCTCCACCGCGGGCCGACTTAATTCTCGGACTAATGGACGTTTCTTGTAAGCTGCCTTTTGCCTTCGATGACCAGCCGACGTAGATAGATAAATTACGCGGTGGACTATTTAGAAAAACGTCTCCACTTAGGCCGATACGAACGTACGTTGGATATCTGCGATTTGAAAAGGTGACGAAGTTACCATGATTGATAATTGGAAAATAAATGATTTAGATTGATTTCAATGATCATGATTAAACAAATTAAATAACATTTCTTCGCACTTTGAAAATAACACCGCCATTTATGAACAATTTCAGTGTATCTACTTTTTAATGAAAATAATATAATTGACTACAAAATTAAGACCACAAAAATTAATTTTAATTTTGAAGACCGACCGGTTTCGTGTAGCCTAAGTATCAAAAGGCTACAAAACTAAACATTCAAAAGTGTGCGGTTATATATAAATACAGAGGGAAAACAAAATATATAATAAAATTAGATAACAGTTAGGAAACACTAGAATACCATTTTTAATTTTAATAAAGGAACAGAGAGAAAAATACAGATAATATGAAATGAAAAAGGCAAAACCTCAACTGAGAAGGTGATTAAAGAATAAAATTAATTTCCAATAAATATTTCAAACCACAAAGTGATTACTTTCTACCAAAATACATTGACTTTTTCATGGTTTTCATCATATGAATAAGATCACTTTAACGAAATAATAATAATAAAAACGTACGTGCGTTAAAAAATAGTCTAAAATAATATTTAAATGAAAAAAAAGAATAAGCACATAGAACTTCGATACATACGAAATAGTCAACTTCTTAAAAAAATCGATGGTTTCCCAACATTTTTAGACTCACAGTTTTGTGTGGAATAAATTACTACTCGTATATTTGTACATACCGTTGAAAAGAATCATAATCATGCCGCATCAACCATTTATAAAAAAATCTATACCTCTATGGTTTTTTAAAACCATATAAGGTATATAAAACTACATTATAAATACATTTGAAATATATAAACTACAACTCAATGATCGTAAGACATTGAAACGGTCTGGTCTTAACAATAATTTTTTTTTAAAGTTTTTTTTTAAATGATGAATATAAGAATACATCATCGCCAGAAAAGTAAAGGGGCTGAAGCCCCATTTTGGGAAGCTTACACCGGAGCATTTTAAAGGTTTTTTTTTGTTGTTTTACAGTAAAATTCATTTTCAGTACCTGGTTGTATTTTGAAAACAAAGTTCACTTAGCTAACTCAATGGTCTCACTGAGTCTTCTTTCAAATAGTTAATGTATTCAAGATGGCCGAAGTGCCATAAAAGTCTTCAGAATCAAATGAGAGTCACAGTCGATGAAGAAAAAAAGAACTGATCAAAAATGCATATATTGCTCATTTTTTATTAAAGTAATAAAAAATGAGTTGATAAGCTTCTTTTTTCCCTTTCCAGCGAAGGTAAATTGAGAGGATGTGAGGAAAACAAAAACTTATTCTTATATTTAAATATACATATAAATATATATATATATATATATATATATATATATATATATATATATATATATATATATATATATATATATATATATATATATATATATATATATATATATATATTCTTACTAAGAAATCAGGAAAATGTACAATGTTTTATAAAATTACCGCTTTATTTTTTACTTGTGTTGTGTCGACGCCATTGTACGGCTTTTACATAGGAGTATATGTCAGTTTTATTTTAAATCTTACATTTCTTGGTGAGTAAAATAACCTGACCTATTTCTATTGCTTTTCTCCATATGGTTGATTTGGCTTCATAAATGTACCTACATCCAAAACATAACTAAAAAAAACCTGGATGGCTAAATAATACGAGTTTCCGATTTATGATTGCTCTACGTGATTAAATGCAGCAATGCTAAAATGAGTTTATTGCTTTTCATAGCCACCTTTAAAAATATAATACAACAGGCAAATAAGGTTTAACGGCCGATGATGGGAAATAGGCTATATAACAAAAGGTACAAGTAAGACGACACGTGTTCGATGAATTTAGTCGTTTACGTTCACATTAAATAAATCGGCTCAAATTCCAGCGTGCGAAAACATGTTTAATATAATCAGTACGTATTATTTCACATTTAATTAACATAAAATAATAAAAAGTATATTTGCGACACGTCCCAAAGTAGTAGATACTCTAATTATAGCCCTGGTGAAAAACAATCATTCAAATTAAAAACGTTGCTTGAAATAGCTTCAGCCGTGTTTGGTGACCGCATCTGAACAACCAAGTACTTTAACAATCTTTCTCTTCCCCATCTTCTTCTACTCCTCACTACATTTAGCCTCAAAACATACACCAATCTGCCTGGAACCAGTGGCACTATGGCATCATCAATGGCGAAAATAAAAATGTGGGAAAATATCTGGCTCCCAAACAAACACGGCTCAAACCATTTCAAGCAACATTTATACACAAAAATAGTATTTAAGCCGTAGGTTAACAACAACTTGTACTAGTCTGAAGATGGCCGTCATAGGCTGAAACCGGTTAAGTCATAAAATAAAAGTCAAATAAAGTTCTAAATTTGTTTTAATCAAATTACTGAAAAAACACTTTCAAGCCGGCTTCTTTAATCTAAAACAATTTCAAATAGAACTCTTTTCGTAGAATTCTTATATTTATATTAATTCCAGTACACGTTAGCGCACTTGAGGTGAAATATCACAAAACTGCGTTGTATAAGCTCACTGTTATAATTATTATTATTAAATATGAATAAAATTCAGGAATAAATAGAGAAAATGCTTAAATGTAAAATAAAAGATTCAATAAAAAGATAGCGCTGTACAAAATGAGACTCGCGCAACTTCTTATTATAGGTACACATGCTGGTACCTCGAGTTGCTGCCTTCGCGACAAAGTCTATCATATGTCTGCCTTTATGAATTTTGATTCTGCTCATATTACAGTAAGAACTTTGACTTCTTTCAGGCGTTTTTCAGGACATCTTTCAGGGCGCTTTTCATAGCGTCTTTCATAATTCAAGTTAAGCGCCGAGACGAGCGTCGTCGAATCGAATTATTCATATTCGCATCACGCGTGCTCAAAACATGTAAAAAAAATGGTAAAATTCCAAACAAAAATCTCGGCAGGAAATTCGCTGACAAAAAGTAATATATCACGTATGGACGTATGAAGGTGTATTATGCGATTGTAATGCTGGGGGGAGTTTATTCAGTTTAGTTATAGAATCTTTTGTGTTCGTATTAGAAAATGTAAAGGAAATTCCGCATTATTTTGTCTGAGAATGTTAAACTGTTAAATAATATTAATCAAAACGATTTTTAAATAAAATATTCTATTTTTATCGTTTTCCTTCGACTTTACCATAACCAGCGGTGTGCAATATTTTCCAGTCAGAATTGAAAATAATGATAAACTGATAATTCATGTACTCGTAAAAATCGATTAAGGATCCTTACAATATATTCATATTACCCAAAGTAAAAAATAAAGAAGTTATATTTGAACTTTAACAATCTTATAACCTGTTTAATGTAATTCTTAAAATTTCAAACCCATGAGTAAATTTAATGCTTTAACTTGCAACTAACGACTCAAACTTTAACCGGTTAGTACCTAAGTGGACAAACGCGTTGAATTCCCACTCGGGCGTCATGGGTTCAATTCTTCTCCTAGCTTAATCCTATATCATTACACAAGTAACATCTTCCGCTTATTATAATGTCAGTAGGAGTTTTTCAAAAATTATTAGGTTATTTGTAACCCAGGAATGTATGTCTAATGTATGAATTTAATTTTTTACAATTACACGATACATTAATTTGTTTTTTGTTTATACTTGCAAGTTTAAAATTTTCAAATTTGGAACTGACGGATATGTTAAAAAAATAAATAAAAATAACCTTTTCAAATTCATACAAGCAATTAAATATCCACCCATAGTGTACGAGTATTTAAGCAGAAATTATTCTATATTTCAAGTGGGTGGATATTTTCTTATCAAGTCAAGATAGATTTCGTAAATTACATATTTTGTTAATCCTCATATGTTTGCCTAGAATATGCTACACATATATTAGCATTATATGGGAGTGAGCTTAGTATATTAGTTTTTGAACCCAAAAAATCATCTTAAATGTACATAATGGACAGACAACTGTCCAGAAAAACTTTACAAACAATCCGAAAAATTTTATTAAAAATAGGAAAACTAGTCCCGGCACCGCGGAACTGTCTTTTTCTAAAACCGGTTTTCATGAAAAATCGATTGAACTTTTTTTTTTTTAATAGTATAATCAATTGAAAAAGCAAAAGTAATTTCAATGGAGTAATCAATTGAAAAAGTAATTTCAACGGAGTAATCAATTGAATAATTAAAAGTAATCTATTGAAATACTAAACGATAAATTAAATACTTTTAAATAAATTTATAATTGTGTTACAAAAAATAACAAATCCTTCCAAGAAACTTGGGCTCACACCGATTTTCTTACTCTCATTTTCAAATTCAGCACATATTTTTACGTTACATTTCTGAATTGTAAAACAATGGATGCAGATACACATAGTTAATTTATACGTTTATAACATGGAAAGTTTCATGATGCTCAGTGTTATTAAAAATGTTTTCCACTTTTATTAGATACTCTTTATCTTGAAACAAAAGAACCATCACAAAAGTAGTACAAACAGCAAATATAAAATGTAGGTAAAACTCACCTTAAAAAGGATGAAAGGAGTTTTTCTTGGAGCAAATGCTAAGCAACTTATTCTGTTGAAACTTTCCTTCACTTTGTATCACTTACTTCAGAGAAGCTTGCACAAACAAAAATATATATTCAATAATTTTCACTTAAAAAAATTAACTTGGAGCATGAAAAACTACTCAAGGCACTAATATTAAAATAAAATCCTTGGAATCTGAAACAAAAATATTGGAAATATTATTTTGTGTTCAACATTATTTTGGTAATTTGAATCTTTTCGTAAATGTAAAACTCTTCGGGTTCTTCGTTTTGAAAATCGTTTTTTTTTTTAAATAAATTAATTTACCCGGCCTTGCAAGTAATCAATTACATTGACATTAGTTGTTACCCGTGAAAAATCACGGGTTGTAACATAACTTGCAAAGAAAAAACATTAATTGCTTTAATCCACCCATTTAACAATAGAAAAACGTCCGCTAAAATACGTTTTAGGAAGGCTCTTTATTGGATAGGTAGGGATTTGAAAACATTTTTTTTTTAAATTTCAGAATTTCACACTCGTGCAGACGTACGTACCCACAAAGAAAATTACTCCATAACTCTTGATGAAAATAGGGTTTTAACCTTGAAGATAGCTACGTAGACCAAAAAAAATTATGTGGTTCACGGTAAGAATGAAAAAGAATTGTATTATATTGTTTATCTTGCAAGCATTAAATTAGTGGCAATCAATTTAGGAGAGTAAAAAAACTCCGTGTTAATTTGGCTGATTTCGTCTAAATATTTCATAGCTATGAAGTTTTACGGTAGGTACATCAATATAGAACATGTGATTAATTTACCTCACTTTATTCGGTTTCGAAAGTCAAATCCACATTAAATTAGGAATGTAACGAAACCAATGTATCGAATTTATCGATACTCTTTACCGATAAAAGTTCTCTGAAAAATAACTCTTTAAAAAAAAATTGTAACGTTGAAAGTGATTTTTTTCATGTTTATGTTTAAATGAAACCATAATAAATAAAACAACAAGCTTCTGTATTTTCCACTTTGATTTTGTTTGAGATTCTAGTTCTTGTTTAATATGGTCTGTTCAATTTTAGGAATCCATTTTGAAATTAAATCAAAATTTTATTTATCTTCATCTTTCAACTAACTTATTTTTATATTTTCTGATTAATTTTGTAATATTTTGAGTCATACTCTATTGATCAGCATCGGTGTCTTATCGGTAAAAATAAGTATCGTTTCATCCCTACATTAAATATTATCCTCCACTGCCAATTTGAGATATCCAATAAATTTTGCTGATTATTTTGGCTGTCTTGATAACATAATTAATTACCATTGGTGTATCAATAAGTCGAAATTGGTGTGTTAATCATTACGAAATTCGCACTAGTTTTGTTACAAAGCACAATAATTAATAACATATTTACTTATCTTGTAACATAGATTAATTCTTAATTAAAACAGATTTACAAATAACCATGATTTAAACAAGTGATTAATAATCATTTTTTATAAATGCGTTTGAATATCAAATCTCAGCATGCCACACTTAAAACTTTAGAACAATGATTTTTCGTTTTTACAGCGTTTTTTGATAAACCTAAATGAACTCTTTTCACCTCCGATTCCCACATTATTTTCCGTAATATCCGATTAACTTTTAAATGATACGATATGTTAGACCTGGTTTTTTCTCACATAATCAATGGCTCACCAGTAGAAAAAAAAAAACTTTTTTTTTTATTAAAAATAAATTGTTACAAAAAACTTTTTTTCGATTTGTACCGACGTAGTGTTTGGGAAACCTTTTAAGGTTTTTTGGTAACGATTTGAAAATGAGCGAAAAACCCTAACATTTACAGTATAGACCTTTTAAACTAAGCTTAAATTCTCACACATTTTTTGAAACTCTTATAGTTTTACTTTATATCTCAAACCAGTATTTTAATTTTCTAATTTTTATAAAACATTATTAGAATCCGAGTCTTAACGACAAGAAAGATTGCCATTATTTTTAAATGTCAATAAGAAAAAAAGAGCCAATCACAAAATTACAATTTTCAGCATATTTATGAGAAATATGAATTATTTTTCCCAATTCCGAGCTGGTATGAAATGAGTTATTGATATGAAAATAATAGTTTACAAATTTAGGTTTTTCATATAGATACCTACATAAATGATCGTATAATAAATGAGTGGTAATTTTCTGATAAGCTTCTATTCTAATAACGTGAACATGATACATTTACATTTAAAAAATCCACGAGCAAAACCTACCATGTAAAGGAAGACCGAAACACCATCTTAATGAAAAACTGTAAGGAAAAATATTCAAAAGAAAGACGGGACGTGTCAGAACGGGATAGAATGCCTCACACGGAGCAAAGGTCTGTCTTGTTATCACGAGAGTGGATAAAACGGATGGATGGATCAAATAAATGTGCTCAAAGGATGTTTCTTGTTGTGATGTGCGCCGAGCGGAGAACATGACCGTACACAGGGAAAATAGATCCTGGCGGAAAGAAGCGCAAAGGGCGCTGTCTAATGAGGGCGGCGTTTGATGTAAGGTTCCGTAGGAATGTATTTTAGGACCCTGTATTCTCTCCCCGTGTGCTCGAATACATTTTTCTCAGTAACGAGAACTTTTCTTAACGCAGTGTTGCAAGAATAAATAATTAATCACGCTTCACAAAATACGGAAATAAAAAAAATACTTAAAAAAACTCATCACATAAAAAAATAATGATTCACCAAAAAAACAAATCTAAGAGAAAACTGCTATATTTTTGAACAGTCAAAATGGAAACGTATTACGCGAAAAATGTCAAAAAAAGTAAATTTTTCTTTTCTTCCGGGAGAAAATCCAGAAATTCCGGTAACCCGTTGTCGTAAAAACGACACCGAAATAAAGTAAGGACCTATGACCATAAAGTGTGAATAAGATGGGATACCCGTCATCTCGTCGGGTGCGGGAGCATGGAAGCTGTGCCACAAAGGTATAAGGCCACGGGTATAGCGGCTGGCTTTGCCGCAGCCTTAAGACTTTTAACGACCTACCAGTAATTCCTTCAGGAAATTTCACAGGTAGAAAAACCACAAAAATAATCCACAACACATCAAACCCGAGGAAACATAATATTTTTCCATAAACGTACTAAGTTAGTTATTTTATACGTGTTTTCGAGTTTGGCTCATATTAATACTTGTTCATCCATGTTTTCGGATTGGGTAAGTAAGTTATTATATCCGTGAAAGTTAGAATAGAAATTATAAAATAATTTTAAGAAATGTGTAGCAATGTATACATTCTTACTAACCGTTAGATGGTATGTTCATATCGTACACAAAACAATGTTGGTAGGATAGAGCTACAGGTAGTAACCACACATCCTCCAGTAGATAAAAAAACTGAACCTTTTGGACTCCAAATGATCAACCAGCTCTCAAGTCTACTCCTTACTGAATAATTTAATAGAATTTTAAGAACCCGGATGTCTCTGAAATGCCTTGAACAAAACCTAACATTGAAGTGCTACAAGCCATCTCAATGTGAGCATGAAATATTATCAAGCGAGATTTTAAGATCCTTCAAAGTGGAGAAACGTTTTAAGCTTTGGTCCATTGTAAACCGATATCCAGATATGACTATGTATGACAAAATGAAATATTTATTGTAGACATATTCAACTTAATCCGAATTATTTCCCTCCAGTCGACAATTCTATGTCTGGATGGCGTCGATTGCAATCTTCTAAAGTTTGTTTTTATGGCTCTTTAACAAAGGCCATATTCCGTTTCAGGTATATATAAGCTGCAGTGGTTACCAAAATTAATAGTATTGCTCACCTGAGATATGTATATTTCCTAAAATTCCACTTCCTTATCATTTTCCCTTTCCCACTCACTTCAGTTTCACAATACGGCCAAATTAGGTATGGCATAGTTCCACTAGTTTCGGACTGTCGGGTCTTTAGTGAGATATTCAGATAAAAAATGAGTATGAAAGTAGCGACAAACAGGCACACTTTAAAAATTAAATTGTTATATTAAAAGCACAAACAGTAGAGATTAATTCAAGAGGTACTAATTGGAGTGAAGTTTTTTAACGACTGATTCAGCGAGCGCGTATCTTTCTTGTTTCTGCTTGCACGCCGCATTGTTGTTGTAATTCGTTTCAGATGTTATTGTTGCAAACATCGAGCCTAGCGGCTGACCAATATCACGTATCGTCGCTGGAAAGGCAAAATGGCTTAAGCGACACTCATGGTCAAAAAATTGTTAAATATGCAGTTTTGATCATCCTTTTATTATTTTTTTTAGTGAATACCGCACAAGAGTCCCAACTGCTCTCAACTGTCTAGAGCCAGTGAGACTATGGCATCCCCAATTGGGGTATATTATGAGGTTCAAAGTAGTGGAAAGGGGAAAAAGATGGGAAAGAGGAAGGTTAGGATGTACCTAGCTATTCAGATCTGGTCACCGAACACGGCTAAATCCATTTTTAAGCAACGTTTCGATTCTGAATGGTGGTCTCTAACCGGAGCGATACTTGGAGTATCTACCATTCTGGAATCTGCCGCAAATAAATTTGTATATATATCTATGAACTAAATGCGTTATAACACATATTAATTACATAAGACTTATTTGCGCATGTCGGGTTTGAATCCGCAACCTTTGGATTCGTAGTCGAACGTCTTACCACTCGACCATGGAGGCCAATTTTTTTGTCTGCATCGAATGTTCTGACTCTCGTTTGATTCTGAAGACTTTTATGTATCTTCAGCCATCTAAAATATATTTACAATTTGGGAAAAGACTTGACAAAGGAGATTGAATCGGATGAAGATTTTGACAAACTACAAGCCGACCTAGATGCAATTTCGAACTGGTCTAGAAACAATAATTTAAATTTTAATATAAAAAAATGCGTCATTATGACATATAGCCGATCTAAAAATCCTTTTTTTTTCAAATATATTATGAATAGTGAAATTTTAACCCGCGTATTTACCATCAAAGATCTCGGGGTGGTTTTTGATCCCAGGCTAACGTTTTCGTGTCATATAGTGCAGCTTACTTCAAATTGTTATAAACTTCTTGGTTTTGTAATCAGAAGGTGCAAAGAGTTTAATAACACAAATGCGATGACAGCCCTCTTCAATGGAGTGATCAGAAGCAAGTTGGAGTATGCTAGCACTATCTGGTCTCCACATCAAACCAAATACATAAATATGTTGGAACAGATTCAAAAAAAATTCCTCAGGTATGTGTACATGCGTTCGCACGGAACATACCCTATGTTCATGCATCACATGGAACTACTCGAAGAGACACATTATCAAAGCTTAGAGGCTAGGCGCAATGCTGGTCTCATGACAATAGGCTTTAAAATTATAAATCACTTAATCGACTATCCATACCTCTTGGCATGCTACTGCTTATTCGTACCAGAAAAATACTGTCGCAGCAGAAATCATGCAATGTTCAGAATACCCTATGGTCGGACAGATGTTTTGGCTCAGCATAGCATGACAAGAGGTATAATTCTGTTAAATACATCATCTATATATATTGATATATTTTCAGATAATTTACAAAAGTTCAAAAAACTTGTTAATTCAAAAATGTTATAATTTGAAATTGCTTACTTGTTGTTCCATTGTACTGTTATTGGGTTTATATCTGTTGTACAATAATAAAAAATAAAAATAAAAAAATAAAAAATTGACTCAAGCGACACAAGTTTGAAACTTTCTTTAAGTGGGAGCATTGCGTTATTTTTTTTTCAAAATCCAACCAGTTTCTAAAGACTTGTGAACTTTGTTGTAAAACAAAAAAACTTTTAAAGTGCTCTGGTGTAAGCTTCCCAAAATGGCGCTTCAGCCCTTTTGCCTTTCCGCCGACGATATGTAGTATTTTACAGACATTCATTTTGTTAACAAATCAATTTCTTGAAGTAACTTTTGTGTCAGCTAAAATCGTTAAAAAGACTGTAGGATCTCGGCATTACACATATACCTTGAGATCGTCTCTCGGGGTCGGTTTGCAAAACATTATTGTAAGAACCCTCGTCTGTTTAGCAGCTACCCAGGGCCACTCGAGGCCACTCGAGGCCGCGGGGAATTACTGTTTGCTCCGTGACCTAGCGGCCAGGCGGGCGCAGGCGGTCAGGGGAAGGCATCGCCTAAGAAAATACCCCCAGAATTCCACGATGAAGATGATAATGTAGATTGTATTTTGTTCGTTAGAAAAAAACCTTTCAACATGAACGTTGTAGAATATAATACTTTATGAAAATGCGTCGTTTTTTTAAACAAATTACAAGGAAGAATATTAACGAATCCGTACTCTTAAGTGGGTCGCATACTTTTTTTACTGTTACGTTTCATAGTTTCGACTAACTTCATGGTGGAGTAATAAAAAGTCAATATTGCGATATTAATATGTACAGATGATTGTGTCAGAACAGGTATATAATTATTATTAATTACTGTAATAATATCAATCTTAAACATAAATATGAAACAGAAAAAGCCAGAAGACCGAGACTCAAACTCGGAACTTCTACTCTATCCGAAATTAACGTCTCCGCCAATTGAGCAACCGAGACCTTTTCAGAAACCGGTATTTTAATCGATCTCATACTTTATTGAAAATTATTCATCTTTTTTTAATGTCTTCCGATATAGGCTGCCATCTTTGTGATGTTCTGCAAAGCTCTACCCGAGCACATATTGTATCCTAGGATGGTGTCTTGGATAAACCATCCATTTTTTTTACGGAAGAATTTTTTTGGCTTCTTACAAAGTCTAGAGTAAATATATAAAATTAGAATTAACTTTATTTATTTTAATTAATTGGTATATAATTTTGAATTTTCGCGGGCTGTATACATTCGATTATCGATTTTTTTTGTTACGTTGATACACATATGTTTATCATATGTTAGCATTGTCAGCCATTTTGGATTAGTGGTTTGTTTTTGACAACTGGAAAGGTTAGTCACGTTTTTGTGTGTTCTTCGATTTTTTACTTTTGAAAAAAATGGATCAAAGAATTTGTATTAAATTTTGCGTTAGAAATGGAATAAAGTGTTCCAACTTTAAATGGCATTCGGCGAGTCTACTTTGTCTCAAAAAAGTGTTTATAAGTAGTACAAGCGCTTTACAGAAGGCCGAGAAGATGTTAATGACGATGAGCGTCCTGGAGTTGTGGAAAAACAAATCATGGATTTTATTCTTTGATCCATTCTTTTCAAAACGAACGACAAAAACGTGACTAACCTTTCCAGTAGTCAAAAACAAATCACTAATCCAAAATGGCTGATAATGCTAACATATGATAAACATATGTGTACCAACATAACAATAACAAAAAATGATAATCGAATGTACACAGCCCGCGAAAATTCAAAATTCACCTTTTCTTTTGAACTGGCCATGTATATATTTTTAAGACAAATATTCTTAAGTTACGACTAACCTCACAAACTTAGATTTTTTTCTACTACCATGTCAAGGTAATTTTTGATTGGGCAAAGATGAAGGACTGATGGAGCTAAGCAAGAAATAAAATCCGCGACGCCTGGGTGTGAACCCAAAGCTTTGGATCGCTTAACCATTAAACCGTTTTTTTTTTTAAACTACTAAAATTTGAAAACCTCTTCAAATCATTATTAAAAGCAAAAAACATCGAATGATTTTTTTAACTTCATATATTTTTTAGTGAATACCGCACAAAAGTCCCAACCTGACCTAACCGAACCCAACCGTCCAGAGCCAGTGAGATTATGGGATCCCCAATCGGAGTATCTTATTAGGCTAAAGGTATTGGGAAGGGAAAGGATATGGGAAAGAGGAAGGTTGGGAAGTACCTGTCTATTCAGATCTGGTCACCAAACACGGCTAAAGCTATTTTAAGCAACATTTCGATTCTGAATGGTGATCTTTCACCAGAGCGATACTTAGTATCTACCACTCCGGAACATCGCATGATGCAAAAAATCGAACTCGCGAAGCCTGCGTATGAACCAGATGCTTTGGGAAGCTCGACGACAACTTGCTATCGTATAAAATTAAGATATTATTTCAGGAACGCGAAACAAAAAAAATAACCTCTGTCCGCCATAAACTATCTCATAGTATGTAGAAACATGGATGTATATATTTGTTGACATACGTGTAGATATATGAGTGTGAATGAAGCAAAGAGTGTGTGCCAAGACGTTGTTGTGGGTCATGTGTAAGTGGGTATTTAAATGCATCGTTATCATAAGATTATAATGTGCGTGTTTTACAGGCGTTTGACTGAAGCTTTCGCGCACACGAGGAAAATTATTTCGTGCTTTGGAACATTAATTTAATATGTTATGCTATATTTTTTAAAGCGATTCACATAAAATTGTCTAATACATTTGGCACCATTCTCCGGTGATGAATTACTTGTTTTTTTAGTTCAAATTAAAATATGACGAACGATTAGGCTCGCTAAACACTGTGTAAATAATTACTTTTATGTAAAGGAAGGCAACTCACCTTAAATATTAAAGTAACACAATTTTAATCATTTTACGCGAATTGTTTTTACAGTAAATTTATTTTTTAAATGTTCGGGTAAGGCCAAAAATAATTATCAATATGATATAAATAGGAAAAGAAAAGAAAATATATAAATAAAAAAAGAATTCGAACGATTTCATAATTATAATATGACTCGTAAAGAAAAATAGTTATTTTGATTCATTGGCCTAAAAAAATTAATTGATGTATATGGTAAATCTTAACTTGATTTTACTTAGTTATTTTCACAACATTACTATTAAAAAGTTTCATGTTAACAACTTAATATTGAAGTTGCTTACTGTGAAAAAAAATATATAAAGTGGCCGATAGCCTGTCAGGTAGGTTATGCTTGATGAAAATGTCTAAACCGTACGTCTCGCAGCCAAAAACTATTTTTACAAATCTTTTTATTTTACAAATATGATGTAAACTACAAACTGCACTTCTCTTAACACAGGATTTTTTAGCAAGGCAGGCATGGCACTACCACATTTATATTGTTATGATGAAAAGAATAATAAATAAAAACTTGTAAGTTAAAGAAACTGTCCATAATTTAAAAAAAAAAATCATTGATCACCTTTTTGAGCTTTGAAAAGTAATGAAAATATCTTTACACTCCCGTTCCAAATGGGGGTTATAATGTAACCCCGAACGATAGTTTTGTGCGATATCTAAGTGAAAGATTACTAGAATATTATAAATATATTTCTCTATAAGTATTATCAAAAGCAAATTACCTTAGATAATGTCAAGCAAACGAGATAAGCAAAATCAAACGGGGTAACTACGTCACCCGCCTTCGGATCGTACGTTCGATTTTTACTTTCAGGTACGGAAAGATTGCTCAAATGTAAATGATGGCCTTGAAAAATCACAATTTCGGCTAAAGCTGAAGCAGTGGCGCTTAAATAAACTACTAAACTAAGCTTGGGGTTAATTTATCGCCGCCTAATTCTTAGAGGTGGGCGAAAGCTTTGTTGTTGAACAACACACATAGCGCTCTAACAACATCAGTACACTTGGAACAAACACAGAATAAACTTACAATATAACGCTGTGTTATTATTATTTTACACGAAGTGTTTGCACGTAATTAAGGCTACTTCGGTGACCACGGTACCAAGGGTGCAGTGGAGTTTATGGAAAGCAGTAAATTCGAATTTGCGGTCGTAATTTGAAAGCTGACTTGATATTTGTAAGCAAACGAACTGGATGCTGTACATTAAATGAACATGGATCTTTCAACAAAATCGCATAAATTTGTTGAAATTTCATTAACCATTTAAGTGCGTGTGATCTGATATTTATAAATAACACACTCTACCAATTCTATGTTTTCATATGGGATTTTTTAGTCGTTTAGACATTTTACTATCTTTTTTCATCGCTCTCGACTTAATTATGAAACATTGATGGTAAGAATGATTTAAAATCAAATTGTATTTAGTATTTTCGTTAAAAAACAATCACTTTGTAAGAAATGAAGAAATAACTTTGTATAAGACCACAAATATATATTTTTTTTTATGACCGACAAGTTTTGCTTAGCCTAAGCATCATCGGGATACAAAATTAAACCAAACAAAAAATACAAAGTGTGCGGTAGTATACACATACAGACAAAGAACAAATTATAAAATTAAATAGCGAAGCAATGAGAAAACAATAGAATAACATTTGAATTGTAACAACGGAACAGAGATAAAGAGACAGATAATATAAATTGAAAGGTACAAAACGTCAACTGAGAATGTGATTAAATAATAATAATAAATTTAATGAGTTTACAGAAAATATACATAATATTGGACTACTGGACAAATTTACCTGATTATTGAGAATATAAATATAAATTTATCGAAGGAAGCAATCACTTTGTGGCTTGACATTATAATTTAAATAAAAAATGTTTTTGTTTTAAGCCACTTTATTTATATAGATATAACATTCGACCGGTTTCGGTTAAGCTTAACCTTCTTCAGAAAAGTATATGTATAAACTAACATTAAAATATAGAAGTAGGTTCCTGAAGAAGGTTAAGTTTAACCGAAACCGGTCGAATGTTATATCTATATAAATAAAGTGGCTTAAAACTAAAACATTTTTTATTTAAAAATAAAAATATTAATTCGAATGATGCTAAGGGTAAGCGAAACCGGTCGGTCATATAAATTAAAATAATATTGGTTGTTTTAAACAAAGTTATTTTTTCATTATTTTAATTATATTCGGTTAGAAGAACCTCATGACCGTTTGTCATTGCCCTTATGTCAAGTGTTGCATTAGGTTAATACGGTTTCCTCAATATACGGTTTAATTTAAAATATGTATTTTTACATTTTTAAGGAATTAAGCTAGTACAAAATATAGTTTTGAGTCTAACAATCTTGACGGTAATTTATTTTTAATTTTTCTAACATAAACAACACAACTGCATTTTATTATGATGGAAGTAAGAGCTTAATAGAGTACACGTGTCGTAGTTTCGTAAGCCACCCCCGACCAGCCGGCGTGGAGAGCAGTGCGGAGTGCAAGCGCTGACAAAAAGCTCGCCATTCAACCCCTTCTGTTTTGCATACCTTCAATGTAATGGTGATTGTGAATGGCGAACGTGACGTCGGAACACCGACGCCATAAATCCAACCCAAATTGCCGCAATACGATACGCAGTTTAGTTCCATTCAAACTTTGTTAAGGGCCACGCTAATTATTATGTAAAATCCGTCTGAACAAACCAATACCTATTTGCCACCCGGCCACCCAGCCTGCCGAGTCGCCGAGTGCCGCTCTGCGCCAGTGCAGTAGTTAGTTAACTGTATTTTCATTCGGTATTTGTACGAGGCTTCAGGATTCTCAAGTTTGGTTATAAGCCGATATTTCCAAAAGCAAAAGGTAAACTGCGTAGATATTTTGTGAGAGCTTGTGTAAATTTTCACGCGTTATTTACCAAGTAGCAGTATTTACGTAGAACGTCAAAACCTCGAACACCTGAATGTCAAAACCTACTTGTAGATATTTAAGTTAATAAAGTATCCGCCGTGCTAGAAAACATTGACATAGTCGAGTTTTCCCTGAATCGGAACAAACGATACCCGTTAAATAAATAAACTAACATTTCCCTATACAAACCGACGCCCGTTAAATACATTTGGCGTATTAAATAATTGCTCCCAGCAATACGCGATCAAATTCAACCGACAAAGAAATATAATTTGCGTATTTCCCAGAAGCAATTCGTTCGCGACTCAGTTTACCTCGGATGTAGCTGTTGTATGAAGTACATAAAGCTAGCGCGAGTAGGTACCCAGTCGATCCATTAGTACCGCGTTGTTTTCGTCATTTCATCTCCCGCCCCTCCGAGAGCTGGATGGTATCAAAGGTTTACTTGCCGCCTCCGTTGCACCTTACAAGTCGTGTTATTTCTTACTCATCGACGGGGCTGAAACAATATTGAGACGTTCTCTTAATTAAAATACTGGCGCCGCCGTCTTTTCTCGTCCCCCCACCCTGCCCACCCTCCCGCTCCACTTGCCGAACACTAAACTACTACCCTTAAGGGTGATGAGCTGGATAAATATAGACAAACATATCAGCAAAAAGCAATTTGCCAGAACGGCTGTCTTAAATGTTTGATTTGTTTGTAAGCCAACATTTTTATGCGACGTCTCTGCCACATAGTTCAATCTAGATTTATTCATAGAATAAACTATTATTCAACTAACTAACCATCACACGGTTCTACCGTAGGGGTTGGCGGAGAGGATAGACCACCACCCACTCTTTGCGTCATTCACATTAATACATCGTCGCATACATGCTCTTCCATTATTTTAACTCTCGACACGATCTGACCAAATATAAGTAACTAATTAACCATCACGCCGTTGCCCTGAAGGGGTGGGTAGAGAGGACGGACCGCTATACAACTCTGTTTTGGCACACACTCCTTGCTTCATTAACATTCATAAATCGTCTCATACACACTCTTCTATTATTCTGACTCCCCACATGACCCGATTCAAATATTTGATTCACTTGATCGTGCCATGTGTTCTTCGGGAGTCCCCGACTTCTTCTTTCGTTTACTTTCGCATTGTATATTCTTTTCACACTGCATTCTTTGATATTTAGCTCTACATGTCCAAACCATCTGTGCATACCTTTCTACCTAATTTATGATTCACTTAATCGTACAATGTCTTTACCGGTCGTCCCCGATTTTTTCTATCATTCACATTTAAATTTTCAATTAGGTACTTGGTAGCAGGAATATGACCTTTATAACTTAAGTTAAAGGACTCGTATTATATTCAGAATTCTAAGACGATTAGTAGAAATTGAAGACAAGACAAATAACACGCTTTCTACATATTCAAATACTTCGAAAAAATATTTATTTGATGCCGCTATTAATAATTATTCACAATAAAAACTAAAAATAAATTATACAGGAGTGATCACACAATGCACTCTCTGTCGTAGCAGGTGTGTCTCAAAAATCTTACAAATACTGTTTAGTGTTAAAATAAATGAAGTAAAGTGAATATTACACAAAGTGGTTCAAATTCAAATAGCGGCGACTGAGCGAGTGAGATACTAAGGCCGACGCACAGCCCAAGTTTTGAGCCATAAATTCATTGAAGTAGGCGTAAAAAGCAAATCATTGTTAGGTTTGATTTTATGATATATATTCTGTTGGGTACGAGCACTGAATATATAAATCAAGATTTAAGAAAGTGTGTAGGAAATGGGATGGTCCATGCGCCCGAAGTAAGCTTAATTTTTTCCTTACTTCTGGTTAAAATGATCAAATATTTTCAATCCTTCTTGAATAGATAATCAACTTAATTGGCCTGTTCTTGGCTTAGAATCCAGGTTCTAGGTGTTGAAAGGCCGCATATAAATTGGCGAAAACCTTTTTCTTTCAAAATGGCGTAGATCACAATTTTAAGAATTATCTTTTTGGTATACGAGTATGGTACGAAAACTTTTTAATGTATTTTTATAAATAGTTCTTGTCCACAGTATTTTGTTGATCTAAATGCAAATATAAAGTCATGTTTGTATATATCGTCGCTGGAAAGGCAAAAGGGCTTAAGCGACACTTTGGTAAAAAATGAGTTGAATATAAAGTTTTTTTTTCTGAATCGAATGCTCTGGATTCGCGTTTGATTCCGAAGATTTTTGTGGCTCTTCAGCCATCTAAAATATATTTACCGTTTGGGAAAAGGCTTGACTTAAGCGACACATGTTTGTGACTTACTTAAACTTTTTGTTGCTTTAGGTAACTCAGTAAGAGCATAGAGTTACCCGAGTTAACTTTTTTTCAAAATAAGGCACTAAAGACTTTTTAAGATTTTTTAATTTTACTGTAAAACAAACAAAAAACTTTAAAGTGCTCTGGTGTAAACTTCTCACAATGGCGCTTCAGCCCTTTTACCTTTTCGGTGGCGATATGATAAAATGGAAGCTTTTGTGAGGACGTTTTATGAAAAAAAATTATCATTCGATTTAATTAAACAACGCCACTCTTTTAACTTTTAGGAAACCTCAATATCAGACAGCTATATTTTAAAATAGTGTTAAAAATAACTCATTCATCAAAATCTTCAATGTTTATCACACATAATAAAAATACAAGCGCCTAACAAGAAAAAATTTTAGTACCTAAATAAAATACAGATTTTGCACAAAGACACCATATGTACATCGCGCCTCACACTTACAACAAACTCCCACCACAGACTGTAGCCATCACCAATATGTGTTCCTTTAATAAACACGTTACTAAATGGCTAATGAATAAGGACCTAAAGGAAATTGGAGACCTAATATAGCACTTGAAATACAAATTCCATGATAAACTAGAGTAGCTTTATAAAATGCCCGACCCTTAAAAAAATACATTTCTCTTACATAATAACACGATATTACATAAATATTGCATCATAATTCTATAATAATTATTTTAACTCCACTATTATTATATACTCCTTTAAAAGCATTTTTTGTTTGTTTTTTCTTTAGGTAATTCACTATCAATAATTGTAGTATTTTAACGATGTATGTATATTTGTATCGTATCCACTGTCATTAATTATAGGAGTCAGTGCCTTGCAACTTTACCTACTGTAAATGTATCTTATATGTATCAAGAGAGTTTTACGGTCAGTGTCTGTTGTATCATCTAGCATTGTGTAACAAATATCAACTTATTTTTTAATTATTCTACTTGTACTCACTGTCACCTAACTCAGAACAGGTTCTAATAACCTAGTGAGGTAGGTAATGTAAAAAATGTCAATAAAAAAATATGTATTACCTAACCCGAGTAAAATGTGATGCAAAGTGTCAGAAATAAAAAAAAAAAACGTCTTGTTGATTTCGGAATAAAATAGATCGACTAATTTATTTTTTTAACAACAATAAATTTTTAAATACTTTTTCAATTTTTTCGGTATTCGTGAAAATATAATAAGACTCCATTTTAGTTTTACCTAAATGAAACAGGGAATTATCGGTTTATTCAAATTTCACAATGTATTTCATATGGACATGTTGTTAAAAAAATAAAAGTCAGCATCCCAAAATAAAATAATTATAGACAGTCACTTTTTTTTAAATGAAGCAATGCTGCTATCAGCCCTTACCAACGAAAATGTTTCAAAAACTAAAAAATAATACAATCCTATTCATACAAATGTTCTTTCTGGTTTTAAAAATATCTTTTGATAAAAAATCACACTCGCATTTTTATATACTCTAAGGGGCTATTTCACCACCTCTCAATAAACTGTTGAATAACTATTCATTGAATAACTCTAATCATCGGAATAACATGGCGTTAAACTGGCGAGCGTTTCACATTCGTTAGTTAGCTCCTAATTATGTTATCCCGTCTGCTGTCACGTCTGTCAATACAATGCCGTTAAAAAAACGTATAAAAATTGACTCTGGCTCTGAAAACACGTCGTCTATGTCTTTCCGCCATGTCCTGTTCGTTTATGATATTTGAATCTTCAACCACTTCCATAATTATAGTAAAAAGTCAACTTCAACAGAAAACTCGCCTACTAGACCCGCCAGCTGTCAAGTGTCAAAACAGTTCGCCGCCATTTTAAACTAGTAGATAGGTACTAACTACTGGGTAGCAGCAAATCGTAGGTTTGAGCAGTGAATAGTTTAACAGACACTTTACGTAGTGGATAGCGTTACGCAGTGGTGGTGAAACGGATAACATACGCTATCATATGTGTAGATCTTATTGACAGCTTATTGATAGGTGGTGAAATAGCCCCTTAGACCGATTATTCTAAAGAACATTGTACAAACAAAAGTAAACGCACCTACTTATCATAAGAAAATAGTTACTCCCTAAATAAACAACGATTTATTTAGCATGTCCCAAATTACTTAGACTAGTTTGGCTAGCATTTTGAAAATAATGTTTATAAATAACTTGAACACACGAAACGTGTATTTTCCTATATTATTTTCTGTATTATAGATTTCTGGAATTGGCTGGAATAAAAAGGTTTTTCAGAAAATGGAAAAAGACTTTTGAAGCTTCAAACAAAACTAAAGCAGTACAATAGTTTGATAACAAATGCCACTTAAAGAAAAAAGTAAATTAAACAACCAGATAAACGTTAGATTTTTTCTTTTCTCATCCGTACCAAAAAAGGAAGATCTTCACGTATTTATAGAAGTCTCTAGAAGGTATGGTAACCACAATCATTCCCAGAAACATTCTCACTGAGGGGTTGAAGCATACATGTAAGTAGGTTCCCATTAAACTGGGCAACTTACGGGACTTAACTGTAACGATTGCCCGGCAATTTACATAGGTAAAACCGCGAGAAATGTAAACATTAGAGTCAAAGAACACATTAGATGTTTAACAAGTATAGGTTTTTCCGAATTTGCCGAACATTTAATTAAAACTAACCATACTTTTAATAAAAATACAGGTGTACAAATAATTCATAAAAATGGAATAGGTTTGCGCCTTAACAATCTAGAAGCATTAGAAATTTCAAAATCAAATAATAATAATAATTGCCAAATTTTAAACAATCAATTAGAATTAACTAAAAGTCCGATTTTAAGAATGTTCCCCTTCTCCTCTTCCCATCCCCCTACCTCTCTACCTACTCCATTACCACCCCCTCTCTGATGCTTTGTCCTGTTTATATTAATGTTTTGTCTCTTTCACTAATTTCTTTGTCTACTGTATTACTCTATATTTAATCTTAGTTTATACTTATACGTTCCTGATGAAGGTAAAGTTTAACCGAAACCGGTCGAATTGTTATATGTGTATAAATAAAGTGGCTTAAAACAAAATTATTTTTTATTTAAATCAAAAATATTTTTTAAATTTCATGTCACTTTCATTACAGCATCTTTGTTATGAGAAAAACTAAGAGAAAAAACATTATTCCGACTTCTCGTCGTGTCCTGTTTAAGTTATGAAGAACGCTGATAAACTGGTAGAGGAAAGGAAATTTTAAAGTTGACTAGACAAGTAACTGACAGCAGAGACGCTTAAATCATTTGAGCAAGATGGCGGGCAACAAGGACCATACTCGTATATACACGGATGACGCTCAGTCAGAATTTTACAGCTTCTGTAGAATGATTGACGCAAGACTGAAATACAAAAATCGTAAGATGGTTGTTTTTTTTAATTACTTGCAATAAGGATGTTGAACAATTATTGTAAAGTATTTTTTCTTCCGCCTTCTAGGGATGGCGGACGAAGTTGACAGATTGATTGGACAGATATTATAAATAAAATCAAATAAAAGTAAAGTAAAATATAAAAAATCAATAACAATAATAATAAAAAATTATAAAAAAAAATATATAAAAATTAATTAAAAAGAAATAAAAAAAGTACATACATAGTAAGTGAGAAAAATAAAGTATAAAATATGTCAATTTAAATAAGAGTAACATAAAACAAAAGTTTAATACGTAGAAAAAGGAAAAAAAACATTAATTGATATATTATAAGGAGCAAAAAACATGAAAAAAAAATTAAAAGTTAAGTAGGATAGTGGTATTAGGTACATGTGTTTTTTTTAACACATGTATGGAGTAAAACACAGTTTTTTTATTATTAAACCCTTTTCCTACCACAAAAATATTTATGTAATGCTTACAAAACTTATCATTTTTTTTGTATTTGCACGTATAAATTTTATTTTACTAATGTAAAAATTAAAAAATAAACATTCACCAATGAACAATACATCCTCATAAAGCCATAAACGTTTTATAAAAAAACGTGTTAAAAGCGCAATGCGTAGGAATAATGTTAGTATTTTATGTTACACATTGTGTAAACTAAGAAAAAAAAAACAAAATCATTACAGGAAATTTATAGGTTCAATAAGGCGGTTTTATCTTACTAAATCTTATTTCAAAACTAGAAGGACCTAAAATTTTCAAAATGTTGGGTTATGAAGGATTTCATTATTTGAATTGGAATTTATTTTTTTCTCTAATAGAGAAAGGGTTGAATGCATGAACTATTTTATCAATACCATACCAATAAAAAACACAAATTCACAAGAACTCGTTTCCATTATTTGCTACCGCGATACAAACAAGCTTCATTAAATTTAGAAATGAAATCTCACACCTGATAAATCTTTTTTTTTTAATTTTGTACCAACTAGAAGTTAGGAGACACTTTATTAGAAAAGTTATCCGTATTTTTCTTGCCCATAATAAAACAAGCAATATGATGACGTTTTATTTTAAGTGGATGTTTCAAAGCTCACAGTTTGTGATGGAATTGCTCTTCGGAACTAATTAAAAGCTGCACTAACCAAGAAATTGCACACAGAAAAAGCTATTTCAATTTACGGACGTTTGCGAGACATAGGTAGATTCAGATTTGTTGATAAGTATTTAGGGTATGTTAGTCATTAACTAACTAACTCTCCATCTACTCCCGTCTTTCTTTCCTTTATCCCATTCCCATGTTTCTTTCCACTTTTGTCGCTCTACCAAATTAGTTAAGTTAAAAAAAAAACTGTACATTATCACACTTTACTTATTATTTCATCTTCATCTGTGGAAAATGTATAATTGGCCTAATTTCTTTGTTTAATTATTACATTACATGTTAATTACCAATCTGCTGTTAATTTATAAGTTAAGTTCGATCGTGGTCAACAATAGTTGTTCCAGCTAGACAACATGTTTTATATATCTCGTATTTGTACTATTCCGCAAGCAGTACAGGCTCCAAGATTATTAACTCCGTGGCTGGCAACTACGGAAAGGCGTTTGCAAATATTATGTGAGCAAATAAAATTGTTTTTATTCACTCCCGCCCAGGCTGTAAAATTAATTACATTTCCTCGTTTTCTGTTTGCCGACATCTTGTTTGTTTCAAAAATGTATTGCCTATCTGGTTAATTAATGTTTCAATTTATTTTGCGGATCATTAAGAAAAACGTTTACTTTAATCGAGATCAAATAAAAGTCAGAAATTATGGGGAAAAATAATACGCACCCACTCCCGACGTATTTATTCGTGGTCTGTTTCATTCGATAATTACAAAATTAGTCAAATATGGACAGGATTTTAAAAAAAATCTTTATTAATTTTAGATACAGATAACTTTTGCTGTTTAGTACTTTATGGTACTCCGCAACTAATCGCCCTTAATGCCTTAAAATATATATTCAGTGCAAGCCTCTTTAAAAATGCTTTATCAGGTTCTTTGAGTTCAAACTCAAATTCTAAACTGCATTCCACATATTGAAATATTATTTCATCGACGAGTATTTATATGTCAAACACGCATATAACATAAACCCAGAATGGATTCATTGAGCGGTGTACAGTGAAGCTTTTCACTGATCTTTTGCAATACAAAATGCATGCAAACGTTAAATTAAAAACACATGCTATTTGGATTGAACATTCAATAGACAATACCTACAAACAAATGGATGAATATTGGAATTAGTAATATGTTGAAATGTTTCAAATTCAAATACATTTTTTTACTACCTACAGATAAAAATGCACATCCCACAATAATTATGTTTTAATCGCAATCACTTTATTAAATTAACGTGTTGAAATAGAAAATTTGTTCTTAATTTTTTTGGGTACTGAGCCGTTTTTTACTTCCTTCTCCATCTAAAGTAGATCTTTTGGACGTTTTTGCATCATCGGGAAATCAAAACAATCAAAACGATCAGGACAGATGCACGTTTTCGTAACCACTGAAAGTACATAAGGGATCTTGTCCATTATTATTTTGTTCTTTACACATAAAAGGCAATGGCCCTCGTGAGCATGCCTATGAAACTGATGGAGCAGTATTTACCATGACCATTTCCATGGCACTGAAAAGATCATATCCACCGTGACTTGACACTAAAAGGATCATATCTACCGTGACTTGACACTTAAAGTTTATTTACCACGTTGCATTAAAGGAAAAAAAGAGTTGTAACATTGCACAACATTCTAAAAGTCAACTGACTTTTAAATATACTACCACGGAAAAGGGGCTGACGAAATAAATATATCCCAATTGAGAAAAGGTTTGCTAAATGACAGAAAAAGGATGACATGGACTAAAGCGGTAGGCTTATAAGAAAATTGTAATTTGAAACTTGTATTAAGAACGTATTAGATTGGGATATACGCGTGACGCTTTAACCTTTAGACATGCAGAGACATTCCAAGCATTTAATTCAGGTAAAGATTTAAAAGTGATTTGTTTATTAAGTTTGTTTTCTCCACATACAGTGGAACCTCTCATAACAAGCACCTCTCATAACGAGTAATTCGCATAACGGGCAAAACAAATTGTGAAAAAAATGCTCCCTTAACGAGCGACATTTCGCATAACGAGTGACCTGTAACGAGTACCTGTGGAGTCTACAGTCAACGAGATTGTGTCTTTGGCCAATACCATGGGACCAGAGGTGGATACGATATTGATGAGCTTGTGGTAGAGCACAGTCAAGAGCTGACCACCGAAGAGCTGTAGTTGCATCGTGTTTCACAGCAAAAAGTTATGGAGGAGAGTTTGTTAGTGGAGGAGGAGGAAGTAGCAGAGCAACAACCTTTTGACGCTATAAGAGAAATTCTGAAAGCATAGGAAACTGTTGCATCGTACATTGAGAAGCATCACCCTAATAAGGAGGTGGCTATGCGTTCTACGAATGTATTGAATGATAATGATTAATACAATAATTATTAATGTTGTGTCGCATTTTCACCAAATTTTGATGCGTAGGCAAAAACAAATATCTTTAGGCAGCTTTCTAGTAAAAAAATATTAATTATTTGTCATAAATTCATAAATAATTAACTAGTTGTTCCGATTTTTTCATTGTTTTTTTTCAATTGAAATCGCGTTCCAGGTTGTTACGCATATACTAAAGTATGTGATTTTTTTTGAATAAACGTTAAGAATAAATCAAGTATTTTTTTCGGCATGGAAAGCATTATCGTATTTTACATTGATTTATATGGAAAAAACGTTTTGCTTAACGAGTGTTTCACATAACGAGTAAGATTTTGGAACGAATTACTTTCGTTATGAGAGGTTCCACCGTATAAACATTTCTTCTTTCTATTTTTAACAAAGCGCAAATTTAAATAACAATGTTCAGTGCCGACATTTAATGTTGGGTCCATTCAAACTTTTGTCACAATTGTCGAACATCAAATCGTCGATCACCGTCATTAATAAATTAGGATATTTGAATGGTACCCGCGTTATGCTGATTCTCGTCGCGTTTCAGCTTTTGAACAAATTCTGATCAGCCGAAAAGCACAACAATCTCACCGTTATGCAAATCAAAATTATTGTTACCAAAATTTTGAAACGCGGCGCCGATCGACGATATCATGTTCATCCAATGTGATGAATGTTTGAAATAACCCAACCTCAGCACAAGAGAATCATTCAAATGTATGAAACATAGTTCTAGATATTCGGAATTTGAAAGGCCGCACCGACTTCATAAAAAACCTTAATTAAAAAAATACTACGTAAAGAAAGATGTACTAGCACCAGCCGTCACTGTTCATATAAATCAATATCAATCGATTTGAAATTCGTCGTAATGAACGAAATTGTTATTAAGGCTCATTTTCCTGTGCAAATAAAATATCTACCCGTTGAACAAGGGGAGGCAATTATATTAAAACTGTTTCAAAGCATTCACGGGAAAATAATATTTCTGGTAATTGATAGGTAGCCATGATCTAGTGTCAGAAGATCTTCCTTTGACTCCCCTCATTAAAACGGAATTTTAATACAGCCTGTGAACGCCAGCCTTCCCAACCACCCCTTCACCTCCCCTAATCCACCCCGGACCATCCCGGTTCTCGCCTATTAAGCAGATGGGGAAAATTTTAATCCGAAAGACCTCTTCACAATTCTTTGTAAATTGAATATCAAAGATTGCGAAAATTTTAAAATGCACACTAAGCTTTTCAAGTATAATTTTACAACTCTCATTTTCAAGGATTCCCAAAATGTATTCAGATTTCTGTATGCTGTGTCGTTACATTCAAAATAAAGGTTTATAATAAAATTAATTTAAAAAAAACTCGACTACCTATTTTATTGTGAAGGGAAGAGTACTGTTAATGTTAACGCTATTTGATGCGGAATTGATTGGAAAATATTTTTTAAGTAAATATTAATTATTCATTTTAAATTCGATTCTCTAACGACATCTA
Organism: Drusus annulatus; assembly: GCA_022651775.1. Taxonomy (NCBI): domain Eukaryota; kingdom Metazoa; phylum Arthropoda; class Insecta; order Trichoptera; family Limnephilidae; genus Drusus; species Drusus annulatus. Next base: position 145,434 of record JAGWCC010000637.1, read on the forward strand.
GAGAGCTTGTTATTCAAACGCCCGTTAGAGCAAAAAGTTCAAATAATTTCGAGTTTTGAGTAAAAGGAAATACAAGTTTGATTTGAAGTTTAATAATCAGCAAAGCAATGCCACATTTTATTTTACTATAACACAGTTAATTTGTCAATGTGTTCTAAAACAACAACTCTTGAACGATAATCTGTAATTAGCCGTTTTATCTGTATGAAATATCAATGTTCGAGCATTTATTAATAGCTCACAAGTGTCATAATGACTTCTCATCATGAACTATTGAGGTTTAAAAAATATCTGTGGAAAAATATAGAGTCAAAACTTTTTTTTGTTTTTTTTTTTATTATTTTTTTCTTAATACTAAACCAGGAAATTCATCCTAGATGTAGTGAATGCTAGACTCACTTATTAGCTTGGGCGAAGGTGTATTCTACTCAAAACCACATTATTTATCAAGAGTTACATAAAAGATTTTTTAATATTATAATTTTTCTGAAATAGTTTCAATAGATTTGGGGAATTCATAAAGTAATAGTCTACATGATAAAATTATTTTATATAATGTATTTTACATATTATGAATTACTTTGTTGTAAATGCTCATTAATAATTTGTATGGTGTTGACAAGGTGGGCTGACTGAAAACGATACAAAAATATTCGTTAACGATGGTGTTGAAACTTGGAACCTTAAATTTGTTTAGTAACATTTTATTTTACTTCTCAACCCTCCTCTTCCCCATCTCCTTTCACTCCTCACTACCTTCAACCTCACAACATACTTCAATTGGGGATGCCATAGTCCAACTGATTCTAGACGGTCGGCAGCAGTTGTTAGTGTGGAATACAATAATTTAAAATATATATATATTTGAAAAAATCTCAATAAAAAACCATCGTTATTGCGAACCATTTTGAATGAAATTATTATTGGGTAGCAGCTACGTCTCAAATAAGAAATAAAACAATAAGTGACACGAATTGATGAGTTTAGAATCGATTTTACATAAGGAGTTATCGGTTAAGCTTTTCGCAGCTTCGTTAAACCTTAATAATGGTACAAAATACTACCGGAGCTTTCAAAGTGTCGTTCCTCGCACAACAGGTTCAGCACAGCTTCGTGACTGGAGCGTAATTTTAGCAATTTGTGTACAGCATTTTAATCATCTCGTCGACGCTCGTGTCTGACTAGTTTTTGTTGTTTTCCCTAAACGGCAATATTACAATCACCTTTATAGTTTTTTTACGCCAATTATTCTAATATTATTAACAGCGCGGTGTCCGCGATGTTATTGGGAGGGAAGGCGCTTTGTTTCGAACGAAATTCGTTTTTGTATGCATTAATGGGAGAATTAGTACTTACATTTTTTAAATTTATTTGCAGCTTATGTTAGTAAATAAATGTTTAGCGCTTCACTTATTATTGTTATTGTAAAATAATTGGCTGCGAGATGTCCGCGGTGTTAAATTTTTTAAATTTTTACATTGTCGATGCCTGCGATATTTTTAGTAGCTGTAGTAAATGGTTGTGGTTTTCGTATGCATTAATTAGAGGATTATATAAGTATTTGTAACATTTAGCTACATTTTCAAGTAAGTGAGTAAATATATAGTAAATGTTCAAAAAACATTAATAATCTAAAACGCAAATATGAAACAGAAAAAGCTACAAACGAAAGAAACAATGGTCATGACTGAGACTCGAACTCGGAACTTCTACTCTTTCCGGGAGTGACACTCTGCCAATTAAGCCATCAGGACTTCACTAGAATGCGGCATCTTTAAAAAATTTTATACCTATATTGAAAAAAAAAAATCTTCAGATTTTAGGCTGCCGTGTTTGGTGATGTATATCAATATTATTCGAATATTTTATATAAATACGCATTAATGCTTCAAAGTTAATTTCAATTTAAAATATGTAGTATTTCCTGCAAATTATTCTTACGTTTATGACAATAAGTTTTCCGCAATGTATTAGATAGTAATAGAAAAGCTTCATTCTTTAGTATATGCCATTGGTATTGATTTTAATCCGCTTTTAAAAGAAATAATATTAGTATTTTTAACATTGTTCCACATACCTTAAGCTTAATCAAGTTAGTAGAGAATTTAATTACATTTAATCTTTCATACTGTGGTGCAAAAAAACTTTGAGTTAAATCTGAATCATCTTTATACCTATATATACAACTTACAAAAAGCGTTGAAGACGATTTTGTTTCTTGTTTCCTGCTTGTGCCATTCAGCTTTGCTCTTCCAAAGGATCGAAAAAGTTTATGAATGAATGTTGTGAAAGCCTTCAATCCGTTTTTAAAATTGGCCAAGTTGCCTCGTTTGTATTGACGGTGGTGATTTTGCAATCGGTCTAAGTACAAAAATATTTACAGATTAATCTCCGTTTTCAATGTCTTTCGTGGAAAGGTTTTATTTCTCATTTTTATTCATACTTTCCAGAAAGGAGGGTGAAATGCTTAATTAAAAACATGTAAATTTTTTAATAACGGAAACCTCTAAACTTCGATTAATTAAACGAATTTATTCATTTTACGCATGTTCAATTAGCAAAGTATTTGAATACTCCTAATGAAACACACTTAACTTATATTTAATGAAAAAAGTTTTACCGTATTATCCGCCCAGGAAGTGGCCCCCAACGATTCGACAATTCGTAATTAATTATTTGAATTTCGGGCTAAGACGCGAGTTTGCTATAAAAGCTAAAATTTGTTTCCCGGATTGGCCTGCAAAATCCAAAGGATTTCGTAACTTTAAAACACAGTATTCTAACAGTACAGCTTGAAAAAACATTTGAAGAATAATTGCTTTATTTAATGACTTTAAACCATATGTGCCAAATTAAAAAAAAAAAAATGTGAATACCGAAAAAGAATCCGACTGTCCAAACCCAGTGTCTATGGCATTCTCAACTAGCATATGTTAGGTTAGGTTGAAGATAGATAGTAGAAAAGGGAAATATATGGGAAAGACTAATATTGAGAAGTACCTGGCTATTTAGATCTGAACAGAAAATATGGCTAAAGCCATTTCAAGCTATGTTTCGATTCTAAACGGGCAATAGTAAATTATTGTCAGTGCGATACTGAAAGCATTTATCATCACCGCCAAAATAGGTCCACTTTAGAAGAAAAGTACCTCATGTATAAGTAATTTCAATGTTTTTTTATAGTGATCACATAACTTTGTCCATTTCTCGCAATGGAAGCTCTCACACATTCAATAGCGCGTATCGGTACACAATACATTAAAAGTATTCCACGACAAAAAAAAAAGTCATTCACGACGTTTAAGATACGTGCATTTATTATATGACTCATAACCGAAACATTTTGGGGATATAAAATATTATTTTACTACCCCTCCGGCGAGGATTGAAAGAACATTGTTTGTAATATAAACAGCAACATTAATGAAAACCAATAAAATAAAAGTTTCCGTGCCTAAAACGTATTTAAATCCAGAACACTGTTCCGGACTGTACCCTCGAAGCCTGAAAGTAAGTTTGGAGCCCCCCGAGCAGAGCAGCCCGCCCGGAGGGTCCGCGGACTACCGGCCATCACGGGGGGCGACTAATTAAACCAAATTACTCGGGAAAGCCAAACAAGTCGTAACTAGCACCTGATTAATCCGGGCCGTGGGTGGAACGGGCCCTTATTGAGTGTGCCAATAACTTAGCCGGGCCGTAAAACCGGGCCCGCGTCATAAAACCAGGCCTGAGAAGGCGACAATTTCCTTTCGGCCTTCCGATTCTTAAATTAAACTTTACCATATTACGGGGCATTTGAACGAAAAATAATCTACGGCAAAACTTACTTACGAATGAAGTATTACATTTCATAATAGACACGATATTGCCTTAAAGTAGTTTATGAAATATAAAACTTTCATTTATTTTGAAAGAGAGAGTGTAAATAATATTGAAAAGTGAAAATGCTAGATTTGCAATATTAGAAAAATACTAGAAGCTATTGCTAAGTGTGTCAATTTTCTGGTCACCACAGTGGGTGTTATCTAGACGATACATTCGCACAAGATGTTGGGAAAAGGTTAATTTGGTTTAGGGATGGTTGATATCAGAAATTGGGTGTACCTGCGGTTCCAGTTACCGGCGACAGGCGAGGAACCGGTTATTTATGCAGTTACTTTTTGAAGCGGTTCCTGGTGCCAAAAAGTTTCAAATAAAAGATTACTCGATGCCAAAAAAAATCATAAGAGGGAGTTGCTAGCGACACTCTGAAAACGAAAAGAACTGAAATCGGTTCCTCGTTAAAAACACCTTTCTTCCAAAAAGCATTTTACAGGCCAAAAAAAGGAACCGTTTCCTCGGGCAAATGATATCGACGGTTCCAGTGACCGGCTTGAAACCAGTTCCAAGCCAAGACGTTTCTGTTTTTTGTGTCAAATTCGAAGAGCTCTATTTTAATTTTATCGAGTTTAATATTATTTTAAGATCTGTTAGTTAAAGTTTATTTTTATTTTTGGTGACAGCTATTTTGGCGTTCAGGTTCAACATAAAACTATGGCAAAGCTACGAGAAAATGAGTTTTTATAAAACCGAATTATCTTGATCTTTTTATTCTATGAGATAATTCATTTAATTTAATCAATCGAATCTAACACCTTTTTAATAAGGGTAATTTTTTTAATAGGGAAAAAGAAAAAGGTACCTGAACTTTTAAATATTTTGAATATCCAATCGTTTTAAAACAATCATCAATATTTAAAAAAAAACCTTTTAAATTAATCAGTTTCATTTGTGTTCACTTTAGTCCAATCAAATTAGACCAATTTTCGACAAATAAAATCATTATTCGGTGATTTCAATGGGAAGTCGTACAAAGCATGTATACTAAAATTCAGAAAGATACCGATTGACGATTTTATTTTTTTCTAATTTGACTGGACTAGTTATTAAACAAAGTAATTTAAAAAATGGTTACGAAATTCTTCTAAATTATTTTATGATAGTTTTTTATTCCATATTCAACAAATATAAAATTCTTTTGTATAAAAATATGAGATCACAGCGTTAGGAAATTGAAAGAAAAATATGTGAACATATTAATGGCAAATCACCATTCAGAATCGAAACGTTGCTTGAACTGGCTTTAGCCGTGTTTAGTGATAGATATAAGCAGTCAGCTAATTTCACACCTTCCTCTTTCTTACACCTTAGGATGTCATAGTCCCACTGGCTTCAGACAGTTGGGACTGAAGTGTGCTAATCAAATTTAAAAAGGTCTAAAAATGATTTTAAGAAACATCTGACTGGAAATAATGTCTCCAATTGCAACGTGAATTTGAGTTAAAATAAAAATAAAACTTTTCCATCCATTTTTGTGGAAGTAACAAAGAAAAATGAATTTAATTTTGTGAAAACAATCATAATTGATTAGATTTGGGAACTTACCTCGGGTATTTAATATTGGATTTGACAACGGCCATTTATCAACTGAACAAGAAAAAAAACACAAGTTGCAACAAAATACACAAACAACACAAATAATATTTTACTGGAATTTTGTCAGCCTACCGCAGCCATTTCAAATCATAACTGACATTTCAGACATTTTTGTTCTCAATTTGGCCTGTCAAATTTTGTTTGCAGTTCTTTCTTAAATCTTTCGAAAATATGTGAGCAGATACGAATTGAGGTGGGAACTGTATTTGACAAATAATCTGGTAGGTACTGAATCTGTAATTTTTTTAAAATATATTAATGCTGGCATTAATTATATTATATTAACGACTCAAAGAAAATAGTTTTCTACCAACGATTCTAACTACTTATTATTTTATTATTTGATTGAGCTTGGCCAAGTATCAAAATTATATTTATTAAAACATATATCTTTCCATACCTCAATCCAAAACCTTTGAAATCGAAACTAAGAAATCCATCAATTTTGACAAATTAATATTTAAAAAAAAAAAGTTTTCATTTTTACTTGAGGTAATACGTTGTTAGCCATAGTCGTCTTACAATGCAAATAAATTAGATGAACAAACATTTGTTTCGGTGAAAACATATGAAAAAACCATAACTTTTTAATTGGAAAGAAACCATTGACCAAAACAGATGAGACATAAATTAAAGTTTTAATATTTTTTCGTTCTTTTTCGCTCAGCTTGTGACAAAGGTTTTTTTAAAGTTGTTTCGATAGTGCTCGATAATGATGTTATTGTGATTATCGTATATACGGACTTACATTTTTGTCGGTTGGTAGCCGAATCGATAAATGTGTTTGGCTCCCACCTACCTTACCTGGTGTCAGGTATTTTGAACCTGGAAATGTTAGTCTTTTTTCAATTTGTTATTTATTTTTCATAAACCTATGCTTATATGATTTTATATTATAATTCACGTGGTTCTTTCACAACACGATATAGTAAATCATGAAATAATAACTCTCATTTTCATATAAATACGTCTTCATAGCTCATAACAATCAAATATGTTTTCCTAAAAATGTTGTATTTCACTCCTCGTCTTTTTACAATTATCCCAATCCCTAAATCTTATTTGCAAATATGGAGATGTATTTTATCTGTGGAAGGAATAGTCCTATAATGTGGTGTTTCCTTTCCAGTATACAAGTCACATTTGACAAACACTGTATATACAAGTAACTTGTGATTTGTAAGCAATTTTGGAAACCACCATCCAGCAGTTAACGGGCAACACCTGATGACGTATAAAAACGTTTTTTTTACAAAACTGAAAAAAAGAAAACATTCCACGGAAACATCTTCCGAAATCTTTCCCAAAAGACCCCGACTTTTTTTACATTTGGCGTGTTTGGCGCACGTCGTACCCGCTAGTTTGAGGCTATATGGCGTAGTTGAAGCTATGCGGGTAGTTCAGGCTGTGGTGGAACCGTGTCGCGGCGGTCAGCGCTGCCGGAAATCCCCGACTTGAGAAATATCCGGTCTTCTGTAATCAAGTCATCACCGGGGACAGGTCGAGTAAGTTTGCCGCTTACTTTTACGCTCCTTGGGCTGCTTTCTACTTGCGAAAGAAGTATACAACTTTGTAAGTTGAAGATGTTACGCTATGACAGGGACTAATGGAGTGTGTTTTTATGAAGATTTCAGCTACGTGGAAGGGTATTTATTGTTTTGTGTTTAATTTGCAGAAACCAATATTATTTGATATAATTTAAATTTATTAATATTATTATATTTAGCTAGAATCAAGTTATTTCAATGGTGAAAGCTGTTTCGGCGTTCAAATCTATTATTACACTGATGTTAGATCACATGGAAATGCTTTTTTAGATTATTAAACTAGAGTTATAAAAAATATATGTAAATAGGTACAAATACATATAATAAAAACAGACAAAAAAAATTGATTGACATAAATATTTCTGAATTGTTTCTTCATCATACAAAGAACCATAATCAACTATTTTTTTGCACCAGAAATAAATTTGTGTACTTAATATCTATAATAGATGCTCATTGAAATATTTGAGATATTATTTTGAGATAAGAATAAATACTAAAATGCCGATAAAGATTTGCTTATTATAGTCATGAACTCATTCTAATATATTTTCAGGGTCGTAATATAACTTCCAAATGGTATTGTAATAATCTACGAGACCTTGACCCCCACTCCAGTAGACTCAATCATTACCATTATTAAACTAGCAATATCTAATACATAAATACACAAACAGAACATCAGGTGATATAATAATTAGGATGAGAAATTAGAAAAAATATGTTTTTACTAGTTAATTTTTCCACCTAATAAGCTAGACTACATTTAAGAACAAAAAACAAGTCGGTATGTTATCATAGAATACAGATTTTCACTTACTGGGCCATGAAATCTTCAGTTGAGAGGTTACAAAATCAATACCCATCACAACATGGCAGTGTAATGTTAATATTATCTCATTTAATATTATAATAAACAATCCGCAAGAATTGAAAAAAATATATATTCCAAGAGCATTGAAAAATAAATAAAACAACATAAAAAATGAAGGCAAGCCTACAAAAAACCTTCATTCCATTGTTCAATCCCCCAATCACTATAAAATGCATACTTCCCTAACAATAAAAAAAACGCGAAAAGGAAAAATTATTTCATTTTCATTTCCAATTGGCCGTAATATTTTGGTTGTTCCAAGATTCATGTCACAGCGCATCTCCTCAAATGAAACGTTCAATTATTCAGCGAGTACGCAGCGGCGAGGCGCGGGCGAGCAGTGAGCGAGCCTCGTAAGGCGAGCAATCGAATGAAAACCAACCCTCGTGTTTATCCCCATTTCTAAAATTCATGTTCTTGGGAATCTCAGTGTGCACTGTGTTACCGATGTTACTTCTTTCGAAGCAAGAAGGCGATTCGAAAAAGTTATGGAAGTGATTTGAAAAGTTGCTCGACAAATTTTATTACTAATTACATCATGTTGAGAATAAACATTCGTTTTTCTTCTTCATAAATCGATGGCTTAAAGTCAAAACATCGTTCTTCGACTTTTTCACGAAAACAAGCTATGGTTTTATCAAGGAGAACACAATTAAGTTTTGAATTTAAAAGAAGCTTAAATATTACAACTTTTTTATATTGAAATACTAGTTTCTGGAGATATATCATTGTTGAAATCCATCGACACGTAGTGTTTTATTTTGAACAATAGCCTCTTTGAAACTGGCAAATACGTAGGCCTAGTTGTCGAAACCCATCATACATTTTGCGATTAGTGCCATTTTTCTGCAGTTGCTCCTTCAAAAATGACCCTTGTCAACCATCGATTCATCGTCCGTTTCACCGTTTGATAATATTTGAATCCACCGTAAAACATAACAGCATATTCGTTATGCTTAACGGTTGATCAAATTCAAGAAGGCTTTAATCTTCGATTTGAGATGATGCGATTTGGGCCTAACAAAAGAAGATTTTTAACTTTATTTTGAAGGAAAACAAATGTTTTGGAAAAAAAACAGTATTATCTTATGCACGTGGTACATTATATCCTCGCACAAATAATATTAAAGACAATATTTTATGTTTCACGAAGAATAAATAAGGCTCTAATGCATACATTTCCTAAGCTTAATTAACCATCCATGCCGGGCAACATATTCATAAACATTTATCAGTGAAATAATAACATTCCCGAAACGTTGTCAATACTGATATAAAAAGATATTATTTGAAAGGTAGTTGCTCCCATGTATGCGGGTATATAGTTTGCAGATATTAGATGTATGATGGACATATTGAACAAAAAAAAAAACAGTGAAAAAAAAACATTTTGAAACACGCAAAAGTAACAAAGTTCCGTTACATCAGCCTTACTTTTTTCATGTACAAAGCCGCCACTGTCCTTGTGAATCATGGGCATTGTTGTTAGGCCGCGGCATTCCGAATTATATGTCTTAGACCCGGCTTAACCCCCTCTGTAATCGGAAGTTCAAAGTGGACAAAAATTGACGTCAAAGCCTCCGAGAAAACCTTTCCTGAGATTACGTCTGTGGCCATGAATAAGGCTGTGAGGTTAAAGGCCCGGTGCCTTTGTGTACTCCGCTCTGTATTCAACGCACGCGCCCGTCCTCAGCCCGTCAAAGAAAAAAATATGCATCCCTCCTTATAAAACTCTGCCGAAAAAAATAATATCTTGAGGAGTTTCCTATCAATATCAAAGAGGAAGACACAATATTATTTGCATTTTTATGAAAGACATTAAATCAAAATTTGGACTTCAATATTTACATAGAAATTTTATTACAGAATCAAAAACCAGGTTTCATATTGCTAGGAGGAGATTCATGAAAAAATCCCAAATTCTCAGAAATTAAAAATAAAATAAACCTCTTTTTGAATACCTCAAATTATACTTTCTTATTTAATATTCAAGAATAGGATTAAAAAAAACGAGCTCAATGCATAATAATTGAAGGTATACAAATACCACAAATATACTCGTATATATCTTGTTAGTGGTAAGGGAGAATTTGGAAAGTTCCGGGGTATTTTATTTATTTGTTGCAATCAATTTTCCCTAGCTATTTGCTAAGCTTGCTTAGAGCTAAGCAAATAATGTGTTATATTTGAGCTATCTCCAAATTTTGTAATTTTGTAACTTGACCCTAAAACAAGGATTAAATTTGATCTATTAGTCTCAAGAATTAGTATAATTTATCAAATTGTTGGTACCTTCCATAAGTCACTCTAATCATACATCCCATCACTTGTTCGTGTGCGTAGGAGATGTTAATAGGAATACGAGTAAACTTTCTAAAGAGAGGGGGTAACATATTAAGCATCTCTGTTGAAGTGAATTCTTAGAAAGCGCTTGGGAGAAAATGAGATCCCTTCACATTTAATACATAAGTTTTGAACTGGGCCAACTGCTCGCTGAAGTTAAGGACATTCATCGTGAATTGTTGGACTACCTTATTCGGGAGTATCCAAAGTGAGCTTCCAAGAATTTTCCCTGTAAGGGAAAACCGAAACCAAAATAAAATCTTCGTTAGCTTCGTGCAGTTGACCCTCTCATGTGGTGATAAAATAATATTTCGTGATTAATGTGCAGGTAACACTTTTTATAATATGAAATTATTAAATTATATAACGCACGCCTTAAATACTTTAACATTGATTCACTTAAAAACTAGAAGGCAAATAACTGATTTAATCTGTTTACATAAAATAATTCACGTTCATCTCGATACTACAGTATGTCTTAGCAGTATTGAAATAAATGTACCTATTTCTTATTGTTTCCACCTGAGTACATTCATAAATAATATTGCCTAATTTAGCCCTTTCTCAAATGTGCTGACTGTATAATAGAATAGAGTGTGCTGATGTTAACATTTTTGTCGATGATTTGTACAATTTCATAAAAATGTCCTGCTATTGCTTCAAAATATATAACATTGTTTGGGTTAATTAAGTTGTGTTTCTTTTTTGTCTCTATTTGTGTTTCTTGCTTTTTGGTATTGTTAATCATTGATTGAGTTTTTGTAATTTAACATATGATGTATCTTTTGTATTTATTATCTTTTTTTTTTAAAACAATTTATTTTATTATATACGTAAGATTATCTCTTTAAACCCAGAAAAATAAATAAATAAAATAGCTGCCTGAAAATAAGTTTAACATGTTTTTTTTTATGAAAACCTCGAACAAAATAACTAGTATCAAGTATTTTATTTTTAATTAAACCAAATTCGGTTGTGCTGAAGTTTGCTTTTTGACTTAAATCTAGGCATCATTAAATTATAAAATCTTCAAGTTAACCGTTATAAGGAAACCACGCTCGTTTTGCTAGGTACTATCGCGTTTTAAATAATACATTAGATGACCTCAGCATTTATGCTTGCCTGGTCGTTCATTACATAGGCGCGTTTGGCGCTCATCTAACTCAGATGCTGATGAAAACTTAGCACCGCTGAAATAAGTGTAAGGGAATTAAGATTTTTAACTCGTCTGCAAAGAGAATGGCAAATATGACGTGTACAAAAATAGCTCACCTTTATTTTGTTTGACTTTCAATCATTTCTATTTCTGAAATTTTTTAATATTATTAATCAAAGAGACTTTTAAATAATATCACCAGATTATATTATATTTTGCTGTGATACTCTGGATAAATATTTTTAAAAGCAGAGATATTTGAGAAGGATTTTTTTTTAATTCTTTGATTTATTTTTGTTCATCACATATTTGAATTCTATTTAGAAAAAATCTCCACTGTTCTTAAGTTTTAACTTCGGAGAAAATATGTGTAATGAGATAAATTGTTCTTTTAAGGTTTGTATTTTTCTAAGTTATTTTTGTAGTTTCTTTCAGTGATTTTAATAAAACCTTTCTTAGTTTTCGTTATGAAGGTATTATTTATTTATGTATATAAGTGGACTATAATTGGACGTAGTTATGCAGAAAGCGTCCCACCCACAATTTTCAAAATTGTGTTTTACGTGTATTTCTATAGACGAATACAAGGTTTATATCTGCTGAAAACATTCAAACTATATACTATGCAATAGATTTTTGGTAATTTTCTTACTAACCAAAATTTGAATTAAATTTAAGTTTGAAAACATTATTAAATGTAAGATAATATAAGATTTAAGATAATAATGCTCACAAAGAAAAAAAAACACTACAAATGCCGATTACGCATATAAATGCTTTTTTATCGTTATATTTTCAAACGCCTTTTTCTAAGTTTTATCTCTTTGAGGTTGGATGATTTCTGCATAACTACGTCCAATTTTACGTTATATTACATAAAATAAAAGAATATTGTTTTTATAAAACACCAAGACCATCGGACCCAAAACTACCTATTGAATTAATGGCAAACGTTTTGCCTCAGAACAATGAACCTCATTTAAATATCTTAATTTTTGGAGTAATTTATCATCTTCCATACATTTACATTAACTATATTACCTTATTATATTAATGATGATACTAAAAAATAAAATAAAAAATAACTTTGTAAAAGACCACGGATATTATTCTAATTTCGATGACTGACCGGTTTCGCTTAGCTTAAGTATTATCAGGGTACAACATTAAACTAAACAAACAAAGTGTGTGGTTATATATACGTACATACCGAGGGAAAACGAAATATAAAATAAAATAACAGAACAATGAGAATACAATAGAATAACATTTAAATTATAACAAAAGAACAGAGAAAGGAAGACAAATAATATGAATTGAAAGAGCAAAACGTTAACTGAGAAGGTGATTGAAGAATAATGAGTTTAGAGGAAATATACCTTATATAGGACTACCAATGATGATGCCTAGGCTAAGCAAAACCGCCGGTCACAAAAAACAAATAATATCCGTGGTCTAAAAAGTATTATTGCAAGAACGTGTACTAAAACTAAAAAAATAATACGCGATATATCAACACTGAAACCAACATAGAAACTTTCACTAAGAATAATACGTTCTTGTAAGGGGGTAAGTACATACGATCGACCACCCCAAATAACATAGCCAATAAAAGAAGTAATCAATATGAATATTGATGAATTCATGTTTACTATAAGACTGATGAAATAATAAATTCAATCCGATGAAATATCGAATCCGGACAGGTGCGCCGTTCAAATGGATTCTAATCAATATAACATAAGACATTCGACCGGCTTATTTTTTGATCCATAAATGATGACGAAACTTCGTGACCTATTTCTCATGCCTCGTACAAAATGTGTTAGTGCAGTACAAAATATGTTAGCACAGTACTTAAGTACACAGGAAGAAGAATAAATTGAACTTTTCAAACGACAGAAAGTTTTGCAAACTTAAGTAGCTTTGTTGGCAAGTTGGATGAAGTGGTTTCTTTGCTTTGTGCTATTTTCCTCAAAGAACATGGTTCACTATCTGCGTTATATCATTACATTTTATGTTTTATTCATGCTGGCGCGACATCTCAGAAAGGAGTTGGACCTAAGTACTACACAAAGTCTATCCACCTTTGATCCGGAACCTGACGTCCCTGGAGTCATTCTTCTTAGTTATTGAACCTTTTTGTGATGCCACGGTCCACCTCTGCGTATATTTGCCTCCAGATCATTTTCGCTAAGGCGCCCATGGCTTTCGTTACCCTAACATCTGCCAACTATTCAAAATGGAATCGATGCCATCGACTTATAATCGACAACCTACATGGTTGAATGGTTAAAATTCTCGACTACGAATCCAATACAAGCCCCGGTAAGTGAAAATAAATTATATTGAATTAATTTGTGACACTTCACAATTATTTAATATAAAATAATAAACATAATATTTGCCACACGTTACAGAGTGATATACACCATCAGTATGGCCTCAGTGAAAAACCACCATTGCTCAGTTTTGTGCGGCATTCACATATCGTAGCTAGAGAGCCAAAAGGGCTTAAACGACACAATGGTAAAAAATTAAGTTAAATATGCAGTTTTTATTTCTGCATCGAATGTTTGATTCCGAAGACTTTTTGTATTTTATTAACGCCTTTAAGGCTTTTACATAAATACATTTTTTTTAAATAAAGGAGTACAATAGATGGGTAGAATATAACATTAAGAGAAAAGTTAGTATTTAACTGCAAGTATATAAATATAGCGTAGGTTTATACATATAATAACAATAACCTTTGTGTTCTATTGAAAACATTCAAGTAAGCTAGATTTTAATTTGGAAACAGTGTTGTAACGGTAAACATCTATTGAACCATATTTATTACCAAGTCTATGCAGTCTTTGAATGGGAGAATTATCAAAATAATTGTTTGTAGACGGAGAAACATAATATAGAGCCGCCTGCCGTGTATCACGGGTAGGTACTCGCAAGGTAATAAGGCTCGTTAGATCCGGGGCGTCCAATCTGCCATTCGCTATTTTAAAGAGACATATTAAATCGCTCACTGTGCGTCTTGATGATAAATCAGTGAGGTTAAGCAAGTTCATTAAATATACGTAATCAAGGTCAACAATTGGGATACATAACTTATAATTAATAAATCTGAGAAACTTATGCTGCACTCTTTCTATTTTAAGTTGGTGAATATTATAAAATGGAGCCCAGATTGTAGAATTGTACTCTAGATTAGATCTAACCAACGCAGTATAAAGTAATTTAAATGAATTCAATAATTTAAAGTCTTTTACCGTCCTCAAAATAAAACCCAAGCATTTCATGGCCTTATTAGTAATTTCATTTATATGAGGAACAAAAAGTTAATTTACTGTCAAAAATTATACCCAGATCCTTTATTTGGTCAACTCTTTTTTAAGTTAATATTGTTAATGCTATATTGATACATAATGAGATTTTTAATTCGGGCGAAAGTTATCGTTTGACATTTTTCAATATTAAGGAACAGTTCGTTACGAGCACACCACTCTTGTAACCTCACAAGATTCAATTGCAATACGTAACAATCATTAAGATTGGTAATTGTTTTGTAAATTTTTAGATCATCGGCAAATAAAAGAATCATAACTCCATCGAAAACGGTAGTGATGTCGTTAATAAATAAAGAAAATAACACTGGTCCCAAATGTGACCCCTGTGGAACGCCACTGAAGATTTCAAACTGATATGATAAGTGTAGATTGAGTTTGACTGATATTTTTCTTTTATGTAAGTAGCTTTCAAACCATCTCAAAATATTTCCGGTTATACCGAGGGTTCTTAGTTTATGAATGAGAATATTATGTGACACTTTGTCGAAAGCCTTACTAAAGTCAGTATACACTACATCAGTTTGAAGACGCTTATGCATGGTATTAAATAGATGTTCCTGATAAATCATTAAGTTAGTAAGAGTGGACCTTTTTGCCTTAAAGCCGTGTTGTTGATGAGAAATTACTTTATTAATCTCAGGCGAGATTAAAGAGAGCAGAGCCGATTCAAATAATTTTGGAATTGATGATTGGATACATATTGGTCTATAATTGGAAATATCAGATTTATTTCCTTTCTTAAAAATAGGAGTCAGAAAACTTTCCTTCCATTTTTCGGGAAAGGTACCAGTTTTTAAAGAAAAGTTAAAAAGCTTAGTCAGAGGCCAAGACAAGACTGACAGGCACTTCGATAGGAAGATAGGAGGAATGTTATCGGGGCCAGCCGACTTGTTGATATCAAGGGATTTCAATTTCGCTTTAATATCACAATCATCTAATATGCACTGATTGAAATCGATCTCGTTGTCGTTATTAGTTTTTTGAGAATCGAGTAATGGAGAGATGTTAGCGGTATCATAAACTTTGCTGAAGAATTCAGCAAATAGATCAACGATTTCTTGGGGATTATCAGCCATTTTATTATTTAAATACATATTTGAAGGACTACTGTAGTCATTATTATTAAGCATGTTAGAAAATTTAAATATATTCTGAGGATTGGCAACAGCCATTTCTTCACAATTTTCGATACACTTATTGTAACATAATTTTGATATTTTTTTTGTTAACAATCTTAATTCTTTAAATTTAGAGTAATCTTTAGGATCTCGTGTTGATTTATACACTTTATGAGCAATTTTTTTATCTCTAATAATATTGATAAGATCAATACTAAACCATTTTGGGTATTTGTGCACAGCAATTTTAGAAACAGGTACAAATAAATCAATAGCATAATAGCATATAATAGCATAATAGATCAGGTACAAATAAATCAATAGCATAATAGATATATTTATCATTTGGGAAAAGACTTGACTCAAGCGACAAAAGTTTTTTTTTTTTTTTAGTTTTTCAGGTAACTCAGTTAGATCATTGAGCTACCTGAGTTTTTTTTAAATCCAACCAGGTACTGAAAACTTTAATAATTAATTTAATAAAAAAATAAATTTAATAAGGTTCTCAGGTGTATACTTCCCAAAATGGCACTTCAACTCCTTTGCTTGTCTGGTGAAGATATATTTTTTTTAAATGAACCAACTCGTATATACATGTACGATATGACGTTGATTAATTCCTAACACAATGCCGCACTTACTCGTGATGTGGAAAATCTATGTCGCGTACGGGTACTGGGCAAGCGTTTGTCATGTATCTCGATTAAATACTGTTTTTTATATTAATAAAACATATGATTTATTTATCAATCCTCGACAAAAATGACGGAGAGGACTCGCAACTCAGCTAATTACCTAGAGCCATTTCTATTTACAGTTCCTGAATTATAGCATTTACAAAGATCCTCGTAAAATTATGATATATAATGGTTATTATATTTTAAGTACCTTTTTAAAATCACGAAAAGTCTTTTCTTCGAATATTAATTAACTTTATAATTTATAGTGATTCATAAAAAGTTAATTTATAGAAGTCTAGTCGTAAAAGAGGCACTCTTCCGATTTTAACTTTGGAGCGTAAATGAAAAATAATTTTACTTCTGAAACTGAATATTTACAGCCAACGGTAGCATAAAAATACTTTAAATTATATGCCAAAGTTCACAATTCCAACGATACTCAAGTTTTAGCCGATTAAGAACTTTTGCAAAGTCATTAGGTTTTTAATTAGGGGGCATATTATTATCACTGGAATATTTATTTACTCCGAACGTTAAAACTGCATTGGTAATGGTTCTTATATTTTAGCAACAGGTAGATTTGGAAATAGTTTTTTTAAATAAAATATTAAATAAAAGAATACTTTGTTTTAAAACTACAGAACTTATTATGATGAAGGCAAACCGGTTTCGCTTGGATCAAGCTTCGTCAGGGCACATATAATAACTAAGGAAAAAATACAGAGTTAACAATATATAGGTACAACAGTTAATGATAGAGTGAGTCAGTATGTAATACAAAGAAGGAAGAGAGAGAGCATATATTAGAGGGAGGGAACAATTGAAAGTGCTTAGTATATACTACGAAGAATTGGTAAATAAACAAGTGTACATAATAGAAAGATAATGATGTAATGTTAGGGGCAGACAAAGATCCCATATTGGATTTATATATGAAAACGACATTATACATTGTTACTGGAAAAGAAGCTATTTGGACACATAATAATAATTAAATGGGTGAGTTATGGAATAAAACAGAGTGATTCGTAGCATCATTGAGGGTGAAGTTGACAATTGATGGGATAAAGGTTGATTTACAGGAAACATATTTAAAATAGGGCTAAAGGATACATTTTTTTGATTATTAAGTAGGTTAAGTGATAAATTTGATTTTAAAGATTTCCTAATTTCGAGTGCTTCTAAATTGTCTAATCTAATACCTATCCTAAAAAAAAATAATTGTTTTTTTTTTATTTTAACTGCGTGTTTTATGCACTCAAGGTTGGGCAGTATTTTTCTTTAAACCACTAACTTTAACATCCGATCGGTCAATGAAGGGAGTATAAATATACAATTTATCACGATATATCATGACATTAAAAACGTGCAAAAATGAATTAAAAAATATATAAATATTTTTTCAACACAAGTGGCAGTAGATATTCCGAGTCGGTTGGGTGTCAAAGCCATGTAAGACCGCATTACGAATGTTGAGATTCCAAAATAATGAAAATGTGATGTACATAATAAATACCCGGGTGAATACCCGCGATTCACGCAGCACATGGATTTACTTACTGAAACGCCCTACCAAGTCTCTAATCTAGGAGGAATGGGCCCTAACATTAATAGCTTTTAAAATAATACTTAATTTATTGATATTTGATATGCAGAATGGTGTTGGTTCCCTTGATAAATGGTCAGAAATTAATTACCTACCTTTTAGCGTTCAGAAATTCTGTTTAGTAAAAGTTACAAGGTTCAGGAAAAATTTTTTCCCCTACCAAATAATAAATGAAAAATCAACACTAAAATATTAGATTATAGACCTAAGCGGCATTTTTGAGATAAATCTTTCATTCAAGTGTCACAAATCTGATTTTGTCAAGTATACAATATATTGTATACAAGATACTTTGATTTTTTCTCCGTAATTCAAGATCATTTACTAACGGAATTATAATCCGTAGAACGTACGAAGCACTTGTTCGCAGCATCCAGGAGTATAGTTCCATTATATGGTTCCCTTGAGAACAGAACCATATCCTCGAAATAGAAAGAGTGCAAAGACGTTTATGCATTACTTGTACATGAGGGAGCGTACACTTATTTTACTCGTTGTTTTGATGCATTCATGTTTTGATCTCCACACCTTGCAAGTCTGCTGGAAGATATTTTGGGTAATAATATTTTAAAGTATTTATAACCCCTATACACTGAAAGAAATCAACTTGTTTTCCTCAAGTAAGTACATCCATGCGAGGCACCGTGTGACGTTTTACACACCGAAAGTCAAAACTTTCTCTTACAAAAACGTGCCAGTATATAAAGCGAATAAACTATTAAATAAAGCTGCACATACCTTAGATGCACAGGTCTTATTACTCCTGTCGTATGTACAAGACGGACCGTTAGGTACATAACGACCCACCTACTTTTTACAGTCGTCCTGTTTAATTTTTAAACACAATCTTCAATCTTTGTACATATTTTAAATTTATGATACTATTGTAAACTTTCATTAATTGTGCTTTTTTATTTTTTTGAGTTAATGTTTTACTTTTGCCCTCTTTAGATATTGATGAATAATTGTACAATGAGGTGATTTAAATAAAAAAATGATTTCTCTAGATCTCTTGACATTTTCAATATTGTTCTTGAAGGGTTTGAGAATCACATTAAGCAACTTTAAAATAATTCATTCAATATAAATGCTGTTATTTTTGTTTCAATTGTTTATATTTTTTTAAGTATGTAAATTATTTTACATACATGTACTGAAATGGACCGATTGATCCATTTCATTGTGTATTACAAATCAACAGATATGCAATACACACATGTTTTTCAATGAAATATTTTAATACAAAATATTATTAAATAGACGCCACATACAGATCGGATGGATCTAGAAAGTGTTAAATAATATGTGATACGCAAGTTAGAAAAAAAAAAACAGTGATTTCAGGGATCAAGTGAGTCGGATAATTTCAAGAGTACATATACGATGAGGTATGAATGTGAATGATCCAAGGAGTGTGTGCCAAGACAGAGTTTTGTGGATAAAATAGCGTGAAAATTGGCTAGTTAGTTAACAAAACCAAGATTTTTTAATGGAACTTCCGATTAATTCTGATTTTGGTTGGTAACCTTCAAAGAGCCCGAAACATTTTCATTTATAGAATTCTAAACATAAAATATGATCACGATATTCAAAAAGCTTACTTGTATCATTAAGAAAAAAGAAAATTCTGAAAAACACGAAGGTCGTTATCGGCAGTAGTGTAAATTCTTATTTATTTAAATGTCTGTCTGCAGTGTTAATTATATACGTTGCTTAACTCGAGAATTTTTTACTTGAATTGAGAGCATGTATTGTTTGAAAGTATTTTTTTATTAAAATAAAGGATTCTTTACACGTGTGGGCCTGACTCTCTTCTAATTTTCCTCCCTGAAGTTTTTCCTTGCGGCCCATATTTCATTTATTGAGTGTATAAAAACCAATGTTAACGTACTATTTTTAAATGATTATATTATGATGATATTAAATCAAATGCAACACCTACTTAAATAAATACGTTGTTTGTCTTTTAGACAAATAGTCATAAATTTTCATTCGTCGGTTTACTACTTCAGAGTGGAAGACATTCTCAAGATCATTTAATCAAAACATTGCCTAAAATGATTGAGTGAAATGTTACGACTAGATCTGAATACCCAAGAACTAAATACACAATCTTTATCTTTTTCTTTACCTCCCCCACATGTTTCATACTCATAAAATGTCCATAAACACGGAGTTGCTATGATTTCACTGTCTTCAGTACAACTATATGTCTTGGTTAATCGTTTCTATTTTTGAACGAAAAAGGCATTTGACCAGTAAATAAAATCAGAATGCATTTTTTCTGTTCAAATTATTTGTACAACGAAAGTTTTTTTAAAGTTTTGTAAGCTTTCCGTAAACTTGGAAGTAAATCTCTACGCCCGCCGCCGCAGCTAGTTATTGATATCGAATATATTACATATTCTTTAAAGTCAACAAAATTTTTTACGAGGTTATGTTATGTTTGGTTATTTTGTAATTATGTGGTGATGATATTTTTCTAACCAGTAATTACAAGTTTAAATCTCTATCACTTTTTGATTTATGTATAAATCTTTACCAAACCAGCGCGAGCCAGTTTAATTATCCTATTTTACAAGTATTTATAATAAACTCCAGCCTCAGAAGATAAATAAACACTACCATGGTTTAAAAAATACCTAATAGTGAGAGATTTACTTTATTTGATACCGAGTTAGTAAAAATAGACTGATGGAATATCCCAGAAAATATTTTCTGTTTTTAAATTTAATATCTTTGATTTTTTGTTATAGAGTGTCATTATGAACAAATGTATTATTTTGTATTTCACCCAGTGTTAAATACGTACGAATTAAAAAAAGTGAAAACATGTAATTTACATTATACTTACCTAAACAAGCAACTCAGCAAAATATCTGATAGTATTAATACCGTAAGCCGTCTTCTGGCACGTTCGATGGAAAATTTGCTCATTCATACAAAAGTTTGAAATTTCCTTCAATTATGGTCCTTCACGTTTTACTCACTATGTTCTTTTTGATGTGTGTGTCGTGACTAAACCACGCGGGCGCTGGTTTTTATCTGCTAGTATAATAATATTCGGCAACAATAATTTCCATACCATACACTCGAAAACGAATACACCTCAAATATCGACATCCTTCACACTACTTTGCCAAAATTTTAAAGGCACTTTAATGATATACTTATTTATCACTAATGTATGGAAACTATTATTTAATTTTTGTTTGCTATCCATTTTTCAAAATGTTTTACATTTCACAATTTTTACGGTATTACTTCATTTATATGTATTATTTTATTTTATTCTTCTCTGTACTCATGCACTCACTTCTAATTTAGTATGTAAAAGCCCACCAGGGCGTTTATAAATAAATAAAAAAGTAGGTACAAAGTGTTGACAGTTTTATTACATAAACGTTGGTTGAGTGATTGGATTATCTCTTAAACAAGTGTCACAGCGAATCTTTTTTTTTCCCCTTTTTTAACTTGAAAATATTTATTTACATTCACACATTGCGGAAAACGCAAATTTACTCTTCTTTTTTCCTCATATAATATTTTTAGTTGTATGAAATTGCCATCTGGCAATAAGCCAAACTAAAAATATATACGAGTGTGCTACAACAATGCAATAAATGTATTTAAAGTATGTGATAAAGGAATAAACGGAAGAATTCCATTGGAGTCGAGCAGTGTGATTCTCATGTTACTCTTGTGTTATCATGAAATCGTTCTATTGGTGAATATCTAAAAGTGGGAGTAAATTGAGAAAGAACGGAAATAATAAAAAATAGAACTGATTTAATCAGCCTATTTCAATATTGTTTCCGGTCTGTTAAGACAAAATCTTGTCAGGACTGAGATAAAAATATCTCCTAGCCAAAAAAAAAAAAAGTTTTGTTTAAATAGCTACGCTTTTGTATTACTAGTTACTTTTACTAGCGACTGATTGACTAACGACTAATGACCAAAACAGTTAAAGCAAAATATTTTTTATCTTACAACATAGAACTAACTCATGTTATAACTTTCAAGAGAATTTTCCCACGCATGAAGTAAGCTGACGGTCGAAGAAATCTGCCAGCTTTGGGTAAGTAAAATAGGTCTATGATTTTTTTAAATTTATTTATAGATAATACCGCACAATAGTCCTAACTGCTCCTAACCATTGGAGCCAGTGGAACTATGGAATCACCAATTGGGTTATGTTGTGAAGCTGAATGTAGTGGGAAGGCTTAATAAATGAGGAAGAGGAATGTTGGTAAGTACCTGGCTATTCAGTTCTGGTGACCAAACACGGCTAAAGGCATTTCAAGCAACGTTTCGATTCTGAATAGTCTTTCACCTGGGTCACTCTTTCACGATAGGTCAACCAAAATATGTAACCCCGTGCTTATTCCATCAAACTTCGCATACTATTGTTTTACGTATTCTACCAAACATCGCAACTTTTTTTTTTACGTATTCTACCAAACATCGCAACTTTTTTTTTACGTATTCTACCAAACATCGCATACTATTCTTTTACGCTTTCTATCAAACATCGCATATCATTGTTTTACTTTTTTTTTTTTTTTTATTCATTAACGCCCTGATGGGCTTTTATATAATAATTTAACATAGGTAAGTGCATGAGTACAGAAAATAACACAGTTTAAAAAGGATAAACATGAAATAATACAGTAAAAAGTAAAACGTTTTGAGAAATGAATAGCAAAAACAATAAAAATAATAATAATAGTTGAAACTAGTTCCCATACATTAGTGACAAATAAATATTTCAATAAATATTCCAAAATTTAAAAGTCTTATAAATTTTGGAAAATTCATAAAAAAGATATCAATATTTGAGGTGTATTCATTCCCGAGTATATGTAGGCAAGAAATGGGTGCATGTACGTATGTGGTAGTGAAATTATTGTTGCAGAAAAATATATTTTTCCGAGTTGCTCGCTGAGGTACTCTGAAGTTGATAAGGTGCAGGAGTTCACAACAGTCAAATTCGGAGTGAATTATTTTGAACAAAAAAGTAAAGTCGGCTATTTTCCTTCTGTTTTCTAGGGTGTGGATTTTGAGTGTGTTTAAAAGGAATGTGTAATTTATGTGTTAAATTGGAATGTGTAGTTTGAAGTTTATGAAACGTTAAAATTTGCGCTGTATACGTTCAATATTATTTATGTGGATAAGATAGTATGGGGACCACACTATAGAGTTGTATTCTAATAGACTACGTACTAACGACTAGTAGACTATTTTTATGACTTCTAACGAGTCGAAGTCTTTGATAGTTCTAAGAATAAATTCCAACATCTTTATACCTTTATTAGCTATTATTCTACCAAACATCGCATACTATTGTTTTACGAATTCTACCAAATATAACATACTATTCTTTTACGTTTTCTATCAAACTTCGCATTCTTTTGTTTTACGTATTCTACCAAACATCGCATACTATTCTTTTACGCTTTCTATCAAACTTCGCATACTATTGTTTTGCATATTCTACCAAACATCGCATACTATTCTTTTACGCTTTATATCGAACTTCGCATACTATTGTTTTACATATTCTACCAAACATCGCATACTATTCTTTTACGCTTTCTATCAAACTTTGCATATTTTTGTTTTACGTATTCTACCAAACGTTGCATACCATTGTTCTTCAATTTTGGTAGAGTCATCCAATAGAATATTTAAAGTGATGGCAGGTAAGGAAAGCAATTTTACTACCTATCGTCCGGTCTTTGAATCGGCCGAAAATTGGGTCACACATATCGACCATCGTCCATCGTCCATCGGCCTGTGACGGGATCGAAATAAGCACGTTAATCATAAACAATTGATGGGCAGCGGTGGCAGGGGAACTGTTATTGATTCTCCGTCTAGCGGCGGTAAAGCAGGCTCGCCGTGTAAATAAATGATGCGATAATGGCAACCGCCGCTTGCTTCAAAGCGAAGAGACGTTTACCGGCAAACTGACACACAACCTGACTTGAAATTACATAGGTAAATTGTGCCGTGGAAAACGTACCAGAAGGCAGTAATTTTCCGGCCGGGCTTCTTAATTATTTGAGACGTTTAATAATAATAGCGGGTTGTTGGAGGAAATTTCGGTCAGCTGTTCTAACGGCGCTCGTTCCCTGGGAAAGAGCTGAATATTTTATTGCGGAATATCGCTTTGGAACGGCTGCATATTATATTATGTGCAACGGTGAATATTAGCGTCCAAATTATATAATCATTTATTACGATGGGCGTATTGTTACGTAGTTTTAATATTTCAGGTCGTTTGAAGGAAAAACCCCGGGTCTTAAACTAGGATACTTATATATTTACGCCCCAGAGAACTTTTACGTTATACAACAAATTTCGTATTACTAAAAATCTAGAGGTCTTGGGCTCAAATCCCCCCGGTGTGCGCAAAAAAAAATATATGTTATTTATGCACATCTATTTTCTTAATATATTTTTATTATGATTAAAGTTTTTTAAATGTTGTGATAAAATAATTTTTGAGAAACTTTCCAGAGTGAGCACGTATCAAATCTGAATAACTAAGTACTTCCCAGCCTGTCTCACAATATTTCCCAATCAAAGATCGTATAATCATAATGGCTCTGGGTAGTTAAAACTATTATTCACATAAAAAAGGGATGAATGAATTAATAATTTAGTATTTGTAACAAAGTAAAAACCACAAATAATATAGTTCTAATTTAGTCGTAGTTAATATAAATAATTTATTCGATATAAAATTATTTCAAAAATGAGAAAATTTCACACCTTCCCGTGGCAAAGCGGTTAGTTCCTTGACTCTGTACCAAGTTAATTTCCTCTCATGTCATAAAAAAAATATATATATATTTATATATATATGTATATAAATCACCAATTTTTAAAACTTGTAATTAAGTGATTGTGTTCTGCCAGAAGTATCCTGCCAGGTAAATATGTTGCTGTATATTTACATAAACTAGGAATTAATATTAACTAGAAATTGAGATTTGTACAGCACTTTTCAAGTGTTTCTTTTTCAAAAACGGCGCTATACAAATTATCCAGATATTATTATTATTATTATCATTATTATCCTTGAAGGGGTTCATTTTTTTATTCAAAAAGTGGCTTCAAAGCACTTTACTTTAGGAATGTTTTGTGGCAAGATCTGAATAGCTAGGCACTTTAAAACCTTATTCATACTCTTTTCCGTCTCATCTATCACATTTAAAAATAGAGAAGTGTCATAGTTTCACTCAGGTTTTGGGCACGGCTCATGTGCAACTTTTTTTAATAGTTTGATTGTACTTTTCCGACCATTTTTTCAAAGCGCATTGCTTCAAATATATTAGTAATTATACTTTTTTAAATGTATGCTATAAAACTCTGGTAAAACTACTCTATACTCTAATCCAAACACTTATTTATAAATTATCAATAAGGCCAAATCGTTTCATTTCCCCCAAAAGAGCTTAATTTTTAACAAATAAATACTTCAGTTACACTTTACATATTTCCGCCCAACGAAAAATAAACGTTTGATTAAAACTATTATTGGAAAATTTGTAAGTAAATTCATAAAATAACTCATTCACCTTAGCAGTAATTTAATGCATGAAAGAAATTAGATATAACAGTTGCAAAAATTCCAAAGATTTTGAAAAAAAATTGAGATACGAAATCGAGTGGTGCTAGCTTTCCATTATTTTTATCAAAGTATCAATTTTCTATGTAATGTATGTACGTTTAGTTTTTATGTTCGTTAATTCTGGTACAGCGAGTTATGATGCGGTAAGTGATCTTATCACTAGGCACATCGTTATCCTAAAGAATACACATGGCAAAGAAGCACAGTAATTCAATCGCTATATGGAAAAACTCAGTCGTTGCACGGCAGTTAAACCTAAGCTATTGTCAGCTCGCAATAATATTTCCATGATGCACAGAGCTTTTAAATGCTGACAAGTAACTTGCAGTACCCTAGCGAGAACAATTTAAAAAAATATATAATTTAACTGCTAATTAATTTAGTAAAGTATTTTCATTACCAAGATTAAAAAAATAATATTGAAGAAACGCTGTCGAAAACTAAAACAAAGCCCCATTACGTATGTTTCACTGTTCAATAAGAAAAAATATTTGTGAAAAGATTGTTGAAACTCAGGCTAACTCGTAGTGTTTTAGGAGATAAAAGAAAAAGTCTTCCCCGAATTTCACGCGTAATCATTCCAGATTTTAAAAAGTGATTTTCCACTGACCAATTAATATTTGCCTACGTCAAAGGAAAAATGACAATGAACATCAATTCTAGCGGGCCCTTCAGCGAAGTCATCATAACTCTGAATTATTTAACCAAAAATCAAATTGAACGAAAAAAGCAAACGTTCTGCAAAACTTTTAATTAATTCTACGCAATCCGCAAAATTCAGCGGCACAGCGGTTCCAGCAAAGTGCAAAATTAAAAAGGCGAGCTTATGCAAAAAAAACTCATTTCCGAAGTTCGTTTGGCGGCTTCGGCCGTAACGCCGGCTCTGTTGGTAATGGAATATAATGTAGATTGTGTGGTAATGAAACGCTTTAAATGTACGGACAGTGTGGAAATGAAAATGATTTCAACACTCAACACGTGGGGAAAACTCGCCGGTGATGAAGTGCCGAAGATAGGATCCGCCCCGAGGCCGCATGCAACGAGCTGATGTTAAAGCTGGATACGAGCTTTGATAAGCTTTACCGATGCTTAATACCAGTACGGATTGTGTATTTACTTTCTGGCAAGGATAATTATAATACAAGTATGTACAAAGGTATCAATTAACTTAAATGCAAGGGTTGACTTCTTTAACTTGTTTAAGACAACGCAAAACGTGAATAAAACCTATGAGCATTTTGTAAGGCTAATATAAAATCACCTTAGTTTAAATAAAGATGCGTTATTCTTCGTAATATTTAAAACATCACTTTTTCATTCATAAGTATGCAACCATAACATAATCTATACATGAAACTATAAAAGAAAGTCAAGTACAGTACAAGCAAATATTGTTTATGTGGTTTTTAAGATGGAATATATATTTTGATGTTGAAATTAATCAAAAACCAAGGAAATTCAACATTGAGTCTATTTTTTTAAATGTTTCTAACTAAGTCACGCATTTATTGATCTTTTTTTTCAAGTATTTTCTCGATCCCAAACAAGAAGCCCTTACTAACGTAGAGTACAGTCACATTAACCGGTAAATACTAACAGACCCTGTTAAATATCTATTGAATCGAAGATTATTTTACCCAATCTGTCATTGACTGCAAACTTGTTCAATTGCGTGCACAACTCTGCACAAGAGCGTGATATTAATAAGATTACCTCTGACCGACTGGGAAGCCTTCCACATGTTTCATTATTCAATTAGCAATATGCGGAGGCATTTCGCTCCACCTCTCTCCTGTTCTCCTGTTTCCTGCTCCTACATATACAGCTCTATCGCTTGGTAAGTTCACCCTACTCAATGATCCGAATTACCCAAATCAATTCACCAACTCACCCCCCAAAAAGGACAAATCACCTCTTTTATTCCTTAATTCTGTTTGTTTTTACCGTATGCGTTGCTGCAAATGAGATTGTTGAGTTGCAAGACAAGGTATCAGTTTCACTTATATAATTTAAATATAATTCGAATAATGAACCATAACGCATCGAATATATTGTATACGAACCATCTCAAGTTGTGAACTGCTAACATATATTTGTATAGAAAACGAGTACAATGTACCGACCATTGAATATTTTAAGTTATCGCTCACGATATTAAACCTTTCAAAGGTCTCAGATGAAAAAAACATTATTATATTGCAAAGACGAAAAGTTAGCATTTGAACGTGTTTTAACTGTTAATTGCTCCCCGTTAGAAATCGTTTATAATTTATGTCGAAACAAAGGGTCGCCCAGCTTTTCTCTCAATGAGCGAATTCGCCCCAACATCCCGATTGAAGGGGAAAAATTAAAGGTTGAACTTTGGAGTAAGTAAGCTTCAATTTGCATTATAAACGACCGTGAAATGTTGTTGATAATTGCGGTCTTTTAAAAGTAATTAAGCGAGTACAAAGTAAAATAAAGTTATTTTTAATTTGCTAAGACATTTCTGGAAAACGTCTCCTGAATTTTAATCTTAAATGTCTCGAAAACAAAATTTCCACCTTTAACTCAATTGTAAATTTGAAATGTAACATAATTTGATGAGAAAAATATTTTTTCTAGTTATTAAATAATTTTTTTTTGGATGAAAAATATTTCATCATCTCGACTTATACATTTAATTAACTGTGAAAAATTTAACCACACTTATAAAATGACTTCTTATTCTTTAAAATATTCTAGAGAAATATCGAAGCTAGATGTCTCGGAATGTTTTATATCCGAGATCAAAAAGATAACGCAGACCTCTGGGTGACAAATTTTCTAGAAAAACATTTAAAAAAACGATTGTAATATCCGCATCCGAAAGATCCCCGTGCCAAAAAGAATAGAATAGACATATCAAATGTAGTTAATCGTTTTCGAATTCAATTCGAGCGAATCTGTTAGCTGAGTGTCTCTTATGCAAAAGCTCTTCGCCAAAACGACCGATTTTCTTGGAGAGCGTCCAAACGATATACACAACTAATTATTAACGCATTTTATAGCCGGACTGTCGCGGAGTTTCGGAGATTCCACAAAGCAAATCGCCATCCGAATACCTCACCGCGATAGTGTACAAATCTGATGTTGTCTCATCTAATTAGTCGATGGAGATAACAACTACTTGCGTTAAGTGTGTTTTATTAAGTAGTTTGCGCCCTGTCTCGGGCCAGGATTAAGTCTCTCGGGTCTCGCGGGAACATTCCTACATAATTATTGCACGTAGCTCGATTTCTTGTTTACAGAAATGCTCTTCTCAAGCTGACAAATAAAATTGTCTCTTTATTTAAGGTGGAGAAAGTATGCCAGTGGGTGTTGCAGTGGAAAATGAATCTTCCACGAGATTATCGCGTTTTATTGTTTTGTTTAGCGGATTCCGTACTCTGGATATAGGTCATGCTTTAAAAATAGTCGGGAATTTTATTGGGTAATACAATACTTGACAAAATACTATAAAATGCTTGTCATTCCATCAATCGGTGATTTTATTTTAAAATTATTAACTACATAATAAACGTTTACGACATGTTATGCCGCAAATTTGGAGGAAGGAAAACAAAACTCTTTCATAGATTTAGAACATTATTAAGCTATTTACGAAAAACTGAAACTGTTAAACAATATTTTTAATTTTTCAAACTCAGATGTTAAGTAAGTTTATAATAACTTTAATTACCAATGAATCAAATACTTAAGAAAAGCTTTCTTAGCTTTTAATGACAATTTAATATTCTTAGATCAAAAACGTAACCGTGTTAAGCGAATAAAGAAAAAATCATTTTTGTATAAATATTTATTGTATATGCCTTACTTGTTTTACTAGTATATAGTCTGCAAGAGATTATAATGTATTGTTTTACCCAGTTTTAAAAATGTATTTAAGATGTCATGAATATGTGATGAAACTAGTGGTAAAAAAATGTTTTACCTCTAGTTAATTTTAATATTAGTCAATTTTAATTTTTTAATTTTGTTGATGGAAGGGTACTTTCGAAACCGGTAGACGTATTATTAAATAATAAAGTGGTTATAAACAAAGTTTGTGTGTTTTACGAAGAAAAAATACATTAAAAATGTGAATGAAGCAATTTTTTTTTCTAATCTAATAATTTGTTTTGTATATACATGATTGAATGTTTGTGAAAAAAAAAATTATTAATTTGACTTGGGGTATTTTGAGCTGAAGATAACTGGTTGATGAATTTAATCATAAAGTGCAATCAAATAACAGCGATTTGTTAAAGGCATTGAGAAGCTTTTTTGACTGTGAAAAGTTTGTCGGATGCATTCTTTAAGAATCTCAAATAAGATCCGTTATTATTTGTTTTCTAAAAGACCAATAGCGGGAAAAATGAATGGATTCACAAGATAAATAAGCACTGCTGAAAAAGGGTGCAGCCAAATCACGAAACGAAAAATTTGTTGATTATTTAAGCATTGACACAATTTTATCATAAGAGATATAATATATATTATTTTAAAACAAAATTTGTAACCAAAATATTGTCTCGATTACAAGTGCAATGCAATTTAAAAAGTAGTGTTGAAACGTCGAAACCTAACCATCACATTTTGTCTACGTTCCACTCACAATAAACCTTACCCCTGATTTAATAGACTAAAGTTTTACAATAAAATGTAGTATTTAAACTTGAAGTATGACAGAGCAATCCAAAATATAATAATTATGACATGTTGATAAGGCAAAATAAATTTGGTTAATCTTCGGTGTTTCAAATTACTTACAAAATATTCTAAACACCATAACTCTCTCCTTACTAACACGAAATAAAGTATGCAATACTGCGATTATTTTTCTTCTGAATCAATTTTGAATATTAAGTTGGCATTTTGTAGGTTATGTAGACATTGAATGTACCCACATTTTTTTTGCTACACTGCTTAAGAGTAGAAGACATTATTATTACACCGAAGATGATGTTATTTTTTTTCAATAGTACATGCACAGATAATAATGTACATGTTCTAACTACAATTATTAGTTTTAATGAGGAGAATAATTATTTGATAAGGAGAAGAAATTATTTTTGATTATTATTAGATGATAAGGCAACACTGAATAAATGTTTAGGTTAATATAAGGTTATACATAAGAAATTAAGGTTATGGTTTTCTTACAAAACAATAAGGTAATGGTAAGGTAATCACGATAAGGTTATGACAAAGAGATGAGTAAATATAACAAATAATGAGTTTTTGACAAGGTGAAGACGAAATCATCAAGAAGTAATTAAAAAGTGATGATGAAGTATTCGTAAGGTAATTAGAAAGTAATTAAGAAGTTATGAAGATGAGGTAATGACGAAGTGATGTCGACCGGTCGGTAGCTGAGTGGAGAACGCGTCGGATTCCCACCCGGGCGTCGTGCGTTCAATTCCTCTGCTGGCTAAGTCCTCCATCATTGCACAAGCAACATCTTCCGCTTTTTTTATGATGGCAGTAGGAGTTTTTAAAATATTGTCAGGTTATTCGTAACCCGGGAATGTTTGTCTTACTTAAAAAAAAAAGAAAAAAAAAATAAATAAAAAGAGTTAAAATGAGGTTATAATGATAAGTTGATGAGTGTATGACAAGGTTTTTATGATATAATGATAAGGTAGTCAGATGTTATCATAATGAGGTGATGATGGGAGGTGTTGGTATTATAATTAATTGAAGTTGGAGTCATCATAAAGTAATGATGAAAGCATGACACACATTGTAAATGCCATCGAGCCAACAATTTTTTTTTCTTTTCAGCAGTAGATAAATGTAATTGTGCTCAATGCAAATGAATGCATTCGCTATGTCTAATAGGTAAGTCGAGTTGCATTTCTCGATAAGAGTCTTAGAGAGGAGATATGTTGTGACCTCCGAGGGAGATAAGAGGTTAGCATAATCACCAGCGGTCACCAGCACCAACAAACTCTAACTTTGCCTACATTATTCCGTATTTAATGGTTATTGAAAATTGTTCTGAACAACGATAATGCTTATTGTCGTACTTAGTGTGAGATACAGGACTGATAATGGGTACGTTTATTGCCGAATGGGATCTAATTTTCTTGCTTCAAACCGTAAACATTTCGTTAACTAGCTCAATGATGTTTATGTATTCAAATCTTCTCAACAACAACTGTGTTCGCATACATGTTAAGGGTTTTCCCAATAATTTCAAATGTAATAAGCAAAATAAAACAAAGGGTGATATTAAGGTTTGTCTATTCATTGATCGATTTCATAGATGCCTACTCTCCGAGGTTTTAAATCTTGATACTATTTTGTCTTCAATTAAGAATAAACATACATTTATTTTTTGATTGTTTTTTATTTAACGAAAGGAGTTTTCAAATTTAACATTCACATTCTCAAAGACTTCTATAATAGGAACACAAATGAATGCCTTTAAATGTGAATGAAGTGAAGCATTTTCCTTTCAAGCAGAAAAGGGAAAGTAACGCGTTTACACATCAGTAAATTCTTGTGATTTAAAAAAAAAATCTTTACATACCCATTGTAATCAGTGAAAGTCGCAACGGGAGGTAACCTTCATCATGCTCATTATTATTGTGCATATAACTATACTTAATTTATTTTTTAAGGCTTTCGAACGACACACTTACTTTCAGTGCCACATTATATAAGTGTATGGAAATAATAGGCCTAAAAATTTTACAATGTGCATTAATGCATTATTTTTTTCTTAATCCAACTCTTTAATGCTAATAAAAACCTTCGCTTTTAGGATCGATTGGTCCATCAAATCATAATAAATCCATTGATACGAAAAATTGTACTAATTTTTTCAATAATTCTCCGGAAACATTATTAGACACTTTTTCTTTACAAATGTATTCGCCCATACGAGCTCCGAAGGTACTGAAATGAAAATTATTTCGGTTTCCCAACCAGGTTCAACACATTTTTAATGAAAATATAGTGTAAGCTCATGACTCAACGAAGTTTAAATAACCCCTGAATATTGACAGCTAATGACACCGCTTCGGAACTAAATCTCTCTGATATCGCCTAACAGACACCCAACAAACACAGATAACGTTTACTATTAGAATATAATACAATATCAGTTTATGCACTTGAATAAATATGATTGAAACGAATTAATAAATGTGTACTTCATGTTTAAAATTTTGCTGCAATGTAAGGTTAAATTAGACTTTTATTTTAATATTGCTTACGTTATTTTTTGCTGTTTTTTTTGTACTCTCTTCTGATTACCCTAATTATCATCTGTTATTTTTTATCTCTCTTTTTATTTTCATTTATTAATCGATTTTTATTTATTTCGTGTCCTTGTATATTTTTGTATCTCTTTTATGCTATGTATTTTTTAAGCGAGTTTTGGAATTGTTCTCATTCACACAAGCATCTGTTAAAACCCAGATGGTAAAAAAAGTTTAGTAAGTTTGATAAGTCTCGTATTGGCTCGTAATTATCTAAACAACTATAGAAAAATGATATTCAGGTGCCGATGATAAAGAAATATATAAATAATGTAAGGCGATGAACCCCCTAGGCTTTTATTAAAGGACAATAGACCAACCATCATAAAAATATAATGACTTAATATATATTAA
Organism: Drusus annulatus; assembly: GCA_022651775.1. Taxonomy (NCBI): domain Eukaryota; kingdom Metazoa; phylum Arthropoda; class Insecta; order Trichoptera; family Limnephilidae; genus Drusus; species Drusus annulatus. Next base: position 178,838 of record JAGWCC010000637.1, read on the forward strand.
AGAAGACAAACAATTTGTAAATAAATAAAAACTCTTGTGCACAAAGATAGCTATGCTGATTCAACTTTAGCTACTCGTAGTAAGTTGAAAACCATTAGTAAGATTGCGGAATAATATTCGATGAATTGTATATTGATCCAAACACAAACACATATCTCATTCCGTCTTATTAATGCAAATAAACAAATTTGCTTTACTAAGGCGGTCTTGACAAAGCGACGGAACTTACATAAGGGGAAAATCAAATAATCGAAGGGAATTCTCACTCGACAGCAATACAAACAAAAGAAACATCTTCGGTCGGGGTACAAGGACGGTAGTCGCTAGGTGTATTTGTTGAAGTCGTTCACTTCTTTCTCGCAATATATTGTGCAAATAATATCCCAGTTATTGAATGTACATAGAGAGCAACAAGTACAATCGTATTTCACCTCACCTCTCTTCTGTATCGCTATTTGCTCGTAGAACAATGGATCATTTCCACCATGTCTTATTGGAAAGTTTTTGTTCTCTTTTCGAACGAGACATTTCCTTGAAATCGAAACAAAAGTGTGTTGAAATGTTTTAATTACCTGAGTTTTATCGTTTCCGGATAAAAATAATATCACATATAATTGAGCACGTATTTTTATAATTCCACAAATAAAGCACTTTTCACACGAACTCTGAATGACTAGAGATTACCTCAACGGTCGATATCACGCACAAATCCAAGCTGATAAGCAGGGGTCACAAGTTAGGTCGAATCGCGATATAAAACAGCACGTGCGGACACAAAAAATCATTAAAAAATTGACATTTGATTCTGCGATCAGCTGTTGGATTCTGGGAGGCGGGAGGGGGTTCGGTAGCACGTGGGACAAGACAAGACGAGACAAGCGACCGGCGGGGAGAGCGAGTGAGCCCGCGCGCGCTTATGACCGTTCACAAACTGACCGCGTGGCGCCCTTCCGCCCGGCGGCCGCCGCTGTCCGTCGCGCCGCCCGGTCACTTCCCATACAACAGGTGTTAACACGCGACCGGGGCAGTAGCGGCGCTCCGGAGTGCCTGAAAGCAGGCCCCAATGCTCCGCACCACACGCGGCAGGTGCACAGCCACCGCGGAGCATTCAAGGAACATAAAACCCTCTGTCTGCAGACACAGACGCCGACGCCGACGCCGACGCGTCCCAGCTATGCGCCCAGACCTCTGATGATGATATCTCGTTGTGATTTTAGAATCTCCGCCTGAACAGGTGCTCAATCTAAATTAGCGTCGCAGACGGTCCGTCAAATGTGATGTCAGCACCTAAATGCTCGGCACTTATAATTTAATTTTAAGTTTACAGTTAATTAATTTGGCAGATGAAAATGTATTATCTTGTGGAAAGTGGAAATGCTATTGCTTGGTCAAAGTTTTCTTTTGTTATGTTAATTCATCCGCGTTCCGAATACCGTTCGACAAAAAATACACAAGCTAAACAAATAGATTTACTACTCCACTCAGCCATAACAGATGTTTCGGGAAAACATTTTTTAGAGCGAACGCATAAAAAAGTCATATTTACTGAAAAATCGTAACATTAAATTATAAAATGAAATGCACATGAACGTTAACAATTTATTCGTAAACACATTTATTTTTTCCAAAAAATTGGTGTAAAACAAAACCCACTAATGATTATGTGCTTTTTTGTTAATCGTGTGTCTGGATTATACAAAGTTTTTGTATTGGTAATTTGAAACTAAAGATAATCGTATTATTTTAATCTCGTTATGCGTATTTAATGCTCACATTTCCGACTTTTTTGTTTTTTTTTTTAACGCATGGAATTGGTTATGCTAAAATAAATAATACAAAAGAGAATATTGTGGCATTGGCCTATTTGGAGCTTATTCTGTTTCACTTGTTCATAAATTTGTTTATTTTCGAACGTAAATAGAATTATTTTGTTATGCAAAGCGGACAGAATGGATAAAACTAAAAGGGGCGTCAGATGGTTCGGTTTAAAATAAATAACATCAAATGAGATGAAGATAGTGTAAATGTAAAGAACTATACAGATAAAAAGTTTTTGAATTTAGGTAAATGGGTATAATATAAGTCGAAATTAAAAAAAAAATAGATAAAATGTGACAAACGATTCCATACTTCTTTATTAATTTGATACTACTTAATAAAAACCATCAAATTTTCTATTTGTTCTCACTGAAATCAACCGAAATAATAAACGTAAAGATATCGATATTGATTTACGTAATATTTCCAGGATACCTTTGCAGAAAATATCTCATTTCTGCATATTTTGTACGTGTTTAATGTTTCAAGATTGCAAAAACACTTGCCATTTAATTTAATTTATAATGAACACTTCTTCAATAAGCTTCACCAAATGACACTTTGTAGAATTTTTATACAAGCAATACTAAAAATATGTTATCAGTTTATTTATATGGGTAGTTATTTAAAATATCTAAGGTTTCTAGTGAATAAAGTTATTAAATTGTAACATTTTAAATTCTATAAAATTCATACTAAAATGTCTGTAATTGGTGCAGTTTTAAAACTGTCAAAGACACTTTCGAACGTTTTACTTATAATTCCAAAATGTATTTCATACAGAATTTAAAATATTACAGCTTAAAAAAAATATTCTATGGAAATATTAGACATGCATACAGAAAAAAAAACTATTTGTAGTATTGTTTGTATTAGAATTGTACGAAGTGTGTATTTGGAGTGCTGATCAGCAAACAAATAATACCTATATGACATCTAAACACGATTTAAATGTAAAAAAATGATTTAGAGAAGGGGATAGTTATGTAGATAATGGCTATCTGAAAATAAACATGTTGTTTTTATCAAATGCAATTAAGATTAAAACTTTGACATGAAGCACTCACTTTGTGGAGAGACATAATTAAATTTTAAATAAAAGTAACTTTTTTTGACACCACTTTATTAGATACATATACTATTACAATACATATTTGTTCAACCCTGAAGAGGGTTCAGGTAGAGCCGAAACCGGTTGGTATATGTATCTAATAAAGTGTTGTCAAAACAAAGTTACTTTATTTAAAAAAATGCAATTAAGATTGTTGGTGTTATAATTTATTTATCAACCTTGATGACGTAAATGTCTTATGCGAATGTGTATGTAATGTTATCACTCTGTCAAATGTTCCAAATAAATAAATAATTGTTTTGATGATGTTTTAGATGATATTACAGTATGTATACAGCGACTGCAGTTAAACTAACTTACCAACCCTTCTGCCTTTATCCCGAAAGGGTAGGCAGAGATAAAAACGCAAAGCATATCGTCGCTGGAAAGGCAAAAGGGCTTAAGCGACATTTAAAAAATGAGTTAAATATGCAGTTTAGATCAGTTTTTATTTCTGCGTAATTTGCTTTGACTCTCGTTTGATTCTGAAGACTTTTGTGGCCGTTCAGCCATCTAAAATATATTTATCATTTGGAAGAAGGCTTGACTCAAGCTACATACGTTTGGAACTTTTTTTAGCTCTTTATCGTATCAAGTAACTCAGTGAGAGCATTGAGATACCTAAGTTAACTTTTTTTTTTTCAAAATCCAATCAGGTACTGAAGACTTTTTATTTTATTGCTTAACAAAAAAGTTTAAAGTGCTACAGTTTGAACTTCCCAAAATGGCGCATCAGCCCTTTTCGGTGATATACGTCATTTCATTCACTCTTCGCTTCATTTACATTCATACCGGTCAGTAGCTTAGTGGACAAACGCGTCGGATTCCCACCCGGGCGTCGTGCGTTCAATTCCTCTGCTGGCTAAGTCCTCCATTATCGCACAAGCAACAGTCTTCGCTTATTTTAAATATTGTCAGGTTATTCGCAACCCGGGAATATTTGTCTTTCTTTTTTAAAAAGAGAAATATATATGTATATATATACATATATCATAACATCCAAACTCTTCTGTTATTCCGAATCTTGATGTGACATTTGATCGTGACATGTCTTGCTAGGGTGTCTGTGATTTCTTCTATCTGCTAACCCCACATAAGTTTTACTGGCAGTTCTTTCTTTATCTATCCGATCTACACGCCCAAACAAACTAAACGACCTCATTTTAATCATGATGATTGTCATTCTTTTCGGATCTTCTCAATCACAATACGAATTGCGACTGCAGTATAAATTCCAGAAGCGTTTATAAAACAATTGCCAACAACAACATTATTTCAGTTCTAAAACAATGAGCAATGTTGAATCAGGCCTCCCCCATTCTCCCATATATTAATAGTACCGGATCGATGAGTCTTGAAGCCCAATGTTGGCCTATTACATAAATGCTTGATTCCGTAATCAATTGATTTGGGGCCGGAACGGGGTACTATTTTATTCAACAGTAGAAAAGTTGGTAGATGCTAGACGAATAGGGTTGGCTGGATAGATTGAAAATGAACATACTGGCATTATAGTATACACTACATAGTTCATATACCTGTAGGAGACAGTGTAGATATTTGAAAATAGAAGCTAAAAAATTATAAATAAAAATGTTTGTGATGTATATATCTTTTCACTTCATTTAGTATTTTCTTATATTTTTATCGTCACTTTGTAGCTTTCGCTACACACATTTTTCTAACTACCTATATAAAATTTGCAGATAAATCATTTGTAGAATTGCTTGTACTAGAAAGCCAATAGTGTGTATTTTTGGCTGCTAACCCTTAAATTTGTAAAACTTAATTTAATTTTTTGTATAATTTTAATTTTATCAAATAATGACATGAGCCCTTAGCACGAAACATCAATATGGATTTTATCGAAAATATCGGTAATTTGGAATCGTTATCGAGCCCGACTGCAGATCACCAACGAACAAGCCTTATGACTTTTTAAAATCTTCGTGGTAGAGTGGGAAGATTTTGGCTATGGTTTCCGGAATTATGATTTGTAAATGCAATGGGGTATATATTTGACACTCAAAAATAATAATTATTATTTTTTAATTTCCTTAAATCTTATAGCATACCCAAACGAGAGTAACATAATTTCATTGGCTTCGAGTAGTGAGACTTGTGTGTTATATTTGTGCAAAAATTACTATTTGTATCGAGGCTCCTAAAACCAGAGCATGTTCAGTTTCAAAAATTATGTAAATTCGATTCAATAATATCTAGTCATAATAAAAACAAATCAAATGACCTCAGAACCTTATTTATTGGTTTTTCAAGATCGAATTCTAGACGCGACTAAATATTTGAACGAAAATAATAACAGGAGGGCTTCGAAGAAGGTCACTCTATTCTAGTGTATTGATCGCACCTTTGTCAATAGACAAACATAAACTTTATGACAGCTGGGGTAGAATTTTGTAACAAAATACTTCTAGTGGAAAATGCTTTTCCATTAATACCTGTTTTCCAACACGATTTTAAAGCACCTAGTAATAAAGTAGAATACTTAAAGCATATTCGTGCTTGATTTGATTTTCTTCTATCTCTTGTGAGTATAATCGAAAAAGACTTGGAGCAGTACGTGCAATATTTTGAATGATGTTTCAAGAAACCAACGTATACATACACTTATATAGGTATTCGTTTATGTATACCGAAGGGTTTGATGACCTCTGTGGTATAATAATCTATAGATTTGATTTTCAAGCGCGCCACTGTGAATCGCACATATTTTTCATAACAACGACATAATGTGTGTGTGTTTGGAATAACCAATGGAATTAATATCAACAAACAGATAATAAATAAACTGTATTAAAAACATGTGTTTTTCTGATTATTGCATTTCCTTTCATATTGTGACAAGATGGAATACGCAGTGTTGGAAGAGTTCAGATATATTCAAGAACAAATCATCGAGTACAATCAAAAGAAAAACTACCGAAGGCAAATAATTACCATTCGACATGTTAACGTCGTAAAGAATCGAAACCTTAACTGTTTTTTAGTAATCAAATATTTGATTTCGAAATTGAAAAACAGGTTTTGTAGTGCTTACTGCTCTATATTGTAGATCTAGAGATGGATGGTCTGATTCTTAAAAACAAAAACAAAAAATTATAAATGCACTATGAAATTGCTGAAATTTAAGGTTCTGGATTATTTAACGAGGCTTCTCTCACTCAAACATACTCACTCAAAACTTTTATTAAAACATATGCAATTGTTGATCATTTGCCTATTACAATGAATTATTTCTAGTTATATAAATATATTCTAAAAAAAATCAACGTATGAACAATTGCCAATTAACAGATTTCAAATGTTACCTCGACCAGTTATCCGTCGGAAAATGCGAAAGAATGTTAGTTTACGAATCTAAGGTTGATAATGAGGTTTTGTTCAATAAACGACATCTGTTGATAAAATTGGAAACTGAACATCCTGACATAAATCAAATGTAAGACAGGTTGGTTTGAGACTTGCCGTTTGACTGAAATATTGAACACCATATATTTTCAAGAATAAAGAATACAATTCTATCGTTAAAGTATTAACTAACCGATCGACTACAAATGACCAGCAACATTTATTTAATCACCAACAAACTAGAGTGCACTCTTGAATTTTAATTGAGATCGGGACTACATTCAGGGTTGACGAAACGTGGCCTGCGAGCCGAAACGGTCCCGGGAGTACAGTAAATGGACCTCAGACGGTGTTTATTATCCACGTCCTGTCAACTTGTGAACCTGTAATGGCAGGTTTGGTCAAGCCACCGGAATGTCTGGCGGTAGTCGTAAAAGTCTAGGTACTGTGCTAGAAGGCAGCGGGCGGTATGGGAATGTATCGGTTTAATAACGGCAGCTTTCGAGAATTGTTTTAAAATTTATACCTTACTTGAGATTTTACCCAAAAATACAATATAAATTTCGAAAGTTTCGTCAAGGAAAGTACCTACCTGTTAAAAGATGGCTATTCTAAGAAATTTTAATGACATGAATAAGATCATATGTTATGTAATTATGTGTGAAAACTCATATTTCGTTTGAGTAGTCTTATCCATCAAACGAAAATCTGTATTTCAAAAGCTACAAGTGTAATGATCGCTGTACAACCGACAGAATGTTCCTTGGGTAAGGCGCGCTTTTGTTCGTGGATGTTGAATAAAATATAATCACGTTCACTTGAATACTTTTTATTGGAAGAATTTATATAATATTCGTAATTAAACTTTTAACTGAACATGGTTTCCTACTGCACGGGAGTGCGATGTGAATAGGAATAGTTAGATAATAGTAGAGTGTGTTTTTACAGAAATGCTCTGCTTTTATACCTGCATGGTCAAACTTGAAATATCAGAGTCCAAACATGAGGTCCATGGAATAATACATGTTAAAAGACATTTTAGAAAGCGATGTTAGGATATAATTTATGAGACAGAAAGACATTAAGGAATGCAATTAGGAAATGCAATAAGACATTGGTATGAATGCCTAGTGACATGGGTAAGTTGCACGTGTGCGCAACTGGTTTGACCATTACACAAGATTAAACAAACGATGAGTTTTAGCGACGTAAAATTTGCACAGCCTTTCTGTCTGAAATTTCTAAGTCAACGCATTATTTTTTTAGCTAGCCACATCACTTCCATCCAGAGGTGAAGAACTTAAAACGTCGCTTCAACTGTCAGAAATTAGACGTGACCTTACTTTTTTCATTCAAATGTTTTCTAAATACGGTTTTTATTAAATATTTTTTTAAGTAGAGTTTTAAAAACTTAAGGCTTTAGTAAAAACTAAATTCTCTGACTTTCTTGTGTGCCGCGGACACATTAACCATAAAAAAAGCAGAAAAGAACAAAATCGACGCCTTAAAGTAGTGTGTGTGGGAGTTGAATATTGAGGATTTGCTAAACAATTCTAAGGACCAAATTTCAAAGGAGTATAGTATCTCTCGAAGAAACCTTAGCACCCCGAATAAACTCTCAGCTGGGGAAATGTAGAAAAAGGAGTGGTACCTTAGAGTATACAAGAGGTAGCCCAAGCCAAAGCCAGTGAAGTCAGTTTTGGACTTGTTTTTGATGATTTTAACATGACTCGGCGCAAATGGGCGTGGCTAAGACTAAGGCTACGGTATTTATACATCCATTCATATCACATATCGACATAATGTTTTTGTGTATTCGTATAGCCACTTTTTCACAGTATTTTTATCAACAAAAATATAGCATCTAACCTAAAAAACCGTTTAGTTGTGTCAAGTTTAGTGGCAAAATAAAAAATGTGGGCGGAGTCCCGCCGTCAACCAGCGAAAATAACCAGCTTAAGATCATTACGACAGTGTTTAGAAGCCGTCCAAGAAATTTGTTGTCTCTTTCTCTCTCATGGTGTACGATGTAAAAACTCGGAAAAAGTGATTTATTACAATTTCGGATGGGTTGGGTAAAACAAATTAGCTATCCCTCCATATATTGTTACTTCAAGAGTGGTACGGAAGATTACCATAATATGCGATGGACGCGCGAATTGTAGGACACAGTAATGATTATTTGTGTATTATGTTACGCTACTCCAAAACAATTATCACTCGAATTTACTTGAAATGACCTGCCACTTAGTCTGAACTAAAAAAGTGGCTCCGGATACTAGTAGTTGAGTACACACACTTTCAGAAAGGTTTAGCTTACTCACTAACCAATATAAATGCTCTTGAGGTGATTGAATCACTAAACGGTGTTATATAAAGCTCCGCACTTATTATTTATCAACTCTCATACAATAAATAAGCACTGGAGGAAAAGGCTTGTTATAGCGACAGATGTTAAAACACCGGGATTTTTTTATATCCAGGCAAAGGCTCTGCCCAACGAACTGTCACAGAAAACTAAAAGGACATAATATTTTTGCAATAAATGTGATGTTTTGAAATAGTAATTACAATTATTAATCAAAAATTAACTTTAAAGCTTTTTTGCTTATTATTTTGATATTAATTATTGAAATAATATCAATAATCTTCAACGTAAATATGAAACAAACAAAAAATATCGGTCGCCACCGAGACTCAAACTCGGAACTTCAACTCTATCCGGTAGTAACGCTTCTGCCAATTGAGCCACCGAAACCTTTTAAAAAACCGACGTTTTTAATCTATCTCATACTTAATTGAAAATTATTAATATCTTAATTTTTTCGTTTTAGCTGCCATCTTTGTAATGGTGTCACGAAGTATAAGATCGATTAAAAATGCCGGTCTCTAGTAAGGTCTCGGTGGCTTAATTGACAGAAGCGTTACTTCTGGATAGAGTAAAGGTTCTAAGTTCGAGTCTCAGTCGCGACCGTTATTTTTTTTGTTTGCAAATTGACCTTGAAGATTATTGATATTATTTCAATAATCAAAAATATTTAAATAACTTTGAAATTTTATCCGAAAGAGGCACTCCCACGTGCATTTTATTTTATTTAAAAAATTGCAAAACAATCACTAAAAACAAGAAAGAGAGTTAACCATAGTATATTTCAAGCAAGTCACCCAAAAACCGGTTCAACATTAAAAATCCTACTAAAAATTACAAAAAAAATCAAAAAAATCAAAATTAGTGTAATTTGTTGTGATAGGTACAATTATTCACCATCTATCTCAAAAGTGTTTGTACGTGTGGTCGTGCTGTTAGTTATTGTTATCTTCCGCTGGAGTGGTCCGATGTCCAGTGAACGCGACGCTGTGCGGCTGGGGGCACCGCCCCCACTTTTACAGATTCCTGGTGTAGCGTGTCATATAGCATATGCTTTGTGGGAGATTCTCTATTTACAGAACATTAGATACCTATTCACATGAAATAATAGTATTCGATGGACCATCGTGTAATACCTTTCAAACCTAACTAGATGCACATTGTATAGCACACAAAAGTTTTGTGTTTAGAACATAAGGGAAATATAGAAAAATAGGAAAAAATGTATATTGAAGTTACTGTTCTGAAAACGGTAGAACTTTTGGTTTCGGGTAGTTTTTTTTTTTCTTTCTGGGTAGTTAATTTATATTGAACAAAGGACTAGTCAACGTATAAACAAATGATTTTGTGTAATACAAAATGCTTACAAAGTGGCGAAAACCAATAGATTGTATATAGTTACTTGGAAAAGGAATTTGAAATCTGATATTTTACTGAAACGATAGGTTTATGTATACGAGTATTTGTTCCAAAGCATGGTGGTCTATGTTAAGAACACATTTGAATATCCATGCCATCGGATATAAAAAAAATCAAATGGAATAAGTTGGATTGGATCTTGGGTTTTTTGATGGCTAAAGAGGAATATGCATAATTCAATAGTTGGCAATTTTCTTTCGTAAAAGACATCTTATTTTATTTAAATAAATATTATTTCAGTGGTATTTTAAGATATCCATCTATGCAATAAGCACGTTTGAAGATGTTTCCTCGCCTTGTCCAACAAATTGTGGTAATTGGAATGGTTATAAAACCCCTTCCCATATTATTAGCATTTACATATACGAGTATACGATTTTTTATTATTCCAAATATCGCTTCATATCTGGGGGAACTATTCCTTCTGCCCTATATTTCAGACGCGATAACAATTCAAGAGTTAAATTTTGTTGATAACTCATGGGAGTGAAACTTCGTAGTATGTTTTATCCGAAATTGAAAATAAAGTGTCTCTATGGTCGATTAAGTTTCAAATTCTTATCAAGTTTTTTTTTATGTTTCCATGTACAACAATTTTCATTTTTTTTAAAGGAAGTCAAACATTTGAGTTACGAATAACGTAACAATATTTGAAAAACTCCTACTACCATCATAATAAGCGAAAAATGTTGCTTTTTCAATGATGAAGGACTTAGCCAGCAGATAAATTGAACCCACGACGCCCGGGTGGGAATCCAACGTGTTTGTCCACTCAGCCGGTCAATCAATTCTGAAATGCTGAGGGTTTCTTTCTTAATAGCTTAAGATCCACAAAGCTCCTACTACAAGGGTTTTTTGTTGACTAATTTAACATTAGCGGTGAAGTAAGAGATATGCCAGATGGTATATATGTTTAGTTCGTACTTTTTATATTACGTGAACATGAAATACAAAAACAAAGAATCAATCAAACATTGTTTACGCTGAAAGTACCACGAATCAAACAATTTGTAGTTTCATTAAAAAAATATATTGATATATTAATTAGCAAGGACAGTAGATGAAAAAAATACTACGATAAAGCTTTCCAATCTAATCTTCGAAATAAATCGTTCCATAAGTTAGATTTGAATAAAACCTGTGGCTTCCACAGTCTCCACCTTATATGTAATACCATTCGCATAAAATTATAATCAGAATATGCGAGTGAGGCGTCATAAGCGAACATCTATGATAATATTTCATCCAAACGTGTTCCATTTGTCACCGTCTGAGGCTGCCTGGGTGGCTGGGTGGTAGAGGCTGCTCTGAATGCTACGAGGTTCGCGTCACACACGGTATGACGATATCAATCTACATTTAAGGGCGTTTTTGTGGAACTTTACTTAAGTATGGAATGTCCCATATCCGTTTCCCCAAAGTAGGTATTATTCATTCCGAGATATGAGGCCTGGCACTCCAATCATCAATGTAAATTGTAGGAACGATGCTGGGTGGAAGATGATTTCAAACGATTTATTTACATTCACCTTTTATACCAAGATTCTCTTATTTCGTATTACAATACGAACAGCTAAATGAACAAAAGACACCAAAGCCAATTCTGAGACACCTGAATAATAATAACTTTATAACCTAAGACATATTTAAAAAACTTATGTTCATATTTAGGAAATAAAATATTTAGTTATATTTAATTGAATCTCTGCTAGGGGAAGATTTTGCCTTGACTTCTTCCCACGTGTGTGACATGCAAGAAAACCCAGATTCAAATTTTGTATTTTAAAAAAAATATATTATATTTATTTATTTAAATAAAAGTTCCCTCCCTCTAATATATGCTCTCTCTCTTCCTTCTTTGTATTATATACTGTCTCACTCTATCATTAACTGTTGTACCTATATATACCTGTTAACTCTGTAATTTTTTTCTAGTTATTATATGTGCCCTGACGAAGCTCGATCCAAGCGAAACCGGTTGGCCTTCATCATAATAAATTCTGTGGTTTTAAAACAAAGTATTCTTTTATTTAATATAATGTCCAACCACCATGTGATTGCTTCTTACGAAAAAAAAATATATATATATACTTATGTATTATCCTTGGTTTTTACAGATTGTTCAAACGTGAGTAAGAACAATCCGAGTAAAAAAAACTCAATTAAAGGATACGAAATATAAAAAAAAATGTAAAATAGTCACAAAATAGATACAAAAGAGGTATAAAAGAGATTCAATAAGGATTAAAATAAGATACAAAAGAGATAAATTATAAAATAGAAAGAATAAAAAAGAGGTAAGCAAAATAGCAGAAAACAAACAACCAATCAGAAGAATAGTAAAATAGCAAATATGAAGATATTTGTAAATATCAAAAGTGTAAAAAAATGGTAAAATTTGCTTTTTTGCATGTTTAAGCAGTAGCAGATCAATGTTTTTAAACTTTATTAATTATCGACAAAAATATCAATATCAACACATTCAATCTTATTGCTAGCTATCATTTACAAAGATAATTTAAATCCATGTTTGATAAGTAACAACCAACCATCTTATATCATAGCAGACTTTAAAACATGTTTAGTAAAATGCTAAAAGCTTTATTAATAAAGCGACATGACATCAGATAAGGAGTGAGGTACTTTGTGATTTGGTGGAGGAACATGATTTTTATAATAATTCTTTTTTATAGGGACATAAGCTGAAGAGAAAAATTATTGACAAATTAAATATAACTTTTTTATTATTAAGGGATAAGAAATTTTGTTAATTTTCCTATCAAGTCGTATTTTTAATGCCATTTAGAATCATATAACACAGCAAAAGCTTTCTACCGCATATATCAATAGAAGCCTCGTTGCTACCAATTATTTTGCTTATAAACTATCATCAATAACCTTAACCCCCTTTATACAACGAGTAAGTCTCTATTATTTGAATTGCTCTCCCAGATCTGAGTACAATTAATTCATAAGTTAACGCGTGAATAAATTAGCCAGCAATAATAATTGAATAAATCAACCCCATCTCCCCTTCGCCACAATGAAATCCAGTAAACACTCCACCGTTTGGGGTAGCCTTACTCGTTCTCATTAATTTTCAAGAGACTATTTTTCCTTTTAATAAAATCATCCAAATTAAAGCTGAACAATTGCTTGGAGTGGAATTAGAGCCGGGATTTTCCATGGCAGGGGAACATAGTTTAATGAGCAGAATGTTCATTTTAGAAAGTGCGTCGCTGTCTATTTTTCAGCCGAATGTATCTTCTTGGAGCTAATAGTGACGAGAAAGTTAAGCGGGAGAATATTTATGCAATCGCTCTTTTAACGGCCTTTCTTACAAATGGAATTAATGTAGAATTATTACGTAATATGTGATTTAATCAAAGATGTAAGGTGTAAATCGATACAATAGTATTTATTTCCCATGGTGGTTTGGAAGGGTCTATTTCATTAATTGGGTTTTCTCACGATGGAGGAATACATTTTTTTTACTTAAGCTACAATATTATTAAAAAAATATAATTAATTAATCTTATATTATCGTAGAAGGCAATCACTATGTGGTTTGACATATTTAAAGACATGAAAAAATAACTTTGTATAAAACCACGGATATTATTTAAATTTTTATGAATATACATTTTCTTTTGAACAGGCCATGTATATCAAACCACAAAGTAATTACTTTTTACGTTTTTTTTTATATATTACTTACTTACTGTTTTACGAGTTTGTGAGAAAGAGATAGAGTGTGAGATAGAAAGATATATTTGTATCGCGTAAGAAAGTATTGTACGTTCGTACTCAGTGAAGATAGATGTTTTCTATGGTGCTTTAGAATGAGATTATTGGTAAAAGAAACTTGTTATATATCTGTTAATCAAAAATTTTGTTTCCTTAAACACCAAGATTTTAGTTTCATATAAATATACCTAGGATGTATAAAATATATTTTTTTACGAAGATGGTCATCATTAAGTCAGTAAGATTTTTTTCACAAAAGAGAATTTTTAAACTTGCTGTGAAATTATTTTTTTCGATCGCTACTAAAAATAAATTATAATGTTTTCTTTCTTAAGTTTATTTTTATAAAAGAGTATTTTATAACATACGGAAAAATGGATGAATCATTAAAGATTGTAGGATTTAGACCGCTGTATTAAAGTAATTTTAAATTTTCTTCGATAAAACATTTGATTATGATCGCTATTTTGTTTAAAAGCCAATTCCATTTTTACTGAAATGAAGCTTTTTTATTAAGTCATTTCTCTTTTGTAGTATTTTTGATCACGAATCTGTTGGGTAAAAAACGGATTCTTATTATAGAAAAGTAATATATATATATATATATAGAAGAACATTCATTTATATTTATATATAAATGAATGTTTGTCTGAGTGCTTGTCTTCAATTTTCTAGAAAATTACTCGACCGATTTCACTGAAAACAGTACAGTTTGTTTTTATTTAGTGACGAAAAGGTTTAGAGAGTAGTTTGAATGATATTCAATTTGAAAAACTGTTGTAATAACGTTTTAAGATTAGTATGAAAAATATTTAACCAGTCGTATTGTGTTGAGCTTAGCCCAAGATTACATGTTCTATAGACAAAGGTTTGTTTGGGTAGAGTATTTTCAAAATGGAAAACATAATTAGATACCTACTTAGAAATACTTTTTTTTAAACAAATGTTTGGAATGACATAAAATTTCTTTCATTGTTTGAGACAAATATTCGTCAAAAGACATTACTTTTGCTGTCAAATAAATTATAGCAACCAACGACAAGCTATAGGTTGAGCTACATTTCAATCACGAAATAAAAGGGCGTTTGCTGTCACGAGCTTCAGAAACAGTCGAGCGACGGAAAGCAAGACTGAAAACAGGCCAAATTCAAACAGCTCAAGGCCGTTCGTCTGAGACAGACGAGCAACGGGAAGCAAGACTGGAAATAGGCCGAATTCAAACAGCTCAAGGCCGTCCGTCTGAGACAGACGAGCAACGGGAAGCAAGACTGGAAACAGGCCGAATTCAAACAGCTCAAGGCCGTTTGTCTGAGACAGACGAGCAACGGGAAGCAAGACTGGAAACAGGCCGAATTCAAACAGCTCAAGGCCGTCCGTCTGAGACAGACGAGAAACGGGAAGCAAGACTGGAAACAGGCCGAATTCAAACAGCTCAAGGCCGTTCGTCTGAGACAGACGAGCAACGGAAAGCAAGACTGGAAACAGGCCGAATTCAAACAGCTCAAGGCCGTCCGTCTGAAACAGACGAGCAACGGGAAGCAAGACTGGAAACAGGCCGAATTCAAACAGCTCAAGGCCGTTCGTCTAAGACAGACGAGCAACGGGAAGCAAGACTGGAAACAGGCCGAATTCAAACAGCTCAAGGCCGTCCGTCTGAGACAGACGAGCAACGGGAAGCAAGACTGGAAACAGGCCGAATTTAAACAGCTCAAGGCAGTTCGTCTGAGACAGACGAGTAACGGGAAGCAAGACTAAATTCCATTCGATCACGCACTGCTCGATCAAGACGGAAATCGAACGCTAAATTTGATCTTGCTGCATTCCATTACGATGCTAATTATGATTGCTGTCTTTATCCAAGTGTGGTTTTGCTTAGATATAACATAGATATATTTGTTTTTACACAGCAAGCAATTTCTGTAAGATATGTTTTTATAGCTCAAAGTTTCACGCACAAAACTCAAATCTCAAAGCTCGAAGCTCGTAGCTCGAATCTCGAAGCTCGAAATTCGAAGCTCAAAGCTCAAAGCTCAAAGATTAAAGCTTAAAATTCAAAGCTTAAAGCCAAAAGTTCAAATCCCAAAGCTCAATGTTCATAGCTAAAAGCTCAAGCTGAAAGCCCAAATATCAAGACTCAAAGCTTAAAGTTCAAAGCTTAAAGTGTAAAGCTCAAAACTCAAAACTTAAAGCTCAAAGATCAAAGCTTAAAACTCAAAGCTCAAAGCTTATAGCTAAAAGATTGATGTTCAAAGCTTGAAGCTCTAAGCTTAACCTATTGACGAGAGAGTTTTTGCAAACCAAACTAAAGTGCATATGTGGAGTGAGCTATTTTATATTCGAATTCTTAGTGTGTGAACTAAATTAGGAAAATCCATGTTTCTCACATGGACAGCTGTATGTGGCCTACTCGCGTGTCGGAAAACCTTCTAATTCATTCATATACGCACCAGACGGGAATGCAAAAAATATTTGGTATTCAAAAGCATTTCAACAAACAAAATTTAAACACAAACACTACTCTACTTTTGAGTGGCATTGCAAAACATGCCGGATATGTGGGAAAAGGAGGGAGAGGGAAAATAGGAAGGTTATTAAGTATATACTATTTAGATCTGGTTTCCAAAGACGGTTATTGCCATTTAAAGTAATCTTTCGATTTTGAATGGTGGTTTTTCACCATTCAGATACTTAGAGTATCTACCATTCTATTTTAGGTATGCTATCAACTATGCCTTGTGGATGGCTTTTATTTTGATTCACCTCACGTTTTTCTCATTGCAATGAACTATGGTAGATGAATCAAATTTTAATTATTACTAAGAGATAATATCAAGGTGAAAAAATGTGCATAAATCTAATTTTCAAGAAAAAGAATTCCGTTTTCTTCGACAAATAATGACTAAGAAATGTTTAAGCAAAGTGTAAATTGGAAAAAGTCAATTGTCACTGTTAACTTACCGAGGAATGTGAGGAACTTGTTAGAGGTGAACGCTTCTTCTCTTATTTGCTTCGCGAAAGACCTTTGTATAAGCTCTTGATAACCTCTGCTAGGAAAGGCACTGTAAAAATAAAAAGAATTATTATTTTTAAATGAAAATAATAAAACAATACCCACCCCCATTGATGCGTATCACGCACTGTGCTTGCGCATACAAAACTAAATAGTAAGCAGGGACTGTGTAAAAATAAACCATTATACTGGTAGGTTAGGTAATAATAATAATATTTGGATAATTTGTAAAGCGCCGTTTTTGTGAAAAATCACCTCAAGGGCGCCCACTGCAGAGTCATAATATGATAATATATATATATATTTATATTATCATATTATATATTTATATAATATGATATATTATAGTCGAACGCAAAAATTATCATTTAATGATAAAAAGTATTAATAATAAATGAAATAATAACTTTGTACAAGACCATCGATTTTTTTATGACCGACTGGTTTGGCTTAGTCTAAGCATCATAAGGGTACAAAATTAAACCAAACAAAAAATACAAAGTATGCGGTTATATATACTCGTACATACTGAGGGAAAACACAACATAAAAAATAAGAGAACAGCGGTAAAACAATAGAATAATATTTGAATTAGAACAAAAAAACAGAGAGAAAATACATATGAAATGAAAGAGGTCTTGTAAAAAGTTATTGTTTCATTTTCATTAAATATGTCTAACCACAAAGTGATTGCTTTCTACGAAAACATATTTAAAAAAATATTATTTATATATTACCGGTGATTAACCTAAAAAAAATTATATAATACAGCAAAATGTAAAAATACAAATTCAATCCAAAAATCGTTAGGCGTCCCTTTTTACGCATGGGTCTAGTACGGAAAAGGCAGGGGGAGAAGTGGTTAGCATAATAACGCCATAAGATGATATCTTATTGGGTATTTAAAATAAAATATATTTGATTCCAAATATACTCGTATAGTGCACGCTTGTAGGTGCGTGAGATATAGTATAAGATTTGATTTTGTTCAGATCCAAACCATTTTTGTACTTTATGGATAGGTGCTTAATACCATTATGAGACAGTCGAACGAGGCACATCGATTCTATCCAAAGTGATATCTGTTAACGTAAATTTCCTGCTGCCTCGGCAACAATATATCACGAGCAATATAATACGTGTTCCAACACCCTTGGCGAGCTTTATTCCTGGGAAGAAATATGGGCAAGTTCCTCAGCCATTCAAGGCCGCGGTGCCTGGTGCCCGGTGCTGCCTGCTACCTTATGCCTTTAGACTCCACTCTAGACCACTACCTGCTACCTGCTACCTGCTATAGAGATGAATAGATCGCAATTGAAAAGCTCACAGCCATAAACATATAAGCTCCCTCGCCACCCGACCGAGGTAGCGGGTGGGAATAGGGTAGAGCTAGATTCTTAACTTGGTCTCGCTACCTGCATTCTGCGAGCGGCTACCAGTTTCCTGCGATTCTTCAATATTACTTCCCAAGTTTCTGAAAGTTGCCAACTTTGTTCACGGTCTGCGTCTCTTAATCATAAAATCAGCCTTCGAACTTGTCGCCAAAACTCACCCCCCCCCCCCTGTAAATGTGGGAAGTATTAAGTTTCATAATGTTTTATTATAAAACACGAAACAAAAATATGTCCAGTAGCTTTTCCGTAACATCGAAAAGCAAATAAATCTTTCCTTTCGAAGATTCTTATAAAATCACTTGTTACCAAACAAATAAAACAATGAAATAACGCCGATCTTCAAACACAATCAATTTTTCAATTGCAATAAAATAATCTGTACAGCGTGACTATCAGTGAAGGGGAGTAAAAAAAATTAAAGAATTTAAATTCTTTAATTTAAATTTAAGAAAAGACACTCAACTACCACGGTGGACCAGTACCTTCCCAGGATGCTGCCCTTAGTATCGCTTCTTCCGCGGCGATTCGGGTGGATTTTGGACTAATTTCGAGCGTAAATTAAAACATTTCCTTAGTCTAAACTTATTCTAAATTCGTAATTGTTGAGAACTTACGCTATGTTTACACAATTTTTAATAACATTATATGTCTGTTATTTTGTTTTCTAAGATATTTTGCATCATGCACCATTAAAGCCTGTATGCAGCATCGTATTAAAAGATGAATTCTATGAAGTTGGAATACAAGTTTAATAATTTAAAAAAACAATCCAGCAACTCAATGTAGAGCCCCGCAGTATGGCTGTAGTACACTTGAAACGAAAGTTTTTGAACTTTTTTAAACTTCTAAGTACTACGTACTGCAGTCAATGGTTTCATAAAGTGATAATAATTGTTGGGAAAAGTAAAGATGCAACTCGGAAAAAGCTTACAAAGTTCAACGATTCTAACAAAACTGGAACATTTATAGCAAGAAGCTTACGTTTCATATGGGTAAGATGTTTGTAAAGCCATTTATTTCACTATACAATTGTTGCAAAAAACTCTACTAACTTGGAAGATAGTGAAATAAAATATGTATATTATGTAGTAAGATTATAGAAAACATGAAGTATATTTACTTATGAAAGCTTCTTTTTATAGTGATTTCCTACTTTCTTACTAAAACGTTGAAAGAATACGGTTTTAGTAGTATAAATTGTTTCTAAAAATAAAGAAGAAAGAAGTTTGACACCAGTTTTCTGTATTTTTCACAGATCACAATGGAAAAAAGAATTCAATAAAATATCGCTATTTTGGAAATAATTTAAGCAATCCATCATTTCGTTATTGTTTTATGAAACGGTGATGGATCCGTTTTAAATGAACATTGTATTTCGATTTTTGTATTATGTGTTCAGGAAATATATTATGGTGTAGTGGAAAATCATGAAATAAACAAAAAACATCCGTGGATCTATTCTATGTTCATGTTCACTGTCTATCATAATAATATGAAGCGCGTAGGGGAATAAGAAGGTTCATCACAAAAACCGAATCCCTAATAGAAATACATTGTGATTATAAAAGTTTTTTAAAAACTGGAAGAGTGCTTCGGCTACTGCGCCTGGGACCATTGCCTTTGTGGATTTTTTACATAAAAGTAGTCACTCGCCGCCAATGAAGTTAAACAAATACCAAACATGCATTTAGGATTAATCAATGTTAGAAGGGTGGGGTGATGTGTATATTTATTCATAGTAAAATCGTACGTATGCTGTCACGTTTTTTTATAACATAAATACTAACTAACTAACTAACCATCACGCCGTTTCTCCGCAGGGGTAGGCAGAGAGAACGGACCGCCATACAACTCTGTCTTGGCACACACTTCTTGCTTCATTTACATTCATACATCGTCTCATACATACTCTTCTGTTATTCTGACTCTTCACATAAGCCGATTCAAGTATTTGATTTACTTGATCGTGCCATGTCTTTCTCGGGCGTCCTCGACTTCTTCTTCCATTCACTTTCGTATCATATATTCTTTTCACACTCCTTTCTTCGTTCATTTGCTCTACATGCCCAAACCATCTAAGCGTCCCTTTCTTAATCCTATCCATTACGCTCATATCAGCCTTGCATTCTTTCCGGATATCCACATTTGTAATACGGTCATACATGGTTTTACCGCACATCCGTCTCAAAGATCTCATTTCCACAGCATTCAGTCTACTTTCATCCTTCCTCTGCCAGTTCCATGCCTCACTGCCATACATCAGGGTTGGTATAAGCACTCCATTGTGGACTGCTACTGAAATATTAGCAGTCAAGGGATTAGCAGAAATAATACTAGAAATTTGGAGAAAAAAAACATTCTAATATCACTAGTGCAGTTTTGTGTTGTCAAAACTCAAGTTTTTGTAAATAAAAATCAAAAAACGTTTCGAATGAAGAATACAAATTTTCATAAAATTCAACCTGGCAGCGAATAATTTCTTTTGGATCATGAACTATGTTTTGCGGGTGAGTCAGCATGTGAATCTTCCCGTATAAATTCCGAAAATATGAAAATTGCCAACAAAGCACGAGAATAGTATTCTTCGAAGTGTTTCAGCACGTTAGTTTACACCCTTTGGTTTTTCGTATCAAAATTATTTGTAATGTAAAAGTATGGTGGTTAAAATCCAAACAAAAAATATCACTATCGTGCTCCGAATGAAATTACTTATATTACAAAATTCAATATTATGAATTCACATACTGACTCGATTCGGAGAAAACCTATGTTATTTTTCTGATTGTAAAAAATAGTTTCATTTGTACTAAAGTTAGAATAAACACACTCTCCGGAGAAAAAACATTATGGTGTTCTTAATGTTATGTTCCTTATACATGAAATTTAAACTAGAACAACCCGTATGAACCTCCGTTATTTTACTCATCTGTTATGTACCCGTAGCTGCCAAGTGAGTAACTTTTGAGGTATGCCCCCGCTTGATGATCTCTGAATTAAATTCTTGACCAATTTTAAAAGTTCATCATTAAGTTTTTATGTATTTGTCTGGCCTTTGAATGATGCCATAAATATCCAAAAATTTGCAGATGAAATGTTCCTCACTCCTGCTTTAAAAATATTTGATGAGAACATTGATAAGTGCATACTGAATATGAAAATGGTTTCCCTACCTTGTGCTAAAGCATTTGAGACTTAGTTCTTTAAAAATTAACTGTTTTATGATAAATAATTGCTCCGGTAGTTTCTTGGCGGCGGCAACGGCATGGTGTAAAAATGATTAATACATTCAGAAAATGAATACGGTTCCTCTCAAGTCAAGTCAAATCGGAATATGTTAGTGGATTTTTTCCAGAATTTTTCAGCATGTGAGTTTGCAAGATTTAATGCCAGTAAAAAAACTGGAACACTTGAATGGTTTTCATCGGATCGCCTTAGCATGCGAGTATACAAGTTAGATTTTTAAATCCATAAATAAATGCATTCGAAACACTCAAATGTTGACTGTGCGGCAAAATTCAACCTCTGAATATTTATTTACTTTCACCCGTTAAAGGTTTTACCCATTTTTTTAAAGTAAACAACAAACTCATAAGCAGTGCAGAAAATATTTTAAACGATACTATTTTTTTCATATAAAGCGGTAACTTTGTGACGTAACGTTGTTATTTTAAAATAAAACTCGGTCGGCAATAGGTATTAAAAAGTGTAATGATGTTATTGTTTAATTTTAAATGAAAGTCAGGTTTTTTTTTTCTTCCAGTGTTTAAGTTATAAATGTGGAAAACAAATGGCATTCCAAAACTTGACGTCGGCTGATTTTGGCGGATTTGAACCTGCAACTCTGGATTTGAAGTATTTACCCCTCGACAACAGAGGCCGTCAACAAACTACCACACAATAAATACATAAATCTCCACTCATTCAAAGAAGACGAAGACAGTATTTTTGTATTATTTGTGTAATCATAGTTGCCATATCGAATTTTAAAGAATTTTAAATTTAATAATGTTGTTTATTGCAAGCAATAAGTTATGTTTTTTCATAATATTATATTACACTGTTGTTTTCTGTAAAAAAAACACCATTGACGTTTTTAATAACATGTTGTGCCAGCCGTACCTACAAACTTTCTTCCAAACGCCAACGGCGGTTACACGCATGCGCACGTGTCGTAGTATTACTTACTGGGGGAAAAATCCCGGATCTATTGAAAAATCGAATTATGTTTGTTTTTTCGTTAGTGTACGTGAAATAATTCATCGTGCATCTAATCTTCATTTCAAATTGAAAGTAGCTTATTTTGATAAAATTTTGTTAACTTTATTGAGATATATATTTTTGATTAACATTAACATACATTTCAGTATTAATTCCATAGCAAACATCACAATTTACCGCTTCAATAAAATAATTTGAAGCACATAATTTATCCACCTGTTCTATAGCAGTTAATATGATATTTTTTTAAATATATATTTTTGTGACAAAATAAGGAATATCAAGGGAAATTCCCCCAAATTATAGGGAAAAATCAAAATCTAGTAAAACACGAAGTTGGTCGAAGTCGGTTGTTCGGGAATGTTCGGGTCTAGGAGCAGATGCCGGGAACCAATCAATTTTAAGTAACAATCTACAATAAACTTTTGGCGGAATTATTTACGAAATGCGATAAGGGTGACACATACGACCAAAATTATAACTATTTTAGCCAATCTTGATAATTTCATCAGCCTCTCCCCCTCTTAATGTGCCCTTTCTGAAGTTAATTAATCTTACGAATTTATTTTGAACTTTTTCTACTGTAAGGGAATGAAGAGCATAACTTAGTGCCCACATACATTTAATATAAAACCTAACATTTTCAAAGCTTTATTTGACGCTATTTTAATATGATTATTAAAGTTTAGTTTTTGATCAAAGTATACTCCCAAATCATTTACCTCGGTTACATTTGTTAGCGAAGTATCATTTATAGTATAATCATAAATTAGTGGGTTTAATAATAATAATATTTGGATGATTTGTATAGCGCCGTTTTTGTGAAAAATCACCTCAAGGGCGCTGTACAGATCTTATTTTGTATTCTTACATATTAATTGCTATTTTAAATAAGAAAAAATACAGGAATATACTTACCTGGCAGGTCCCATCAGATAGAAACACTTATTAACTTCAAATTATAATTACAATTTTTTTCCGATTTAGGGCATGGAAGCGAAATTAAAAAAAATGTTATTTCTGAATTTGTCGTACAGTACAGTATTTGGTTAAAATTTGTATATCTAAAGGTGTTAATGGATTTAAACACCATCCAGCACAACTTGTACTGGATTCTTTCAGTGCACTTGTGCCAGTGAAGGTTGCGAAGGTGCTCTGAAATATGCGAATATTTAGATACCCCAGTGATAAGCCTTGCTGCAGCATTAAAAACTGATTGGAGGTTATTAGTTTGGTATTTAGGAAGGCTGGCGTAAATACCGTTACAGTAGTCGAGCCGTGAGACTACATACGAATTGATCAGTATTTTAGTTGCTTCTATCGGAAGATTTCTTTTGACAAACTTGAGTTGTCTCAGATAATAAAAAACTCGGTACTTAAGTCCGATTTATTTGAATTTTTAGCAAAAGGTATTCAGATTAACACCAAGAAGTTTTACGGTTGTTTTTGGAACTATGTCGCAACCGGAAATAGACATTGGCGAATTATCTATAAAATGTTGACGTCTGTTTGAAGCAACCCAAAGAAATTCAGTTTTAGAAGGATTAAGTTTCAGCTTATTTGAAAACATCTAAAGAGTTATTGCCTCTTAAAATCTATAATTAGACATTTACTTACATTGAGTTGTAAATCATTATTTAGGCACGATACAAAGAGTTTGAAAAAATTACCTAGCAATGTGTGACAGTCATGAACATTTCTTATAGTTTTGTAAATTTTCACTTTATCGGCAAACATTAACACATTGAAATCGTTGATAATAGATAAAATGTCATTTACAAATAGTAAGATCAAAATTTGGACCTAAATGTGACCCTTGAGGAACACCACTGGTAGCAATGTATATATATACAAAGTTAAGCTATCAATTTAACAGTTAATCGCCTATTTTTTAGATAACTGCTAAACCACACATATTGATACAATGCTTTAGAAATTTCAAATAACTGCACTCAAAATGCACCGGATCTTCTCCAGAGTTCATTATTAATTGAATTTTTGATCAAGCAAACAAAGATAACGTAGTAGACCACAGTAGTACGTAAGTTAGAAGCGTGAATCTTTAGTAAATAAAGTATGTCATTACGAATACGAAAATATTTTTTCTTCGGAGCTCGGCAACATGTGAGTCTGTACGAAAGCATACGGTTACAAAACTTTATAAAGATGAATGTCATTCTTGTCCTGTTTCAGAATAACGGCCCTCTGATTAATCCTCACATTGCTGATCATTAAGATTGGATTAATTCTGAGATTTTTTGGAGATCAAATTCTGTTCATTAATCTGAGAGTTACGAACTTAAGATCAAGGGATTATCCCTTCCAGATTTCCGACAAATTGACACTTAAAAAGAAGGTTGATTTCCTTTTGCGTCGCAATAAAAGAAAACACACGTATTGAGTAAAGAAGAAATATCCGGTTTGTCTCCTTTTGGCTTGGGAATCACAAAATGGACTGTAGCTGTTGTGAGTGAAGTGGATTCAACTAACAAAGTATCACAAAATTTGGTTACAGACGTAGGATGAGAGGATGGAACCCCAGACTTGCCTCTTGAACTTGTTACACTCGTTTTGTTATACATTTCTTGCATCATTCTTAAATATTAATCGTCTCACTTACACTCTGTTATTCTGAAACCACTCGGCTCAAGTTTCTTGACTCAATATATTTATGCAATGCCTTTCTGGGTTGCTTCCGACTTATTTTTTCATTATATATTTTATTTTTCCATCTATTTGCTCTAGATATCCAATCTTCCTTCGGCCATGCATTCTTTCTAATCTCCTTGTACGCAATACGGTCCAACATGGTTAAGCAACACTTAGAAAACATATTTAATTCTTAAATATTTCTATTTTTGAAATTGTTCATCAATAGCGGGATTCCATTCTGGTGATTAAATAAAACAAATTCAAAATCTCTTCACTAATTATTATTTGGACTGAACCGGTATTATTTAATTATTTAAAATCTTATAAATGCAATTAACAATAAAAAATATATTGTTTTACAAAAATATACAAATACCGTAGTTTAAGTAATGTTTGTACAAGTCTGAGGATGAATAACTGGTTGAAACTGGAAATCTTAATAATAAATTGTGGAAAAAAGTTTTAAATTTGTCTTATTAAATCATTATTTTATTTTCAGATACGCCTATGGGGCTATATTATGTTTCATAAGATGGTCATAATAATAAATCACTAGTTGCATAAAATAATGACTTACGAGTATATTACAATGGTTTACAATATGGTTTATATTAATGACTATACCTCTTCTAAAAATACTAATGTTAATTTATTGCATTGTAATATATCTAGGAACTTATTTATGTTTTTGTGTCCTAATCATTTACTCCGTGTTCTTTCTATGTTACTGTTATTTTATATTATCTATTGCACAGTTATGTAAAAGCTCATAACGGCGTATATCATTAAATAAATATAGATAAACAAAATCAAAATTTATCAGACATACTTTTGTTAAGGTGTGTTTTAAATCGATTTTGCCATGTCAAAAATGTCGATATCTTTTGGAAATTCGTGTACTAAAGTATTTGATTGAGGAGTTGACGAGCTTGCTTAATAATTTGTATGTGAACGGTGACATTGAAAAGGGATAGTTTGTCTTGTGTTTCTGGAAGGTATTCTTATGTTGAGAGGTTTACAACAGTCGAGCTCCGAATTAACAATTTATAAAAATAATCATAGGCCATCTATCTTTGATCCTCAAAAATATGTATTTTTAAGGAATTTGAAAATGGATCTTATTTTCATATTTTCTCTGTCTACTGCATTCAGTGCTCTATCAATAGGTTTTTTTTGCATTCATCCTTCTGTCAATATTTTTATTAGCTTTTCCATCATTCAGGTATACTTCTCAAAGTAGTACACAGGGTGGATTTACATGATTCTTTATATATATGTTCAACTGGGTTTTTACGTTAAAAACCTTATTGGTTGGCCAATACCTTTTTCCTTTTTACAGTTGATATGTTACAGTCTTACAAATCGGTGGTGCCGTAGAGCACAGGGAGTTGGGAAATTTGACCCAACTCAATTATATAAGTGGCATTACACATGCGCGCGTGGGGCGACTTAAGCCACATCGTGGACCCTTGTTCTCTGTCAATGAAATAAACCCTTGTTAACGTCACCCGGGCAGTGTCCCGTGCTTAAACCACAGTTTAACCTGATAGATATGAACGATTTAGGACAAAAACTATGCGGTTATAGTTTCTAAGATGAGTTCTATAATAATTTTTCGTTTATTAACTTTATATAAATAGCTCAATAGAGTGGTTTTCAAACTAGTATCTGCAATAAAGTGTTTTTTGAGTTTGGCAACCTGTTTTTAGGTATTTGAAATATCACACAGAATGTCTGTATCCTTGTGTATGCAACATACGCTAAAATAAAAAGGCACATTTCAAATATATAAAACAAGCTGAGATTTATGCGTATAAAAAAAGTTTCATTTAATAATATTTATAGAAATGAAAAAAATACTTTGTATAAGACCACGGATATTATTTTAATTATTATGACCGACCGGTTTCGCTTAGTTTAGGCATCATCAGGGTACAACATTAAACTAAACAAAAACAAAAAAACAAATGGGTTAAATATATACCATATATTTAGATATACATACAGGGGGAGAACAAATTATAAAATAAAATAACAAAACAAAAAATATAGAATAACATTCAAATTATAACAACGGAACAGAGAGAAAGAGAAAGAGAAAGATAATATAAATTCAAAGAGGCAAAACATTGACTGAGAAGGTGGTCCAAGAATAATGAGAAATTTTATTTTACTTGAAATATACCTAATATTGGACTATTGGACAAATTAACCTGATTATTAAGAATTTGACTTTTAATTTTAATGGCTTTCTTTATTTCTAGTGCTTCTGGATTATTTAATCTGATGCCATGATCATTTTTGTGGAGAGTGTGAGTACCGGTGCTTTTATTAAAGGTATGATCTTTATCAATACAATGATTGGCGAATTCAGAAAAACCGTGTTTATTTAAACATTTTAGATGTTCTTTGATTCTAATAATAAATTATTAAATTATTTATGATAACTTCTGAACCGATAACCAGCAGGACTGTTCACAAACATCTTTTTTTAGTTTTACTACATATAGGTAACATCTGAGACTCGCATATGAAATCTACCTGCATCATAAGTCACTATGGAGACCATTTGTTCGGGAAACGTGTTCAAATTACACATCGAGCAGTATCATAATTTGGACATGGTTTTTTTTACATTTGCTTCTTTATTTTACGTTAATACTCGCCAAGAGTTTTAACTTAAGTCCAGCCCCAGTGGCACTATGTACCCCTGATTGGGGTCTACTGTAAGTTTGAGGGTGGTGTGAAAGAGAAGGAAATGGGGAAGAGGACTGTTAGGAAGTACCTGGCTATTCAAATCTGGTCACAAAATACGGCTAAAGGCATTTCAAGCAACGTTTTGGTTCTGAATGGAGGTTGTCGATGTAAACAAATAAGCAAAAGTTGACTTAGATTATACTTTATTAGTAATCATTTATTTTTCTCTATTAATTATTTTTTTGCAAATATTATTTAAAAATGCAGCGTGATGGGGAATGAAATTAAGAAAATTATTGAGGGAAACAAATATTATAATTTAATCAATAAAAATAAAATGTCACGATTAGAGGCTTGTTTTATTACAAATAATATCGAATTTAATGAATGGAAACCTTCAGACGCACGGCCTATTTACGAATAGGTGCCATAAAAAACCTTTAGAAAATCCACTTGAGATTTTTCAATTCAATCCGCGTGTACAAAGTCTTCTTTGAAAAACGAGATTCATCCTCGAGATCTTATACCATTGACGTCTTCTAATTCAATGTCCCATCACACCCCCCTAGCACACCCCTCACGTCACCTCACCATCCCTAACTTCTCCATCCCACCCTCCAAAGACATCCAACTACTCTTCATACTGATTGACATCCTCCACCATTCTGAATTTCTAGTGAGTTAAGCATAAATACGTAGACGCGAATTATTGTTATTAACGTCAAATTTATTTGCGTTTCATTCGTTAAGTACAATTCCAACAGTCAATTACCGAGTGACAGTTATTGAGATACATCGTTCAAATTAATTATAAAGTTTTGTGAGTTTTTTTATAACGTAAACAAGTAGAGAAATGCTTCATCGTGAAAATGGCGTAAATATTCGTACATTTTATAAATCGTGAATGGATTAATTGTACTCCAATTCAACTACAAAATGATTGATCGGTTTAATTTAATCTAATTGAAAATTGAAATTCAGCTAAGTACCCTTTTAATCTAGTGAGAGCTTTTACATCTACTAAAACAAAATATGTCACCATTTTCATAAGTCACATATTTTTTTGCCCATAGCATTTTCGATTTTTTGTTATTTATCTTTTTGAATACCTAAAAAAATGGTTTCACCAGCTTGCTTCGTTATAGAAAAAACAAAACGTCTGAACAATAAATGAATACATATATTATTAAAACTGGAATTAATTTTAAAAAATTAATGCTTATTTATTCTTAAATATTCAAATAATATTAATAATAGAGTAGAGGTTCCGAGTTCGTGTCTCGGTTATGACCTTTGTTCTTTTAAGTTTCTGGCTTTTTTTTTTTGGTTTGTATCGTGTTTTAGATTATTAATATAATATACATTTACTATTCTTTATTGATTGATTATTTATTTTAATTTATACATATACAACCAAAAAAATTAATACTTCATACTGTCCTTATTTTTATTTGAATGGCATATAGATAAGTATCTTTTTCAAAAATGTAGTCGATCTTTTTGTCAAACATCCTTTAAAAATATTTGTTTTTAATTTTGCATTGATTTAAACCATTTAAGACAACATTATTGTAGCACTTACGCTAACATTACTTTCGCAGAATACATTAAATATTAATTACTTCAAACCAATTGTTAAGAAGAGAGCTCACTTAAGCCGAAAATTTCGTAATTGGATACAAATTTCACCAATGTTTACAAATTATTCACACTCAGAAAGAGGCTACTACTTTATTTATAAGTTAGTTCAACCAGCTACACAGCTACATATTAAGCACGTTGAAACAAAGCGTTGATTCATGCAAATCGTGAGATTAAAAACAATAGTATTCAAATGGCCTCTCCAAACATAGAGCTTCCATAATAAATAAGCACGTAGAGTGATCCTGAAGATTTTATCTCAACGGCTGCTGGGGGTATACTCTCGCAGAGATTATCAACTAGTTGAAAGCGAGCATTTCTTATTTGTGCAACATAACGTTTTTCTGACGTTTTTCATATCGCATAGAATGCACCATTACGAGTGCAATAAAGAATATTAAAAGTTTGAATAAGGAGTGAAATCAATAGGTGAAAAAGAAATCAAGAGTTGCCTGTAATAGTTTTTTTTTTTGAGCTATCATACAATGTTACACAAAAATAGACCTATAAAATTCTATATTCATGGCAATTAGTTGAAAAACGTATTCAATCCTCAAAACGTAAGTAATTATTTAAATATTTGAAAATACAATGAGGTCTATTACTGATCATCAGGTTAAACTCTTTACGTTAGTAGACATTGTACTTTCACTGGTGAAAGCGATGTTCTGAAGTAGAGTAATCAATTTCTAACCCCGTTTTCGAATGGTCGGATGCAACACATTATTGTAATTCTTGTGTTTAATAGCAGAATGAACCCCAACAATAATCTAATTGAAAAAAGAAATGAAAAAAAAAACACGAAAGGCATATCGTCAAATGCTGAGAATAAACTGCACTGAAGAGTAACCAAACTTACAAGATGTCGAAGGGTAAGTAATTAAGTAAAAAGTTGCAAGCTACTGTCCTTTTGATTTGATAAGAAATACAAAAAACTTGATATAAATAAATGATACATTAATTCTCTTTTTGACATTCTTAATTACTGGACAACTGTATTTTGTAAAGCTTTGATAGTGAGTTCAATATTTTTCGATTAAAAAGTAGTTACTGTAAGTCACTGATCGTTTAATCTCAAAGTTAGTGTTGCCAGTATCAGACTCCTGTTACACTAACCAAATGTTATTAGTTTGTGTGACAGAAGTCCTCCTAGGTAACTACCAACCTACAACTGTGTATACATAGTGCTGAATTAAAACTTACTCAATCGCTGAACAAAACATTGTAAATTATCCTCAAGCAACTGTTATTAAAACTGAATTATCAAAAACGGCGATTATTTTTTAACGACCCTCGTAGTCGAGTGGTTAAGTTCATCGACTGCGAAACCAGAATTTGCAGGTTCAAAACGCTGCGTGATAGATAGTTTCAGTTTCCATTGATGAATGACCACCATTCTAAAACTAAGCGTTGCTTGGAATGTACTCTTTGAAATGTTGTTCTTCACTATATCCATTCCTTTACTACTCCTTTCAACCTCATAGCATACCCAAATTGAGGATTCCATAGTTCCACTGACTTCAGACAGTCGGAAGCAGTTGAGACTCTTTTACAGTATTCATATAAAAAAAATTATTTAAAAAACTTTTGACAACAAGGTTGCAGGCCGCTGGCCACTGACGAGTCTGACGCACTGGCCTGATGAATATTCAATAAGTCGTCGGGATCGACAACTTTTAGCACTCTGTACAAGTGAAACCATTGCCTCCGGTACACAAACCTTATAGAAACACTTTGTTCTAAATGCGTATATCGGTGGCTCAGTTCGAAACAAAAAGTAACCCAATTTATTAAATAAAATTGTTTTTAATTGAACGATACATTTATGGTACCCTCGAGCAAAAACTTTTCGTGATCATTTTAGCCGGTATGCTTTATGAAAAACACATGTATGGTACATTAATCAGATGTTTTATGGCGCCCTATTAAAATTTCGTATTAATCGAAATTCAATTGTCACACTGTCTCATAGCCATTTGGCAGATATACAACGTAAATCAAACTTTAAAAGCTATTTCTATTTGTTAATGGCAAAAAATATTTCTTCATAATGATAATAAAAATGGCTCGTACACTATTTTTAATATTTACAATAATATTTCTGAAATTTTCGGTTTTACCAACACACAATTTTTTTTAGTTTTTTTTTATTTTTATTTTAGTTATTTGTACATCAAAATTTACAAAGTAACTAATTATAACTCATATACTATTTGACATAATAAAAATAACTTATACACTATTTGATACTACGTACTGATGTCTTTTATATGGTTCCTACAAGCTATTTTAAATTTATTAATTGTTTTTTTTTTTTTTGTTTCCGGCAGCGCATTATAACATTTCATTTCTTTATAAAGTAAACTGTTTTGTATATTGGATTTATTATTTTTTGGTAGTCTGATTTCTTTGCATATCCTTGTATTATGGTGTATATCTACGTTGTAAATAATTTTGTTGGAAAAATATTTATTTTATTTTAGCTACTTTTATTTTATTTTAGTTACTTTTGAGTATCCATTTCACCTTAGTATAATTCTCATAGCTCTATTTTGAACAAATTGTAACTTGTTTTGTTCTCCGTCGTTACACAAGGAAAAAATCGTTGAAATCGTTGAACAGTTATAAAAATGTGAAGCATTAATGGACAAGTAAATTAAAATTGTGTGTGTGTTTTTTTTTTAATTTGACGAATTCTCCCCAAAAAAGGTATCTTCTTCCCAATTTTCTGCTGTATAAAGTATATATTATTCTAAGTTAAAGCACTAAGAAACTTTCGTAAACAAGTCATGTAGTGAGTCAATTACATTTTGAAAGAGTAACTACTTACTCCATGAGTCTGTGGGCTTTGAGCATTGAAATTGATATCATACTTTCAATTAAAACTTTTCTAAATAATTTCGTATTTTTTTTACCAAACCAGATGTTGATTGAAAACATTCGATATAGTAATATATTCTAGGTTTAATACTTTATTCGTTATTTAAGAAGTGAGATTTGCTTAGATTTTCAAGTTTTACAGTTTTTAAATGAACTATCGATATTTATCCTTGTGTAGCAAAAGGATCTATCTGCAAAAAATCTTGGTGATTTTTAAAACAAAAAACGGCGGATTGATTGAAATAGTGACATTGTGCAACGATGATAAATCAGAAACATCAGGTTAAATGAGCATGAATTCTAAATGAAATATCCCGCAAATTTCTCAATTGCAACCTTATTTTTGTTAGTCAGCGATTACATACCTAGACCCAGCCCTGTGTACCTTTGTTACAAACACCCTGCGACCTTTCTGTGTAGGAACTGAGGGGTGGGTCCCGCGTCCCGTCGCTATCAACACTGAATAGATAATTTAGCAAGTGATCTATTTAGTAGGCAAATCAAGTGGGATTTAATGGTTTACTTTTGACAGCGTAGCAGGCTCTGTCCCTAAACTTTCATTATTAGTTATCAGTTAAATAGTTATGGCCCGGCGTAGAGCTTCATGAAATAAGGATTTCAATGGAATAAATTATTTTATCGTTGAATGAATTATCAAAGTTGGAGAAGAAATAAAAGGAAAATTTCAGTCGTAAATATTAACCACTTAATGGTTTGACGCGTTTCTGAAACGGATTTGAATTTATAACAAACACACGGGCATTAAAACGATTCTTTCCTTAAGATAATTATTTTTAGCACTAATTGAAATGATTTTAAAACGCAGACATGTTCTTTACAGTGTCAAAATATTACGAGTATTTTTTTTTAAGGTTTGACAATTATAAACCAGCGAGATTTTTTCCAATATTTATGCATATTTTTTAAATTCTATTTTTAATGAAGATTACATATTTTTATTCTATTGTTTTCTCATTGTTGTGTTATTTTATTTTATATTTTATTCTCTCTCTGTATGTACATACAACCGCACACTTATATTTTTTGTTTAGTTTAATTTTTTACCCTGATGATGATGCTTAGGCAAAGCGAAGCCGGCCGGTCATAAAAATTAAAATAATATCCTTGATTTTATTCATGTCTTTAAATATGTAAAACCACAAAGTGATTGCCTTCTACGAAAATATAGGATTAATTATTTATATATTTTTTAATAATATTGTAGCTTAAGTAAAAAAAATGTATTCCTCCATCGTGAGAAAATCCAATTAATGAAATAGACTCGCCAAACCACCATGGGAAATAAATAGCTTCATGTCGTCACACTACAGAGAAAATGCTACAAAAATGTTTTTATCTACCCAAACTTTTGATTAAAATTGCAGAAAAGTGAAACCAACAAAACCAGGAAAAGAATTAGTATGCTTGAATAAATACTTGTCTTCTAGCCGAAAAGCAAAGAAATTTTATATTTGAACTGGATTGCCATTATCATACAAATTTGAAGTGATATATTCCTACGTATGGTTTTCAAACATGTGATTTAATGAATTAGCAAAAAAAGCGCTTCCAGGCCTTGTGTTTCACATTGCAGTTAAAACCTAAGGATCCCGTATTTTTCAAAGTAAAAAATACAAAGGCTGGTAACTCGTTGCTTATGCGGGTTAACCATTAAGCTTTAAAAAAACAAGTACAGGGGGGCGTTATCATAATTTTGATATGGGAATTATACTATTCCTGTGGTTGTAATGTTTTACACAATGCTTTCAAGTATACTTTTTGAAACCCTGGGGGCGCTGAAAAGATTCAGGGGGCGGTGGTGGTTTCAGGTGAAACAGAGGGGCATTGTAGGGCTGCTTGAAGGTGACAAGGATCAACGTTTCTTTCACTTGATCATAGCGATAATCATACGAATTAAATATTTAAATCTAATATATGATTCAAACATGCCATACGTTTTTGGAAAATTAGCAATTTGTTTGTTTTAGAACTGATCATTTTTCAAGCCAGAAATTGAATTAAAAATTCTCGGTGAAGGTAAGTACTAATAAATCTAGCAAACTTATCTTAACCTAAAACAACATGGCCGGAGTAAAATTTTCACTCCTTTACCATAACGGTAGTAAAAAAATATAACAACGCTTATTAAATCGTTATAAATAGGTATAAATAAGAAGTTAATTGCTCTGACATGACAATTATCTGGTATAGTTACCCATTAGGTCCCAAAAAATCTAAAGTCAAACCCTTTATCGGTTTATTTATTTGCGAAGCAAGTTGATATTCACAACAACGTTTCAACAGTTTCTGCCTTCATCCCCTGCTCGATTCAGGTTCAAGTTTCAGGCGGGTGAATTCCCCGGTGGGCCATTTGATATGCGAGAAAGGTGCAGTGTAATGTTATTACAGGCGACGTATACCCACATACCTTCGCCTTGTTACATATTCCACTTCTTCTCTGAGGGTTTCTACTACTGACAATGCAGAGACGAATCATTTTTTACTTCTGAAATTCTGGTAATGACGGGAATAATTGATTCAACAAAAAAAAATATGTTAACCATTTTACAAAAATTATTTTCAAAACAACTGGTATTTTGAATAATTCAGATTTGCTTAAAGTATTTTTTTTACAATTTTTCAACATTTAAAGTCGTCGACATTTTTTAAACACCATATCAATAATTCGAATAAAAGTTGGATATTTCAAAGCTCCGTGACTCTTTATGAATATGAAAATATGAGTTGTTAGAAAGGCCAGAGAACACTGCACGTGAGATTTTGGAACCACTTATGAGACAAACATATAGAGTTTAGAGTAAATTTATCGTTCGTATAATATCTATTGAATCGTTCGGTGAGTAATTCGCAAGATTTTTTTTGTTTGGTTTGACAACATGCTTCTATACTTTAACCATTTTTAACTTATTCATTTAAATGTATTATAATCGATTATTTAACAAACAAAACAATTAGATGCACAGAATAATTAAACATATTGATATCTCGATTGTGCCGATTTGTGTTATTTAACATCATTCAACTGATTTTCCATTGTAGACCAATGGAAAAAACATCCATCAGTTTTCTCAGTTAAAATAACATATTATCGTAATACGACCTCTATAACGATGGCCTCTTTAAGAAGAAAACCCATTAATATACGAGATGGTAAAGTAATTTTCTCGCAAGAGAAATGATCATACAGTTTTCTGGATATTATAATTTGTCTCTTTGACGTTAAGCTATTACACTTACACCACAAATCTCCTCAATATAATATGTATCCAACGTACGAGTATGTGTATAAATACCTGTTAAGTAAGCTAAGTTTGCAGAACTAAACATTGGATAACCGGGTAGTAGATATGAGTGTCCGACTCAAAGACGTAAACATCTCAGGGACTTACCAACTCATTTGTATTATTCTCATTATTTAATCTCGCCAAAGCAGGCGCTCATTCCGACCCTGGCGATAAAGCGTTTCTCCCCGCTTCGGTCGGAGGTTTCCCATAAATCCTTTGCAGAGCAGTCGCTGGGTTGGGAATGTGGCCAGCGCAGTACCGGGCGCGAGTTTAAAGAGGCGTGAGGAATTTACTTCGACGTTAATTTATCTCTCGATACAAGAACGAGGTGGTTTGACGCCAAATACGTTATTTAAGTGATGATAACCAAAAAAAAAGATCTATTCGTGTTATTATCTCATTCTGAAATAGTTTCATGTAAATACAGGTTAGTAGCCGAGTGATTCGAAACGTCGGGTACGCACTCAAACGTCACTGATTTTAAATATTGGATCGATATGTCTCTATCATAGTATAAGCAAACTTATCCGCTTATAATGGAAGTAAGAGAAATTAAATATTTTCAGGTTATTTGTAACACGGGAATGTAAAAAAAAAAATAATTTAGTGAAAACGAAATAAAAGCTTTGTTTAAGACTTTATTCTAATTTTCATGACCAACCGGTATAAAAATTAAAATTTAATATTTGGTCTGATACAAAGTTATTATTTAATTTTCATTAAATTCGTCAAACCACAAAGTGATTGCTTTTTATAAAAAATTAAATATTATTTTATCTTTCTAACTGTAAAATGGATTAAAAATGTTGTAAAAATTGTACAGAACCTACTAATATTTACCTTAAATAATTTTTATATTATTTATTTTTTTAGACCAGGGAATTCGTCAGAATAAAACGTCTTTTCAGAAATTCAACAACAAAAAATCACAAAATCTGCTCAAGATTCTTCACAAGAAGAAAAAGTGCCAATTGTTTTACTTAATAAATTATACGACCGGTAATTTAATTTATTTACTTTAAACCAGCGAATTAATCAGAATTAAAACGTCTTTTTTTAAATTTAGAAAACAACAAAAAAAACAAATATTCTCTCAAAATTCTTCAAGAAGAAAGCAAGCCTTACGTTTTAATTTAGTAAATGATAAAACGGTAATTTAAAAGCTGTTTATGGCCATATTTAATTTTAACTTTTGTGATTTAGTATTGTATTGCTTACAATATTTTTCAGTACTAAACGGTTCCAATTTAATACGTAAGTTAATTTTTTTTTTGCACAAACTGCACTTATTCATATTTTGAAGATATTATGCAGAAGTAACGGTAGAAAATAAACATTTTTGTTCCATTATAACACACACTGCAGCTTTCTTAAAACAAATCAGTATACACACAAAGTCTCACCAAGAACTTAGCGCTAGTGCTCTCTCCGGGCGATTCTTGCTTTGGGCTCCTCCTGGAGGGCCGCTTTAACTCTCTTTGTTTTCCTAAAGGGTTAATTTAATGAGTAAACTCACGAACGGCGAAGAGGAGAGGGTGGGGCGAAATTGAGCTTTTGTTGTTCGAAACGGGAAAGAAACGCTTGGAATTCACTTTTTCTTCTTTCTGCTCACTATTGTAGTTTGTGGATCCGATGAGCTTTTACATGATTGTTAGTATGAGCTGGCTTGTACACAGAATCACTGAAAGATTTTGAAAATTACAGTATGCATGAATCCATTTCATTAAAAATAAAATAATACACACAAATTACTAATAATAAATTGATGCCGCACAAGAGTCTCAACTAATTTCAATCGTATGGAGCCAGTGGGACTATGGCATCCCTAATTGGGGTATATTGTGAGGCTGAAGGAAGCGGGGAGGGCAAGGAGATGGGGAAGAGCGAGTTAAGTAAATACCTGGCTATTAAGATCTGGTCACCAAACACGGCTTAAGCCAATGCAAGCAACGTTTGGATTCAGAATGTTGGTCATTCACCAGAGTATCTACCACTCTGCGAACCTAACCTAAAAAAAGATAGATTGCCCCTAAAAATGGGAGAATACCAAAAGATAATGTAGTTAGAAAAATGATTAAGGTTTCCAGTGAAAACAATTTTTAATTAGTAAACTTATTAAATCTAATGAAATGCATACTAGAATTTTAGGTAATATGTTCAAAAATACTTTTACCGGTTTTTAAAGTACACATTTTACTAACATTTTAGTATGTTTTTAATAGGATTTAAAAGGTAACGAGTTAAAAAAAAATTAATTGGAAACCTCAGACATTTTTTTAACTACCCATAGAAAATTTACACATTTATGATTTATAGTATTGTTTGTATTAAAATGCTAAAAAGTAATGTTTAGCGTCATTCTTGAGTGCTGACCTTTAATAAAAACTTTTTAAAATAAAATTAATAGGTTGATTGGAAGAAATTTCTCTCAAATAAATATATTATAATAATAATAATAATAATAATATTTGGATAATTTGTATAGCGCCGTTTTTGAAAAATCACCTCAAGGGCGCTGCCTATAATAAAGTTTATATAAATATACAGCATATTATGCATTATTATGTGTGCTATGTATTATACAGTGAAAATAAATCAGACTGTTTACTGCCTAAAGTTTACATTATAATTATTATATTATAATAAGACAAAAGATTTGAGTGCGACAAAAATCATACTTCGTTGTTGAATCATCAAAGTTATTATTCATAATATATTTTTTTTTTAAATTGACTTTGTGATAATTTTTATCAAATATAAAAACACGACAGCGTGACGCATACAAGGTATATAACGCAAAGAATATATTTTAACAACTTATACGTAATTTTTATTGTGTATGTTGAATATTTTTTAAGAAAATTTTCCAAGGCTTCCTACGAAAAAGTTGAAGAAAATTCTCGCTCCAAATCTTTCGCAACAAAAAAATAGAAAAAGGAAGTGCCTTATTATGTTGAGTCGGGCAACACGTTCTGAGAAATTTTAGCTTCAGAAGGCATTAAATAAAAAAAAAGCATTTTTTTATACAGAGGTAAAAGTTATTTTAGAAAATGTAACGGATTTCTGGAAATCATATTACGAGTATAGTTAAATATTTTGGTCTCTTCTACGTCTACATCTATATGTCTTAGGTTCTGGTAGATAAAGTCTAAATTCTAAGTCACTAGTCATAAGTTTTAGTCACAAGTCTAAATTTTAAGTCACTAATCATAAGTTTTAGCTGTAAGTACATAGTAATAAGTTATAATTTATTTGTCACTAATTATTGTTCTTATTAAGCTGTAGGTCATGTTGATTATGATGCAAAGGGCCCTTGAGGTGATATTTATTTCGCGAAAACGGCGATATAGAAATCAGCCAACTACTATTATAAATAACTTCACACAAATCATTATAAGTTAGCATGATATATTACGGTCTTTTTTTGCTTTCTTGTAATATAGAACTTCACGTGATTGTATATTTTTGTTTTACAAATGGTTTGGCAGGGTTTATATCAGAAAGATTCGTGTTTCAACTCCAATAGTACTAAAATAGGATGCGTATCTGAAATAGTTGTTACATGGAAATTTAATTTAACATTAGCTTCTGCTAGAATGAACAACTAATTTCTTGGAGTTGATCGTTCTGCTCTCCTGGCTTCAAAAACGGCTGATTGTTCATATGAAACCGGGCAGAAAATACAGCATCTCCTCATTAAAAATACACTCAAATTTCATAAGTCGAAGAAATTAATACCGAGATAGAAATAATAATAAAAGCTGCTCTTCATTTAGCATAATATTACGAAAATATATTCCATGTGAAGTACAAGTGCGTGTAAGCTAAACCTTACACGTGTTGAAATGTAATAAGTCGAGTATTGTATGTTTTCTCTCAGAGTTAAGCACTCATTAAATTTCGGTTTGCCTAATGAAAAACACTAGGTGCATGTTCCGCCGTATATTTTACGTTTCACCTACGAGTTATCTTAAATTAAATTGTGGGAATATTATAATATATCCCGTTCCTCCACCTACGAGCATTTAGTATAATTTTATGATGAGTGCTTGGAAGAAAATCCTTCCCGTAGTTCAATCATATTATTTGGGTGCTTTATGTCTCCAAGAATATTAAGGTATGTCATCGCATGTCTTTAAAATGTAAAGCATTAATCAGATAAAATGAAAGAGCGAAAACTTTTGAAGTGCGATCGTAATTATCATCAGGTCGCACAGGTTTTTCTCATGAGCTACGAAGCTTTGAAATATCCATTTATCTGTCAAAATAAATAAGAGAAGACATCGTATTCTTTATGCCATATATCTATGGCTTGATGCCAAGAAACTGTATCTCTACTTTTGGCGAAAATGAGTTATGAGCTAGACTCTACCGAGGAGAACCCAAATTTCCATGTTTGAAAACATGGATTTTCTAACCAACACCATTCCAAAGATGTTTCCATATTTCAACTTGTTAAAATAAAATTAACGAATAAATTCAAAATCTCTATTTGTTTTTCGGGAAAAAAATAAATTTATGGAGATACAATATCTTGGCCTTAAAGCCATCGACGGCCTCCATGGTCGAGTGGTAAGACGCTCGACTACGAATCCAAAGGTCGCGGGTTCGAACCTGGCGTGCGCCAATAACTTTTATTGATTAATATGTGTCATAACACATTTAATTCATACAAAAATAAAATAAAGTATATTTGCGGCACGTTCCAGAGTGGTAAATACTCTAAGTATCGCCCTGGTGAAAGACCACCATTCAGAATCGAAACGTTGCTTGAAATGGCTTTAGTCGTGTTTGGTGACCAGATCTGAATAGCTAGGTACTTATCAATCTTCCTATTCCCTATCTCCTTCTCCCCTCCGCACTACCTTCAGCCTCACAACGTACCCCATTTGGGGATGCTATAGTCTCACTGGCTCTAGACGGTTTGGAGCAGTTGAGACTCTTGTGCGGTATTCATATTAAAAAAACGATATTTCAATTTATTTTTAAGAACAAAAATCTAAATACTATAACACGAAAGGTTAAATCTATTTACTTCATTATTTATCTAGATAACAAATATTACGATGGTTTTTACTGTGTTTGTCTCACTGGGAAGAGTTCCCACATCAATGACGTACATTGTTAGTTTGTTTACAAGTGGTAACACTGATTTGCTTTGATTTGTGGTTTTATAGAATTTTAATTGTCGCTTTGGAATCAAACAAATAAACAATGATTTGAAAAAACACCTATTACTGATAATAATCATGATTGGCTTATTTTTATAGCACCGTTTCCTTAAAATAAAATCACCTCGAGGGCCCTTTACAATTTATTTCACGTAACCTACAACTGTTTTTTTTTTTAATAAATTATAACTTGTAACTGTAGACTTACAGCTAAGGCTTTTGATAAGCAACACGTCAAAACCGAAAACCAAACGACTTTATAAAGAATTTTCATTTGAAAATATGAACATTCTACAAAATTATATAAAAAAGTAAGACACCACCTAATTTTTCTTAAAATTAATTTCTTAAGAGCAGAAAAGGTCAAATTGGTACTATCTACTTACCTGCCTTTGCCTAGACCCTAGTATAATATCATTATTTAATGGAATTTTGTTTGCAAGATCTCGTTATGGAAAAAGCTCTCCAATCATAATTGCAGAATGTAGCGGAAGCTCTTTAGAAAAAATGATAATA
Organism: Drusus annulatus; assembly: GCA_022651775.1. NCBI lineage: Eukaryota > Metazoa > Arthropoda > Insecta > Trichoptera > Limnephilidae > Drusus > Drusus annulatus. Next base: position 220,154 of record JAGWCC010000637.1, read on the forward strand.
AACACATTTTTGTTAGAATGCCATAAAAAACTCATAAAATCATAATTCAAACAGTGACTTCTTGTAATACAGTCTTCGGATCAACGGAAGCATGGTTGTTTTGGTTACAAAGAAATTAAAAAATACTAGGTACATAATAATAATTCAAGTTTAAAAGTTAATATGAAAATTATAACCTAATTAGACTGGAGCCAATTGAGTTACCAAAACCACTATTCTTGTTTATGAGTGATTGTTTGTTAGTGATTGAACCATTCATGTTTAACTGCCGAACCGACTGCACAGATAAGATTATGAATCTGTAGACATTCGCCGCCTTGTTATATCTTCCTGCCTCTTAGATGGAACAACTGAACTTCCAATCCCTAGATGTGTGATCTATACCGATTTGAAAGAAAACTGATGTCGTCAATTTCCATAGGACCTCCTAAGCCCTAGACAGACCAACGAATTTGATTATGTATTTAAGAAAGTATTTCGATATTTGAAAAGGTTACATTAGTTTCACCCGATGTAAGATAAAACTGACCCTACTTTGGGAATAAAAACACACCAAATAAACATTTCTATCAGTTTCATTACCTGAAGTCAAGAGGGTTAACAACTTTACTACATATCTTTATCAGTGATAGTTTGTAATTGATTAAATAGTTAGAATGATTAATGGTAAAGGGACGCCCCACGCTGCACAGAAAAGATTGTAACTTGTACCATACTTCTCTGCCTCTCAGATATGACAAGTATTTCCAAGGAAAACATATCATCGCCGGAAAGGCAAAAGGGCTGAAGCGTCATTTTGGGAAGCTTACACCAGAACACTTTAAAGTTTTTTTTGTTTTACAATAAAATTTATTAGTCGTCAGAATCTGGTTGGATTTTAAAAAAAAAGTTAACTCAGGCAATTGCTCTCACTGAGTTACCTGAAGCGATAAAAAGCTTAAAAAAAGGTCACAAACTTAGGTCGCTTGAGTCAAGCCTTCTCCCAAATGATAAATATATTTTAGATGGCTGAAGGACCACCAAGTCTTCACATTCAAATGAGAGTCAGAGCTTTCGATGCAAAGAAACTGATCAAAACCGCATGTTTCACTCATTTTTTACCAAAGTGTCGCTTAAGCCTTTTTGCCTTTCCAGCGACGATGTGATGGCTTCTGTGGTCGAGTAATCGAGTCAACCACGAATCCAGAGGTCTCGGGTTCAAACCCTTATGTTGAAATATATTATATTTGATTAATTTTTTGTTAACATTTTTTTTCATTTTATATATATAGTATGTTTACGGAACCGTTCCAGGGTAAAATATACTTTCAGCATCACCCTGGTGAAAGACAACCATTTAGAATTAAAACGTTTCTTGAAATGGGGGAAAAACAAAAAATAAAATTAAACAATAACATTTTCGCTTTCTCTTTAGAAACAGCAAGAATACAATGTAATTTGAATCAATTTGTTAATGTTTTCCGAAATATGAGCACGCAAAACAAACATTCTTGTATATCTTAATTTGCACACAAAACTTATATTTGTTTAATTTATTTATCAAATCCCGGGAGCTTTCTCCGCCTAATCGCCACATGGTGGGGGGGGGGGTTGCGACGCTCGATTACACCCCACACTAGGCAAAGTCACAAGAGACAGGCGCTTTATTATTCTACATTCTCAATACTGTTGTAAGAACTAGGGGCGCAATACGCAAAGTCTTCTTTTCTATGCAAATCATTAAAAGTAATGCATTCCAATATTTATTCATAGTGAAACACAATAACTTCGTACATCATCAACCATTATCATTACCATTTTAAGAAATTCTAAGTAATTGGGTTTCCATTATCAATTTACATCACAATGTTACTACATTCCAAAATATAATATGTGGGACGCTCGGCTAGTAGTCGGACAAACAGAGTACAAAACTCAGGACTGGTGACCGACTTACTCCCTTTTCAGGCTTTTTTTTTTATGAAATAATATTTTAGAGATTTTAACAATATTTTTCAGAAATTGTTTTCCATTAAAAAATGCAAAACTATTGTTATTATATTGAACTAGTATTATTAAACTGACAGTTAATTTATTTTTACAACCAACATAACTCTTGATGAAAATTTCAGACGGAAAAGATTCCCAATCTCTCTCTTTTCGCAAGATTTCAATGTAATTATGACGTTTTTTAAAATATTTTTTTAATTTTAAAAGTTAGAGGTTGAAAATTTGAAAACGGTAAAGAAAAGTATCTTGTCAACTTCAAAATTTTCAGGATAATCTAAGGTTTGATTTGGTTTAACAAGTTTTAAGCGAGGTTGACAAATATACAAAAAAGTTAGTCATTATGAAATACAACCAGATATTAAAAAATGTTAAATATATAATGTGAAAATATATAATATCAAGCAAAGTAGTAATGCAGTAAGCTACGGCCGATTCTGCCATTGACTTAGAGCATTCACCCTGGCCGAGAGATTACGGGTTCGAATACCGATCATCTGTCAGTGGAGCAATATCGTTAGTATGTATAAAATACTGGCTCTATTGGAGTTTAGAAAAGTTAATGAAATATATTATTATTTGAATAATAAATTTAAAAGGTCGATTAACTTTGAAAATTTTGTCCACAGCCCCGTCGCGCTAATTTGTAATCTCAAGATAATATCGAACTACAAATCACAGCTTTATAAATGTACGTAATGTAATATATTATTATAAATTTTCATAAGTCTATGTGTTTCATAATACTATTCATTCCTGGGAGAAAGAGGCGACGGTTCACCGCCTAGTCATGTACTCGTACACTATGAATAGAAATGGAATAGTTCGTGAAGTTAATTTAGCAAATGTATTTTATACAGATGTGAGATTCATTTCTCAAAAAACGGTGTAATATACATTTATTATTACTACAAAGCCATTATCAAGATGATTTTTTTTCCAAATCCTCGTTAGAACATCGTACCAAGTTTTATTATTTAAAGTAGTCTAAGAAAATAATAATATTTTGAATAATAAGAAATTCATTTTCTTTGTGTCTGAAATTTTTTCCGAATAAATCATCAGCCTCTTGTTTTTTGTTTCAATTATATTTAATAGTTTTTAAAAGTTACATAATTTTCGTGGATAAAATGCGAGATTCGGGTTAGGTTAGGTTGGGTAGAATGGTACTAAAAATTATGATTTCAAGACAATCAAAATAATTGTCAAAATGCCAAGATTGAAAATAATCATGTTTTGGGTCAAATACGAGAATTTGGCTACGTAGAGTTTCCTGTTTACCTGCATCTTTGTGTACCTAATAATTAAATTGAAATTTCTAAGATTAATGGTCTGAAAACATTGCAACAAAATAATCATCGAAATTCATTTACCATCATCGTTTCGTTTATATTATTTCGTTATTCACCGGTTACAGGCAATATTGATAAATGAGTCGGGTTTCCACCCAGGTGTCAACGCTTATTATGATAGCAGTAGGAGTTTTTTTTTATTATTATTGTCAAGTTATTCGCCACCCGGAATTTTTTTTCGTCTTTAAAAATATATATGGGCAAAATGCATAACTTGGGCTGGGTTTGATTTTCAGTAGAAATTTATTGATATATTAGAATTTTGTTGAAAATTATGACATTAAAAAGTTAAAATACAAAATCACAAAAACACATCGTTTTGCCGTACGAAATTTTAGAATCACATTAATAATGACAAAAGGTCTTATTATCATAAATATTCCACTCTTTGGTGTGTGATAAATTTGAGGATATTTAGATTTAATAATGTCCAACGTAACAATCACAAGAGCAAGAAGAGACCCGTCTATTACTCCCTTACAAAAGCTGCCAACATAGATTTGCTTTTACGGAGAAGTAGTCTGCAAGTCTTTGTGTACATTGCTACAGAGAAAGCCATACGTTTTAGCATACCTGGAGCTTTAATTTTCCGGTTACATGGCAAACCTGCTATTTGAGTTTTGATGCACGCTGTAAAAGGATCTCGCCTCAATTTAGTATGAGTGATATTTTAATAATTTTATTAATCAGCTGTTTCAATGGTTTTAATTTCAATTGAAATGGAGTTCTACAAATTTAACACAAAAAACTTTAAATATATGAGAAATAATTAAAGCTTTTAATATTTAACCCTTATCACTCGAGAGGCGCCGCTACGGCGCCATATAAAATTTTAATTCCACTCGTTAGCCGCCGCAGCGGCGCCATGAACAATAATCGTACATTTTATTGTTTAAAAAATCCAAGGGTGCACGGACAGGTTTCTTCATGTTTACAGTTAGTTGCGTCTAGTACCTGCTACTGAATGCTTGTGTATTGTGCTACATTTTTTTTGTTTTTAACAATTAATACGCAGTTATTTATTCAAATTTTTTTTACTCCATAGTAAATATGTATGAAGACGAAATTAGTGATGATGACTTTGTTTTTGGAAAGTGACTGTACCGGCGATATTTCAATGCAACATGACAGTTCAGATAGTGAAGAGAAGAAAAAAATGCGTGTTTTGGACACAAGTAGCAATTCAAGTGCTTTCGACGTAGATATACAAGAGGAAGATGTCAATGGTGGCGCAAACTTTTTTTTGGGGATGGAGATATGTTCCATAAATTCGTATATCTTGTATAAATCCATAAAAAAGAAAAATAACGAAAAACCACTAAGCCATTTAAAGTAAATAAAAGTTTTGGTTGATCAGTTAGTGGGTGAGTGCAAAGAGCCTCGAAGTAGGCCATCTACTTCCACTCCATCAGAGACCAGGCTCAATGGAAAACTGCACATTTTAAGGAAAGGTCCTAAGAGGGACTGTATGGTTTGCTCAAAAAGGGCAGTAAAAGGCGGGAGACGGGAGACCAGCGAGTATTGTGACACTTGTCCTGGAAAACCGAGGATGCATTTGGGTGATTGTTTTGAAAAATACCATACTTTAAGGAATTATAAAAACTAAAATTTGCCGTTTTTTTCTTTTATAAATACTTACTTTCTATAATAAATATATATTTGTAAACATAAATAAGCATTTTTATTTGCTACCTTTCCAAAAAATATTTTTTTCTAATTTTCTAAGAATATCTTAGTTTTTTCTCATATTTTTGCTTAAAAAATCCTCGAGTTGCTGGAAACCTATATGATTTTTTTCTCGAGTGATAAGGGTTAAAATAGTAAATACCCTACATACATTTTCCTGATATAAATAAATATTTTATTCCATGTTATGATTTTTCAAAGTCATTCGTTATCTATCAACTGATAATAATAATATTATCAAGCCGTATTCTCTGTACTTATTATTGCCACAATAACGACTCAAACAATCGGGGTTACGAAGCCGGTTTCCACCAAAACCATATAATTAGTTAGTTTTAAAGAAGCACAAATCAAGTAAAGAAATGTACAACAACAAGAAGATAATAATTCCTCAGTTCATTGTTGAAGCGCAATTCTTTACTCAGCTCTTCCTTTATAATATATTATATAATAATTTTTTTTACCACCAATGCAATAAATATATTGAATTTAAACAGAGACAAGACTCTTATCTGATGAACCGAAATATAATGAACCAGAAACCTTCACGTATTTTCAAATACTATTCTAGAAACCTTTTTTGTATAACCGGTTTCTCAGATAACTGAAAACATAGTTACTCGAAATAAGCGATGTTTACCAAAACTTGATTTTACCAAAAACTTGAAGATGCATTATAACGAGTATATAATAAGCAATTTTTTCTTAAACGCGGTGAGAAAATCTAAATAAATCTCATTTACCACAGTCAAACTATTTTTTTTTTTAAATTCAGATATGTTTTATACCGATTCGCCGAATTGTATGGAGTTTTATGTGGCGAAATAAATCGTAAGAAGGAAAGAAAAAGTGACATGGACGTATTGCAAGAACTTGACTTCTCAGAAGAAATCCTTGGGTTCAAAGGTTGTGCTTTTTTCCAGTATTGAATATTTGTTCTTTTGATACTTTTGATTAATCTTTAAATCTCTGATTTTCCCACAAAGTCTTTTCAATACTTTTTTGTTCAATGATGTTGTGTATGTAGGATTTTATTCCGTCTATATTTGAAGTTTTTTTTTTATCCGCATGTTTTATTTATATTTGATACGAACATATTACCTCTAAAAGTGCGATGTTTTATTATAAGTGTGGCATTGTAAGTAAATAACTGTTCCACGCACCACGTTCTGAAACTAACTAAACCCAACAATATTTTATTCGAAACAGATGCACGAAAGACAGCAAACATATTTCAGACACGGTATTTTCTACTTTTCCTGGAGTAAATTTATTAGATGTATCTTAACTAAAATTACAAAAAGGTTAACTAAGCATTACCCCTGCTGTGAGACATGTTTTTAAACTTGTTTGGCTTTCATTCTGTTTATCATATAACTATTGTTTATTTTTTACTAGGTGTCTTCTATTTATTAATTATTTTATAAATCCCCTTTGTTTGGTTTTTACTCGTAATTTCTTGTTTTGATCATTTTTTTTATTTTATTCGAATGTTTTTGTATATGTATATTCTTTTAATACAATGAAACTTCATTTGTTAGTGTACGTACGTAAATATTGCGAGGTATATTATTTTGTACTGTATAATTTCGTAGTGAAAAAAGTCAACATGATTAAAAGTAATTAGTTAAAATACAGCCTTTTAAATAATTCACGAAACGCTTTCTGTGCTAATTCAACTACATTTGGCAGAAGGCAATGAATTTACCTAACGAGACCCCCTAATGGGAAAGGTGATTTGATATTTACATAGCCACGCTGCATATATCCTCCGGGGGAGGTTGCTCGCGTAAAACGCTGAGGGCAGAAAGCTATACGGAATATGAATGGCAATTAAACGTAAATCGCAATAATTAAACGGAGGTATTTTACTTTTGAATTGGCAAGAGACTAGAGTTAATTAAGTCGTGAATTCTCGAAATAAGCCGAGTAGAAAGGAAAAGTTTCCAGTGTATTATGTCGCTGGAAAGTTTTAACTTTGCCGTGTAGCGGATAGAGTTGAAATCAATTGAAGTTAATTTAGGACTTAAAATTGCAAAAGAGAAATACACGATTGCTCCAACTACCCTGTAAGTCTGAGAAATTTTAGTAAGAGATGAATATTGAAAATGTTTCCAGTTTTACATTAGATTTTACACAGTTGTTTCATAATTTAATTGCGACGAGAACGGAGCCTCAACTTTGTACACTAATATTATGATGGAATTTGAGACAAATATGATTCATCTATTATATGTAATGCGAAACATAACATTTACATTTATTTCATAATCTGTCTATGTATAATATACAATATATTATGAACTTTGATTGGTTTAAGCTGCTAGTAAAAATAATATTGGCTGCCAGTGTTGTTTTCCCGTGGCGGACCACATTTGACACTAGTCATGCAAAGGGGAAAGAATAATTTGCTTTTGTTTAGTCAAACTTTTCTTTGCTCAATGGTAATAACCCTACGTATGTAAGTACCAGCCGATTCTAAAAATATACAAAAACATAAGGTGAAATTGACAGTTAACGCCTTGTAAGATAACGGATCTATTATTTTTTTCTATTAAGGTTCTTACTTATGTCTTAGTGTTTAGGTATACGAAAAATTATTGCAGTTTTTAAATGAAATGGACTGGGGAAAGGTATCTAGATAAAAACATGTATAAAAGGCTTATAAAGTCCCACCTACCTGGCAGCGAATATGGTGACATTTCAGATACACAAACACATTTATTTATTAAAAAAATTATGGACGCACAACGAATCGAATAACTACGGGCACTTCTCGAACTGAAAATGAGATGAGTCGATCCGATTGCTTTGAACAAAACTGTTTGTTGTCAAAAAAGTCTAGCGGCCCATGTAACAATAACTTTAGCCTGGGTACGAATTGGAAGGCTGGGGATTGGTCACAAAACGTGTAAATACCCAAACTATCTATGCAATTGATAATTGTATTTTTTTATAAATCTGTTGATGTACAAATGCACTTTTATACTCATATCTGAACCTTTTTTTTCATGATTTATGATAACGATTATTATTTTAGATAATTTAAATGTGTATCCATATTGTTAGTTGGTTTTAGCTTAGTTTCATTAGAATGAAGAACACTTGAGATGATCACAAAACTTGGCTATAAAAGTTTGCTGTTATTATTATTATAATCCAGGAAAGATTGGCGGAAGACGTAATAGAGGGAGACGCCGCACTACTTGGCTTAGAAATGTACTAAACTTGTAAGAATCTAGTTTCACAAGGGTTGTTCCGAGCTGCAACTTCAAAAGTGGGGATTGTTCTGATGATAGCCAATCTCCGATAGGAGATGGCTCCAGACGAAGAAGATGTCGAAATTGGCTCAACAAAGTACATTTTTTTTAATTTTTAAAACAGAAAAAAATCTTACTTATACAAATAAATCAAGGTTTTGTAAATGTATGGTTGGTTACCTATCGATATTTTGTAGAAAATTACTAATATTCAAAAATTTACTCTGCGATATCTAACAATATTTTGTCCTGCTTAAAACTTAGTCGCACTAGACCCGCGTAGTAAATAATCATTGAAATTGTTTCAATTTCGTTATCCACCTTTGCATATTAATTCTGTACCTATTTTAAGACATTTTTCAATTATTCAAACAAATTTAACCCAGCATTCACAGCCGTTATGTAAAGATTTTGTTTCATAATTGCAGCTCATTTAATAATTTGCTTGTGCTCTTGAAACAAGAGCGTCATTAGACTGGCTAAATGAAAAATGTAAATTTCATTAAAAGTCAGACAACTTAGGTCCATGACGAAACGTGGCAATAATTTAATAGCGAAATTATACAGAATCCTGAATCTCAGTGGCGTAGTGTACTTTCGGACAAACCCAACGAACTTGGATGGATTTAAATATTAGTTAATACTATTATTGAATATCTACCGCAAAATAATTCGAACCGCTCCCAATAAGGAGTTTGAGCCTACAAACTTAAATTAAAGGTCGTTTTCATAGTTTCAATTTATTTTCAAAGTTTGTTTTTTTTAAACGGCGCCAAAACGCCAATATCTTAGAGATATGCAGCGGGGGGGAGAGGGTGCGTGACATCTTCCGTACCGTCTGAAAGGCATTAAGCTGGATTCACACCAACGTCCGGATCCGCTCAGTGACGATATTGTTCCTCATGAGAGCTTATTGATATGGCATGAATTATCAATCAATGAGTATAAGCCAAGACAAAGTTGTGTGGCAGTAAATCCTTCTGCCCACACTTGTGATATTTAACTACTTAGTTAGTTAAATAATTATTTTGATATGTAAAAATACTTACATAGCGGATTTTTTTTTATTTAAAACCATTTTTTTATCACTAAATAATATTTTTGATTATATTTTAAATATTATTATATATATTCAGAATCGGTGTTTTTCGATCTATATGCATATTTTTGTTTAAGTCTTAATATTTTTCACTCAACTTCTTTATTGTCCGGAGTCAAGAGAATTATGGTATCCTTAATTAGGGAATTTTGTGAGGCTGAATATAATTGAGAAGAAAAGGAAATGGGGAAGAAGAGGGTTAAGAAATTCCTGGCTACAGATCTGTTAACAAAACATGGCTTAAGCCATTTCAAGCAACGTTTTGATTTTGAATGGTGATCTCTCACCAGGTTGATACTTGAAAGTATCTACCACTCATACGAAGCCTGTTCAAAAGAAAAGGTGAATTTTGAATTTTCGCGGGCTGTGTACATTGGATTATCGATTTTTTTTGTTATATTGGTACACATATGTTTATCATATGTTAGCATTATCAGCTATTTTGGATTAGTGGTTTGTTTTCGACAACTGGAAAGGTTAGTCACGTTTTTGTGTGTTCTTCGGTTTTTTACTTTTTGAAAAAATGGATCAATGAATATATAATAAATTTTGCGTTAAAAATGGAAGAAAGTGCTCCAACGCATTGAAAATGTTGACTGTGGCATTCGGCGAGTCTACTTTGTCTCAAAAAAGTGTTTATAGTGGTACGAGCGCTTTACAGAAGGCTGAGAAGATGTTAATGACGATGAGCGTCCTGGAGTTATGGAAAAAGAAATCATGGATTTTATTCTTTGATCCATTTTTTTTCAAAAGTAAAAAATCGAAGAACACAAAAAAACGTGACTACCCTTTCCAGTTGTCAAAAACAAACCACTTATCCAAAATGGCTGATAACGCCAACATATGATAAACATATGTGTACCAACATAACAAAAAAAATCGATAATCGAATATACACAGCCCGCGAAAATTCAAAATTCACCTTTTCTTTTAAACAGGCTATGTATATTATCAGGGCGATCTTTGCCTTGCAGGTTTTAACACGGAATTTCGACTAATTTTGAATACCTTTCCTTAATTTTACCCTAATTTTCAATATTTTCCCTTTGGACTTTAAGGATGCTCTGTGGAGGGTATTTTTGAGGAAAGGAAGGAGTGAACCTGGGTCTTGAAGAGACCCATGTTGAAGAAAGGAGGAAATACAGAGTTCGGCAAATTCCGCAGCCGAGCTGTTGAACATCAGAACGTGTCGTGAAAGCGACCCGTTCGCGTGTATCGAATGTCAAACGTGTACAAATTTGAGCGCGCGTTTGTTGAGTTTCCTGACTATGCACCGGTGCCGAAGGGGTCACTGACGTAAGTTCCTCGGAGTATCTTCCGGCGAAATACCGTTAGCACATAGACATCATTTTCACCTGACGTATGTGCTCCAAAGATTGCAATCCGTTTGTTAAGATAAGAGAATCTATCAAAATGGACCGCCCGTTTCTGCACAGAGTAAAGGATGTTTTTCAGGCATTTAGGGGCTACAGACCAGAGGTGGCTGCCAAATTTCACAGCGGGGCTCAATACGTGCTGAGGTTACGAATAATCTAACAATATTTTCATTCATATTAGGTACTTCCATCATTATAAACGGAAAAGTGATTTGTGCAATGATATATTACGAAGATAACAGGAGATTGAATGTACGACTTTTTCCAAGCATGAATAGCAAATGATTATTTACATCCAATATATAGGTCCGGCTACGTGCCCAACTAAGTGTCATTTTAGTTTGGAGATTTTTGTTTATAATGTCAGCGATCTTTATACGACTATCGACTGCAATATTTTTTTTCTTCACGCTTATCTACCAGTATATTTAAAAAACAAAAACAACAATTGATTCATAACGGTAAAAAAAATAACTTTGCATTTTATTTTTTAATCGTTTATATGATATTATGTTAACAAGTTTGCCCTGGGTAATACAAGTTTGTCGGAACGGAACCGCAAAAAAGGCTTCATTTGTCATTTACCGAGGTCATTTAAAGTTTGGATTCGCATTTAATCATTTTCCCGCATTAAAAACAAGAGCGGCAACCATTAATTTCCGAAAACCAACGTAAGTTATGAGGTTTTTTAATGGTTATGAGTCGTCTATTGAAGAACCTTGAAGGGGAATTATTTTTAAGGTAAAATTTAATCAAACTATGCGTAGTGAGTAGAAATGGAAGAATAATTTGAGACATCATCAAATTAATCCTCCATTTTTGATTATTTATTTGATGACGTCAGTAATCTAGTGTGTGGGTGACTAATAATAATTTTCAAAATAACTTTAACATTTAAATAATCAAGTTGGTGAATGCGTATTATAATATTTAATGAAAATGAAATAAGAACTTGGTGTAAGACCGGAGATTTTATTTAATTTTTATGATCGACCGGTTTTGCTTAGCCTAAGCATCATCAGGGAACAAAATTGAACTTAACAAAAAATACAAAGTGTGCGGTTATATATATATATATACACAGAGGGAGAACACAATATACAACAAAAAGAACAGTGAGAAAGCAATAGAATAACATTAACACTTTCTACGAAAATATATATTATTATGTTATCAGATATTGCATGTTTGATAAGTTTTAATCTAATAAAAAGTGTGGGCCCAGACAAAATCCTTCCTATCTTCACACCGAAGTCTCTTTAAACCGTTATCCACTGTAAACGGTCATTCTTGAAGATAGGTTGTGGTACCCAATACTTTAGAAGACTGTATTTAGCAAATATATACAGCAAAGCATTCGATTTAGTGATTTACAATATCTAATCACGTAAGCTTGTACAATGTACATATTATGGGATAAGAAGTGTCTGACCTTCTGAGATGGCTCTTTTCTTATGTATCAAATGGCATTTAAATCGTAGTGGAAGGTGGCGTTAAATCGAACTGGGTAACTGCTCCGTCTGATTCGCCTCAAAAACCCTTATTGGGATTATTGATAACTAATAATTTGTATTTAAATGATATAGGCCTATGCTTCCTGAACTCTAAATTAATACTTAATGTAGACAATATAAACAGGACAACCAGAAGCGTATTTTTATTTTTGTTCACAGCGTAATAATAAAATCAATTTTAAAAAGTTTTTTGTTGTTAATTTCAAACGATATAAAATTATCAATACCTATAATTAGGTTAGAAGCGTCTCATAACTAATTAATAAAAAGAAGGATTTGGGAGTGACATTGGACATTAAGAAAGCTCGTTATTTAATTTCAATGTAATTACTTTTTACAGTGGTTAATTATTAAGTAAAAAAAAAATAAAATACATTTCGTCGTTGGAAAGGTAAAACGGCTGAAGTGCCATTTTGGGAAGTTTACACCAGAGCACTTAAAAGCTTTGTTTGTCTTACAATATAATTCATTAGTCGATATTGAAAAAAAGAGTTAATTCAGGTAACTCAGTGTTCTTACTGAGTTACCTGAAGCGAAAAAAGCTTGAAAAGTCCCAAGCTGTTTCGCTTAAGTCAAACCTTTTTCCAAATGGTAAATATATTATAGATGGCTGAAGGGCAACAAAGTTCTTAGAATCAAACGAGAGTCAAAGCATTCGATGAAGAAAAAAAAATGATCAAAACTACATATTTATTTGAAATTGATTTGGTCAAAACTCATTTTTGACCAAAGTGTCGCTTAAGCCCTTTTGCCTTTCGAGCCACGATATGGTTTGTCTCAGTCTTCTTAACTAAGGTTTCCTGTACTGAGGTGTTTTAATTTCCGTTTATATTGTCATCCTCGAATTCTTCGAGCCAGACTTATTATACTTTTATTTGTGTTGCTTAATCATAAAATGATTAAACAATTTTTCTAAATATGTTTTTTTTCTGTTGGAAGTGCGAAGCTTTTTCTGCCATAATAATAATAATAATAATAATATTTGGATAATTTTTATAGCGCCGTTTTTGTAAAAAAAATCACCTCAAGGGCGATATGTACACATATACTTTCAAAAATATACAGACACACATTCACAAGTAACAAATAATCTTTAAATATTTAAACTCTCTCTCCTTCCATCAATACATACGGAAAATGTATACTTGCTAAATGTAAAATGTATGCTGAAGGACTAGCTAGCACAGTACTTATGTTATTATAACCAAGTGGTTACGAAATCGTTGAAAATTGAAGATTGAGTATATACCGGTAAAATCAGCGTTGCTCAACCGTGGTTTTTTTCAAGTGTGTTGTTGTTTTGTATTAAAAAAATGGGAAGTTATTCCGGATGGCACTCAAAGAAAGCATCTGTTTACAAGTAGACTGTACATGGTCTACCTACTTAAGTTTTGGGTTATGCAAATAAGCACGAGCTCAATAAATACAGCATTCAAGATGAATAACTTTGTTTACTCGATCCGGCAAAATGGGTGTACTAAATTCCGGTAGCGAATCCCCCTGTAGGTATGGAGGTTCTGCTAAGTTGTGGCGGTATTTCTTGTGCGGTGCGCCCCCGAGGTCCCCTTAGCTGATTAAGTACTCGGAGGAACACATAAGGTACCAAATAAGCACAATTGCCACGACTCAGGAGCATTGTTCCCGCGGACACTGTTGTACTGTCTGTTGACTAAGACTGGTTTTATCGGGTAGTAATATATTAATGGCATCACACATCGCTCTGCGCGTTGGCGTCCTCAAACTTGTTGAAGAGAGATGTTTAAGTGTAAAGTGTTAAAAGTTAGAGAGATACTTAAGTGTAAAATGTTTGGGGCTTCTTCGAGAATATACCTTTCAAGAATTATGATGCCAGACAGCACAGTGCTCTCCGATGAACGCGGTTTCCTGTTTTTATGTTCACACATGATATTTAGCAACAAAGATGTTCTTAAAACTTACAAAATTACTCATAAAGTAAATATGCATTTAAAAGTAAAAAAATATGTGTTACAATTATTATTTTTATTTAAATTATACGATTTTTATAAAATTATACATACAGTGGAATCATACCAAATAATAGCGAGTGTAAAAAACTTTTTTATAAAACTTCTTAAAATGGAACGTAAAAAAAAGTTTTATGTAAGCAAATGAATATTACTCTTCTAATGAAATGTAATGCGAATATGAATTTATCTTCTTTTTATTTTTTTCGTTCGTTTTTTAACGTATTTCTTTGCCAAAGACGAGAAGTGGCTATTGAACTTGGCGTAGGAGTTAAACAAAGGGCTCGAACAAAAATGTATCTTGAGTACTAAAATGAGGTAACATTAATACATATAATCTTAAAAATAAGGTTTCAATAAAAGTAATTTACTAGTTTCTAGTTAATAAATGGGTAGGTAAATAATTTAGAAACAGATAATATATCAATTTTATATTTTTCGACTACATATTTTTAATCAATTAACTAAAACTGTTTATGAAGATACTGGAATTTTCTTGAACACTACTTAATGCCTACTACTTGCTGATCAGGCTAATTTTAATTTTATTATAATCTATTCAATGCTTAAGTCAATAAATCTTCAAAAAATAATATTGTTATTCTTATGAATGAAATAAAAAAAATGTTAAGGTTGTACCTCTATTCAATATAATTTATATATATAAATTTATTTTGTTCCAAATTTTTTTTTTTTGTAAGATCGTATAACGGTGATGGTTCCAAAAGATTGTCTCTTACGCAAAGAAATTTCACAACAGAGTTTTCCTCGTTTTCTCAGAATTTGAGGAAGTTATACTTACCGTGCGTAAAAAAATATATAAAAACGATAAACAATATCATTTGTTATTTTTTTATTGGTAAAAGTAAAACCTCAACCAATAATTTACGCAATTTTTATTTATTTTTTATTGAAACATCCATATTTTTTACGTAAAAACCACAGTATAATGTGAATTTAACAATTTTGATTTGGTAAATAAGCACCTAGACGTTTGTCAAAAAAAAAGGCTCTGAACTGTCCCTGAGAAAAATTTTCGGCGACCCCGATGTTTTTCGATTCTAAAAAACTATGAAACTGATTAATTAATAGTGGTTTTCCGATTCTAAAAAACTATGAAACTGATTAATCAATACAGGAAATACAAGAGTTTTTTTTTTCTAAGGTGTTCATTTTTTATAAAGATCATAGAAAAACATCGCGTCAAGTGTTGGAAACCACTTTAATAAACTTGGGACAGTTCAGGCTTTCGGCGGAACGTCAGTTTAGTGGCTTTGGGCGGTTGAGTAGATAACAGGGTTTGTTTATTTTTCTTCATGTTGAAAGCAAAGCTTTTCTTAAAGTTTGGGGAAATAATAAAATCTTGACACACATTAAATGTTTGTGTTTTATTACAAATCGAGAAAGCAAAAAAAAAATACTTTCTGGAAAACAACAAAGCTTTTAACGAAATTCGTACAAATAAATCTAAGGAAAACTGAATGCAAAGGTACGATTTTTTTGGAATCACACCTACGTTAAACTTGTTAAAATTTGAGCATGTTGAGAATAGTTCTCGAATAATCATACAATATAATACTAGATTTGGCATTTCGAATGAAAACCGAATAAACTAGAAAATGAAAAACCAAAAACCTGCCAAAGTCTTTTTTCCACCCTTTGTAAACTTTGATGTGTTGGTATTAAATTGGTTTTTTTTTCGATGTTGAGATACAAACAAACATCAAGATTCGTTATATTTTCTTCTTAACATAAACGTAAATTGCTTTAAAAAACACGTGAAAGATAAAACAAGTTTTAATAATTTATTTATTTTATTTGGTTTAAGTTCATTTCATTTATTTGAGTACGGAAAACATTTCGGAATAAATTTAACATACCATTTTCTAACTGCGAGTGTAAATCCCTTAGATTAACTCGGGAACAGTGGAACGTTTTACTGCAGTACTATAGTGTCGTTCTAAAAATGCATTTAAATGTATTCATTTCTTAAAGTGCCTTTTTTCGAGGCTGCGACTTCTGGCTGAAATAAATTTCCTAGCTAATGCCGCTTTCTTCTGCATTGTATTGGGTCTCGATGGAGCCAACTACTGAGAAATAAAATGGACAAATATTTGTGTTTTGAACTTATATTGCCAACAACCGGTCTTTCGCAGAAGCGAGAACTAAAATAATTTAATACATAAAATATACAATTTGTGATTTTCATGGTTCCTGTGTAGCAAATTGATTGTTTGATAAGCATGTATATTACAGTACTATCCCTAATTATTGAAAATGCTAGCAGAAAAATATATTTGTTTTCAGACCAATGCAAAACTGTCATACAAATAGAGTGTTAGAGTATATATTTTTAATTTTTTCACAAAAATCTTCAAAATGTATTATATTATAAAATCAGTTTTACCTGTTATTATAAAAAAATATTTTATTTGTTTTTCTTTAAAAATATATAACGCAATGCTTAATTAGTACAACAATAAGAAAACCAAAATGCTTTGTTGATAGCTTAACTACACGTGTTCTCAAATGTCTAAGCATTCTTAACTTTTTTTTATATGAATACCGCACAAGACTCTCAACTGCTCCCAACCGTCTAGAGCCAGTGAGACTATGGCATCCCCAAATAGGGTATGTTGTGAGGCTGAAGGTAGTGGGGAGGGGAAGGAGATTGGGAAGAGGAAGGTTGGGATGTACCTGGCTATTCAGATCTGGTCACCAAACACGGCCAAAGCCATTTCAAGCAACTTTTTGATTCTAAATGGTGGTCTTTCACCAGGGCGATACTTGGAGTATCTATCACTCTGCAACGTGCCGCAAATATACTTTTATTATTTTCAAATTAATTAAATGTGTTGTGATACATATTAATTAAATAAAAGTTATTGGCGCACGCAGGGTTTGAACCCGCGACCTTTGGATTCGTAGTCGAGCGTCTTACCACTCGACCATGGAGGCCGATCCAAACATCGAGTCAATTATCACTCACCCACATCAAACAATATTCCCTTTTATAGAACATTAGTTGAACATCGAAAAAGCTATTAAACCCTTTCTCCTAAGACATCTGAATCTAAAGTCTTTACGTTTCACCATCTGGCGGCCGACACTGTAAACAAACCATCCATATTGATTCTAGGAAGGATAAACTCCACATTGGTTTCGCGGTGATCCCTCTCAATTTATCTATCAGCCATCAACAGGTACTCAAAGGGGTGAACGGTAATTTACTTTGAGGAAATTGGCCGATGCTTGGAATCCAAATCGAGTAGTGATTACTACCTACATGGTTATGGAATCTTAGAATGTATATTATGATCACGTTTATTTTAATATACCTGCCGGTTTAGTTGGAATTAGTTTTAGCAAACCACATTGTACGTCATTTAAAATGAAGACGTTTAATTTTAACTGAATTCAATTATGTTATGTACATTGTTCTACACAAATAAGGAAATAGTTCGTTCTCGTAGTAATACGATTTACTGATAACAATCAATAGGAATACGAATGATGTACTTACAATATACACTGAACAAAGCATAGGTACCAAGTTTACTGCAACACTAACTGGAATTAGGTATTTTAGAGCAACACCTGCAACTGCATATTAAGTACATTTAACAAGTGTTTTCATCAGATTTCGTTGTATTTTAAATAAAATAATGCATGAACCTGGCTTGAAAGCTAACTATAAGTATTAAAAAAGTTGTTTTATTTATCTGATCGAACAAAGAACTTTATTTTTTCAAGTTTCGTGGGTTGAGTTAAAGGAGCAGAAAAAGTACGGGGCAAAAAGGTTCTGTAATCGTGTTTATTCGTCCCGAGCGTTTGTCATTTCTCCATAAAATGATCGAAAAGCAACAAAAACGTAGACGGGCCTCGCACCGGCACAGGTAGCAGAAACATAAGTCAACCAACAAGGAGGGACTGGAGGGGAGAAATAACGTTAAATATATCGAAAAACTTTCTTAGTTACGCAGACATAAGGGGGAATATCACTTTTCACTCCCGTCCCAAGGCACAGAGCACTAAGGCTTCGTCTGCAGATCCCAAGGAATCGTAATACTCCCTTCTTCGAATAAAAAAGGAATCACCTCTGATATCGCTCCGAAAATACCGCGGTTGTTTTGTTTTTTTTCTTTTCGTATGTTAGTCATCCGTAAACTTCCACAACGATACATCTGCCGCCGAATATGAAAGGTTTTTGCTGTGTTCATATGAATAGATTAACATCGATAAACTAATGTATGCCTTTAATGTATTTTCAAAATCTTTTACGTTCAGTTTAAAAGACATCCACGCGAAGTTGGTAAAACGATCTTAGACAAATTTGGTACACTAAACTTCGATGTGTATGTTACAAGGTTTATTTTAAAACATCAATTCAATTTACTTAAAATATATTTTATTGTGTCATTAAATAGCAAAAATATTAAAATTTCTAGCTCATTATGTTTTGAGGTTATTATCCGTTTCGCCCTTCAAAGCTGTTGCCTCTTTTGCATACGGATTAACAAACGTATCTGTGCAGGTGGCTAAAACAGGAATTAAATAAGCAATTGTTTTTACCCTGAATCCATAGTAGCAACGCCCCAGAGTGCACAGATAAGCGCTTACTTAATTTATTCAATGGTGTTATGTTTGTGATATTCTTAACTACTACACACTTAGTTAAGGTACTCACTCGGCATCATTTACTTCTTACAATCTCTTATTTCGCAAAATAATTACTGATTTAAGCTGATTATTAATTAAATTATTACTATGAGAGCTACATACCATTGAAATTAATCCTTACTCATGATAAAATCACTCGTTTACTCGAGTTAATTATAGCTTAATTATTATTTAATGCATGTTTCACTTTAGTTAAATGCACCTATATTTGACTGTTAGTTTTCCTCTTTCTTTTTTAAACGTTCATTACATAGGTATCTAAATTGAGTAAGAATTTTTTACCTCCTTCAATTCAAATAACTATCAGAAAATTCATTCGTAAAGTTCAAATTGCTTAAATTATTTACTTTGCGATCCATCATATTTTAAAATAACAAGATTAATTTTTTGATCACTTTTTTTAACACATGGAGTTGTTCCTTTACCATCGTTGAATAATCTTTTTTTGTATTTAAGATGTTGTTTGGAAGTGCATTATTTAAAAAAAAAAATGTTGCGATAATAAATAAACTGTTCAGCATAATAAATCAAAAATGTGTAAAAAGTACAGAAAGTTATTTTATAATGTTAATATTTCAAAAAAACAGCAGAATAAAAATCAGTAATAAAAGTAAAAATTAAATGATAAAAGATTAACATACTGAGTCCTACAATATTATCACAAATACTAAAAAAATATTGTTTTACTTTTGTTCGTTTTACAAAAAACATGTATAATAGTTCGGTACTTAATTTATTTATAATTGTTTGAGACAGCTAAATCAAATTATCTGGTCATAACATACGAGTGTGTAATAATTATAGAAAGGTTTAAAAAATAAAAATATTATAAACCGTAAATCAATCGTAGTATCAATGAATACCATTGCTTACATCAAAAAATAAAATGTTACCGCGTGGAAATAACTTGGTGCCGTCCGGACGCAAAGCCATGTGCAACATCGGAGATAAATTAGCGCCGCTCGGACGGGATGGGTTAATGATATGTAAATACACCAGGTACAGCGTAAATTTAATTCCATTTATGTAGTAGTGTTTTGCGAGACGTGGGTATTTGGTTTCAGATTTGACTTAAATGGCTAACGGTAAAACACAAATAAGAAAAGGTTCTACGAAGGGAAATGTTCGGGAGGATTTTGGGTCCGCGTGCCAGGGGATATACAAATATCGTGAATGCGTCCTTGGAGAGACAAACTACTGAAAACTGACAAATGTTAGCATTTCGATCTGAGAATCTTTCTTGGATTTTATTTTCTTACCGAAAATGTTGATCCAATTACTATAATACCTGTGGTGGAAAAGGCGATAGTCTTTTTAAATAACTAAATATGTACTCGCAAGTTGACGAGTGGGGATGTTTTGTTATACTAGTGGGTTAACATTTTTTTGTATTTGTTCAAGGTAAGAATATTTAGAAAATTACCTCTAATAAAATCGTAAATGTCTTTGAAATTTATTTATTTTTAAATGTGTTCTCGTATATGTTATTAACTTAACTATTAATAATAAAACCGGGTGATCTGTGAAGCAGCAATAGCTCCCGAGCTCTCGAACGGCGAGCTCGGGCGTCATACAAATCGGTGTTTTTTTGTATGGAATTTCTTATTTAACACCTCTTTTTTATCATCACAAGCGCGCTTGTAGTGAAATAACCTTAAATTACGCTTCAAAATTGATATTTTAAAAATGTATTATGACCTATAAATATAATTATTCACAAAATAAACAAATGTTACGTAAATAAAAGAGAATTGCCTCCTCTTCGTTAGAGCTGTATATAATTTTAAACATTCATTAATAATATTTGACATCCAAGACGAACCAGTTGAATATTCCAGTAAAACTTCACTTTCCCATTTATTTTTATTCCAATCCTGAGAACTTCGATTTCCACTCACTCGGCTTAACCGCATATTATTTTCTGTATTTCTGGGGTTCAATGAAACTCAATGCACTGTCCACTTTCCCATGATCCATGCAAACCTTCCTCACACAACCCTCATACCCACGAGCTGTACAAACCTACCCCAGACCTACCCCTCGCAGTCCATCCACCGCCGGAAGGCTGCACTGGACCGGTAAATGCATAAGTTGGGGTGGCTTACACGCCCCTAAGATCTTTTACCTCACACTTGAAGTATTCCCCGTCTCACCGGGCACGAGGAAATAAACCTTTATTATATTGTAGAGATATAGGCACAATAAAACTGAGGGAGTCGTTATCTTGCATCTTGGGACGTTCATATTATCGTTTGTTGTCTCTGCTGACTACTGATGTGAGCTTAATTCGTGTATTGGAATATTCAAAAGAATATTACTGAAATAGAAATTGTTTTCTTTTACGTATTGGAAAAATCTACGTGCATACAGAGGTCGTATTTTAATCTGAAATGGCATCGTTATTATCATTCTTTATGATACATTATTTAAGAGTTTTTGATTTTATTTTTTCATTAATGTGTATTTACCAAGCACTACATTTCTATAGCGACAATCAAATGGATAAGTACTTATTTCGTTTTCCAAATCCATGTTTTCATCTTCCATCGATTTCGGTAGGACCTTTTTTCCTCAGGTGGGTGTATGAATCACCAAACTGTTTAATACAATTTTAAGCCTTTAACAGAATTATCTTCTTAATGACATGTAATATTTCTACCAACTAAATCCAATATAGCAACGACAAGCCGTATGTGTAACCGTATGTATACGACAAAGTTAATTAATATTTTCAATATTGGATGCAATATTATTTGTGCCGAATAATTCGTTCTAACATAACACATCTTACTTTGTACCAAATTACTTCGTTTGTATACTAGTTTAGTATATGAATCGTGTATTTTATACGTAAGTGCAAATTACAAAAAGTTCGTGATAAGATTGACTCTTTTTTTAAATATACAAAATACTGGGCTGGATATTTCAACATAAAATACTCTCTCTACCGCCAAACTTATACGAGTCGTATCTGCAAAATGTAAAAATTGTTTAATGTTTCAAGTAGTATTTATTTTTAGACCTAAATGTTTACGACCGATCGGTAGCTGAGTGGACAAACGCGTCGGATTTCCACCCGGGCGTCGTGCGTTCAATTCCTCTGCTGGTTAAGTCCTCCATCATTGCACAAGCAACATCTTCCGCTTCTTATGATGGCAGTAGGAGTTTTTAAAATATTTTCAGGTTATTCGTAACCGGGGAATGTTTGTCTTTCTTTAAAAAAAAAAAAGAAAAAAAGATATTGTAAGATCTAGTATATTCGTTAGAGACCAGAATACCATCAAAATACTTTTGTCTGGATGCTATGCTGATTTAATTATTTGAAGTATATGAGTCCATTTAAATGAAGCTTCAGGGACATAAAATTATCTGAGCGCTCTGATCGCTAAGTCACGTACTTTCCAGCTCAAATGGTACAATATTTATCATATTCGAGCTCGAGTGCATCGGAGATATTGAAACGTGTTTATTGAAGATTCATTATTTCAAAGCAATATTCGAATACGCCTCCATTGATATGCACCTCCTTTAGGAACACGTCTTTATCCGCTGTCACAGTGTACAAGATGTAAAGCCAAGTCTGGGAAACTGACGATCGAATGAACAATCCATGTTCTTAAGGAATATTTCCATCGGAACGCCGGATGCCTGCCATTGAAAATAACGACACTAGATATGTACTTTTGAAAGAGTTCATCATTTCGTTCATTCTCCCAGATATGTTTTTTGTATTTGTGTGTGAGATCACGCCATGCAAATTATATTATTTTGTTCGTCGTCAATATCATCCGTTAATCAAAGCATTTGTTGTCAAACGCTGAAAAGCATCCGTTCGAGCGGCTCATTTGATTATTAACTTGTACCGGGTTTTAAACTGATGACTCTTGGGTTCAAAGCTAGGGATGTTATTTAAATATGGTTTTTTTTTTGGAAACAATATTTTTTTCAGCTCTCCATTTTAGCACTATGCACTAATAAATCAGTGAAATGTGGTCTTCACCGTTTTGAGTGGAAACTGATGTAGTCAATTTACATTATGTTTGGCTCCTAGGCCCCAAATAGACCAATGAAATTTACTCTCTAATTTCGATACTCAAAAAAATTGGCTCAATTTTACAAAAAAAAAGGGAAATTAGGCCTCACTTCAAGCATACAAAATACGACCACAAGCCACTTCTATCGGTATACCTCTTCAGCGATTCGAACTTCCGTACTTATTTCTTATGAACTTATTTTCCCGCACTGACTGGTGTATAGTTATAAAAGAATTTTGTTTTCAATTTTGGTACCATTTTTTAGATAAGATTTCTTAGAAATCATGAAATTCCTTCTGAAAGAGTTACGATATTATTGAAAACAAAAAAAAAATCGAGTATAAAAGTACCAAACAAAAACTTCTTTGTATTTCGGAAAATCACAAATAGTAATGAAACGCCACTTCATAAGAAATGCTTTTAGCAGCTATGTTGCTTAGACCTTCAATGATAGATCATTGTACGTCTCTATTTTAATTTGAACATAGAAAGTTAGTTTCAATACCGATCGTTATCCATCTAATATAGTGCACTGCCAGGGGCAATTCAGAGAGTTGCAACAGCCATGGCCGTGATTGCATTCCGCCCCCCTTTGGAGCATTGGCGTCCATAAAAGAAATTGTACCCGTTCCTCGCTGCATTTGCATGGGGATGAGGCCATTGGGCAGGCAACTGCCGTTAGCACGTCTCTCATCAAAAAATATGAAGCAGCAGAACGTTTGAGGAAATCAAATTGTAAAAACAATTGTTCTGGACGGTATCGCAAAACCAGATATATATACGATTCCAGTTAAATAGCGTATTTCTTGTTTTTTTGTATATATTCAAATATGATTATGCCACAGAGAGTTTCTCCGTAACCTAGATCACGTTACGTTTATGAAAAAGAGGGAAAGATTACTATGGTGAATATTTATTTGCGAACTGGCGGGCAATTTTATTGTATCCTCCACACAGTGGGTAGATATTAATTCCGCAATAATTACAATACATTTATTTTGTGTGAATACCGTACAATAGTCTCAACTGCCAGAGCGGTAGGTACTCTAAGTATCGTCCTGGTAAAAGACCACTATTCAGAATCGAAACGTTATTTGAAATGTCATAAGTCGTTTTTAGTGACCGGATCTAAATAAAAAAGCCAAGTACTTCTTAATTTTACTCTTTCCCGTTTCTTTCACCTCCCTACTACCCTCAATCTCACAACATACCCCGATTGGAAATGCCATAATTTCACTGGCTCTGGACGGTTAGGGGCAGTTGAGACTCGTTCTGCATGACTGGTTTCGAACCTGTGACCTGTGAATCCGGAGCTTAGTATATTAACCGCTTGGCCACGGAGGTCGCCCATACGCGAGGAACCTAGACCTCGACACTTAATAGTGGCACAGAAGATATATAAAAGCTTTTAGAATGACTAGTGCCGAGGACCGGGGGACTTATGCCGAGGTTCCTCAATGATTAGCCAAAAAAATATAGATTTCAGTACTTATGAAAATTAGAAAACTTTAATACGTTTTTCAAATCGGTAAGGGTGACAAAAATAAGATTACCTAACTAATGGTCCTTGGAGATTGGAATGGAAGACGTGGGAAAAATACGCCGCACTTAAGCCCGTTAATTATAAAAGCGGTGTAATAGTTACGCTAATGTAACACCTAATTTAATGACCTGCGTCCGGCTTAAGTAAACCAACGCTAAGCCAGCTCGTTAAATCTAATAAGTAAGATGGAATGATTTCGAGTCTTACCTGACTGGTACGAGCGCAGATCCGCTCCAGAAATGGCTCTAGGCTGCAGTCTGCAGTCTGCAGGATGAAGATTTCCCTAATAAAAAACAAGTATTAGTACATTTAATTTTATTTTACAACAGTACACATTTATTACATTTTATATACATTACATACTAAATGGCCAAAGAAAAAAATAAAAACCAAAAAACAAAAACAAAAACAAAAACAAAAACAAAAACAAAAACAAAAACAAAAAACAAAAAACAAAAACAAAAACAAAAACAAAAAACAAAACAAAAACAAAAACAAAAAACAAAAAACAAAAACAAAAACAAAAACAAAAACAAAAAACAAAAACAAAAACAAAAACAAAAACAAAAACAAAAACAAAAACAAAAACAAAAACAAACTTCTCACATTCATTGGGTTGTTGCTTTTGCTGGGTCTTTCATTGAAACCAGCACAGCGCCTCGGTACCTCACGACTCACGAGGAAGGCGAACCTGCGGATGCGACCTTTGACAAATATCGTGAGAATTTCAGCGCCCTCTTTCATCAACACTTTCTGCCTTTCGATATTCCCGCGTAATTATCACAACTGTCACTTTGATTATTTGTTATTGTCGCCGGGTCGGTGTATTTGTTGCGCAATCGCGCAGTTCAGTTTGACAGTTTGGTGTGTGTTTGGAATTTCGATTAATTCTTCCGCAAATCTTCTAATTACAGTTGCGCGGGAAGTTGTCGCTTCCAACTCGGTCGATGATTGTGATACGCGTTTATCAAATGTATCTGTGTCTGTGTCCGTGTAAGTTTACGTGTTTACTTTTGTGGTTGTTTAGATTTGTTCTCAAAGAAGTGTCAAATCTTTTGTGATGCCGCAAATATCGCTTACTAACTGACTTTACTGACCTTTGTGGATGCACTTGGAATTCAAGCTTTGAATACAGGTTAGTTTTCATGTTCAATTTTCTTTACTGGTGTTCATAATTATACTAGTCGTTAGTATCGCGGGTCATTAAAAAATTATTGTGCAATAGATTTGTTCGCTACCGACAGATAACGCCTTTGTAATTACAAGTTTTTGTTCCACATGAATATTGTTTTTTTCAGCATCTTTAATTGTCAATTGATTTTGTCCTTCGCGTTAAATTATTAAAAATCAATACCTAACCTAACAACCTTTCATCTGTCAATAACACCGTATTGAAATATCGTAAAAATCGTATCGTTTTAGCGCCTAATTCACAAATTTATTGGAAAAAACTCACTTCCACCCTTGTCCAATATTTCACCCAGATTGTATTGCAAAACGTATTTCCAAATTTACGATTTTATTTTTTATTTTTTTGACTTACGACACGAAAAGTTGATTTTTAAAAGATATCAAAAACGACACCAACAAATATAATGTCAGCCAGAAATCTTGTAAGTTATTATAACACTGAAGTATTAGCTCTATTATTATCTCTCTTGTATTTTCTTGGGTTTAAACCTGTTCGAATCGACGTTAAGCATTATCGCATGCATAAAAACAAACGACAAGTTTCAATGTTGTGACAGTTCAAGCAGCAAACCGTTGCTCCAATTCGTTCCAGATCTGATTCCGTCCCTAACAGTCTGAACATCGTACTGTACGCTGAACGCCGAGTGTACCAATACCACTGAAGAGATAAACCGATAGAAGTGTGTCGAAAGCGTATCTGGTGTGCCCAAAGTAAGCAAAATATTTTCACTTACATATTACGAAAATTATCAAACATTTTTTTAGTATTTCATAAGCTACACATATTTTACATTGCAGTCCCGTTAAACTGCTGCAATAGCAGTTTGTTAACAGGTTCTATAATTAACAATCCTTTTTATAATTAAGTTAACTAACTAACTAACCATCACGTCGTTTCTCCGCAGGAGTAGGCAGAGTTGAAGGACCGCCATATAACTCTGTCTTGGTACACACTCCTTGCTTCATTCACATTCATACATCGTCTCATACATACTCTTCTGATATTCAGACTCTTCACATGACCCGATTCAAGTATTTGATTTATTTGATCGTGCCATGTCTTTCTCGGGCGTCCTCGACTTCTTCTTCCATTCACTTTCGCATCATATATTCTTTTCACGCTCCTTTCTTCGTTCATTCGCTCTACATGCCCAAACCATATAAGCGTCCCTTTCTTGATCCTATTCCCGCTCACATCGCAAGGCTGATTCTTTCCGGATATATAATTAAGTTGAGGTAAATTACATCGTAAGAAAAATAAATACATAATTACAAAAAATAAATAAATAACGAAACTACAATGATTTTTTTTGCAAAAAAATAAAATTAAAATAAATAAATAAAAGATTAGGATAAAAAATCTTTTTCTTTTAACCACGATTTCAGCATGTACCTCCTTTGCTTATCGTTAATTTTTGGAACAAGGTAACATATTCTAACGTTCTTTATTTAAAAATCTGGGAATAAGTTTCTAGTTAGCCTTGCGTTTTGAAGAAATTATAAATTGTGTTGGCCTGTTTGGGATCTATGGGTATAAGTTTCTTTTCAAATCGGTATTGATCACATTTCTAAGGATTATCCGTTCAGTGCTTTAGCCTCGCGGTTTTATATTATAATGATGCCCAGTGTAGGCCAAAAAGCAAGCTCAAGCAAATCAACCTTGCTTTGAATAAGAAGTGTTCGGAATAACCCTTTATGGTATTATTTTGAAGGACGAAGTTTACGCAACTTGATGTAATCGGTATAGTCCAAGAGTACTAGAATAATGGTAAAGGCTTTCGTTTAAAAAACAGATTTTTCATTTTTCCATGTGTTGTAATTATCAAATAAATGATAATCGGTTCTCTTGGTCTTTCTGGGGAGCTTTGAAGTCGAAAGGTCTTTTGTCAAATTGCGACCTCAGTTTTATTTTTATATCAGTATACTCGTAGATCACATTTCTAGGGATTTTCTGTTCAGTGAGCAATACCAAGTACCGCAGCCGTTCTGCTCCGAACCAGAACGAATGTTTTTTCAGCCCCGCCGGTACAGTGTAAATTTGATTTTATCAGACAATAATGCGTTTTACTACGCCATGCATCTGGACAAAGCAGGGTGTGCGCGAGGGAGAGCCCCGAGGGCACGCGACCCGCCCTGCCTTTGACGAGAGCGAGATAAGAGATACTGTGGCGGTTCGTTTGTTTTCCGTCTTTTAAACCAATCGTTAACAGGTTCATGTTTTTTCTATTACCCCGTGGATAATGTCGAGCATTCTTTAAAGCGATTTAGCTGAGCTTTATTTTATTGATAGTCTGCTCTCACCCTCCGCGCCGGGGATGTTCGTAGATTTCCTTTGAAGATTAAAGGCAAACGCTTTTTTATAGAGAGGATTCGAATAAATATTGGCACTTCGTCTTTTTACAGAGCAGCGAACAGCGCTCAAGAATTAACCAATACGTTTGTCAGTCTTCTAGCACGGCCTCGCATTGTCAAACTCTGGGAGGTTTGTTTACGTCCTATACATACAATCAGATCTGTTAAATCTTTTTAGCTATAAGACGATAAACAGCGGTTAGATAATGTCATAAAAAGTATTTTGTAAAACCTAGGTGAATATTTCCAAATATGGTTTAAAAGTTAACTTTATGATAATTTCAAGAAACGTTTTCTTACCATTACTCCATGAAGTTTGTACAAAAATGAATCCATTTAGAACCTATAACTGGATAAAAGAGCATATCCAACATCCAATATATCAAATGAGAAAAAAAACGTTTTAATGTTTTTTGGTGAATTTACCATTATTTTTGAATCGTGCAGATACAAAAAATTCCTTTTGAAACAAAGAGCCGGCAAAATTTGCATATTTTACTGATATTATTATAAACTACATACTTTTAATTGTATAACTATCCGTTAAATACTCTGTTCTTCGTGTACTTCTTCTTCAAAGTCTAAAAGTTTCGCGCAGATTTTTCTAAGTAGCAAAAAACGTATTCTTAGTAAAGTCTCAATTGAGGAGATTTATAACAAATGGGCCTCCGCATCCCGGTGTTGCGATATTCGTATAAATTACGCGGAGTAAAGTTTGGACGAACATACGCCTTACCCACGCAATTAAGGGAGCAAATTTGTAAACGTACCAAGATGTCATGTTTAGTATAATACAGTTTCGCTGTTTTATATTAAACCCTCATGTTCGAAAGTTGAAACAAGCTTTGAGATTTATTCCCGGAGTGGTGTCAGGTGCAAGTGAACGTCTTCCAGTGATTTATTTTCCTCTTTTCTTCAATTTTCTCACGCATCCCGTCGGATGGAGGAATATTAAACTTATAAAATTAATTAACGTACCGCTTGCCACAATAACGTCACAGGGGGATTATTTTATAGAGCGCAGATGCTTACGGGAAGGTCCATACACTTTATCGTCTCCCTCATCCCTACACCTCACACCCTTAGCCCCGCGCCCCGCAACCCACACCGAGAGGCGCAAGACGGCGCGTGCTCGTAGCGCTAATGCTAATTTCGCCTTGAGAAAAATACGGCTACGGTAAAAGTTAATTTCGTGTCCGTAATTACCGTATTGTGGCGAAATTGACCTTACTTTGGTAAATGATCGCTGCTATCAGATTTATGAAACGCACCTACCACAAACGGTGCACAGCGATAAAAACACCTGACTTACTAACTTGGGACCTTGGGAGTTTTATCGTCAACAACATACCTGTTATTTACAGTTACAACTTGTCTCAAATATGACATCGACGATACGAATACTATTTGAAAATAAAGAAAAACTTTTGTTCGATGAATAAAAGATATTCAAAAGTTCTGCTCGCATAATATGTAAGACACGTAAGTATTGGCAAAACGTCAAAAATAAGACATGCACCGACGTGGCAAAGTTGAAAAAACATCATTTCTACCCCACGTATAAACATGTTCAAAGTTTCTATCGAATACATCTTGTAAAACATGACGTTTTCCCTTGTGGAACATTCAAAGTCAGCACAATACTTATTGAAATGCTACAGGAAAATTATTCAAACGCTCCCCAAGACGGCCAACAGCAGAAAATGTGGAATACCCACACTATTCTAATCCCATCTTCTCTCCTGTTAAAACACAGTTTATCCAAAACTTTAACCTAAATTATTCTAGCCGGCGTGGGTCGGGGATAGTTCTGTTTGTACAAGGGTGCCGGAGAAAGTTTTCGGTTGAGCCATTTGTATATTTAATTACGAATAAACAGGTGCATATTTGTTTAACTGAAGAAACGTATTTGAACTTCGCTAATGGTTGAATGATGCTGTGGAATTAGCCGAGCGAGAAGGTTTCAGAGCCAAGTGCTCGTGATCGACCTTCGGGGACCGGTTGGGGAAATAACGGAACTTATCAGCCTGTTCGTCAAGAAGGCTCGACTCAAGCGACACAAGATTGGGGTTTTTTTAGCTTTTTGTCACTTCAAGTGAGAGCATTGAGTTATTTTAAATAACTTTTTTTTTTCAAAATAAAACCAGGTACTGAAGACTTATGAATTGTATTGTAAAACAAACAAAAAACTTAAAAGTGCGCTGGTGTAAACTTCCCAAAATGGCGCCTCAGCCCTTTTGCCTTTCCCACGACGATATAGTCATATTTACAAAGACATCCCCAAGTTGTGGTGTTACTAAAAATATAATATAAAACAACTAAAAATTGACTGTGCTAAAACGATAAAATCTTTCTAGTTGAACGGTTAAAAATTTCTTTCCAAAATCTATCTCATATAATATTTTCTCTACTAATACTACCCGGGATATAAAAATCTTCGGTTGCTCGCGCTCGGTGAATTTAATAAGCTTTCTTCAAAGCGATAAAAAGATCGGAGTTTATTGTTACCACTTCACATTGTTTGCGCTTTGCATTTTTGTTGTAACACAAGTATTGGCAATTAGACGTTCCCGATAATACTTGACTGAGTACGGAAATGCATCGACGTATAATCACTTTTCACATTGTTTTGCAAAACAGAGAAACAACTAGGAGGAAAAAATCAAAGGAAAGCGCAACCTTTTATTAACATTCCGGTAGCTAACTTCACGCCGGAGAAAATAAGCTTTTCCGAGCAACTTTTAACTTCTGGTGAAGCTCGCGGTTTCCCTTCAGCGCTATTCGGGGAGCGCTCGTGTGAAACTATTCATTGTGACTTTTGACAGAATTTTTACGACCAGAATCACAGAATAACTTGTGGAACACTTGTTAGCGAGATGCCGACTGATAAAATGACATTTGGTGAAAACTTTTCCATTCCAGAGAAAGCCACCTAGTTGCAAAGTTTTATAATTTAAAATAAATGACAAAGAACGCCTACACCGAATAAACATTCGTTTTTTTAATACACTTCACCTACGTCAGAACGTTTTCAAACTTTCATTTTAGCGGTGCCGTAACTTTGTTTACTTTTGGTAAATTGCGATCATGGAGTTGTTATTCTTGTAAAAATAACAGGTTTTTTTTTCACCGGTAATTTTGTTTATTGGCCGTTTTAAGGAAATCAACAAGTGAACTTTGCTGTCATGAAATTTGTAGGCATTTTTTTCGGATTTTTAGGCCAAAGTTCGTTTTTCAGGTCATTTTCATGATGAGCTACAAAGCTTTGAAATATCAGTTGTACTTGTTTTAAATGTTAACGCTATATAAATAAATGTAATTTGTTTCGAATTTTCAATATTATTTATCTTAAATAATTTCAGGAAAATTATTATACCTCCTTGTCTAACACCTCTTTGTATTGGGAAAGGTTTCATGTTATCGTATAGAGTAATAAATTTGT
This sequence comes from Drusus annulatus, assembly GCA_022651775.1. NCBI lineage: Eukaryota > Metazoa > Arthropoda > Insecta > Trichoptera > Limnephilidae > Drusus > Drusus annulatus. Next base: position 251,654 of record JAGWCC010000637.1, read on the forward strand.
CGACAAAGCATTTCTTTCATTAGTTCAATTATTTTTAAAGGTTTTAATAATAAATAATAACATTGCATTTATACAGCGTAGTTTTGTGACAGTTCACCTCAAGTGTGCAAATTTTAAAAACAGGGTTGAAATATCTGGTAAATTCGAGTTCTTGGTGTAACACGTAATTTATTTATTTATGCCCTAGTGGGCTTTCACAAGAAGTTTGTACTATATAGTTATGTTGATAAAGGTAAGAAATTATGAAATGGTTATGGTACATTAAAAAATAAAACAAAAAAGTACATACTTCTTGAATATTGGCGATTATTCATTTGATGATATTGAACAATTATTGAAAATACTTTATTAGAAAAGCGCAGACATTTTTGGTAGCAGTCAAAATGATTTTTGCCATTCTTTACGATTCTACCAAAATTTTGACTAGACCATGGCTTAAATTTTCTCTCTTCTGTTTTTTTTTTCTTATTTTTGTCATTGCTTCATTTATTACTATGTATGTGCTATTCTTTTTATGTTGCTCTTTTTTCCATTTCGTGTTTTATGTCTTTTTTGTAATTAAACTTTAATCTGTTTATTAAATATATATACATAAATATTCAGGTGTGGTAGCTCGTATATTTTGCTGAAATATTTATAAAGACTTAATTATTTATGTATTGTTAATATTTTTACATGTATTCTTTTTAATATTGATTGAAATCAATATTACGTCAACCTTTTAATTTGTTTTTAATTTAGGTCATCCCAAATGCAATTGAAAATATATATATAAAAAGACGAACGTATGCAGTTTCAGATATGACGATAATTATTACTGTTTCCTTACATTTTCATTGGTTGCATAAAATTTATCTTTCAAACAGGCAATGTTAAAACAGCACAAATACAAACAAAGTAATCAACCGCTGGACAGGTTGAAATATATTCCTTAAGAAATATTCACGTTTACCGCTACTTATGCCGCTTAAATTTATATTTATGAGGATTTGCTGTATTATAATCTGGGGCTCCACAGGGGTCTCATTTTGGACCTCTATTATTTATCATCTTTATCAATGACTTAAAATATCGACTTAAATGCAAATTTTCACTCTACGCAGATGACTTAAAACTACACAAAGCTATCAAATCAAATGAAGACTGTCAAATATTACCAAATGATCTAGACACTCTTTCTCTGTGGTGTGAGGAAAATGAAATGGAGTTGAATTTAGGCAAATGCAAGGTTATTTGTTTCACTCGCAATAAACGACAAGTAGATTTCTCATACAATATACGTGCTACTAAACTAGAAAAAATATCGTTAATTAAAGACCTCGGGATTCTGTTTGACAGCAAATTGACATTTAACCAACACATTGAAAAAACAGTTAGTAAGGCAAACAAGATGCTAGGTTTCATAACACGAGCAACAAAGCTTTTCAAAAATCCAAGTAGTCTTGTTATTTTGTATAACTCACTTGTTCGCAGCGACTTAGAATATGGAGTAATTGTCTGGAACCCGCATTACACGACATATATAACAAGAGTTGAATCAATTCAGAAAAAATTCTTACGTATCTTATGCTATCGATCTGGTGTTCATCTTTTATTGAATAGCTATCAGCAGAGACTCATTTTTTTTCAATTCGATAGCTTGCACAAAAGAAGAAAAATAATAGACCTAACTATGTCCTTTAAAATTGTGAATAACCTTATTGATAGCGATTTAGTGAATAAAATTATGTTTCACATCAGACCCAGATGCACAAGAAATTTCGATATATTTTGGACAGATGTCCACGTAAATAATACGGGATATTTTAATTTTGTGTCAAGAACGTCTCGTTTCAACAATGTTATTGGCAAATTTCACAACATCGATATCTTCTCAAATTCACTCAATTCCTTTAAAAATATGATGCAAACAGCTATATCTGATGACTTTTTTATATAAATATAATATGCATAGTAAAATTGATTAACTTAAAATAATATAATACAATGAAAAATAAAAAATAAAATATGTCATTTGCCTGCAACATTGTTTTTGATAATTATATTTTATTTGTTTGGCCACCATGTCATTATTGTTGTGTGCATTAGGTGTCAATTACCTTGGAACAATGTTGCGCGTAGTGCAACGTTTGAGTATTATACTTTGTTAATTACAATATTATAATGTATGCTGCGAATACATTAGTTTGAAATTTTTACACTCATCTTTTTATTTGATAATACTTTAAACATGTTTCTGTAAATATTTTGTTTGTGCCTAGTAAAATTAAAATAAAATAATTTATAGAAAGTCTCATTTTATGTATATATACTTAATTTTGTGCTTTTTAAAACCTCATTTGCCCTTCCCGAGGCAAGTGGAACTATTGCATCTCCATTTTTCAAGAATTATTTAAGGCTGAAGGAAGCGGACAAGAAAGGGTAGATGGGGAAAAGGATGTTTGGGATTGCTTGGCTATTCAGATCTAATTAAGCTAATGCATTATGATTATGAACAGTAATCTTCTATCTATTCTATGAAAATTACAGCATATTCCATTCTGGAACGAATAACATATCGTCGCTGAAAAGGCAAAAGGCCTTTTGACTATCATAATAGTAATCTTTACTCTAATTTTAATCGGAAACTCACCTTATCGTAATTAAATATTTGAAACTCAACATATTAATAAGAGTATGGACAATGTATAACAAAAAAATGTCATATCTAAGCCGCTATACAAATTTCAGTATTGGCTCACGCCAAAAACTTTTGGCTAGATAGACTTCCCTCTTAGTATTGAGTGTTTAGTACGAAGCAACTGTCGACGGAAACCCGATCCTTGAGAATATAATACAGTGTACTTAGGTGATGATAATATTATGGCGTGTGTGGTGCTCCCAACTTTATGAAAATTGTTAGTTCTTCGTATATACTGGAACAAAAAGCCTTTGTTATACTCTTCAATGAGTTCAAATAACATTTGAACCCCAATATTATACATTGTTTCAAGGTGGGTACTAACAAGGTTTTATGTGGTTGCTCTACATAAATGTTTTTCTTTAGTTATGATGGGTATTAAATTATATCTGTATTATCGTATTCTAATCTTGTTTTAAGAATTAAAATAATATACATAAGAATCTAATTAATATTAATACTGGAATTTTACAAATATTATCGTATTATTATTATGTGAATAGTCTGAATAACAGAATAGTATGTTTGAGACGATGTATGAATGTGAACGAAGCAAGGAATGTGTGCCAAGACAGAGTTGTATGGCGGTCCGTTCTCTCTGCCTATCCCTGCAGAAAACGGTATGATGATTAGTTAGTTAATTTTTTATCGCATTGTGTTTGTTGACGTTGGTTTCAGTTTTGTATTTTGATTTCAATACATTTATAAAAAAACATCATTCATATAAAATATACGAAAGGAAGTAAAGATTTTTCAAGTATTATTATTAGTTATACGATATTTTTATATGAAAATAAAGAATTGTTTACAAAAGTAAATTCGGAGTTGAATTATTCACTATACAGTTGTTAGTACTATCGGAGTAGAAAAAACTTCCAATATCGCCCTGGTGATAGAAAACTTGTTAAAAGTTGTAGCCTTGCTTGAATTAAATTACTTTTTCCATGTGTAGTGATCGTATTATCTTACTTTTCAGTAACATATCGACTTATTTATGCCTCACCTCGCACGAAAAAACTCATTCAAATCCTTGAGAAAAATTCGGATGGAATCCATAAAAAAAACTAAATTGGCAATTTTTTAAAAAATTGTTAGTCATCTAACCAACGCGCTTGTGATTTATTCTCATTTTTTAAGAAAATTATACTGAATTATGAGGGTTCAAAAATAGCGACGAGAAACTTTATAAGTTTGTTTTTAAGTCATTTTATTCTTGTAGATGCACCGCACGTACCTTAGTAACATGCAAACACGGTGGGAATTCAAAAAGCGAGGAGCGGAGTGATTGAGATAGCAACACTATAACCGTGCATCATCGTGTATACTCTGCTTAAGAATATTTTTCATACAGTTTTTCATGTTGAATAATGCAGTTTGGTATTGGAGAAGTATGTTTATATTGTTTTAAGGCATTATGTATTACTTCGGTCAGTTGTGAAGTATTATAAGTTTGAATTTATAAGCTTTACGTATATTATATTGTTAGTCATCTTAACTATAAAGCCGAAAGTCCGTATGAGCTCTACTGTCATGTTTTTTTTTTGGCAGTTGCTTTACATATAGCATCAAAGCCATAGCTATTAGCTTCGGAGTTTTGGAATGTCCATATGTTTGAAACTAATAATTCATGTAATTTTGTTTTCATATTCCTTATTTTTTGATGAAAAAAGTTACTAATTGTAGGTTATAAAGCAAACCAGAACTCGTTTTTTAATGGGTTTTATTTTGTGTTCGATAAATCAATAACTTGTAAAACGTCCTTCGTGTGATTTTTCTTTAAAAAAAACAGGCAACAAAAATTATTCAAATACAGTATATATAATTATTTTAAGTATTACATTACACAAGAATCAGTAAGCTCACCATAACACTTAAATTCCTATAATTTATAGGTTACTAAAAAGAGCAATATTTGTCCTATTTACCTTTCCTCGCCGCAGGGAAAAAACATTTTGAATTTACCCAAGCAAAGTTTTTCATTCTACCGTATCAAATACATTATGTAGGTTCCAATATCTTTTCACATCGTCTCACGGCTGATTTACAGGTTATTTGAATATCCTCCTTGCACTTTGCACAGTGCTTAAAAGCATTTTTCGATAAAAGTTAAACTGGTAATAAATGCCGGTACTACGAGGCGGATATAGCATAAGACCCTTTTTGGAACTCGTAACATCATTACTTTCTCGAAAAGCTTTTAACTGAAACAATACGACGACCTGAACATATTATTTCACGAAGCAATCTGTAAAAACATGTACTCTAAGATTAAAAATGCATATAGATACAACATACCAATTCAAAATACGCCTAGAGTTTTTTTGTGAAAAAAAGAAAAGGCTATTCGTGCTGTAAGATCTGAAGACGATTCACTTGCTGCTAACTGTTTTGTAGGTATCAATAGACGACCCCCACAGCAATGTGGAAACATCCTTGGCTCTGTTATTGTCCCAGGGCGGAAGATACTTTCAGTATCTGAATCTGGTGAGAAAACACTATTCAATTGAAACACACGTTCCTTGAGCGATTAATTATTTATTTATTTATTTGACAGAGATCTCAAAAAAACAGTTGTTCACCAAAAACATTAAAAGATGGATAGTATAAAAAACTGTTGATAAATACATAGTGTAATAAAATAAAATACACATTTATTTAAACCCCACATATAGACGAGGTATTATATATCCGAAGGATAGAAGGAAGTAATAATGTGAGCGATGGAAAATAAAAAGATAAGATATAATAGAGGTTCACTCTTTTATACATGTTATGAGATAATCGTTGAATTGGCGAGTGTAAAAATGTGCGTAAATTTTTTATTTACTTAAATGTATGTGGATCGTTATGTACCTAACAGTCACTCCTGTACGTACTTCAAGAGATAGTGATAGAACTCTATATATGTGCATCTAAATATATCTAAGGAAATGCAGCTTCATTAAATAGTTTCATCGCTTTAAATATTGGCGCGTTTTTGTATGAGGAAGTTCTGACTTTCTTTGATTAATGTAATGCTGATAAACTGTGATTAATAAACCGAAGTGCTTTTTATGAAATCAGTGGTGGTTTTGTCTACAACTAAAACAGTACAATAACTGACTACGTAATGCTTAGTTTCAATGGTTTTGATCTCATCCCAGGTGACGTCCATTTTTTTAGAGAACAATGTGCAATTGAATTTGACCGACGCGGTGGTTCGTGTTTTCTAGGTTGTTCAACCGAACATTGAACTTCCCATAGATCTTAAGTAACGAAGTTTGAATAGTTTACTACTTTCCGATCCTCCTCTTCCTTCTCTTCCACATCTCCTTCCTCTTTCCACTTCCATCAGTCTCACCACATTCTCCAATTGGGGGTGCCATAGCCCCACTGGTGTGTGAGTATTGTATCGCGTTCGATGGTGATCGATTTGTATAGCGATTTCAATAAGAACTTTTTAGATCCCACATTATTTATATTTATTTCACAAGAAACGTGGTTTCATTAATGAACTACACGACTATCTACTCTACTCACCCGGAAGAAAGGGTTTTCGAGAATCGAGTGGAAATCTGATAGAGGTACTGAGACTTTCCTTGCGTACGAGTGTGAACTTTTTAAATTTAGAACTGACGAATGTGTTCAGAAAATTATCAAATTCAAAAATAATGTTTTCAAATTCTTACCTACCTAATAAAGTACTTACCTCTTATGTATTTTAACAGACATTTTTTAATGTTTCAGGTAAGTATGTTGCTGTATATTTATATAAACTAGGAATTAATATCCAATAGAAATTAAGATTTTTACAGCGCACTTGCAAATTATCCAAATATTATTATTAATATTTTTGAAATGGGTGGATTAAAGCCAGTTATTTTTTTTCTTGGCAAGTCAAGTAAAAATAAAATACATATAAATTATCTACAACCGGTCAATATCTTAGAAAAAAACAATTACCCGCAGAAAAAGATTCAGGCCCTATAGATCAGTAATGTATTAATACTTTGTACATCATTGTTTGATTGGCTGCCTGAATAAAATTAGTCGTCATCATTCCTAATCATCAAAAAAAATGTTTTTCATTATTTTCTTAACTCAACGAATAAACATTAAAAAAACTAATTCTCTTATCAAATGAAAATGTCAGTGATTAAAATATGAAACTGTTCAATCTATTGTTTTGGCCGTTTTATTTGAAGAGGGTTCAGTTAAGTCTGTTATTTACTTATTTTCAATAAAAAAAATTAAGGCTTTTTTCAATTAGGTATATTAATAACTACAAATATTTTCCCCGGTGAGAACGGACGTACGAGTGTGAACTTTTCAAGCTTGAAATTGATGTCAATTGACAATATCATTTTTTTTAAATCTTTTAAAATATCCTTACCTACTTAACAAAGTATTTAACTATAACGTATTTTAACAGACATTATTCCATATTTGAAATTGATGGATTAAAGCAGCCAATATTTTTTCTTGGCAACTCAAGCTATATTCGTAATTTTTAACGGGTAGTTATGTTTATTGATAAGAAAAATAGTACACAGTATATTAAAACAATTAATTACTGAGGTTAGACACTAAGCGAGATGCAACACAAAAAATACAAAGCCAAAATGCCTGATTACGTAAGAAAAAACCATTTTTGTTGGAATGGTGTAGCTTATTAACCATTAACTGGGAAACCATTACCTGACCACTTGTTCAGAATCCCGCCTGAAAAAAAATTCAACACAGAATAGCACGATATATAGCAATTTTGCTGATATGTAAAATTTACAAACAAGGAGATAATTATTATTATTGTGTTATTATTTGTGGAATTTTCATTACACCACCAATTTGTTTATTAATTCGGTGTGTTGTCCCCGGTTTTCGTTAAAATATTTACATAATGTCAAACCATAAAGTTCTACAAAAATACTCAATGAAACATCTGTATTTTAGAATTGAAAGTACAGTGACAAAAATAAATATATGTATTTTTTTGCTTGGGTATAATATTATAAATGCATTAATATTAAATATACTCATACAGCGTATCAGCAAATCGGTCACGTACAACGCACCGTGCATTTTACAATTCCGCTCCGCTACGCCAAAGCTAGGCATTTTGGGGCACAAAGGGGCGCGAGGGAGTGTGCTGTAGGAGTGTAGGGGCCGGAGATAGGGGCCGGTGCAGGGGCCGCCCGAGGGCGCAGCGCCACAATGCGCAGTGGCGAGAGTGCCGTGTTGGTATTTTCTGACTGACAGCTCAATCAGTGACGCCGTTGGAGCATTATGCCGGCACGTTGGGGCAGGACAAAGCGACAAAAATGTGTTACGTGCGTTTGAATTTTGTATCGTGCAACGAAATATTGTTTTATTCAGGATAAAAATATGATTACTGTAAAGAACATTATGATAATGGAAATGAAGTAATAATTTTACATAAGACCACAAATTTCATTTTTATTTCAATTGCTGCCCGGTTTCGCTTAGCCTAAGCATTATTAGGGTACAAAATCAAACTTTTAAATTAATCATTTTAGTTTTGTACCCTGGTGATGCTTAGGCTAAGTGAAACCGGTCGGTCATAGAAAATAAAATAAAAACTGTGGTTTTACACAAAATAATTATTTAATTTTTATTAAATATGTCAAACCAAAAATTGATTGCTTTCTACGAAAAAAAATAAAATAATATTTCAGCCGGTCTCTAGCTCAGTTGTCTCAGTCTAGATAAAATTACACTCCACTCTCCAATTTTGTCATTTTACTCGATTGGGTTGGGAAACAATGGAGATCAATATGTTTTTATTTATTTACGCTTTTAATAGCTCTAGTAGATGTAAAAACTGTACTAAGGTATACTTATATTGTGATATTGACGTACTAAATATATCTGCAAAATCGAAGCATTTGTTTCGCAGGTGTTGAATTTGTCGCATAAGAGTGAATCATTGCCCTTGAGGTGATTTTTCACAAAAACGGCGCGATAAAAATTATCCAAATATTTTTATTACTATTGTGAGGTTGAAGTAGAATTATCACAATAAAATGGTAGGTACTGTCTTATAACTGCCAGGAACATAAAATACAGTTGAATATAATAGTTCAGGCCTGTCAATCATTGAATTTATATGAACAAGTTAAGCCGGTATTTATATTACGTTTGGATAATTTTAATAAATTAAAGTGACCAAGAAGATAATCATAATTGACACCATAAATAATTTAAATAATGTAGATATGTTACTGAGACAACGCGCGTGAATGCACTAAACCGAGTCCGCGAGACATACCTGAGATTTACTGCGTTTAGTATCACACAAAAATTCGTTCGACAGACAAGCTGGCTCCTTTGTGAAAAAAAATGCCTTGAAAGGTGTAAAAACCATTCGGGAGCAAAAAAAATATCTCATAGAGTTTCTTTCCATTCATAATTACCCACAAATCACTGATTATTTCAATTCAATAAATACAATTATTCACAAGGTTTTTCAACTTAATAAGGGTGTGAGATAGTAAATGCAGAAATACATAAGTGTGTGAATGACAACCACGGCTAGTGGCGCGATACCCGATTTTAATAGTAGCGTGAGACGTTCATGTAGCTATCTCATCCGTACACACATATTCTTTGAATGGCTATCCTTTTCATAAGCGGTTGCAACGGAATACAAGACGTTACTAATAATGCTACATTTTTCGTGAGATTTGTATGAATATGACATGTCTTGTATTTTATGTCTATGATTGATACATTCCCTTAATATGCCCATTCTTAATAATATTTAGTACATAATTCGATTGAAGAGAAGCATTTTGATGAGATGATGGGTGTAACCTAAAAAATACTTCATCTTAATTAGTCCTAAATCTACGTGTATTTAAAACGTAACTAATCGTCATATGGTTCGGGGTTGCTTATTCATGGTACATATCGCCATTGTCAATCAAATACACAAATTTCATTCAGTAAGAATACCTTCGGTTCACTAAGATTCACTAGCAGCGTGAGTCTTGCTGATTCTCGATGGCTGCTTTCTCGCCTGTTCAAGTCACCCTAGCCGAGTCTTCTTCTAGTTTCATTTTCCTTGTGTCTGCACTTTGGCTACTAGCCGCGTCTGGTCACCGCACTTTCTTCGGATTCCGCCCAGCATTAAGCCTCTTATTGTTTCAGTCCTTTATTTTTCATACAAAAACAAACAAAAAAAATTGCCACTGAAATTATTAGTTTTAACTTTTGATTCGAGTTCACCTCCTCCTTAAACACCCCTCTACTGATTTTGTCTGTTTTTCCTCCTTTGTTAAATCAAAGGTTCTTCAAGACCCACACTAACGAACTCGCTCATAATATAACCTATTCTCTTTCTTAACTCCCTTCATAACGTTGGTCAGTAAAGTGACTATATAGTTCATCGGCTAATTTTAGGAATAAGAGCGCTCTTGTGAAGTGTCATACAAAATATAAAATACGAAAAATTAAATAAATTATAAAAAGATTCCTGCTGGGTAGAAATTTCTAAAAGTCACAGATTCTCAAAAGTTTTATTCTTCTTATGGTGCCTTTTTTTCTATCGGAGTTTGGCTGTCAATGGGATAATCTTCGCCTTGCTGATTGCTTAAGCCATTATTCCAGTTTTAAAATTACTCTTTAATATCGTTTTTCGTCCTGTTAGTAATGTATAACCCTTTTAATGAATGCAGCGTCTAATTTTTCCCCGATGATGTCGTGATGAATCAGAAATTCTTCTTCCGATCATATTTGGAGGGAATCCATGAAAATAGTAAAAATACTCCTTATAATCACACAGTATATTTCCTAATATTCAGGAAAAAGTTTTTTATATGAGAGGGAGAGAACACTTATTAACAAATAAGGATTTTTTTTATTTTGGTGAAAACGTATGAATTATTTTCGATTCTATTGAATGACAAAGGACAGTCGAGACGTTAGGTAGAAAGTCTCCTTGGCGATGGTGATGATCATGCCGTAGAGCAGCTTGTAGAACTCTTCGTCGTCGCAGTCTGCTACAGCTGTCCGTTGTTCCGAGAGAACAAACTTCTCTTTCTCCAGACTTGGCTCCAACTTCTCAAGAGAAATGTCGAGCCTCTGACATCCTGGATCGAGCCCATTAAAAATCTCCTTGCTCACCTCTGTCGACCAGTAAATTGTCATTTTTTTGGCGGACTGCGCACCGCCCAGTTTCTTTCTTCTGCGCCGCTTCTTACTAGTGATGTCCGTGCGTCATAGAGTTGTGCGCATAAAATTATGTAGTGCGGTAAGTACTTTTACTTAACATAATTTACTATGTTACAATCTTTCTTTTTGTAGCAAAACACATAAATTAGGTGATACGCCAATAAAAAAAATCACCATATAATAGACTTAAGCAAAATTTGTACATTTTAAGTGTTCTTAACTTTAATCGTAAGTATTTTTACTTAACATAATTTTCATAATTGTTGGTCGGCTTCGATCAAGTTTCATCATTATATTAACGAAATCGTTTTATTTAAATTTTTGTGAAATTCAAAACAAAATTAATAGCGTTGTCTCGAATTTTTCTAAATAAAAGCGGTTTAATGATACTGACACCGTCTGAGACTATTTGCAGCTTCATATAAACAAATTTCTGCTTTGGTAGGTATAAGGATAATCTAATCAGTTCAAATAAATGATACTGAAAATCGTTTTATGATAATTTACTTAAACTCAATATGTGTGAACGTCTAATCTTCCTGGAAAAATATCAATATGCTAAAATAGTTGCGTACTTGGATACGCTCTCAAACGAGGAAAGTGTGTTATATCTCCATGGGTGGGAGGTGGACGATGGGAGATGTTAGGTGTTAGATGTTTGTATAGAGGGGTGAGTACACACCAAATCGCCAGGGAGATCAAATCACTGCTGAAAGGGGATGAATGAATCAGCAAGATTAGAAATTAGGGGATAGATCCACTCAAACTGCCCGAGGCGCTAGACCAGTGGCGTCGTAAACGTCTTATGGCTAAAACCGCCGTTATGGGCACAGACTCTTTATAGAACGTCACACATAATTGTTTCTCAATGTACGGTTGTCGATTTTCTTCCAGAATAGAAGAGAAAATATAAAATCTCTTGAATAAGTTTTCACATTAATTCATAAAAGAGTCAAACTCCTAACATTACAAAAAAATGGTGACAGTGGTAAGTTCTCCTTCTCTTTCAATTTTAATACTTTTAGCATTAAGCTAAGGACATAATCAAGAGAGTAAAAAAAAAAGATTTTATCTACATTCTTCGAAGATGCTTTTGTATTCGCAGTGATAGGTAGAATAAATAAGTTTTTTTATAAGATACTGGGGTTGAAAGGGTTAATATAAACAATATACAGGACAATAACGCTGTCCAAAATGGTGGATGATGCGTTAAATTGATGGGCCTCGGACAACAGATCATCAAATCTAACCAAGTTGGGTTTTTATTTAAAATTCTACGATCAAATATTTTCATCAATTAATGTAAGAGTGGTAGATCAGAATCGAAACGTTGCTTGAAATGGCTTTAGTTGTGTTTGGTGACGAGATCTAAATATACAGGTACTTCCCAACCTTCATCTTCTTCTTCCCCATCTCCTTCCCCTCCCTACTACCTTCATCCTCGCAGCATAGCCTAATTGAGTATGCCATAGTCTCGCTGGTTCTAGACAGTTGGGATTCTTGTGCGGTATAATAATGGAAATTACAAAACATCACAAATACTGTGTGTTTGACATTATGCTGTTATTAATGTAGAGTTTGTAATAAATTTTTCTTGACAGATAAAAAGACTACTCTTATTTGAAATGAAGGTTATTTCTTTTAATATTTTAGACGTGCTGCAATAAAACTACAAATCGACTTGACGGGCAATGATGCATTTCGTTGTAACAAAGAGTGACCTGGATCAAAGGTTTGTCCGGGGGTTCGAGTATTGGTCGCAGCGCCACTGAGCTGAGCCTAGTATCTCTGGGGGACGTGTTAATATTGTTAAGTGTAATGTTGCAATCACTAAATGGAGGGGCTGTGAAAGGAAAAACTTGTCTGATTCCAGTAATTGTCACTCTTCATTGCTTACGCACAATTGTTACAGTAATCCTCGCGTTGCCCCTCCGGCGAGTTACTACGGGTCGTTAGGTTTCACTGAATATTACAGCAGATAATGGCTGAATTATATCGAGATATATCAGAGTGTAAGTGTTTCTGGAGCGAACGTGCCAAGATTCGTTATTAATATATATCTGGTTCTTTCTTTGTTTCAGTTATTGTGTTTCGGGGTGCTACTTAATTTATTGGCGCGTGCTTAATATACCGGAAACCGTAAACAGCGTAATTCGTACGTCAATTATTTTACGAAACGTAGAGAAATATCTTCCACGATCAATAAATCACATCGTTATAAGCAAAAGGTTGATTAATTTAAAATTTACAACCACTGTTTGAAAACGTGAGCTTTGATGAAACAAGAAAATATGTTGATTTTTAATTTCCTTTAATATATTTTGTTATGCAGTTATTTTTTCTTGTCGTCGGAAAGGCAAAATGGCTGAAGCTCCACATCGGGAAGTTTACACCATAGCACTTTAAAATTTATTTTTTGTTTGACAATAAAAGTCTCCAGTACCTGGTTGGATTTTTGAAAAAAAAGTTAACTCAAAGCTCTCACTGAGTTACTTGGAGTGACAAAAAGCTATGAGAAGTCTCAAACTTGTGTAGCTGAGTCAAGCCTTCTCCAAATGGTCAATATATTTTAGATGGCTGAAGGGCCACAAAATTCTTCAGAATCAAATGAAAGAGATGCAGAAAAAAAACTGATAAAAACTGCATGTTTAACTCATTTTTGACCAAAATGTCGCTTAAGACCTTTTGCCTTTCCAGCGACGAGATTATTAGGTGAATAGCGTTATCCTCATTTTTTGCAAGAATTGTAGGCGTTCGTGATAACTAACATAACTGTTATGATTGACACCTGTTGATCAAATACTGAAACGGGCCGAGAATAGGTCGTTAACAGGGGCAATTATGTGAAGTGAGAGTGGTGAAAAAATCATAATGGCGCTAAACATCAACTTTCAAGTGTAAAATGTGACAGTGGCTCAAACCACTAAGCCTAAATTTGCTTGTAAAAAAATGTGGAATAGCGCTTTTGGCCTGAACACAGCCTGAATGTTGTTTTTTTTTACGGAGGTATTGTCACATTAAAATCATTGTTAATATTGTGGTCTGTAATGCATTCCACGCAGTCATTTCACACCCTACCTCTGAAGACATTCTGTAATAAAATTATTTGTATTATTATTTTTAAGTTTATTTAATTATTTTTAATGGCAGATCGACTTTATTTTAATTTTTTTTTTGTTATTTTTGAAGTACATAACAACCTTGTTATAAATCAAAAAAAAACTATTTCTAAGCTTCGTCTTTAACTCAACGTAGTGAGTAAAATAAATACAAATTGATGGAAAAGTAATAAAATTTATTTCAAACATTCCGCACTCATTGGTAATATTCACTTATTACAGATTTCTACTTTGAGAAAAAGTTTGAATAATTACTTGGTCGTATAAATTAAATAAACAAAGTGATGTTATCATCGTAATGTAGTGTATAGGTCACGCGATTAGAATTGACTTAAACAACACACACTTAGAGTTATGTGTATTGGTGCACATACATGATGTCCTTTCGAAACGTCACTGAAAAACAGCATGCCGTCTTGTTTAGCGTATTTATTGCTTTCAGTGAAAAAAGTACGATAAGTGTATATACATGTATGTACGATAAGTGTATATGTAGTTCGAATACGAATATTTGAAAAGTTTTAGTGTCTTCTTTTTATTATGTTAGAAACGAAGCTTTTTCAATTTCCCTGGAATTTTTCGAAGACGAATAACATGTTTGAAATATGTTTTATGCAAACAATGCATCTGTTTGAGTACTGTGTTTGTTTCAAATTTGACTGCAATTCCTATAAGTATTTTGCTAATTTATATATTTAAAATGTTTATGCAGCTGTAACGGGATCAGATTTATAGCCATTTTTGATTTACGATTTAACTTTATGAATGTGAATCTGACAAAAGATTTTTCCAATCAATTTACGGTTTTTAAACTTCAAAGTTGATTTCCGAAATCGAGTTTAAAAAGTAAGGCAAATAAGGGCACTAAGAGCATAGGAGTGCTTGCGCTTTGCGATGGAGTTTGCTTGCAGCTGCAGCGGCCGGCGTTCATTAGTTCATTAAACAAACTGGCCATTAGCCGCGAATCGGCCGGCTATTAGTCACGGCCGCTGAAAATACTCAATAATGGCACCTCTTAAATCTTCCTGCACTCACTTTTCGCTCCTGCTCTGCTCCTGGTGTGGGCAATACGATTTATTCATATGATTGGCCCATTTTATATAGCGCCGTTTACGATTGAATCCCAAGGGCGCTTTTTTAAATAGATGTTTTGTACGTTTGTCTAAAAATTAATTTAATACTAAATGAGACCTTAAAAATTCTTCTTTTTTTTTCTTTTTTTTTTTAAAGAAAGACAAACATTTCCGGGTTACGAATAACCTGACAATATTTGAAAAACTCCTACTGCCATCATAAGAAGCGGAAGATGTTGCTTGTGTAATGATGGAGGACTTAGCCAACAGAGGAATTGAACGCACGACGCCCGGGTGGGAATCCGACGTGTTTGTCCACTCAGCTACCGACCGGTCTGTTTTATGCATTTTTTTAAAAGAAAGACAAACATTCCTGGGTTAAAAAAAATCTAACCATATTTGAAATTTTTTTACTGCCATCATAATAAGCGGAAGATGTTGCTCCGGTCGATTAATTTTTTTAAATTTTTTCAACATTTTTTCAAAACTCACTATAATATGCCGGAATTCCATTATTTTCGGGAAAATTGTTTTTTTTAAATGACTTTAATAATAATAACTGGATAATTTGTATAGGGCCGTTTTTGTGAAAAATCACCTCAAAGGGGTTGTACAAATTTTGATTCCTTGTTTATATTAATATTTATTTAAATTATATCCAGATATAATATACAGAAACATATTTAGGTGGCAGGTCACTTCAAATATATAAAATTACTTAATTTACTTTGGCAAATTTATTTCCGTTATGTATTTGTATTATTTATGTTTTTTAGTGTTCAATTTAGGGCATAATAGAGCAAATTTAATAATGGGTTTTCTGAATTAGTGGTACAGTACAGGGGTTTGGTTAAAATTTATTTATCGAAAGGTGATTCGTCGTTCAATAAGAAACAGATTATGGTGAAAATGTCATACTGACATTACCCACGGTCGGACCACTCCCATTTTAAATTTCACTCGGTCAGCTTAGTGTAAATAAATGTTATTCGGTACTATACTCTAATTATATAATACTCTTGTAATGCTAATAAAACTTAGATATTATTTTTTTTAAGTTTGAGATGAATATAAATGCTAAAATTGTGATCAATTTTGATGTAGGTGCATTAGGCGTACAAAAAATCAAAAAGACGAAATATTTGAAACCGGGTAATACACTTGTGAGTTTTGAAAAAAGGCTCCTTAATTGAACTATTTTATATTGTGTCGTATAGGAATAGTATTAAAAAGAATCCTTCTCCTATTTTTACACGTTTGCTCTATATTTTTGTGAAATACGGGCTTAGAATTTTTTTGCGTTATTTTATTAATTTGAAACACTGGCATTGTCAATACGAATATTACACATTCTTACTTTCTCTTTTCAATTGTTCTCTGCCGTTTAGGAATGGAAAAGTTTAACTAGGTTTTTTAATCTAGTTAGCTTTTATTAAAAGTAAAATAATATGTTATTGATAAAACAAGCCTTAAAATTGTATTATGCTCTTCCACCGGTATGCGTATTTTAATTTATTTATACAACTTCATATTTGGTAAAGCGTCCTTTGGGAATGGAAGGACGTTTTATAAGTTGTTTTCTGTGCGCTTGCATAATATTAAGTTAAATTACATTTTACTATAAACTAGCACTTACATAAATACAAATACGGAATCATCTTAAAAACATTAAATATTGGATACGGGTTTTAGTTTTATATTCGCCTAAAAGTTGGATCCGAAATTATAATTAAAATTACAACTGACCTTTCATGGGACCAAAAATGTGTCAGGCGTTTCTATATTAAAGCAACTGTTTTCATGTGACGATGTAAATTTTTTTTATATGAGCCATAGACCTTGGAAACATCAGTTGATCTGTCAAAAATAATCTTTGGAGAAGCCTAGCAGGACAATTAGTAAATTGATTGAAAAAGGTTATTTCATCGTGATCGAAAATCATGCATTCTCAACGAATACATCAAAAAAACAGTTTGATAACATTTAAAAGTGTATAATTTTTTTTCAGATTTTTATGTCAAGAAATGTTTTACGTCAACAAATACAAAACGTGCCGAAACATTTTCATGCAGCATAGGCATCAACATGATACCGTCATTGCCAACCGAAATCATTGGGAAACCATTTTCTGGCAATCGTTATATCGTCGCTGAAAAGGCACAAGGGCTTAAGCGACACTTTGGTCAAAAAATTATTAAATATGCAGTTTTTTTCTGCATCGAATACTCTGACTCTCGTTTGATTCTGAGAACTTTTGTAGCCCTTCAGCCATCTAAAACATATTTACCATTTGGGATAAGGCTTGACCCAAGCGACACAAGTTTGGGACTTTTTAGCTTTTCGTGAAAGCGTTGAGTTATCTGAGTTAACATTTTTTTTCAAAGTCCAACCAGGTACTGAAGACTTATGAATTTTATTGTAAAACAAAAAAAATCCTTAAATTGCTTTTGTGTAAACTTCTCAAAATGGCATTTCAGCCCTTTTGCTTTTCCGGTAACGATATTATTCCACATAGCAAAGAGCGTTGATTTTAACTAAAATAAACAACCAATCTATGGAGGATAATGGTTGCTCTAATCGTCAGTTTTATTTGGTACTGTCACGAACAAACCTCCAAATTCGTTTGTTTAGTTGTGAATGTAATGCCAGTTGATGATAATTAACAAAAAATGCTTGTTTGACTAGTAATACAAAGTAAAAAAAACAACAAAAATTGTATTGCATTTTTTAAATTATATTTCGCGGATCAGTATTATTACAAAAATATCACCTGTATAATTATCATCACTACTCTTAAATTTGATTTGGCAGAATCTGTATTCAGACTTACAAGTATATTTATAGACGAGAACTTTTATTAATCTACAAAATAATTTACATCAGTCAAAATCAGATCATAAATTAGAAAAAGTATTTTGTAACCACCCATCTTAAACCACAACATTATGTGAAAATACCGCAACCACGAGCAGAATTTCCAGCCAAACAACATTCTACCTACCATTATCAAGTGCGGAATTACTTACAAGAATCATTTGATCGAAACTAGGATAAAGGACAACACTTAATCGTCACCACAATAGCCGTGAGCGAAATCTGCTCTATCTCCACATCAAATAACATCGCCCAACTTAGCGCCTACATCTCACTCGAACTCTGCTCTGAACTCTGTATCGAAACTTTCCAATATAAATTTATGTCAATCGAATTAGATGAAAACTTTTTCCATTAGTATAATGTAGAGTAAATTTATTTAGTGGAATTTATACAATATCTTCCCAACTCAGTCCCAAGCAATACCACGTTTGTTAATGATTATTATTTTGTACCCCAAAGTGACAACCTAAATTCTCAATCATAATAAATATTGCCTGTTGCCCTTTGAGTACCGTAAAGGTAATTTAATAATCAATTCCCTGCCTGGATGTAAAAACAGCAGCGTTATTTAATATCACGATTATTTCATTCAAATTGTTATTCATCATTCGTGGCGCCAATTATTATTACGGTTCGTGAAAATGTTTGCAAATCAGTGGTTTTTAATGTCGTCACTTTGACGGCCGGCTTAAAAATTAAGCAATGTCATTCTAAATAAAATTGATATAATGTTTTAAAATGCGAAATGAAAAAAGTATTTCGTAAATGGACACACTTTCCCAATCCTTTCGACGTTAAACTTTTGTTCGTGGGACAATGAAAAATTCCAATTATCACGAATGGACAAAACCACCAAAGGAGGCATTTAAAATATCCCTCCGTCGGTATCTATTATTTTCCACCGTGGACCCTTTTCACCGGCGTTCATAAATGTCATTATATTCCCTCAAACTACTCGTTTGGTCTTCGAGCCCTCATATTATTTTTAGAGCCATAAATGAAAACTTCTCTGTTGTGTCGCGGAGGAATCCGTGATAGGAATACTGTAGCGGAAGAAGGGGTTCAGAAAAAATGCAGGAAAACCGCAGGATACCCAAAAGCGCAAAAGGGATTAAAAGTTTGCGGCGCCGCGGCATACAAACAACCGATTTAAGTTTACAATTCCCCATAAAATAACCCACCGTTCAAAGAAACTCCTTTTTGTAAATCAGCAGTGGTAACGTTGTGGTATATTATAAGGGCGCTTTTTTTAATATGTGGGTGTACATTATTTGCTTTGGTTTATTTTAAGATGAAGATTTCAACTTTTGGTATGCTAATACTTTGGGGTACGTACAAATTATGGTGAAGTCTTTCAGATGAGTTATTACGACTGAGTAGATACCGCTCACATTATAAAATGACATTTGCGTTAAGTAAAGAAAATATTTTCCTGCGTTATTTTTCCGACTTTCACAAAAAATAAGGATATTAGCCAAGCTTAAAGAAGTTCAATTATTTTCTGAGAATCAAATAGGCGTTTGACAAAAAAACACACGGAATATGATATCTCATCACATCAAAGAAGTTTTTCTTTTTCGTGCGTCCAATGGGAATAAATCATAAATACGAGGGTTGGGGTAATTTCCTGAAGTTGTCATAAGGTCCTTGGGCAGAAGGCAGGGGGAAGTGCGGGGAGGAGAGAGGTTGAGGGGAAGAGGAAAGGGAAGACAGGGGACGGAGGACATCACAGGACGAGAACTCTCCCTGGGGGAGGAGGGAGACATCTGCTACAGACAAGCCCCCTACAGCATGATGATATTAAAGCAAAAATTTTCACTTGTTAGACCCTCGCTGGGAAACATGTCTTTGCCGTAAAGGACAAATGGTCTGAAGACGTTGTCAATTTTCCGCAAACACTTTAAATTGAATTATTATTGTTGTTATGCTTGCATCTGCGAGTCGTTATACCAACTCTCGTCAAGAACCCTATAGAATGTCATCCACAGTAGCTACAAGCTAATTTAAGTATTTCTTGAAAAAAACTTGTACTGTTTAATAGTTTACGAAAATAAAAGACCTAATTTATAATACGCTGTCTTGTATGCATATTGTGTGCGTTCAAAAAAATCACTGTAAAAATATATTACGAGAAACCGTAGTAAATAATAACATAATACATTTACTTGCAGTTGCTATTTAACAACATAGATTGTTAACAAAATACCCTCAAATTTGAAACCGAGTTATTTAATGTCGTAAAGGTTCGACTGGTTTTGACTGTTATACAACTTGTAAAAAAATAAATGAGTACCGAAATGTCACCAAAAAAACATTCACGGTAAATCACAAAACGGACAGAGAACAGTTGAACAAAGGAAAATGCCATTAAAAGCAGACAAACATACTTCACACACCAGGAAATGTCAACAGTGTCCAGTAGTTAGTTACAGGGGTACACCGTGCCGTATTATCATTCCACTCAATGAAAAATATACGTAGGACAGAAACAATGGGAGAAAAGGGTTGTTACAAAAATTTGATTTTCTCTTTTTAATATTAAAAACTGATATAATGTTAAAAAAATCGTGAAAAAACCGTTAACTTTGGCTTAATTAATCCCAAATGCTCTCATCGTTTTACTTATAACGGAACAATCTTTCTCTTGTATTCATTAAAAGGTTACATTAAGGACGTAACGAGAGTGAAAACGTTTAGAGTGGAGCGGTGTAAGCGATCGCCCGGCGGGCTCCACCCACTCAAGTATCCGAGGACAAACGTATTTTTCAAAACGGCACCACGTGACAAAATTCTCACGAGCTTACATAATCAAAAGTGCCAGTGTCCTTTCTTTCGTTGACAAATTTCATCCCTTGAAACGTCCCGGATGTTTGGTCCTTTTTTGTGTGCAAAGGTAAAGTGCTTACCTTAATCAAACAGTTCATGTAGCAATGTAGCAGTAGGGGCTGGCCTTAGTTTTGGGTGGGGGCCTCAAAGACTGAATTTTAATTAAAATCTTCAGTTTAATTGCGAACAAAGCGCTCAAGAGGAATTTGCACGATAGAAAAATATGAGCATTATTTGTTCCCGTTGAGGAGATTCTTGGAATATTTTCGCTCTATGTCGGGTTTTCGCTCAAAATGGTTAGAATTTTCTTAATGTTCGTCGAATATTGGATGTACAAATTGCGCTTCAACATTTAACCAATTCAAACAAATCATTTCCAAAGAAAAACTCAAGAAGCCCGCAACGATATTATATTTACGAAAACACCAGTTTGCCAATCATCAAATATTGTTTTTCCTTGTGTGATGATTGTAGAATTAAACTTAATACATGGAATAATATTAATAAAATAATTTTATTTAATAAAAGCAAACATATATAATATTTTACAGATTAAAACCTTAAAAATAATATAACTCAAAGTGCTATTTGTAAAAAGCAAAATGTGGAAAACAACACCTTCAACAATGGAAAATATCTCTGACTTAACTTCTGAAGCGTTTGTTAACTTTGAAAAGTCACATTTTCATGGCGGTGTGGTCTCAAATTACCATGTAAATTATTCAATTCATTTCTGTTGCATTTTTCTGAGTTGGCAGCAACTCTGCAAGGCGTTGCATTCTTTTGCTTTCTTACTTTATTCTTGTATTTTGTTACTTTTCTTCTAGTGGTAGTGGAAATGAGAAGAATCAGAATGGTGGAAGAGAATTTTTCTGCAACTGTGAAAAAGCTAATTTATGATGAATCTGAAATGAATTTTTAAGGCAAAGCCGAAATAAATGGAAATTGTATTATAGAATTATTTTACACTCTTACATCCCGAACCTCAATTTAACTACCTACTCAAAAGAGGTTGTTTTATAAAACATTTTCACAAAATTGACTTCCAAATTTTAATACTCTTATTATCAATTGTACTATCTTATAAACAAGAGTAGTTTTTAATACAAAATAAATCGTCACATAAAAAATTACATAGCCTAAAATAAACGATACATTCACATTAAATAACGACCCGCCAATTAATTCCAACTACTGGTGCATTCATCGACATTTGACATATTATACAAACGTAATTTAGTTGATTAATGGATGTTAAATTGTATGCAATACGTCATAATGTGATGTTATTTCTGACAGATGTATGCGACATGAATATGATTAGATTGGAAGCTAAGTGAACCCAAATATATTGTACGTTAGAACAATATTATTATCATTATGGTATTTGAAACATTTTCATCAATTATATTTTACTTGTGGATCACATTTTGTTATATTTAAATTTAAAGATTATTAAGACTAAGGAGTAGATACCCGCCGCTTAAAATGCGGATAAAAAATTACATTTGAATAAGTTCAAAAATAAAACTGTTAAATACAAAAATTTTCAAGAGTTCCCAAACTATTATAGTATTGCTTCTACCCAAATTTTAAATTAATATACTTTTTTATCAGCCTTTTAAACATTATAGGAGCTACTCAATTTTTTTTATAATAACTCAAAATCTAATAAAGCTATCAAACATCGTAATCAACCAGGCTTCGTCCACTATAACACAGGGACATCCATTGTATGATGAAGGAAAAAATACTAAACATATTTTTACAACATTATTTTCAAAATACGTTTTTTGTATTTTTTTTTTTCACTTTATAAAAAAAAACTGATTGGACAATAAGGGTCGGATCAGGAAGGTTGGCGGTTATTTGCAAAAATCATCAGTGACCACGTGTGACAGAATTTTTGTATTTTGTTTTTAATTGAAAACAAAAAACTAAAAAATATCACGGGAGACCAAAATGCAATTTTTTTTACCAAATAAACTAAGGAATCGTTTTTTGGAAACATCCAACAAAACTTGTTTATATATTCTTATTGAGTTCATTACAAGAAAAATAAGGTTGCAACAATATTTTTAGTATTTTTTGCCTGCCATGCTAGGTATCTACTCGGAAAGTTTATTAAAACTATTTTATTTGGTGAATTACTGCAAATATATCGGTTTATTTGATTTATTCAGAGACAAGGTACTAAATAATTTCATTAATAATATTTTATAAATACTGTAATGCCAAAAAAATATTCTTTTCAGAACCCACCATAACAAACAAATCATTATCCCATAATAACGCATTAAAATTAATTAATTCCGTTTCTTTGTTATAATTTAAATATTGTTCTATTGTTTACTCATTGTTGTGTTATTTTATGTTATAGTTTGTTCTCCCTCTGTATGTATATATAACCGCATACTATGTATTTTTCGTTTTGTTTAATGTTGTACCTTGATGATGCTTAGACTAACCGAAACCGGTCGGTCATAAAAATAAGTTTTATTTTAATTTCTTTAAGCATGTCAAACAATAAATTGATTGCTATCTACGAAAAAAAAAAATTATCCCTGATCTGCTATTCATACATTTTTAATAAAATATTAATATAAATACATTAAGTCCCTTTTTTAAGTTAAATTTTCTAAAACGAACCTTGCTGAATGTAAAATACGTTGGACGAAAGCTTTAAAATAGAGGCATCATGTCATGATCTCTCTTCTATAATTGAAAAGCCCACTAAGCAAGCTTGCTATTTTATCGTTTTATATATTATAAATACACCATTTTCTTATAATACAGACTAGAATATTTTTATATCGTAATCGAATTAAAAATAATACCCAAACTAATTTATTTCCGTTTTCAATTTCGTGAGAGTAAGTCATTTTGTAATATAAATTAACTTACGTTTTAGGCATTAAGCTCACCTTTTTTACTTCATGTTCAGCAGAGCAAAAAATACACGAGCGTGTGTCGTTTTGTAAACGGTATCAATATGACATTACCTCGGATAGGGATGCGTATATGATATTATTATTCCCCCCGTATATGGCTAAAGTTTTCTTTTCATCATTTTGAGTGTTTTTTTATCATTTTATTCTTCACAAGTCCTCTGTCAGCATTATGTATGTACACGCCTTTGTAAACCGTTCTAGATAAAGAAAGAACATTATTGGATAATAATTTATGAAGGTGGGTAGTGAGCCTTCACTTAGGTGTTCGCCACACACTGGGTTTTCGGATCAGTGTTTTCTTGCCGGTTTTAACGTTTTTATGTCAGATGTATGCGATCATCTTAGAATAAAATACTAAGAATTCTAATAAGAAGCAGACTCTTTTTATGGACAATTTTTATAATGTTAAATATAATTTTTTTATAATAAAAATATTGTTTTTTTAAATATTTTAATAATATCAATAAACAACAACGAAAATATGAAACAGAAAAAAAGTAATTATTACGATTATCGTTACAAAGATGGCAGCCAAATCGGATGAAAAAAAATGAACAAAACAATGTCAATAATCTTCCATGAAAGTATGAGATCGATTAAAAATGACGGTTTTTAATACAGTCCTAGTGGCTGAATTGGTCGAAGCGTTACTCTCGGATAAAGTAGAGTCTCGGTTATGACCATTGTCTTTTTTTATTTTTTGACTTTTTCTATTTCATATTTCTGTTGTTGATTATTGATATTATTTAAATATTTAAAAATAATAAGCTTAAATTCTTTAAAATTTCAATAAATATTGTTTTTTATCAAACTTTTTTATTTATTTTTGGTTATGAACATTCGCGTTTGGGAAAAAACACTAAAATTATTTTGTTCAAAAGTCTAAGTTAATACTATTAGTAATGCAGTATTGAGAGAAATTCAGAAAATAAACCTTTGAGAAGAAAAGTATAAAGACTGAGAACTCTTCGAAGTTTCATATCGTGATAGAAAAGCGGTAAAATTTGAAAAAATTATAAGACTTGAAAAATAAACATCAACTTTATGGAACTAGGGTATATTAAATTCTCAGAGATCTGGTAAGATTCGACATTGTTTTCCTATGTTCATACACAACGGTTGGCAAAAGAACCTTCGTGAACATTACTTTTTAAAAAAACTACTTCATATTCCAAATGCGTTCTTCCATATCCGATCCGACACAGGCCATTCCAGAGCAATAAGACAAGAAGCGCAGAAATAACAATAGGATTCACAGGAAAACGTCCCGGTGAATTGGACGGTATGAAATGGCGATAAAAAGTTTTTCGATCAAACGTCCTCCCCACTGTTGCCACTGCTGCAGTTGGTATAGTGTGGGGGGAGGATACATAGATGTCGGTAGGTAGCGACAGCAACTCATCCGTGATGCAAACCTTGGATATTGAGATGACTCACTTTACTTGAGAACAGTCCTGCAATAGTAGGTTTTCGTGGTTACCTCCACGAAGACTAGCAGAGTGATATAGGATGTTTAAAACATAAAATTACAAATAAAAATAGCTTCTCTTGAACTTAATTCTAAGGGACTACAAATCATTCCGATTTCCTCTCCATTTTGAATAACGACTTCTGGCTTAAAAATATTTCGTTCATTTTTATCAAGAAAACGCAATGTTTGAAGCTGAAACAAATAAACACTGGGGCGATAAAAAACAAATATATTAAATTTTCAAGTCGATCAATGAAAAATTCGTAATGTAACTTACGAATGTTACATATGTATTTTCGGAAGCTTTACAATCAACAGATAGACTGTGTACATTTGTTAAAATATCACTGTTAATTTTTATCCACGCTGCGACGGGAGTATAATCTACGGTATTGTTCTGCAAAGTCAAAAAAACGATTGACGGTGATAGGTGGCGGAAGCGCGCGACGACCTCTCTATCAGAAGAATTTACTGTGACTGAAAAAAATGGCTGACAAATACACTAGACCAAACAAATTGACCGTCAAGATGCTCAGTACACGCTAGGTGCGCCAACTTTCGAAAATTTCCCTCGGCCTCAGCAGCCCTTTTTGCTTTCTGGATGACCCTCGTACAACCTTCAGACTCGAATGCATTAACCAATATGCTTAAGAGGTTGCGATATTTAATTTCAGGAAAACCTGAGTATAGCAAATTATGGTTTTATTCTCATAACTTATATTAAATTGGTTTATAGTATACAACCTTAGAGTAACGATACAAGTAAAGCTAATATTTTTACCCAACCTGTACAAATTTCTCAATCACTTTTCCGGGTTTTCACGTCGTATACCATGAGAGAGAAAGGGGCAAGAAAAGTCGTCACATAATATTGCAGCACTTCTAAGTATGTAAGGATGTTCACATCATCGAGTTGCATAAATTACGGTAGCAGATTTTGAGGTTATTTACTATATTTGTGGTTATTAAAATACTTGCAGTGGTTATAAAAATAAATCAAACATGATGGTGATATGTGCTATGCGTGAATGTTCGAATAAGACCATATAAAGATTATAAAACATCACTTTTCAGAGGTATTTTAACAGTTTTAAATATTTTTGAATGAACTTTAGAATTTTCACTTTTTTAATGATATAAAGACATAAAATCAACAAAGAGCTTCCATCATCATTTAGGTAAACCTTCTGTTTTTAGTTTTTCTGTGATATTTTGACTTTAAAAATCATTTTATTAGTATATTAATATTGCTTTGTGTTCAAATATGTTTATTTAAAATGTCCGAATTCCGTGTGGACGATAAATAATAGGCTATCCAACATTTTTTAATAAATCTTTGTCTCTTTCTATCGAGTCAGTATAAAGTCAATCGTCCTGACTACACTATTTCGCAAAGGTACCTCTCCATGTCATTCAAGTGTACAACATATTGTTTGGTTATTAATCGTTATTTTAATGTCCTTGTAACTACTCTCGTTGTGGCATTCCCACTTTATAAACGAAAAAGAATTGTATTTTATTGTGATGTTTTTCTCAACCATTTTCAGCAATGTATTTTGCTATCATCCTGTACATTATTTTTGTATGACCACTGAGAATATTGGAAAGCTCTCTCTTACCCCTTGACGGGGTTGTATCGACTGAGGAGAACACGATATTGCTTATTATATTGAATCCTCTTGTTTATGCATCGGTGGATTCAATTTGAGTCAATTTATTTCGAGATCTCCACAAAACAATATGTACAAAATATGATGATGAAATGATAGAAAACGGATAAGTCACAAATGGAAAAAAAAACGTGAAACTCGACAAAGAGACAGTTTAAGACGACCTTCGTGGCGTAACGGTTTTTCTGTGGTTCGATTCCCTCAACAGTGCATATTTTGTATACCTACTGATACGAATTTTTACCATTTCACGTAATATATCGACTGTGTTTAGGTCAAAGGATTATTCCACATTTTTTCTTCCTTTAGGATTCTCGTGTTGCAAACTTTCCTTTGTATATTTAAGTGAGAAGATACTTCGTGGTTGTCAAAACAAGGACTTCATGTGAAAAATGGTGTCTAAAGACGTTGTTCCACATTTTTTGCCAGTAAACTTTGGCCTAGTGGTTTGAACCACTGTCCCGTTTTACACCATCGCAAATCGACAATGATTTTTTTACCGGAACCACTTGAAATAATCGCCCCCGTAAACCACCGATTCTTGGTCCGTTTCAGGATTTGATCAGGTGTCCATTATGTTATCACTAAGGTCTAAATTTCCTTGCAAAAATATGTGAAATAACGCCGTTCACCTAAATACAGTCGATTGCTATCAGTCTGGTTGTCATAGTGTTGAACACGATACGTAAAAAATAAAATCTTCTATTATTACGACTCTTAGAACCATGGCATTGCAGAACCTCCACTGTATTAATACAGTTTTAACGAATAATAATAACATTGAATTTATATAGTGCAATGTTGTGATGGTTAACTTCATGTACGTTTCATACTAAATGACCGAACCTAATAGAACAACGTGAAAATAATATATAACAGATTTGTATGCAATCTAAAATCATGATTGGTATCATAAATCGTGAAAAAATTTTCAAATATGGATGTTCTCATCGACAGATTAAAAACAATTTACTCGAAGCTAAGGGTGTAAAAAATCTAGATAATGATTATGTGATAATACGAACAAATTTTAGTTTTTTTTTAAACATTAATATTAAAGTATTATGAGGTAATAATTCGAAAAATGTTAGCGATTAAAATATAACTAATAGCCAAACAACAAGAAAATATTCAAAAGAGTATATACTATCCTGGGCAATTTAAATGTTTATATGTTGTTTAAGGAAATAAAGGCAAATATCACAATAACAACAGTTCGCCGTTATTAACAAATTTATGGTGGTTATATATTCTGGGATTTATTTACTAGGAATTTTTATTAACGAATATTGAATACATTCAAAGTAAAAAGGTGACACTAGACTTCTACGAGCATGTTTCTACACATCATCAACTGGTGTCACACCCGTTCTTCTTCTGTCCTACTCGCATCCTAATTTCTCGCTTATTCGCTTCTCTGTTGAGATTCTTTACTCTATATTCCAACCCGTACGTGAAATCAGGAATGCACCCCAAGGTGCCAATTCTAATTCCAAAGTTGCACGAAGCAAAGGGAAATAATTTCCTGGTAGCTAAATGGACGAAACAGCTAAGGGAGGTGCTCGAGGGAACCTCGCCGAGCGCCATGTACTGCCGCTTCCACCTGAAGTAAAATCGTTTCACAATCAAAGCTGGTCACGTGCGAAGTACACTCTGGTCCGACCGATACTGGCTATGTTTCACTGAAAGCTGTCTTGCTTTACAGTGGATTTTAATTTCAATTTCAAAGCTTGAAATTGTATTCATAGAACACACTCAGCAACACACTTTCAAAAGGGCAAAACGTATGAACACTAATTTATGTTTAAGGGTCAGCACTTTAAAATGGCACTAAACGTTACTTTCTATCATTCTAATACAAGCAATCCTACAAATGATGCATCTGAAAATTTTCTATGGGTAGTTAAAAAAATGTCAGGTTTCCAGTGAATACAATTTTCCAACTGTAATCATTTGATTTCTACAAAAAACATGCTAATCTGCCAGTAAAAAGTGCAGTTTTGAAACCAGAAAAGGCATTTTTTTACGTTTTACCTAAAATTCTAGTAGGCTTTCATAAAGAATTTAAAAGATTACTGTTTCATAATTGTATTCACTGGAAACCTTAGACATTTTTCTAACTACCCATACAAAATTAACAGATGAATCATTTGTAGTATTTGCTTGTACTAGAAAAACAAAAAGCGTCTATTTTTGGGTGCTGACCCTTAACGGTTGTCAAGAATGTATCTTAAATGTCAAAATACATGCAAATAGTCATAAAATATAAGTGGATTGTTATTTTTTTTCATGGCAGTAACGGTAAAATGACAAGACAGGTACATACATATTGATTTTACAGAGGGTTCTATCATTAACATGATGTCAACCGAATGTACCATAAAACGGTGGCAATATTAATATTTAATGTTTTTATCTGAACACCATACGTCCCAACTCCCAACTGACCAGAGCTAGTGGGAATACGGCACTCCCTAATTAGGATATGTTGTGAGACTGAAGGGAGTGAGAAGCAAAAGATATGAGGAAGAGGAAGGTTGGAAATTATCTACTCTTAAGGACCACGTATCTCTGTACCATTCCAATGTCACGGACACTGACAAGAGGTTGGCACAACCTAACTACAAGTAAGTAAGCCACGTAGCTTGAAATAACTATCTCTGGTGAAATGCGAATTTAACTGGAGTCCAGATAATGTAGTGCCACCAAGAGGACCCCAGAGTGGCGAAGCAATGACCTTAAAATTAGGACTGAAATGGCATATCTTGAATCAAAGCAAAGAACTCACGGGGAGCAAGGAGGCTTATCCTCTAGCAACGAGTGGAAATAACTGTTGAATAAATAAATGGCAAAATATATCATCGCCGGAAAGGGAAAAAGGCTCAAGCGCTATTTTGTAAAGCATATACCAGAGCGCTTTAAAGTTTTTTTTAGTTTACAATAAAATTCATAAGTCTTCAGTACCTGGTTGGATTTTGAAAAAAAAAGCTAATTGAGTTAAGTCCATGCTCTCACTGAGTTATCTGAATGCGACAAAAGCTTTAAGAAAGTCCCAAACCTGTGTCGCTTGAGTCAAGTGTTCTCCCAAATGGTAAACATATTTTAGATGGTTAAAAAACACAACATCTTCAGAATCAAACGGGAGTCATAGTTTTTGATGCAGAAAAAAAATCTGTTCAAAACTGCATGCTTAACTCATTTTTGAGCAAAGTGTCGTATAAGCCC
Organism: Drusus annulatus; assembly: GCA_022651775.1. Classification (NCBI taxonomy): domain Eukaryota; kingdom Metazoa; phylum Arthropoda; class Insecta; order Trichoptera; family Limnephilidae; genus Drusus; species Drusus annulatus. The sequence continues at coordinate 281,718 of JAGWCC010000637.1, forward strand.
TTTTGCTTTTCTAGCAACGATTCCGTCTCTAGGCCTCAGTTGTCATTTCTTCGAATGACGAATTTAATATTCCCAATTTTTCATATTTATAAGCCCATATATCTTATAGCATGACTGTCTTTTTTTCTCTTTAAAATACAAAGCGCGAGTGGTTAAGGTTTACCTTTTCACTATTTTATTTTTAAGTATTATGTGGCTTCCACTTATTACTTGGTTTCATCAATTATTCGATATATAATATATATAATTTAATAATAATTTTATTTAACAATATTTTTTATGAAAGACAAACAATCTCGGGTTACGGATAGCCTGACAATATTTGAAAAACTCCTACTACCATCACATAATGAGCGGTAAATGTTGCTTGTGCCATGATGGAGGACTTAGCTAGCAGAGGAATTGAACCCACGACGCTCAGGTGGGAATCTGACGCGTTTGTTCACTCAGTTACTAACCGATCAAAATCATATTATGTATGCAATTTTGTTTACTAAAGAGCTGACAAGAACAAAGCTAAACAAAGAATTTACCGTATTTTTAAATTGTAAGATAGATAAAAAATAATAAAGTTTTGGAATCTTTTACTTTTCTGATCTTTTAATGATGATTAACATTTTCAAAAGACAACAATATACCCAAGTTAAAATTGTTGATACGTCATTCAAACTGTTTGGGTCCTTTGGGTTTCATAAAAATATCTAAAAAAAATGTTATGACATAACCTCAACGTATTTATCCCACACTCTTATGTCAAACTAACATGGCATCTAAAATAGATAAATGTTTTTATTTTTCAACGTTTGTACCCAAAAGGTGATTTTTTTCTAACGAAGGTTGTAATACATTTTTTTGCGTTAAATAATACGTTGAATCTTTTTGACTCCACCTATTTTATTTATCAAATTTTCTCTGGCAATAATACGTCTTTTTAAATAACCACTTGATATTTCTTCGAGAAATTCTCGAAAGAAGCGCTTCCTAGAAGAACAAACCCAGCGCACTAGTGATGTCATCAATATGGAATATCGAATCGAGTTGTTGTGCCAGTTTCTACAGGCATGCTCTCTCCTTACAACAAATTCTAGCTATACCCCCGGGAGTCAAACTGCTTCTTCGGGTAGGTACCTCGCTACGTTGTCAGAATTATTCCCAAACGCTGAGTTACTTTAAAACGTGCACTGTGATTTTGGCATCCCCGATTTTTGTGCGGAGTTGTGCAGAAACCAGTGAGGAAAGTTTGTGAATGAAATATTTAACGGATTTTATACGAATTGGTGAATATTCATACCTACAGAACATACTCGTTTGTATTTTGGTTGGGTTTTTCTTACATTTTACCTAGAAACTTGATGAAAACTTCATTGAAGCCTCAATTCCAAACCCAGAAAAGGATAGCCTAAGAAGAATAACAGGGGGTGAAAAATATTTACGAAAGTTATTGACGTATAAAATGATAAGAAAAGCAAAAAAATACCTCGTTTTACATAAATGAAATACATTTTCATCATAACTATCACTATCGGTTTCGACAAAAAAAATATTTTGGAATTCATTAATTGCTTAATTGAGAAAACCTTGTCTCTTAGTAACATTAATCAGAATAAATTGGAAATAAAATCAATTGTTTTGGGAATAAAAAATTGTACTCCAAGTAGGGCTTATGCAGATTTTAAAAGCAGTTATAAAAAAAACCATCAATCATTAATTATCGTTTTTGATTTAAATAATTATGATAATTTGATTAGTTCTACAAAATGAATACAAGAACGATAGGTGAGTTAACGAAAATATTTTGAATCTCAGAATCTTAAAACAAACTTCCTGCTTTCCTTTTAATAGATGTTTTTTATTATTGTTTCAGAGAAATATGCTACATTGTACCCAATACGATAAAACGAATACTTAATAATATATTGCGCATCATTTTTATGCAAATTTATTTATTGCTTTTTGTTTCAAAGTTACGGATGGAGATCATATTTAATGCATAAAGTATGTAGTTCTCAATTAGTTTCATGCTCTATCTATAAAATGCTTGTATATTAGACTGTCGATAGGAGGTACATTCCATAGTAAAAGCATGTCCACTATGCGGGTAATATTTTTCAGTATTCTCCATGCATTAGCGAAAAATATGCGAAAAATGTCTTTGTTTCAGCATTTCTCTTCAGATTCCGGGATGTGAATTTGATCAAAAATTATTTTTAAAGTTGTATATAGATCACAATAACAAAACGTGAAAAATTAACTTAAAATATATCGTTCTCTATTAAATTGCTGTTTTATTTAAATAAGCTTTATCTAAAAAAACGTTAATAATTCAGTAACACTTATGTTTATTAGTTGTCCTACTTTGCGTTCAAAAATTAATAGTTCAACTTGAACGCTTTATATATTTATACATTTAACTTTTTTTATTGGATCGTTAGATCGTGAAAAAATTGGTTGTCAATTGTGGTTGGGTGTGGAGGAAAATTCTTAAAAATATTTAAAAAAATTACATTTTCGAAGAAAGCAATCACTTTGTGGTTTGACATATTAAAAAAAAAACGACAACAACAACTTTGTATAAGACCACGGATATTATTTCATTTTTCATTAGGGTACGAAATTAAAGTACACAAAAATATAAAGTGTGCAGTTGTATATCATATTATCTGTCACTTTCTCTTTGTTCCTTTGTTATAATTTAAATGTTATTTTATTGTTTTCTCATTTTGTTCTCCCTCTGTATACTCGTATATATATATACATTTTTTGTATATTAGCGCATTATCTGCTTTAATTTAAGTACTGAAAATTACTACCCGACTTCGCCCAAGATTTCAATATCCTTTTTCATAGAAAAACAACAATATGATGCCTTGTATTAGACATTTTCTTTTTCTTATCAGTAAGCATAGAATTATTTATATCTCTTTAGTTAGATGACGTCATTGTGTATTCTTATATAAAATACAAAATACATTTTTTATAATGACATTTTATAAATTGAAAAATTAAATTAATAGTTAGGTTCAATCCAAATGTTGTTTGTCAGACTGATGTCCATTGGACTTGAGAGAGGGTCAAATCCTCAAGATCTCACAATGAAGTGTTATATGCTGCTATAATTGGATCATTACACACTAAATGTTGCATGGAGTGATTAATGCCCTCTTAGAATATTGCAATTAGACCATTTGGCACCAGTTCAACCCTTTGCACTGCATTAGGGTGGGTACTTCGTGCGGGTAGTTTGCGACTTACAAATTGTAAGTGTAGAAACATTAACAAGATGCACGGTTACCGCATTCCCAAGAATAATGTGGTTCGTGAGACTTGAGTTGGATAATTTTTTTTTCACCATATACCAAACTTTTATAAGCTTTATTAAGTTTATATTTTTCATCAAGCAGTTACAGTTTATATTTTTTATCACGTAAAATTCACGTATTTTTTTTCAACAGAATTTATGTTGATCTTAACTTAACTGCGGTGATGAAATATATGAGTTATACCCAATTTGGCTCCGAACTAATGAAGTATAATACAATCCAGTGGCAGCTCATGACTTTTTAGTGTTCTAAGATTGAAAAAAAACGTCACGATTGATGTTGCAGTAGCTGGAAACGATTTTTTATTTTTCAATTTAATTTATTTTCTAATAAAAATCATTTTCGGCTACAACAACATCAATAACGTCGCATTTTTCAATCTCAGCACTCTGGCACACTAAAAAGTCACGAGCCGCCCTTGCTAAAATGTTGATATTTTAACATGAAAAAAAGTCTGTAGCAGTTCTTATTATGAAGCCGAGCATTTTCATTGTCTTATATGTAATTTTATTTACATGCGGGAAAAAAATCAATCAAAGATAGGTATCTTCAGATCGTTTATTTCACTGACTGAAATTAGTGCAGTGTCAATAAGTGAGGATTGATATATTGATGGTTTGCTTTTATTAAATCTAATTGTTTGAAATTTACTTAAATTACGTTGCAGTTTATTGATGCCACACTAGTCATCCAGCTTTTTCAGTGATTAAAAACTAATTGAAACGATTTGATTAAAAAGCTACCATCAACTGTAAAACTAAGTCTAAGACATGGAATTAAGGCAGGCAGATTTGTTTTGCGGTGAACTGGAGCCTAAATAGGTACTGTGCTCACTAACCCGAATACATTTTACTACTAGGCCTTCCGTTTTGTTCATTAAACCTTTGTGATTGGGTGAAATTAGTGAAGGTATTTGCCCACCTCCGAAATGTTAACCTGTTTAATTATTGTTTTTAATTTGCTGTTTGGGCCTTTGAGGAATATTAAAGTCTCCCCTAATCTCTAAGCAAAGCTTATTGCATAGTGTAAGGGTTTCTGGATGTTGCAAATTTGCTTTTAAACTCTATTCAACGAATCGTTTTATGTTTAAACTAAAATTGAAAATAGTACGAGTGTTCATATAACTAGCACATCGTGTACATTTTACGACTGTACATAGAATTAATAAATCTCTACTTAATAAAACAAGATTCTTAGATTGTTAGGGGTAGAGGTGGTGTATATATATAACTTTGTAGCACTGCAAAAAATAAACGTATGTAAGTGTGGTGTTGGCGTGTCCATGTACCTGAAATACACTAAATTTTTCCTTACTATTTTTCGCACAAAACGGTCAAACATTTTCATAGATCAAAATTCTTTCTTGAACAGAACATCACTTTCATTAGCCTGTTAAGGGTTTAGAAGTTCAAAGAACTTGCCTTCTCATTTTCACCCTAGGTTCAGCACGGGCTATATTTGTTAATTTAAATATGTTAGTTGTAAGTCACTAGTTGTTATTTTAAGTATTAGGCATAAGTTGATCTTAAGTCTTAGTTTTAATAATATGTTAATTATGTTGTTAAGCGCCCTTGTGGTGATATTTCTGTCACAAAAACGGCTCTATATAAATCAGCCAATTATTATTATACCATTTTGCGTAAAGATTATAGTAATGCTTTATGAAAATTAATAAAGTATATTATCACACAGCCCGCAAATCGCTGATAAAATCATTACTTTATGTGAATATGAAGCCATTTACGAGATGCTGTAAGCATTTTTACATTCCAAAAAAAAAACAAAATTAAAACTAATCCAAGTGTACTTTAGCTACGTTCACTACGTCTACGAGTATTTTAATTGTTCTATTATTTTGGAAAAAAATATTATCAACTATTTCTACCCAAATTTAATGTCTAATCCGAAAGCTTAATAACAATGAGTTAACATAATATCACATCACATTGATTGAACATCTGCCGTCTCTCCCCAGATTCCCAATATTCAGTCACCTGTAACTATCCTTCCATTATCCTCGCAGAAAACAGCTTCAGAACATCCAAACTTCAACAATATTTGGATATTTGACCGTGATGAAGGTAGAGTATCAAATTCCGCAGAGATTCATTAAAATTTCATTGAATTGTTATTGTGAATGGTAAAGTTGGCTCCACCGGCTTTGATTACCGTCAAATATATAGTTTTGAACATTCTCTTGTTTCTATTGGTGAATTTCAAACTTTTCCATCTTATAAATGATATCTAGTTCATTGTTACAAGCTAGATCAGTTATAAAATTAATTTATTTTTATCCGTAGGTAACTGACACGCTTAGGAGGTAGAGAGAAAAAATACAAGAAAATCATATATTATTCATTAACTGCAAAGGTACACAAATACACATGTCTAAAATCACGAATAAACCCACACAAAACTCTTTTATGTATCAACTCCACACAGAGACACGCTTTTCTCAAGGCCTACGTCATCTTTTGAATGCTGTGTAGAGGTTCTTTTGTTTAATATAGATTTAAGTAAATTATAACGAATTCGAATTATCGAAATGCATTTATTTTTCCGTAATTTAACTTTCATTAATTACGGAATTAATCAATTTACGAAGCCACAAGTACTTGAAGAACGTATTTGATGTTTCTCGTGAATCCGAGTTTTCTGGATTTATTTCGATCTATGAGGTTCTAAAAACAAATAATAGTGTTTTTAACGGCTCCGAAGTTTTACGAAGTATGTATTTCACAAGAATACGTACAACATTTTGGTAAAAAAAGTTTTTTTTGCTGTGCAGACTCTTAAAGCGAAAACAATGTATGCAAAACTTAGTCCAGGCAGGTGGTCCAAGATGGTAGCTGAATGATTACATTGTTTTTCTTTTTATCTCAGCGTCATCGTTTCAACTGTTCTTAATTCAGAAAAGATGTAATTAAATTTTGAATTATTTTTGTATTGAAATTGAAAAACAAATATATTCGTATATTACAATTACAATACTAGGCTTATCTTTTGAGCAATGCTTGTGAAGAGAAGCGGAGTTAGCGGAGAATATGCGGAATCTTGAAAAAGTTTAGTGCTGTTTATAGAACTGACACCTTGGGGTGATATTTCACAAAAATGGCGCATATAAATTAGCCAAGTATCATTATTATACGGGTTACCTTTTGCACATAATAAAATTAAAGAAAAAGGTTGGGAGAAGAAAATAATCATAAAATAATAGAGATACAATATGCTGAGCTTACATGAAGAAAATAGAGTTTTTATAGGAATGATACAGATACATAAGTGCTGTGAAAAAAAAAACTTTAAGGTATAAAAATACAAGCTTAAGGGGTAGACGTACATACATTTATCAAAGATTATTTTACGAGATTCACGTTTCTTTTTGGGCTTAATTTTAAATGTTTTTTTATTGCACTTGATAATTCTTTACTATCATATTTCTTTCTAATATCTTCAGGCAAGTTATTAAAGAATTTTAGTCATTTGTATTTATAGTGGTGTTGTGCAAATGAGGTGTTAGTTTTTGAGAATGTGAATACAAAATTAAATCTTGCACGATTTTCTGTAATAAACGGATTTTTTTTTTTTCCTTTTAATGTTTGAAGTTTATTTTATATTTTGCCAGACCTGTAAAATTCATAATATTATGGAAGTCTTTAGAACCAAACCAATTACAGATTTGACTATGTAAGAAATGTGTAGTAAAATACATCAAACTAATAGTCAGATGTGTGAAAAATGTTTGACGTACGTTAAATAATTTGTTTGTCTTTGGATAGTAATTTAATTTGTTTTGCACAAATTTCATTCCAGGGTTCATGTAATTGTTTAGTGCATAAATACCCTCCGAAAAATGCTGCCATTATCTGCAAGCTGAAAGCAAACTTCAATATGAACTTTAAATTCACCTGAATAAAATATTTGTACTAAGCTTACTCCTCTAATTGCTTGTTTCCCATAGTCTAAGGAGTCTGTTCAAATTTCATGGAAACTGTTGTAGGTTTAATGAATGGCGTTCTAGCAGATTATGTGCTTAGTATCCGCATTATTGTGTGCAATTGGTCTAGTGCAGTCATTCCCAAAGTGGTCTATATTGACCCCCAGGGGTCGATTCCGACCTGCAAGGGGTCCACGTCAATGAAAAAAAAATGGGGGTGCATGAGACGTAAATGGGGGTCCACGACAGTAGATTCCATTTAGACAGGCCGTCACCAAAATGTTGGCTTCCCGCAAACTTCAAAGAACTACTTCCTTTTGCGGCAGTTCCAACTTCAATTGAAGTTGGAACTGCCGCAATTTCAAAATACTTTAACTGCGTTCAATTTCAAAATACTTCAATTGAAGCTGGTAGTTCCGTTGGTGCAAACTACTTAATATTTTTCAATTGATGTCGGACTTCAATGAAGTACTTTATTCTAAGTACTTCAATGGAAGTTCAACTTCAAAGACTACAAAGAACCAAAGAACTACTTTATTGGGGAGGATATTTTGTTGATTTGCTAGTACTTTTCGATTTCAAATCTCTACCGACTAATGCTTTTTTTTCGTAGAGAATTTTTTGTTGATTTGCTAGCACTTTTCGATTTAAAATCTCTACCGACTAGTACTATTTTTTGGCGAATTCAACTTCAATTGAAGTGTTCACCGCGAAGGGTTCATTTCAAAGAACTAGAAGTTCCTGAAGCGTTCACAAAACTTTTTCCCAACGCTAAAAAAAATCAATATAAGAAAAGCAGGGGGTCTATACAAAACAGCAAAAATCGGCAAGTGGTCTACGGGACAAAAAAGTTTGGGAACCTTTGGTCTAATCCGTTGCATAACCTCGGGCGCCACTCAGGAATATAACTGAGAAGATATAACATATTTACCACGATGGTACATGTACATCGAACCCATGTTCCATAAAAAAATATTACAGACAGCACCAATACACATCATTATAAAAGCACTGTTCACAAGGGTTATCTTTTAGACAAGCCCCTTTCAACTTTTGACATCCGAGCAGCACGGAAAGTTCTGGGATAAAAAAGTTGACCACCACCTCAAGAAGGTTCATGCCTGGGGTAGAGCCAACCTGGTCAGCTTCAACGTCTCCAAAACCCAAGAGTGTTTGATCTCGACAAAAAAGTGATTAATGACTATTTCGTGCAATTTGATAGGAGCACTCTCCCCAATAAAGACTCCATTGAAATGCTTAGAGTATATACTTTAGGCCAGCCCAAGTATCTGCCCGATTAAATCTGGCTTCAAAGGAACTAAGTTTCTTGTATAGGGCTATCAGATTTTTCTGTAATGATTAATTGCTAACCTATATAAATCTCAAGTACTTCCAACGATTGAATTGGAAGCCACTTTTGGGTTAGAGCTCTAAATACTTGATGAACTTGCATGATCCTGTGCAAAGAGGGGCGGTTCGTCAGATTGAAAACCAATTGGAAACAGAGCGTTTGCCATCTCTAGTGCACAGACGCAACGTAAATAGGCTGAGACTGTTCTACCGGTATTGCAATGGAGCCTACTCAAAAGACCTAGCAGCATTAATCCCCTGCCCCGGGCCGTTTCTGTCATTCGTTTTTGTGAAAGTCTGCTCGTTAGTAGAACAAGCTACAGACAATTGTCTTTCTTCATTAATTTAATCCAGGCCTCTTTAGGGTTCGCAATAATGAATCCCTTTCAACAGTCCCTTCCTTGACCCGCTTCACGACGTTATCCAACCGGATGGTGATATAGTTCCCCTGTCTGCATAGCTGACTTGTTATACATTAAAAAATGTTTGTATTACGAACATCGTCTTAACTGCACTATATTATGAATTTGTTGACACAATAATAAAATCCCTGCTGAAAAACATCAAGATATTGTTAAACATCATACTTTTCTTTGTGATTACGTACGTACTACATACATACGAGTGTAAACATTTTTTAATTGGAACCGTCGGATGTGTTCCGAAAATAAACAAAAAAAAAAAGATTTTTCAAATATTGACAGATTGGTATTTGCTTTTAGTATTGCCCTGTTAAAAAAAAATACCATTCAGAATCGAAACGTTACTTGAAATGGCTTTTGCCGTGTTTGGTGACCAAATCTGAATAGCCAGGTAATTCCCAACTTTCCTTTTTCCCGATCTCCTTTCCTTCCCCACTCCTTTCAGTCTCACAACACACCCCAATTGGAGATGCCATAGTTCCAGTGGCTCAGGACAGTTGAGAACAGTTGGTCTTGTTGTGCGATATTTATTTTAAAAATAAAAACCGCAAAAAATAGTGTTTAAATATTGTTTGTGAGAAAAAGTAATTCTATATGTTCCGTGTTTAGTGACTAGATATGAGTGGCTTGGTATTTTCCCACTTTCCTCTTCAAGTAGGAACCTTGATAAAAACATATTTTTATTCTTCATTTGAAATGGGTTGATAGGTTCGGTGGCTGAGTGGACAAACGCGTCGGATTCCCACCCGGGCGTCGTGCGTTCAATTCCTCTGCTGGCTAAGTCCTCCATCATTACACAAGCAACATCTTCCGCTTCTTATGATGGCAGTAAGAGTTTTTCAAATATTGTCAGGTTATCCGTAACTCGGGAATGTTCTTTAAAAAAAAATAAAAAGTTCGCAAGTTACGTTATATTTAGTGATTTTTCACAGTTAACAACTAGTAATAATATAGATCATACTATTAATATAATAAGTTAGTAAATAAATTAATTTCAATCTTACACACCCATTCGTAGAATAAATAAAAAATAATTAGTATATTCATATAAAATGAAACTACTTATTTGAATGCCATGTAAATGATATTGTTTTTATTCTACTGTCCTATTTTATTTTCGTTTTTTTTGTAATATATACTCGTATTTTCAATTTTATTAGTACCATATAAAACAGTAATTCTGTTTCAATATGAAAATACAATGTTTTCCTGGTGTTGTTTTTCCTAGAATATGTTGTATCAAGCTCAATAAGTTATTATTATTTTTAACTTTTATTATTACATAACGAATGGTTTCTGTAATGTGAGATTTTATATACGTAATGAAAATATATTACAGCCTCACCGACCAAAAGCTTAGTATTGTTACAACATGTATGAAATTAAATTTGTACATGTGGTCTCATAATTTTAACCACGAACTTTTTTGATTAATTTCGGCTTTGTTAAAAATAATTTTAACATAATGTATTAATTGCGGTGGGTACAATAGAAGCCTGTACAGTGTATAGCCCTTGCTGTCGGCGAGATGAATTTATTTTGTTTTAGAGGTATTTTCTAGTGAATTCCATTCAAAATATTCCAATCAAAATAAATTCATAGAAGGTTATATTCCACTCCCATTATAGGAACTTCCAGCAGTAAATAATTATTAATGCTGCCTACAGACCTTCCTGTGTTTTCTGGCGGGCATTCAGTTGGTCATCCTTGGAGTGTCTTCATCTGAACCCCGTACCTAATAATGGCGTTCGAATAACCCCGGCATCTGTGCCCGTTTATTTATTACACAATTTATCGCCGGAGCAATGTTCCGCCGTAATAACTCACATGAAAGGCAATACCATAAAGGTAAGGGTTGTTGGCTGGAAATGTTAACTTGTGCTTACTCTCGATGATATTTCTGCGCACAAAGACGCTCCGCATTTAATTGGCAAGAAATAATATAAGCGAAATAAAGTAAGCAACCCCTCGATTCTGTATAAAGGTAGCCAAAATTTATAATTTGCAGCTATTATTTTGCGTATAGGTTCTCATTGTAAGGAGTTTGTATTTAATAGCATAATATTATCGTTGAAAACTGCTAATTTATTCAAATTATTAAAATATTTTCGCTAAATTGTGATATAAACTATTGAAATAATATTCGAATAATAAAATACACTACATTTTGGTAATTTTCTCTATTTCACCACGTCTCCTTTTTTTCAACCTGAACTATTTTTTCTATCACACGTTATTTAATGTTCTTATTATTATTTCTGTGTTATATTCTTTTTCAATAGAAATAGGCATCCATCTTGTCAATGTATTGATGTAAATTATACTTCCAATGGATGATTTCATTTGAATACATTTTCATAAAGAGATTAAACGGTTTTAATAACAAGCTACTAAATTGAAGGTACATACTACAAATGAAAGTGGTCTGATCGTTACCAATATTTCACTTAGTTGCCACTCACCTAGTAATATGTCTATTCAACTAGGGCGGTATAATGAGGTAACCTCACAATATTTTTGTTGAACGTGAATATTAACACGATTTAAAAATTAATATAACACGTGTATGCCAAAGATTGTAACATTCAATTTAATCACACATATTAAGGTATCAAATAGAAGTTAGAGAATAAAATATGTCATGAAAAGAGGATAAATTTTCCAAAGTTCGCTTTGAAATGTTAATTTTTCTCCTTTGAACCGTGCGTTTCAATTAAATTACTAAGCTTGAGATGTTTCAAATTTTTCTCATATTTGACATCGTCACAGTTCATCGATTATCCATTTTGTTTTTTGACATTAGCACTGTCCCTGTTTAATGCCAATTCTAGACCCAATTCAGTTTTTTTTTATCAAATCAGTCGTAAAACATAAAAGTATTACAAAGTGTTATGCTTGTCAGTTGATCATAATTTTATATAATACTGAAACAGACCTAGATACGGGTTCCAATGGGGAGCTTTAAATTATTTATTTTTTTCAAATGGCGCTACACGAAGAATTGTAACGATGTCCAAAATTAACGAAAGTTAAAATTTAACACCTCAACCTGAGGGGAATAAATTTTTAATGTTTTTCTAAACTATCCATACCCACTTACTTAATTCAAATAAATAAAAGCATTTCGGATTTCATCGTTTCAATTTGTTTGGGAAAAATAATTGTTGGCACTGCTGTCTACAACTCATAACAATGAAAGCGTTGTGTTTGTAATTTTTAATTTATATCGTTAACTGTTTATAAAAAGGTCACGCCCATGTGGGTGTTTGAAATATATAATATGTATAAACCCAAGAAGCGTTGAAAAGATTAAATATCACCTTTGCCAGTTAACCATATTATTATATAGTAAGCTGTATTTAATAATTTCAAATATTTGAAGTATCTACGGAGTATATATGAAGATATTTGCTATCGAATAGATCAAAGAATGGACTATTTTTGAGAAGACGATTTTTTTTGACGAATTTAATTATTCGTTGGTCCAATTTTAGGTTCTCTTCCGACCGTCTTCTAACAGCAAATACGTTGAATTCTCGTGTGTAAAGATCTAAGATCAGATCTTCCAGATTGGCAGTGTTTAACATCAGTGATTACTCTTACACGGACTGTGGCCCGAACAGCTGGGATCGGCTTGGGATTTTAGTGCGTAATTGGTCAAAAATTTGGTTTCTGATTAAATAGGTCAAATTTCCTTTACGCTCGCGAAAAATCTGGGCTATCCCCAATATCGAAACTAATTATTGCCTTACGAAAAATCAACCGTAAAATGACAAATAACGCACTCCAGAGAGGATGTTTTAAAAGATTTATTTTAGTGAATCAGTAAAAACACCGTTCTACTTTTGTTGTAACTTTTATTCTTTGCGCTTCAAAATGAGCACAAACTGGCTAACACGCAAATCAGCACTTATCTTGTAAATCAAAAAATAACAGTCATTCTCGCTACAGTCCTGACCGCATGCTGTCTCCCTACAGTTCCCTATGCAAATGGTTACAGTTAAGGTAGCCTCCACACCACCTAGTCTTTTAAATTTAGTCTAGCCAGATACTTTTAATCCTTACTCCTTTCATCTGCCCCTCACCCTTTCCCTCCGCCATTAACTTTTTCCCAGAAACCTAATTGGAAGTAATTTGTTTTCATTTTCTTGTACAATGGTCACGTTCAAAAACATATTCGTTCGGTTAGTAGCCGAGTTCACAAATACATTGGGTGCCCACCCAGGCATCGCGAACTAAATTCTTATGCCAGCTAATTCCTCCATCATTGCACAAGCAACATTTTCCGCTTATTACGCTGGCGGTAGGAGTTTTTCAAATATTGGCAAGTTATTCGTAACCCGAGAATATACGCCTTTTTATTGTATTTCCTACGAAGAATTCATATTTGTATATTTCTATAGTATGAAATAACTTTACTTTTAAGAACGTCGGATTTATTTTCCCCAACATATTTTTAGAAAATCATATCACTTTTTATCAGAATTCGAGATATCAATCATTGTGAATCGGCGGAGCAATGTTAATTTATTTCTTCGAAATGTTGATCAAGTTTTATCAGTACGAAATACTCAAATATTTTAGACAGGGAACGTTTCCAAATAAATTTATAATAACGCTGGTGTATATTGAATAATGTTGAATAAAAATATTCCCTTTCGATTTAAATCGGTTTTTCTTTCTAAGTCAAGAACGTTTCAGAATTCTTACGTATTTTTTTCATTATTGAATAATGATCATCAATTTGAATTTTGTATATATATAATTGATGTATGAAATGTATAAACTTCAAATAAAACACAAATGAAACAATTTTTATCCGCGTTGTCAACTACCCGTCAAATTAAATACTTCTCAAGCATTGATTTTCTTATCTACCATTAATTTGGAGTAATAAGGTTCCAACTGACAATTTGGGCTGAATTAAGTTATTGATAGAAAAAGATTCCTACTGCACTATTCTTCATTTCTTCTATAAACACCAACATCAAATACGGACTATTAACGAAATTAGAATGTGTCAAAAGCTTCAATTTCATCAGTTATTTCTTATAAGTCTGAGTAACAAGGTTCCAACTACACATGGAACCTTGTCACTCAAACTTATACATTTATTTTGCAACTCGCTTCATACTAATTTATAAAAAAGGTTTCATCTGACGAACTGTCAAATTTCGGCACGTTCATTTAAAAGTGTTAATTAGAGCGATTTAAACTTAATTCCTTATTGAAATGTTTAAGCACGCAGATTACATCGATTCTGAAATATCTTACAAACAATCGAACAGCGATTCTGACACATCTATCGACTGTTTTGGTATGAATACAACAGAAAAAACTACTATAATTCACCCAAAAAGAATAGTTGAAAATATATCACCGTATAAAAAGTTTTCTTTTAAATACATGTTCATGTTTAAAATTCGCAATGACAATGTACAAGTTTGTAGAAAGTTTTAGCTTGGTACATTGTGCATCTCGCAAAAGCCAATATATAATATTTACAATAATAAGGATCAAAATAATACTCCGAAAAGTGATCATAGAGCCTCGAAAAGTATTAATTCAATTCCTGCAGATCAAGTAAAAGAAGTGATGTAATATATCGTCCCTGGAAAGGCAAAAGGGCGTAAGCGACAGTTTGGTCAAAAATTAGTTAAATATTCAGTCTTGATAAGTTTTTTTTTCTGCATCGAAAGCTCTGACTCTCGTTTGATTCTGATGTTTTTGTGGCCCTTTAGCCATCCAAAATATATTTACCATTTAGGAAAACGCTTGACTCAAGCGACCCAAGTTTGGGACTTATTTTGGCTTTTTGTCGCTTCAGGTAACTCAGTGAGAGTATTGAGTTACCGAGTTAACTTCTTTTTTTTAAATTCAATTAAGTGCTCTGGTGTAAACTTCCCGAAATGGCGCTTCAGCCCTTTTGCCTTTCCAGCGACGATATTGCTTCACGCAGGTGAAGTTGCATTACTGCCGAAGTAAAACATCACGGCAGTATTTAGTGTAAAATCTGGACGTGGTGAAAATGTATGATGTGTACATCAAATCTTGCGAAGAGAAAAACACAACGGAGGGGTAGTGAAAATGACCATGCACAGCTGTATTATTGTAGGCATATTTTGATGGCCAAATTCAATTTGAGTTTACACGTAAAAAAAAATTTTTGTAGGACAGCTGTTCTAAATTTCCTAAATGAAAACCCACAAATAACTTCGATTACCATGAAGAACTCGATACCTGGCCATACCTGCATCCAAGAAGTTGATAGTGCTCACAGTGCCTGTAATGTTTTGAAAACTGAAAACTTAAGGATTAGCGATAAACCGAAAAGGAAAAAGAGTGGTTAAAATGTTGAATTAGCTATTCCCATTTCCACATTGATTAAACCGAAAAACGAAAAAAACGAAAGTAGATATATCTAAACAAAAAATCAAGATACTTTAAACTCCAGTTAATATAACCAAGCATTGCCAAAGTTTTAAACATTGTTTTTTTTTAATACTTGGGTACCTATGTACATGTTATAATACTGTTAATTCACTTTTTCCTTTGTACCTCGAATAAAATTTTTGGATGTTTATTTTAACTACCATAATTATTAAAATATATTTTATTATTTATTTTTATTATTAAATAGATCTTCTTTTATTCTATAATAATTATCAACTTTATTAGGGTTATTGTATTTATTATGTTTGCTGATTATTATTGAACATAGTACTTCACAATTATTATTATGAAGGGTGTTGTGTTATTATTTTGCTTAGTTATTTATTTTTTATTTTTTATTAATCACCACACCTCTCAGAATATGCAAAAATTGATCTCTTTTATTTATTGAGTAATTACATTCCTAAATTTCCTAAGAGTGGATATTAACACAATTTCATCAGAGAGAAGTACAACAAAAACCTAATTAGGTTCATAACAAGGTTCCATCGTCAGCTGGAACCTTGTTGACCTATTTAAAATCACTTCGTTGCGTAAAAACTTTTCGATATTTCATACTTCTAACCGTATTTGCATACTCAAAACAATGTAAAGTTAAATACGTATTGAGTAATTTGAATCTTTAAAGCCTGTTATCTCAGAATAGGCTCAGTGTGAGATGGAAGCTTTTTACTCCAAGCGGTGGAAATGCAAATTACTTTACTGTTGAAACTACTATAAAACTAGGACATAGTATCTTAGTACCCTTTGAATGTAGAAATATGTTTACACTTTACGGATATAGCTCTAAAATAAAAATAGTAAAAATAAACATTAAAAATTACAATACATTTACATAAAGCTTTTTTTCATTATGTTTCACCAAAGAGCATTTGCCACTAATAAATAATAGATGCACAATATATTCAAAGATTTTTTTTTCGATAAATAACTCCAACAGCAGTGTTAAAATAATAATATAAGCAATCAAGGATTCTGTTACGTCATTAATAATATTTAAAAATTACCTCAAGGGATTTTAATATTTATCAAATCATTCAAAATAAAGATATTGATTTTTCAACCATGAATGGAACAGATAAATTATACGAGAAAACAACTTTTTATATTATTTCTAATTTTGAAACTTTTCATAGTTTGTTTTAAAATTATAAAAGCGTCCGAAGAAATAAGTGATAACGGAACAATATTAAATATTTCATTTATCATTAGAATAGCTGTAAGAAATAAAATACAGCGATGGAGAAAACCGAATCTGAAGAACTATAAAATGATTTTATAAGATAAATGTTTAAATGCAAATAATTGTATTTGTAAGGGACAAGCAGATGTCTCACCTAGTATATTCTAAATCAGTGGGATCCAGCCTCCTTTGTTGTGCCTGAAATATTAAACACGAATTATAACTCCTATTTCAAGTTTGAGATATCATTGAAATAAAATAATAATGCTTAGTGCCACTCAGGCTGTCACTTCTGCCTTGCTAATCATTGTAGAACGTTGCTTAGACATTCTAACTGTATTGGTCACAGGGCTTATTTGAAATCATGAAGTGTAAGATAGATTAATCTGGTAATTTTTAAATTATTTTTTTTACCAGAGTGATACAGCATCTTCTAGCTTGTTTTGGTCGAATCATAATCACTATCTGTAATACTACCCTTATGTAACAGTTTGTCATGGTAAATAAGACATTTCCCAATACTCAAGGGTGATACCAAAAATATTTATACCAACGTGAAATAAGATTTTTATTTTTATTTTATTAATTTTTACAACCCTCTTTATTTTTTCCATAATTATACAAATCGTATACAGGTACTTGTCAGTATACATTTAGATCACCTTCCCATAAGAAAATTAATAATGTTCAGCTGAGGAACAGGTATTTGGCAGAGAATTTGATTTGCAGGTGCCTCCCGAATTTACACCATTTCCAATGTCACTCAAGATGAAGGTTAATAATAAAATATTTATCTACTTTTGTTATTTTGAATTGTACTTCAAAGGTGGGAACGTAAAAAGAATTTAAAAAAAAACACTCGAAATCAACATTTAATAATGGGATCGGATTGATCGTGAATTTCTAAAAAAAAACAGAAAGAACCGCCTCTTGGTTTCTACTTATCAATTGACTTATTTATATTTAATTTGATATATAAATTCAGGCAATGGTAATACTTTCATTGTAGTGTTAATTTCATATGAATTTTAGTTACATTTAAATACATACCTATAAAAAACGAAAAAAAAAAACTTTTCTGTTTTATCGCAGAAATTTAATTAATCTTTTACCCAGAAAATTTTGGTCCGGAAATAATACGTTGGTTTTAGACAAATGAATTATTTGTATAACTAGTCAGAGAAATAGTAAGATATATAACGAATTACGTGTTTACCACAAATTTTCTATCATTTGAAAAATTATCATTTTTAGCAATCAATAGAGTATTTTTAACATTTTATTTTTACATTGGAAATAACATATATAATGCCAAAATTTTATTTGGAGTTTTCATTATAATTTCCACTATGAAGGAGTATATGTTGTGAACTGAACAAGTTTAAATACGTTTCTGCCGTTCATCCGCTGGTTCCTTCTTTATCAATGTTGAATCCATGAGGTTCTTATAGCTAAAAGAAAACCACAATAATTTACAAGTTTCTTCGAAAAAGTAGCTAAAATCTTTGAAAAATTAAATACAACCGTGTTTGCCAAAATCTAATACAGATAAAAACACGATGAGACAAAAGATTTCACGTGTCCATCAAATTCTAACGATGGAGAATATTTGTTGCATTAGGTAAATATGATTTCCGAACAAATAATTCAGTTTTGAAACCTGACAACTATATTGCATGATAGTTATATCTTGAAATGATAGACTCAATACTTCATCAAAATTAAAGACCTATTTTAGCCTTGCTGAAAAACTTTACACCTAAACACAAAGGCACTGGAAAATCAATTCATATCGTGTGTGGCCATTGTTCCTTTGAAACTGGGACGATACAAAAGGGCTTCCAAGGAGGTGAGACGACCTAAAACTGTCTCCTTCTAATCCCTCAGACAATAGATTGGTGAGAGAAGAAAGGGGGTATCAGCCCTATGTTTCTTACAAACGTAATGTGTAGGAGCTTCTAAATGGAATATTTTTATTTTTATTCTTATTATTTACAGTTATAGAAAAATGACTTCCAAGACACGAATAAATTTGTGACTAAAAGTGATACAAAGCCAGTATTTCGCTGTCAAAAATATTAAATATTTTATTCTTTCATTGAGTACTGCGTTCTTTGGTTCTTATGGAGAGTTATAAATAAATAATAGTTAATAATTTTTAAGCGCTTACATTTTTTTTTAATTTCTTGAAATCATGCGCCTGTGAGAACTTTTATACTTATTTGCTTAGTAACATTTACTGACTAGGTTGTATATTATTACCGCAACAAAGAAAACATTTCCCTTTTTTTGACTATGAACTTTTAACACGCAAGCTGCAACTTAGTATTAAAGAAAAGACAGAAATTTCTAAGTAACAAATAACCTGACAATATAAGAACACGCTGGAGGACTTACAGTAAATTGAACTCACGACACCCGAGTGTGAATCCGACTTTTAAACCACTTGGGCTAAACACAACCAGATACTGTTTCCCACGGCATTATCTCAAACAGGACGAGTTTTGATAAAGTCAGCAGCAATATCTAGTACCCGTGAATAACAAATTTAATTTTGCACCTACTTTACAATAATTAGAGTATCATAAACGTACGATTTTTATAAGATTCGTTTGTTAAAAATTCTCTTCAAAAAGTATATTCATGACTTGGTTCAACGATGTGTCCAAACGCATTTATATGAAAAAGTTTAAAAAAATATATATATTCATGGTAATGTTTCCGACCGAAAATATTTTCAATTACCCGAACAAAATATACGAGTTATTATACATTTCAGGAAAGTCTAAATATATTCCCAGAAGTAATCCAAGTGCGAGTATATTTTTTACGTGGCGGAATGAAAATTGAAACATAAATTGCCGTCGATTACATTTTTTACACAAAGTTAGAGCGAAAACATATTTTCTCCATATTTTTCCGGAAAACTTTTTACATTTCGATACAATTAATCACAGTTATATTTTAAGGAAATGTAAACTTACTTTCAATGATTTTCTTGTAATTTTTTTTGGCAAGTTTAAAAGTTTTAGTAAGATTATTACATCATATATTTTTTTTTATATTTAAATGTCAAAAATTATTTATAACAGTTTTTGATAATTACCTCCCTAATTGAGAAAACGTTCGTGCTTAGAGAGGGAGTACTATCATGTATTACTTATACTTAAATTTTAATGATTGGCAATGGATTTCATATCAACATAAACATTTAGTTTGTTTAGAGTTGATCTTAGTGCTATACAAGTCTTTTGTCGGTATTCTTGGATTTTTTTTTTTTACATGAATACCGCACAAGAGTCTCAACTGCTCCCAACCGTCTAAAGCCATGGCATCCCCAAATTGTGTATGTTGTGAGGCTGAAGGTAGTGGGGAGGGGAAGGAGATCGGGAAGAGGAAGGTTGGGTAGTACCTGGCTATTCAGATCTGGTCACCAAACACGGCTTAAGCCATTTCAAGCAACGTTTCGATTCTGAATGGTGGTCTTTCACCAGGGCGATACTTAGAGTATCTACCACTCTGGAACGTGCCGCAAATATACTTGTTATTATTTTTATATGAATTAAATGTGTTATGACACATATTAATTAAATAAAAGTTATTGGCGCACGCCGGGTTTGAATGGTCATTTATTACGCTTGCGTAGGTTTTCCTTGCAGAAAAACGGTTTTCGATTTTTTTTTTTCTAGTTTGTCTATCAATTTGGTCAGTAGCGTAATTATTCGAACTTGTAAATTTTATTTTTTCTTGCTTCCAGGTTTTTTCCAGAAGCCTCATGTCTTGTTCCAGTTGGTTTCGTGCTTTAGAATCTTTAATTTTTGTTATTTTATAAATTGCAATATTTATGTTGTCGATAATAGAAAGTACGTTCATGATGTGTAAAGGATTGGTGCCGCACTACGGTCCTTGGCACGCGTCGCAACTCGACAAGAAACGTAACAATACTGAACAAAACTTAAATATTAATTTAAATTATTATTCTTGTACCGAATTTTGTTTTGTTCATCAGAATCTCCTTCTTTTGGAGACCTTCCATATTCCACATGGTTAATGAAAGTTACACGAGAGCTTTTGCGGAACTTTGTCTAATAATATTGCGAAGGGCTGATGATTGTTTTTTTATCTGACGTAGAATCAATTATTAATAAAATATTTTACTGAACTAACTAACTAACCACAGTACCGTTTCCCTGGAGGAGTGAGCAGAAAGGATGGACCGTAACACAACTATGTCTTGACGCAAGCTTTTCGCTTCATTCACATTACTCATCACCCCATACACATGGTTTTGTTATTTTGACTATTGACGTAATCCGACTTATGTTTATTTAACTCCACATTGAATTTTCAGTCAATTGAATACAAGAAAAGACTATTATGTGATTTCAAACCATATTAGTAGAGAGTAATGTGAACAACTATTTATACATTTATGTATCATCGCCCTGTTTTTTCAACAAAGATATGCACTATTACCATGTCTTACAAACGATATACTCGATTTATGTAAGTAGATTTCTTACACTAAAATGACATTCAGCTGTCGAGTGGTGAGTTGTCGTATGGAATATCTCAGTCCCCGCAATTACCTCACCACGTGCCTAGCACAAGAGGCAGGTTTTAAATCTTGTCATTCTCAGAACCTATCTGCCTACCTTAGGTAGACAAAACTTATTTCAAACTGGTAGCGTGCTATCTGTGGCAATGGCAATCTATGAATATGACTCTTAAAACTCATTTTACTTACAGTAAATGGAAAATATCAGCATAATCATGATTTTCTTACCATATCTCCTCGATAGGTATATTAAGGGTCCTTTATTTCAATTTTTCTATGATATCGGTCGGTGACATTGGCTTTCTGAAAAATTTTTACCTTCTATCGAAGGTTGACTATCATCAAAACTATCCTCACCTTTCGCACCGCAGAAAAAAAAAACAAGTCATTTAAGTCACTTGGATTTCGAAATTAGAAAGTGCGGCGTTTTTCAACAATCTTTCCTTGGATCAGTTCAGTAATGTTTAATTGGTGTATCAAGA
This sequence comes from Drusus annulatus, assembly GCA_022651775.1. Classification (NCBI taxonomy): domain Eukaryota; kingdom Metazoa; phylum Arthropoda; class Insecta; order Trichoptera; family Limnephilidae; genus Drusus; species Drusus annulatus. The sequence continues at coordinate 303,423 of JAGWCC010000637.1, forward strand.
CTAATTTTTTCAAAAAGGGAAAACAAAGTGAGTAAAAAAATCATGTTTTGATTCAAGTACGCACACACAGTCCCTCATAAGAATCACGATTCAAGATAAGTATGATGAATGATAGAGGGAAATGGATGAATGTACTTGTATCGTATCGTGTGCAGATGTTTTCTCTCTATAAAAATACTTTTGTAAATGATCAGTAGAAAAACCACACACACCTCTGCCATATGCGTAGTTTGTAATAGTGTAATATACCACGAAAGAGAATAATTAAAACACCTGAGTGCTTTGCCCGATTTGGAGTGACAATCCGGTGATGTCATTGTTCTCAAAGTGTATCTAAATACTAAATGACCACACAATGGCGTCTGATGACGCGTAGCTTCAGCTAGAATATGGTCTGGGATAAATTAAATTAAATAAACCAAATAAATACATGTAAAGTGCTTACAATACAAATAATCGTACCAAAAAACAATTCTAGACAGCATCTTCAATTTTAATGAAATTATGATCACCCGAACAACGGAGAGCCTATATAAATCTTGTACTACGAAAATCCACACAGGCTTCCACTTTTAATTATTGTTAGGTGACATTCAAAATGTTACTACTACAATACAGGTAAGTAGGGGAAAAGAGGGAGACTTGATCCCCTCTTTGTTTTTGGGGAAACATTTTTTTTTTCATGTATTGCTTATAATGATGCGTTTTATGTCAAAATTTGCAAAAAAATCTAGCCTTTGTCCCCCACTCACAAAAGCTGAATAATTTTTGCCATCATGACCGTGTTGAACAAATTGTAAAAAAAATTGGAAAATGATTCAATCACCACCTCTAAGGGAAACTTGATCAGGCGGGATCCGGTATTCCATACGGTCAAAGTGAATTTCAATAAAAACTGAGCCTTAAGTAAAACTTGTTTTTTTTAAATATATTTAATACCTTTCAGCGCATTGTTTTTTTATAAGAAACGAAAATAATTCAAGTTTAGTTGTTTATGGTTAAACAGTTGATTTGCTCAACTTCTTTACAAATTATGAGCAACGTTATGAGCTTCCTAAGTATACACATATATTTTTGTTTGACAATAGAAAAATAAAATTTAAGAAAAAAGTAGCAAGTTTGCGAAACCTACGGAAAAAAAACTGATTTTTTTATGTGAAGTTGTAATTTTCAGACTTAAAAACTATTGAATAAATATTGTAATTATTTAATTACAACCATAAATATTTGAAAAAAACTTTAATTTAACTGGTATTACAAAATACCTATTTCTCAAAACTATAAATTTGTTAGTTGGTGATTTTTCACCCCACGACGACGATATGTAAGCTACCCGGCTTGCTTGTACGTGGTAATTTAGTATTATTCAATATTATTCAGTATTACTCGTTAATAATTCAGTATTTTTTAAATCAAACTTTGATTAAAATCAATGAATTCATTTAATAATGTCCTTTTCCATTTTGGTTTACCATGCCCTTCAAAATCTATATCTGCGGTAAAATTTTCATCAATCCCAACATAATAAACAAACAAATTAACAATGGAGGAGAAATAAAACGTCAGACTTTTGTGATTTATCTCATTAATGGGATCAGTTTGGCGTTGACAAGTAAAGTTAACCGGATATTAAATTGTTCAAGTTTGTTGTGTTCCGTAAAATATAATTTTAGGGTCCGAATGGAAAAATACTACTATCTTCTGCAGAACGCCCGAATTAAATTTATTACAATTGATGGAAATAGAATTTATTTACGAGCAGTTTATTTTATTTGGAATTGTTTTATTATGCGCGTTTTTGGTAAGAATATTTAAAAAAATTGGGTGAATACTTGATATGAGTATTTTTTATAAACGGTTTTTTTTTCAATATAATTAGAGTTCCATATACTTAGTGAGATTGTCATGAATTGTATACGAATCATTATACGAAATTGTTTTTTTAATTAATTAAATTACTTATTTTAGTAAAATCAACACTTCACATGTTTATGTTTAGTATTTGACCATAATTTTCACTACTCTTACAAACCGGATCAGGATTTTCTCTTTGTGTTCGTGATTATTCATTAAATATTAAAACTAGAAATTTCAACAAAACCAAGATTTGCTCTCTGCTGACAAGTGAATTTCTCGGATCGAAATGTTTTTTTAAACCATTTTTGAAACATATTTTTAAATTTGTTGTTCAAAAGATATCGATTCACTTCAGAACTTTTACAGTTCCAAGTGAAACTCTTCTTTTTTTAATTGCGCTTCCTGTAAATTTGTACAAGCTGTCATAATATATTACAATGATTGATTTAGTTTGATGTAGTTTATCATGTGTCTAATGTTAAATAAAAAAACTTAAATAAGTTTCAAATGCCTTCGTAGTTTGAATAAAGCTACATGAAGGGGTACTAATTCTGATGTACGAATTGTTTATTTAGCAGACCTTTTGATGTGTGAATGGTATTCTAAGTAGGTACCCTTACTAGATGGGCACTTATTTTTGTTTTCAATTCTTGTTTGTTTCACATGGACAAGCGATGTTTTCTCCGTTTAGAACCTTATTTCCAAAAGTATACTGACATTATTTGAGATGGATCAGAAACCTTTTAAAATAAATTCGTGGAACCGAACAGAAATGTAAATAAATTTGGTTCTCCAAACAAACTGGATGAATTGAGTATTTACCAAGCAAGTGATAAACAATGAAGTATTATGTGTTTTTCTTCTTTGACCACCTCAACCCCCAAACCTCCCAACAACCCACCCCCTCTCTCCATAGAACACATAAATAGCATAAAGCACAGGTCCACCGTGAAATAAAGGTTCGAAGAAATGTTCCGGTTATGGACCATAGAATAAAATAATCTTTAAAAAAATACTGAAAAATAATTTATTTTATTGAAATGAAATTAATGCAAGGTATGGTACTAATAATTGCCGCATTTATGGAAATTGTACTAAAATAAATCAAAATATTAAGTGTAGAATTGTGTAGAATGTTAATTTATTAATTGTACTGTAATAAAAATAATGAAGAGTAGAGTACTGATAATTACCCTAGTTATGGCCATTGTACCAAAAAAAAACTAAAAAAATAATTTGATATTCTGTAGAGTAACTTAATGTATCGTCGCCGAAAAGACAAAAAGGCTTAAGCGCCATTTTTGGAAGTTTACACCAGAGAACTTTAAAGTTTTTATTGTTTTACAATAAAATTCATGTCTTCAGTACCTGGTTGGATTTTGAAATAAAAAAAGTTAACCCAGGCAACTCAATGCTCTTATTGAGTTACCTGAAGTGACAAAAAGCTAAAAAAAGTCTTCTCCCGAATAGTAAATATATTTTAAACGGCTGAAGGGCCACAAAAATCTTCAGAATCAAACGAAAGTCAAAGCATTCGATGCATAAAAAAACTACATATTTGACTAAATTTTTGACTAAAGTGTCGCTTAAGCCTTTTTGCTTTTCTAGCGACGATATATTAAGTTTTCTCAAAGAAAATAATGCTAGGCCGCAACCATTTTTTACTACTTTGTAATCATAATGAATAAAATTAAGAAAAGGGTGCTTTGATGATCTGAATGTAAATTATAGACTGACGAGAACGGAAAGCTGGGAATATAAATAATGGGCTTGTGGATGAAATAAGAAAACAGTACGATAGAGTGAATCAAACAGATTGAATAATTATATTAGTAAGCCTAACACGACCGTATCATTATTTTAATGTTTTAAATAATATTAACAGTATTCAAACAATTAATTGTAAATAATTTCCTGTATGAGTTCGTATGGGTGTGAACTTTTCAAAATTGAAACTGTGGATGAAAATTTTAAAAATAAAAATAAATATTCTAAATTAATACAAACAAGCAATTAAATAGCTTTATAACATGTTTGAAAAAACACTCAAATGACATTTAACCGTTAGATTTTTTAAGTTTTCGATCGCTGTGTTGCATTACAAGCCGAGTGATTTTTTTATGGGAGAGCAACTTATATGAATTATAGCATCACACAGTAAAGAAAAAAAATTAGAGTGCTACCGTAAATTGAACTTGAATTCTCCCGTTTACCACATAGGCGCTTTAATCAAATCCGCCACCTCACTGCTTTCTTGTTGCAATGTTTTTGTTTTTTTCCGTTAGATAACAAGAATTACAATACTTTTTTATGTGATACTTATAAATATTATCATCTTATGACTATCATATTTAAAAAAAAAACGTTAAGATTATTTATAATTAGATTGAAATTGTTTTATTTGTATTTGAAATAAAGGTTAATTTTATAATTGGATGGGTTTTAACTCGCGTACGACTTAAATCGTGTGCGTCTGAAATCGTGTGCATCTTACATCGAATGCGTCTTACATCGTGTGCGTCTTACATCGTGTGAGTCTTACATCGTATGCGTTTTACATCGTATGCGTCGTACATCGCGTGTGTCTTACTTCGTGTGCGTCTTACATCGTGTGCGTCTTACATCGTGTGCGTCTTAAATCGTGTGCGTCGTACATCGTGTGCGTCTTACATCGTGTGCGTCTTACATCGTGTGTGTCTTACTTCGTGTGCGTCTTACATCGTGTGCGTCTTACATCGTGTGCGTCTTACATCGTCTTACATCGCGTCGTACATCGTCTTACATCGTCTTACATCGAGTGCGTCTTACATCGTGTGCGTCTTAAATCGTGTGCGTCTTACATCGTGTGCGTCTTACATCGTGTGCGTCTTACATCGTGTGTGTCTTACTTCGTGTGCGTCTTACATCGTGTGCGTCTTACATCGTGTGCGTCTTACATCGTGTGCGTCTTACATCGTGTGCGTCGTACATCGCGAGCGTCTTACATCGAGTGCGTCTTACATCGTGTGCGTCTTAAATCGTGTGTGTCGTACATCGTGTGCGTCTTACATCGTGTGCGTCTTACTTCGTGTGCGTCTTACATCGTGTGCGTCTTACATCGTGTGCGTCTTACATCGTGTGCGTCTTACATCGTGTGCATCTTACATCGTGAGGTGCGTCTTAAGAGTCAGCACCCAAAAACAGACACGTTTTGTCTTTCTAGTACAAGCAATACTACAAATGATTCATCTGTTATTCTCTATGGGTAGTAAAAAAATATTTGAGCTTTCCAGTGAATATAATTGTTAATTAATTGTATTTTAAATTCCATATGAATAGCATACTAGAAATTTAAGGTAAACCTTTTAAAAATACCTTTTTTGCTTCCAAAACGGCATCTTTTACTGACATAGTAGAATGTTTTTCATAGAATTTAAAGAATTACAGTTGTAAAATTGTATTCACTAGAAACTTCAGACATTTTTCTAACTATCAATAGATTGTTTTCAGATACATCATTTGTAGGATTGATTGTATAAGAATGCTAGAAATCAACGTAAAGTGTCATTTTTTAATGCTGACTCCTTAAATCGTGTGCGTCTTAAACTATGTGCGTCTTAAATAGGGAGCGTCTTATAATCGATGTAATCCGGGAGTTAATAGTTTCTCACCTCACCAACAATCCACGACGATTGCCCTCGCCCAAAGTTCCACCCCATATCTCCACACATCGCGGGTGAAGCTGGGTGGAGCTGGGTGGAACTGGGCTGGCCGGGCTGGCTGGCGGTGGAGTAGAAAGTTCCACGTACAAGTGGAATTAGACGAGGGTCGGAATGGCATTATAAATCTTGAGCAGCAAACGGTCGGGCCCCTCTTAGCCTAACCAACTTTGTTGTAAACTAAACTCGAGGTAGGTGGAAAGTACCATTCGGGAGGTAACACTGCTGACTGAACCCTTAACTTGGCGGGGAGTAAGTGAGCTTAATTTTAATATGAATTGTTTATTTTTACGAGAGCCATTTAGGGATAGAAATTTGTTTCTTATAGAAATCTTTTGCCGCTTTTAGACGTAAAGTAAAGAAATCAAGAAAGCGCGTGTACTAATGTTTGTGTCGACAGTGTACCACGTGCGAAAGAACTTCGACGCGTTCAACAGAATCACAGGTATCGCCCCCTCTACAAACACACACTTTCCTGCATGATCAAAAGTTCGCAAAAGCGCGCGGTGAATGACAGGAGAAACCACGCACAAAAGCATAATGTTAACTAATATCTCTCGTCTTTTACACGGGTAATCTTTCTTGCGCAAAATGCCAAAATTGTGCATTCACTCAAGAAAGATTGTGCGTCTAAAGGAGGCGTTGCCAAAAAAAATGTAGATAAACCTCTGTCACAGATGACCCGCGTTTCAGAGCTGTTAGCTTGAGAAGTTGAAAACATTAAAGTACATGGAATGGGATCAATCCAAGACAGTGTAGTCAGTTTTTGATGATTTTTACCTGACTCGGCGGACCTGGGCGTGGCTAAGACTAAGGCTAAGGTATTTATAGATCCATTCTTATCACATATTGACGTAATGTTTTTGTTTATTTTTAGACCACTTTTTCACAGTATTGATATCAACAAAAATATAGCATCTAACCTAAAAAACCGTTTAGTTGTGTCAAGTTCAATAGCATAAGAGTCCCGCGGTGACCCAGGAGCCCAAGATCATTGTGATAGTACGTAGAAGTGGAGTATTATATTTGTTATCTCTTTCTCTCTCATGGTGTACGACGTAAAAACCCGGAAAAAGTGATTTATCGCAAGTTTGTATCGGTTGGGTAAAAATACTTGGCTCTCTCTCCATACATTGTTTCTCTAAGTTAAAAACTGATCTTATTGACGGCATTCGTATCTTTGAAATATTTTTAATACGTTGGGCATTATGTTATTTCTCCAAGATCGTCGAAGCATGTGAATTAGCTTAGGTTTGAACCTTTAGTGGTGAAATAAAGATGGATATTTCTCACAGAAAATAAGTTGAAATAGTATTCATAACGGTTGCCGAATTGATCACTCATTGAGCATTCTCGTGTAATATAATATTTTAATCATTGAAGTCAAAGTGGAACTTTACACTATTGAAAAACATGAGGTTTATAGCACATTGTATCTGAGTATCCTGTGTTACCTGTCTCGACATGTGGGACTTGCAGGGTTAAGAGCCCCTCCCCCTCCCCACCTTGGGCGCCCTCTTCACAAATAATGTTGCCGCACACAAACAGGTTTGATGGAACCAACCGCCACCCGTGAGAGCGGAGCCTCTCACCTCGCAATATCTCAACCGAAAGTTGTCATTTGAATCATCTGTTCGCTACACTTTGCAATATGTCTTTTCTCTTAATTTAATTTAATAAAATTTTAATTTAAATTTGTATTTTTTATGCCGATTTGTAAGGGTCAGCACTCGAGATGACGTTACTTGGTAGCATTCTAATAGAAGCAATACTACAAATGATACACAATAACATGCTCCCTAAATATCTGCAAAATAATATTATATATACTGTAAATATTCACAATTATCCTACGAGAAGTTGTCATGATTTTAGGCTTCTCAAAACGAAACTTGTGTGTACTCAAAACAGCGTGTTTTATAAAGGCCAAAAACTTTTTAATAGTCTTCCAAATGCCTTAAAAGAAGCCTCAAGCCTTGGCACTTTTCGGAGGATTTGTGCTGAATATGTAAAAAAAACTTATTGATTATATGCTTTGTTCTATAATTGTGAAATTTAAAAATGTTTTTTCTTACTAGATGTGTGAAAAAAATATTTGCATACATCTAAATAAAAATACAAAAACAAAACAAAACAAGTCGGTAAAAGGTGCAGTTTGAAAACCAGCAAATGCATTTTTTAACGTTTTACTTGAAATTTCAGTATGCTTTTCATGATTTTTTTTTTAATACTTAAGAATTGTATTCACTGGAAACCTTAGACATTTTTTCTAACTACACATTTAGACTAACAGATAAATAATTAGTAGTTTTGCTTGTACAAGAAAGCCAACAAGTGTGTATTTTTGGGTGCTGACCCTTACACACCAGTTTATTTATCGTTATGAAATTTATAAACTGTACTAGTAATTTTTAATATTACATGAACTATAAATACATTATCATCTCAATTATAACACGTGATTAGTATCGGTAATCAGGTATATGTGATAACTGACACTATTACATTTCAATAAATTTGTTTTCAGCATTTATTAAAGCAGATTTTACAATATGGCATAGAATAAAGATTTTTCATTATAAACGTTATGTATGTCTGCCAACTTTTAAAAGCTTACAGACTTCAAGATTATGTATGTTTTTTTTATAAAGTATTTAGGTAGTTACTCAGTTCTTCACCCTCTTAACAAAAGTAATTAATTATTCTCTGTTTGATTAGACGTAAATTGATCTTAAAACATTAATTAGACAGAATTAACTTTACGTAACGGGTCTCTCAAAATAAGTTAGCCAACTTTAAGTTTCCATAAAAAATAAGTTGGTACTTCAGGAAGTATCGTTATCAGAGGTTTTGGTAATAATTTGTTAATTTTGAGACTGCCATGAGCGTGTCAATAAAACCCGGATCAAAAGAAAGGGTAAGCACTATATTTTCGATAAACAATAACCAATACATTTTCCTTTCAAAGCACTAAAAGGTATGAAAGTTGTATTTTTTTTAAAATAAATTCAGTTTTTTCCTATTTCGTCCAATTTAAATACATTTACCTTACTATTTTGTGGTGGCGTTACTTCAAGACCCTCTATTTGCTGTATAAGAAAACGACTTATTGCGAAATAATGAAATGAGGGACCTTCGGATCAAGTAGGCAAAAAAACTTGAGAAGGGTTAAAATTTTATGGAAAATGGGCCTCTCCCTGCAAAGATAAACCCACTATTCTCAAGGACCAGATTTTTTTCTGTGCATAACGTTAATTTGAGAGAAAAATAATAATTGGTCCGAATATGGTTTTTCATATATTTTTATTTTTATTCTTGCTAAAATATAAAGAAAAACATGGGTTTGGTCCATTGCTGTCTCACTAGGATATTCCTGTTTCGAGACAGACGTAGTGTACATAAATTATATAATATATATACTCAATACTTTATCGTTAGGTCTACCATATACACTGTAAAAATAATTGCGAGCTATTGCGAAAAAATAAAGCGAGCTCCAGTAAAGAATTTTAAAATTCTGATTTATATTTTTGTCTATTTTTAGTTTAATTTTATTTCATTCACATTTTTAAATAACAAAATAAAAAAAATATTTTATGTAATAATATAAATATTCACGAAAAAATAGGTGATTTAAGAATAAAATTATATTTTGGGTTTTTATTTATTTCATCAATCTCTGCCTATGAATTGTATTATAAGTAATAATCTTACTGGTTTCAACAATCTTTTTACGAAAAATTAATCAAATGTGAAATGCATTTTCTTCATAAAATAAGGTTTCTTTGCTTCGTTGTTAAGAAATTTGTTTTATATTTACGACACTTACATTTTATTTTTAATATATTTTTTTTAAAAATACATGTTTATGTTTATACTTTTCTTCTCTCTTTCAGCCAAAAAAATGAAGGCAGTTTCGGCTTATTGGGGATGATTCCAGACAGGTGCGTTTGACTTTGATTTTTACTTGGGGTGAATTTGATTATTCGTTTGGTTCATTGCGCTACCATTTCGCTGCCACTTATAGCAAAATAATATATAAAATGCTTGCACGAGTTTTCGTTAAAACTTCTTTATTTATTTATTTTCAGTAGATCGTGGCCACCAAAAGAATAATTTTTTCCTAATATACACAAGTTGAGAGACTAAGTTCAAGTATTATTAGTATTTTACTTCATATCAGCGTTACGGAAAGTGGTTTGTCTAACTTAAATTTAAAATCCACTTTTTTCTTTCCATTCTATTAAATATCCGCAAATAACATTTATTTAGAACATTTTTAACTTCCGACTATACTTGAATATCTACCTAACTTCATTGTTCCCTTCTATTTCCCCAACAATAATTCAAATTTGAAAGCAACTTCTTCGTATTTGTTTTTTGTAAAAGAAATGCATTCGAATTTGATGTCAATCTTACAAAAAATACCTACACCGTTTGTGTCACGTTATTTTCAAAAACAGAATACAATTTACTTTGAACAACCAAAAATATGGAAAGGTGGTTTATTTTCTCCAACTGTTGGGTTATTTTAGAAACTTCTTTCTTTTCGCGAAATCTTTTTATTTGTATCAATACTTAAATAAAATTAACAAAACATAAATAATATTAAAAGGGTTTTTGTTATAAAAGTTTTATAAATTTAAAAAACACAAAACGTAAAAGCTCTGAATATTTATGACGTTTGTAAATGCAAGTTGTCCTCATTTGCTCCTCTTTTATTATTTTTTTTCCAATAACGTCATATATTTTTAATATACCCATTAATATTTCTTACCGGCAATAAAGAAAATGTATCGCGTTATCGTAGGAATAAGTAAATGGTTGCAATTATTTAAAATATCGAACAGTATTCTACTGAGGTGAATATTTTAAATGCCTTTATTATTCTTCGGTTTGCCATTTAAAGCAGTAGATAATTACTTAATTCATATAAATTCATTGTAAAACGTGATATTTAAATAATTCCTTTTATTTTAATATATTCGTAGCTTCTCTTTTTACAATCTGGTTGAAGTTAAACATCGCGGTTAGCTTTCATTAGTTATGTAAATAATTTTCTGCAGTTTTGAATATTAAATACTGAAACCGTTCTAAAGTGCATACTAGAAAATAACATTTAATAAAAAAGATTCGAGTATTCACAAGACTTTTTAAAAGTGGCAATACATGACTGGGAATATTCGAGGAGGTGCTACCAACATTGCAGTCACATAAACGTTGATACCTGGCGGAGGTTTATGGGGGTGTGGGTGGGAGGTGGGGGTTAGTTCACCTGCAGAAGTTAGGTCACTAATTATGGCGGGAGACTTCATACGTTTGCCGGATATCCGCCGCCGAGGAAGTGTCTCATGACTTAGGCGCACAATGAAACATAAATACAAAATGGAATATTGTAGAGAATTTGCAACCGATGCGCGATGCGGTGAAGTCAGGCACTAACAAAGAAGACTTCCCGTGGAAGCGGATGAATTGCGAAAGCGGAAACTAAGAATATCATTCACTTTGCGAGGATTTAAAAAAGCTTGGACGTTCTTTTAGGCGTTAAGGAAGTACCTATTTAATTTAAAATTTTGATAATTTTACAATCCCTTGTTAACTAAGGTAGTTAATTATTTAAAAAGAGATATTTTTGGTCATTTTTAAACGTTGTTAGCAATTTAAATGATTTCTTGAAACGAAAACTTGTTTTCACGAAAACTTGTTTTTAACATTTTCGTTCCGAAGGATGGTCATCAGATCACCCCGGGCGAGAAAATTGTGTTATATCTTAAATAAAGAATACTGAAAATGTATGAACGTACTTCTATCTAAGTATTTCTAAAAAAAAATACCATTATTTAAATATTAATTATGTCATGAAAAGGCTATAATAATCAAAATCAAATGGGGTAACCACATCACTCCCCTTTGGACCGTACGTTTCATTTTTACCTACAGGTATGGAAAGGTAACCCAAAATAGATAAGCAATACCTGCTTATATTATAACTCATTAAAAACGCTCTTGTTTAGTTAAGTAATTGTTTTTTTAAGCAATTTAAGAGTAGATTGAATTATAGTTGAAGGTAGATACTCTCATATACACGTATAATATTACTAATTGTAGTTTTTTGTGCTAATTTAAGCACATTGGTAGATATTATTAATATTTTTTTACAAAAATATCATTACGAAAGATTGCCAGCGTTGAAAAATATTCAAATTCATACAATTTCCGTCCGCAACATTCCTTTAATAAATATTTCCACGCGGGGCACTAAGCTAGAACGAAACCGAGAATAATAATTAAAACAAAGTTCTGCCAACTCGATTTTCTCCGTCGCGAAAACATTACCCCATCGCCATTGCATCGCTCGCAGACACAATTAAATCATATTTCATTAATGAACCACCGTCTGACCGCAGCATTAATACCACTTATACTTTTAATGAACACTCAAAGAGAGATAAAGGTGGAACTTTCAACGATTGTAAATACGAGTATACCCAGGTATGGACGAAATATAAGCGTCGGTGTTTGTTTCCTTCAAACCTGTGTAGTAGACGGGAGACAGAGCCCCGGAATTGAAGAGGGGGGCTTTTTTCGAGGGGAAGAAGGAAGAACGATGACTAAAGAATTCACTGGCATTTTTGCCGTATTTTTTGCAGAGCAAGTAAAAACAGAATGACTTGCACAGATACGTTAAGAGGGCAAAACTCACGCTTTTTGGGTGAAAATGTTGATCTTAGAGGGGATTTCCGATAAACTCCAGCCCATTTCTTTCATCTGAGATCCATTATTATCCTTTCACAATTTATTTTATAAAACGATTTTCCCCCTACTAAATCGATCTTACATTTTCTGTAAGCTTTAACACTGATTTTACGTACATGGCAACATTATTACGATTTATAAAAGTTCAATGCAATTCATTATTTAGACGTCAAGCCTCCAGCTCATTACTTATTTCTGATTTTCCTTCTCGAAACATAGAAAGGATTTAATTTTCACTTTTTTTTAATTCTTGTAATAATTTATTTATATACTTGTCAGTATTTACTTATTTTCAGAATTGTATAACATGCAAGATCTTCACTACATATCTGAGAATCCCGCAATAACTATCAATCAAGGAATTGTCCTTTAATAATTTTATAAATTTATAATTTTTCTGCCCAGTTATAATGACAAAATTTTGAATTAAATTACTAAAGAGGGTCATAGTAACCGTTTTACAAGCTTTAGTATGGTTTCATTCTCATTTTAAATGAGTCTTAAATATTTGTTTTATAAATAACAGTTCAAGATACAAACATGATCGTTATAACATGACACAAACAATGTATCTCTGTGGGTTGCTGAATATTTTAAATAATCTTTCTTTGTAACAGAACATACCAACAATCTATCACTTTGACAAAAATATTAAATAATTGATATGACGTTCCTGAAATTCTCTCGAATGTGCCGCGGTGTGAGGTGGCGAAGTTAATATTAATCGTCAAACATATTATAATGTGGGTTTTCGACAGTTTGACAGAATATTAACGCCGCATGCAGTGTGGGGAGCTTACTCGTGTGAAGTTTCCCAAAATCTCCAAGGGTTTGTCATTCGCACGTCGGAGTGTTAGAGACAAATTTGCACTGGCGCTGTTATGTTCCAAGTTGTTCCTGCAGGCAGCAATTTTCGCCAAAGCTCCGTACAAAGTGTTCGGGGCACGAGCACCGCTCCAACTGCAGTGGGACCGAGCAATCATCTGGCGCCGCTGTTATAGCGCAAGACTGAAGATTTTATACTTATTTTGTGCAAACAATTTTTTACTCGCATCTTTTGTCATGTTTGTAAAAAAAAAAAAATATTTTCAACGCATTTACGCAAGTTTACATTGTTGTGGGTTACAACTGTGAAATTTATGATACCATTAGTGTGATTGCACAAAAATATATGCTTTTAACCACACTGCAGATCGTCAATGTTTTAAATAATTCATTAAAATTAATAAAATTCTTTATTACATTACAATGTATCAAATTATTTGAGGACTGTTTTGGTAAAGCAAAATAACAGTAAATACAAGTTGAAAAGTAAACAACAAGTTGATATAACTTGTTTTTTTTAATGTTGCTTTGATCCACCCATTTTGAATAAAAGTTTTTTGCTAAAATACATTGTAGGTAAGTACTTTATTATAAAGGTAGGGATGATAAAGATATTTTATTATTGTGATAATTTTCCGATAAAATCCGTCAGATCCAATTTTGAAAAGCCCACACTCGTACGTATTTACGTACGTACACACAAATTTTTTTTTTTATAGTTAGTTGATCGTTTAGTATTTATTGTGTTTTTGATAGACTTTTAACGACTTCCAATCAAATACATATATTATGTATATAAATAATGTTTTTTCTCGTTTTCTCCGATATAAAACTAAGTAGATTTTTTTGTATTCATATGTAGGTACAAATTTATCTAAAGAACCGCGTTGAAAACGATAAATTTAATGTAATAACAACTTAATTATCAAAAAAATATACAGTTGTCATTATTTGATACATGTGCAATATATCAAAATATTGTTTGAGTAAAAAAGTATTAAGAACATCGCAATATTTTGTAGGCAATAATGTAACAGTATTGTGAAATATTCCGCAAGCAAATTAAAATGACTGTCGATGAGTGGGCACTTTGTTCAGCACTTAATTACAGGTGTGCATCGTAAAATTTAGACACAGCTCTTACACCGATAATTTAGTTAGGTACTAGAATTTTGCAGGCGGAAAGAGGTATTCAAAGTAACAGATGTTTTCTAAGCTGTAAACATATACGAGTAAGTTCGCAGAACCCAACAAAGCACTGTACAAATTCTTCATTCCAACAAAGTTACGTAAAATTAAAATATAATAAAAGCGACGTATTATTTTTCTGTCTTTTTGGGAAGATTTTAACGTTACTTCCCAGAAAAATAATTTAAAATTGACCTTTGTATAATACTGTGCAAGAATACTTATTTTCTTTGTAATAGCTCCTTGGGAGCGCAAGTACGTTCATAATCTGAAAATGTTAACATTTATAATTTTCAAGAGACACGTACAACTTTTGACTGTATTGAATTTACTTTCCGGGAAATCTGAACCCTCACAAATAGTTGAAATGTATCAATGCTACATTCCTTATTTATGTTTAGAATTGTTGTGAAGATGCAGAGCCGTGTCAACAGGCTTTGCCCCAGGGCCCGGAAAGGCCTGGAATTGGTCCCTACATCACAATTCGTATCCCTACATTTCTGGTCGTAATTGCTGAGTATCGGTATATTGATTCTCCCCTAACAGATTTGTAATCTTGACTTTACAACGAAGCAGTAAAATGAGAACAATTCTTTTGTATAATTAAATTTCGTAGTAGAGTAAACCTATTTTGAATTTGAAAAATAACTTGGTAGTAGAATCTTTTCGTCAAACTTATTCGCTTGTCAATGCAAAGTAAAAAGTGCAATGGAAGTAGTTTTTCGTTAAAATAAAATGAGCTTAAAAAAATGTAGAATCTACATCCCTTTATGCGCAGTATTTGAAAGATTAAAAAACTTTCCCGAGTAAATGCCCCGGTGACTAGCTTTTGGTAAAGGGATCAGCTTTTCAAGTGTTTTGAGTTAATTCATAGAAATTATTCATCTCGAATAAGCTGTAGATCAAGTTTAACTGAAATTAAGCTTGCCCTAACGATAAGAACAAACTAAATTAGCTTTAAAATATTCGATATTTGCATTATATTTCATAATTATTTAATAATAAGAGTTTTTAAGTTGCAATTCGTATTTCGAATAAATTTAAAATTTTGCATCTCGTAATATCTCATCTTAACTGGATTGTTTTTATAAAATTTTCAGGGGAAAAAAATATTATGACTCTTTTCTTTAGTCAGGCGAGGCGAGGCAAATTTAATTTGCAAGTTAACCGGGAGGTTGTTATGTATGGACCATTTAATATCATGCAATATTTGTAGGCACGTTGTGTCGCCGCAAGGTATTAGGGACACCGGTATGACACCGTCCCGGCTTTGGGCCGTCTGAGAAAGGCGCTGGCAAAATGAAACAAGTCTATAAAACATCGTATCATCTTCATCGGAACTACAACACTTGGAGAGTGTTGCTGATCTCATGTTCAATGCTCCAAAAGAGGCGGTGATGACCTTCACACCATTAATTTACTTCTTTCCTTCAGCAATATTATTACTAAGAATTTAGCTTGGTCGTTGGCTATCTACCCGCCTTAATTTACATCCTACCCAGTTGTATAAAAAAATTTCGAGCGAAACGAATAAGCGGTTTCAAATTATTATTTTTTTGGTCCTGAAATTTGATTAAAAAAAACATCAATCAACTGTCACATTACTGATAAACATTTAAGTACTCATCTCAAAGTAGATTTATCATTAAAAAAATATTTTAAACTTATTTCACTTTCGTTTGGAATTTCGTTATGTACAAAATCATCGTGCAAGAAAAGCAGGTGGAGTTTCTAAAGAAATTTTGCCAGTCTAGTACCAAAAATATTTTGTCATCCTTTGAAAGAATTCCCCCGGAGATAAAAGAGAACTGCTACCCTTGTACTAGGGAAAAAGGGGATATATTAAATAAACAATTTTAAATGTCTTAAATTTTAGAGTGAAATTTTAATCACGGGACAGGTGAGCATATTAATTTATCCGGCTGCTTCAACCTTAATTACTTTGCTTAAGTCAATCCGACACTTTGTTGTTTTTTCTTATTAATCTTCGTTAACCGGTTTGGTAGCGACTCAGACTCTGAGATTAACATTTTGATTGATGTGAAAATTTGTTTCAAAACTCTTGTAAAAACGTCGTCACAGCCTCCCGGAAAAATGAGAATTAAGTCAAATCGGCTGCTTTTCGGATAATTAACTTCCGTAATGAAGTGTTGCGATGACGGCCAAAGGTAGTCAAAACGCAGCATAAAATTACAAATGTGATTCTCCGAAATATTGCTGGAACAATATCTAAATCAGTTCAAATTATGAAATAGGGTGTTCACGTAGTTTTTTTAAAACTCAGTTATGAGATACGTTGTTTAAAACTACATGTTTTAATACATATTGGGAATTGTGCTTAAAACACTTTATAATATACATAGATATCTTATATACTATTTTTTCTGAATAATTTTGTATGCTTTACATTACCTACCTCCCTAGAATTAACTTGTTTCTGAGGTAGTTATTAGAAAAGTATGTTGAAATATTACCATACAATGATTTTTTAGTTTATATAAGGTTAAATTAAATCAGAAAAGAATAGAACGATGTTTTAAATAAAAATAAATAGTCATAATATAAAAATAAATGGTTTTAGAAAGGGACGGTTCGGGCATTTAGAGCGAATAAACGAATAAAGAAGTGTGTAAATAATGTATGATGCGAAAGTGAATGGAAGAAGAAGTCGGGGACATCCGAAGAAGAACAAATTAATCAATTACTTTAATCGAGCCATGTGAATAGTCAGAATAACAGAAGAGTATGTATGAAACGATGTATGAATGTGAATGAAGCAAAGAGTGCGTGCCAAGACAGAGTTGCATGGCGGTCCATCTTATCTGCCTTCTCTGTGGAGAAACGGTGTGATGGTTAGTTAGTTGATATATAGTTTACAAATCATAATTTTCATTTGATGAATCGAGAAAATAAGTTTAAATAAATGTAATAACTAGTTTTCAATACAAAACTACATTAGTTGAAAATTACTTTTGATTATGCAAAAGACATTAATTATGTAAATTTTTTATATTTATATCTGTTTTAACTACAAAGTTCATATTTTCGTAGAGTTGTGGGTTAATTGAACACAAATAACTTATTAGATTGAAAAATAGTTTTTTCAATTTTAAATTTCGTTTTTGCGAAATCATTTAATCACAAAAATGAAACTCTTCTATACATAGAAATTGGGAAAAGTGAGTTTACCATATTCACTACTGCAAAACAAAACGAGATGTAAAATATGTTTTCATTGCTACAAATAACATACAAAGATAAAATATTATTGAATAATTCAAATCACACTTAAGAGGCATTTCCAAAAAAACGTTTTCAGCACGCCCGCGGGGCATCGCATCGTGCCTATGATTAAATTTTATTGCGAAAAACAATTTAATCACTACTTGTTATAACCGTGCCAGAGGCTCCCACTCGATCCCGTAACGAATTGTCACGTAGAAACAGGAAAAGCTGGCAGGCGGCCAGCGCAGCCTGACGTGGAGAGGTGGCAGTAACGGGTAACGGACTACGGACTACGGACTACCGCGTAGCTGAGAAACGACACGTAGCGTAGCGCCGTTACATCTTGCCAATGCTCTAAGTTAAACAAATTTAATAACAATGTGAAAACAATTTATACAAAAAAAAATTACATCATCATATCTCTTCCAATATTTTATTGCTTAATACAATAATTTCCGACTTAATCAGATGCTTTTGTTATTTCTTGTTATTCGACAGAAAGCTCTTTGAGTATTGTATAATGTGCATTTTTTGTACATAAGTTCTGTGCAAATGCCAAAAATTGTAAAAGTTTTGATAAGACGGTCGAAATAATTTTGATTAACCTCGGAATGAATAATATTATAGTAATAAATATGTTTTTAGTGAATTATTTAAGAACGATGCAATTACATTAGGTTAAAAAATGGCTTAGTCTAAGTATTTTATAATAATACAAAAATCTTTTTCCAAATTATGCTTACTTAGTCTCAAATATTTTATTCAAATATATGATAAAGGGCCCAAATATATTTTTTGCTTTCTTATATCACTTATGTAAAAAAAGGCGTTTCTCTAAAAAATATCCGATTTACAAAACTCTTTCAACGTTCTTTTCACCAAGTTTCGAATAACAATAGTAAAAAATAGAAAAGAAAAGTTTATTAAAAAGGAAAATCGAAGAAAAAAGTATTATTTTGCTGGGCTGACATCCTTATTGCTGAATACAACGCATCGCCGTAAATTACGACCTGGTAATTTTTCTAAACCAAAATTCATCCTCGGCGTTGACGATGTTGAAGCTGTTTCTGGAAGGTTCTAAACACCGAACCAGATAGGTATATTAAAATTAATATTTTTGAATATAATAAAACATGATCCAAAGAAAATTTACTTTCAATCTTAAGTCAAAACTCAAAAATTGAATTTATTTTTGCAATTATGAAATGCATTGACCAAAAAGCCCTGTAATTCACGTAGCCAGTACCAACTAGGACCAGCCTGAGCAGAAACCCTAGAACTACGACCCACCCTTGCAGACCTCTATGGATGGAGGCATTAAATAATGGGTCATTTAGACTTGTTTGGTCGCAAATGGTTGAGTAATAAAACCGAAGTGCACTAATAAATTGTTTTGTATAGAGCCGTGTGTATATTACTTCGGCATAATGGCATATCTGCGTGGGAACATTACTTCTGCAAACTCAACGAGGCTATTTAATGTTCGTTTTCGACATAAAACAATGAGATTCCACGAATTTACATGCGCTGATAACCGCTGAAAGTCCCTCAAAAATATTTAATTGATTTTATAGCCATAATTGTGTTTGCACGTGTCTTTTGGGTGGAATAACATTACACTTAACACGTACAGTTTACATTATAAGCAATAGCGCCATTTACCAGCAGGAGTAGGCAGATAAGGTAAAACGCTCCACATCTCTGTCCTGGCACACATTCCTTTCTACATTCGTCACATAAAACTATTTTGTTTTTTTTTCTGAAAATTGACGTGACACCGGTATTTGATAACCTACCTTAATCGTGACATGTCTTCCGTGGGTGTCTTGGACTTCTTCTGCCATCCACTTGCGGTTTGATCATTCTCTTCTCAATCCCAATCTTCAATCCATCTTTTTTTCTTCGGAATAACCATCCAATTCTGTCTATTCGATATTCTTTAAAATATTTATAATAAACATCTCAACCTCAGTACAACAATATACAAGAGAGAGCGCTGCTGTAGTCAGTTTTTATGAGGTTTTCCGGACTCGGCTAGACCTGAGCATGGCTAGGACTAGGGCTATTGTATTTTTATATATCCATTCATAGCACATGTTCACATAATGTTTTGGTTTATTCGTAAAACCACTTTTTCACAGTATTGTTATACACAAAAATAAAGCATGTAACCTAATAAACCGTGTAGTTATGTTTATTTATTTTGCGTACCAAAACGTGTGGGCGGAGTCAACGGAGACCTGGGACACGAATAACATTCTAACAATACTTTGAAGCGGTGTGATAATTGGGAAATTTAATTTTCTTTCTCTCTCATGGCGCATGACGTATAAACCCGGAGAAAGTGATTTATCCCAAATTTGTATTGGTTGGGTAAAAATAATTAGCTCTCTCTCCATATTATATTGTTACTTTAAGATCTCAACACAGACTGATTACGTATGGTGTAAATTAAATTTTTAAAATATTTCAAATTGTATTTGTTTTGCGTCATAACCACAAACTCAAAATCAAATGTTTACACTTTCACGATCCATGTGGGTTTTTTTTATTCGTGAAACTGGTATCCATTTTCAATAATCTAAACTAATGACTTACTAAAGATCGAACGATAATTCTTCTCACACTAACCAAATAATGTTAACTAGCTAATACAATGGCCATTATGGTCCTGAAATAATTCAATTAAATTGGGAAAAATAACTCTGTGTATATTTTATCTTACACAATATTTAAATACAGCAAAAAGCTTTTTATCTTTTTTTATTTAATACTCTTCTGAAAGCTTAATTAACGACAGGTAAAACTATTCGCATTTGGCTTCCCGTGGGAAAAGTTTTGCCCGAGGCTTAAAAATCAGCTTAGAACTTTAGAGATTAAGTTCGGATATTTACGTGAAACTATTATTTGTTGAATAATTTTGTTATGGTACATAAGCATGTTTTAATTAAGATTAATTATTTAGCTCATCCCAGAAACTACGTGACAGCTTTTGTGTTTCCTCCCTCCTACAACACGAGTTTCTCAAATCATAGCTTATGTATAAATATCAATATAATATTGGACATTTATGTATTCAATCATGAAAATGTTTTTATTCTCAGCACCCAAAGTGGGGCTAAACGTCACTTTGTGGCATTCTAATACAAGCAATACTGCACATTATTTATCTGTAAATTTGACATGGGCAGTTGGGAAAATATCTAAGGTTTCCAGTGAACAAAAATTTAAAGCTCTAATCATTTAAATTCAATGAAACACATACTAAAATTTCAGTATAAGCTGCAATTTTAAAACTAGCGCAGCCATTTTCGAACATTTTACCTAAAATTTCAGTATATCACAAATAATTTAAAAGATCACTGTTTAAAATTTGTATTCACTGGAAACCTCAGATATTTTCCTTACTCCTTTATTAAATTTAACAGATAAATCATTTGTAGTATTTCTTGTATTAGATAGCCAGAAAGTGTGTATTTTTGGGTGCTGACGCCTAATATTATTCTGTGTCTCAAGATTCAAATATTTCAGTGGTCTTGAGTTATATTGTACATCTTTATTTAACAGTGTTGCAGTGTCTAGCACCGGCAGCATCATGTCAAATACCGCAAGGCCGTACAAAACGTTGGATTCACACTTCTAGTGTCAAACAATGTAACCGTTTTGGGGTTAATATCATCTGTTTATTGTCCTTTCAAATGTCTCAAAGCGTAGACCCGTCTTCAATAGTTTCTTAACCCTAAAGTTGCAATTTTAAAAAGTAAGAACCATGTATTTTTGTAATTGGACTTTAGTCCGTTAATTTATAATTAATTAAATAAATAAATTAGAAATATGTTTATTAAGATTATTTATGTGCACTTTGTAATGCTTCACCACAAGTTTTTGGAGACCGTGTATAATAAATTCAGATCAATAAAATTACAAAAAAATAATAAGTATGTCAATTATAAAAGTAGTGAAGCAAACAATTTATTAATTCAACCCCGTACCACTCAAACTAAAAATGCTGAAAAAAAATGATCGCATTTAAAATGAATACTGTCATCCGCCCTCAGAGTAGAGAATACATACAATATTGTAATATATCATACCTTTAGCATTATTGGTCTAATATTGAAGACAATCTGACCTTTGCTTTATACAAGTGGTAAATACTCTAACTATTGCCCTGGTGAAAGACCACCGTTCAGAATCAAAACCTTATAAAATGGCTTTAGCCGTGTTTAGTGACCAGATCTGAAGAGCCAGGTTCTTCCCAATCTTCCTCTTCCTAATCTCTCCCCCCTCTCCACTAACTTCAGCCTCACAACATACCCCAATCAGGGATGCCATAGTGCCACTGGCTCCAGATGGTGGTTGGGAGCAATTGGAACTCTTGTGCGGTATCAACTACAAAAAATAAATAAAAATAAAATCAAGCACACAAAATCTCTCATGTACCAGGCCGTCCATCTATGCAATAAAATTCTACCAGAATTCGCTACAATAGACTTTATTCTTCAGTTTTAAACACAATTTTAAACTTTTTTTGCCATAACCATTAATGTATAATTTTTGTAATCCAATTTTTTTTAATTGGTCAATTTATAAAAAGTAATTAAAAAATATGTTTGCAATAATCGTGTCTGTATATACAAATGTAATCTTTAACGTTAGAACACACAATGATGTGATCTAACTTAAGATAAACAAATAAGTATTGAGTATGCTGGTACCTACTAAAGCTGTATTTTTGCAGCTGTAGTTGTGTTCATATATTTTCATGAAATTAGTTATTTTTTTGTGTTCTTAAAAACATATAATTATGTTTCATTGTGGCTTCTTTAGAGAATATTTTTAATATCTTTAAAATAATATTTTCACATTATTTTTTACCACACTCAAATTATACTTACATCATTTTCAAAATACAATCACCTATCCTTTAGCTAATATCATATTACAATCCCATCTGTTTTATTTTGATAAACTCTGTTTTCCCTTCAATCTGTCAAAATGACTCCCTCAGTACTACCCTTTAAAATTAAACTTAATTAACTTTCGGGGACTAACAAATTGACTAAGACAGCACTTACCTACTACCCCAACATCTGTAGGCCATATCATATTTTGAGAGCAGGTACTAAAAAATGGAGAATAAAATGAGTGGTGTTATGAGGCAATTTAGTCCGCAGGTGATAAGAACACATCATAATACTTTATTCAACATTACGCCGAGCTATAAACTGTCATCAACTAGTATTATAATCCGGTCTCGTGTTTCCAAACTGTGCCCTGTGAGTTTTCCGCACATAAGGCATATTACATTGTTACAATATTATTTGGGCTCACCGATATTTTGCACCGAGCTTTTGTTCAACGCTTAAAGCAATATTATTTGATATTTTCTATTCATTTGATTACATGTTATTATACGAAATTAGAGTAGTTCAACATAATGCAATATTTAGGTACTACCTTAATCTATTAAAATCGTTTTTCCTGTTCCTGTTGTTGGAAAATCCTAATTTATCACAATCAGCTTTCCAAATTGAATACTTTTGAATATTGTTCAGTTTCGTTTCCACTCTATAGTAAATTATTTACGTTAAATATGTTGTCTTTTCACTAGTGTTGATTTGTAATATGAGTTGCTTTTCCGCAATGGTTACTGTATAGCTTCAAAAATATTTTTCCACTTTCTTACAGAATTAGTTTTCGTTTTTTTCTAAATTCTTTTTAAAAGTCTTGATACAATGATTTCTATCTGAGAATAAAAAAAATCATTTGAAAAATGTGTCCATTAAAATGGCAATTACATTTTCTTAGCTTGCAACTCAATTGCAGAGATTCTTTTGATAAAACATATGTTGGGTCTAACAGCAAGTTAAAAAAATAAATACTTTTCGAGAGGAAAAAGAGAATAAAAAAACGAAATTGTTTGACCAGTAATATTTTTGTTACAGCCACAAAACATAGTTCATATTATTCCCTCCGCATACAAAGCTAAACAAACACTCGCAATTTACCAAAAATACCGCAAATCTGTTTCAATTTACTTCGATTGCATTGTCTGAACAAGTAAAATAGCGTGTGCTCGGATCGATAGGGTAGTTTTGCAACCCTCGGGCGGTCGTACGGGACATTATCCCTGGGTCGAAAGCTCCCAGTAATCAGATCAACTCCTGGCAAAGCTTTGTTCCGATCCGTGAGCAGAGCTTTACTCATCACTGTTTCATTTACTTCGGAGTCCGATAGGATCTCTTTTGTCCTACCGCCTCGCAGGGTTATTAAATTAATTAAAACACATATCGGAGTGATCTTTATTTCCGTGCGTGAAATAGAAGGCTTAGTTTGCTGTGTTTGTATTGTCAGCAAAGAGGTACCACTGATTTGGTTCCTTTTTCAAAAATTTTTACTTTTCCTTTGTTTTGAGGAGTATCTTAAAATCATTTCCCTTCAACATCCTTTCGCGGAATTTGTTCTATGTATACGTCACTTTTCCTTACAGGGTTGCATTAATGTAACAAAGGAAAAATTCTTTCAGTCTCTTATTATTCGGCTTGAATGGAAAATCATAACAAAGAATTTTAGTTAGGTACCTGATACCGTTACATAAAAAACGAGAAGGGTTGACATATTATTTTTAACGTAAAATAACACAAAACCATGGTGTGAAAAAAGGGTTCTTTTATTATTATTATAGTCTTTTGTAATACGTATAAATAAAACCGATTTTCCTCTTTTGGCAATCAATGAAATTCTAATACATTTTCTATTTATGTACTACCGCGTAATGCTCCAACTCTAGGGTCAGTGAGGCTATGGTTCCCCCAAATCGAGGAATTTTGTGAGACTTAAGTAATGGGGAAGTGAAAGATGACGGAAAAAAGATACGGTTCTTATCAAAGCATCGTTTTAAGCAACGGTTAATTTCTTAGTGGCGACCTCTCACCAAGGTTATCCGAAAATATTTACGATCTGAAACGAAGTTTCAAAAAATTGATTGATTTTTTTTACGTTGTTTTTTTTTTCGTTTTTTATGGAAGTTGTCTATTAGCGTGAGTTGATTAAGATTTTTCTTAAATTTTTTTTTTTACTCTTAAATATTATTTTGGCCATTTACCTTTGTCACAGCAAACGTTATTTAAGAGTAGATGCAGCCTCCTTGAGACGACGCGCGACGCCGCGACGGAGGTGGCGGCGTTTTCCCGGCGTCGCCGTTTTCGAATCTTGAACATTATTCAAAATAATGGCTGGAGGTTCCCTTTCCTGCGGCGTCGTTTATCTGAGGTACGCCCGTAGGGCCTATTATCCCTCCGCACTGGAGCGCCTTCCCTTACATTTCTAACTACCTCCAGGGACTAAACTAAGTTTGTCTCAAATGTGAATGGAGCCCCTAAACATGCACATTTTAATGAAGATCATTAAAATACATCACCGGGCTTTTCGGGCCAAATTTATTTATATTCCTTGTAATGATCAATATTCAAATAAAAACACAAACTTACTCTTAAACACTTTGTGAGACCAAAAAATGCGGCCACTCGTATTTTCATTTGTTGTGCTAAATAAATAGAGTTTTGAGTCACACAATCAAAACCGCTTCTGTATCGTTCACCAAATTTACAAATCAACGCAAAAATACCCAGATTGACAGTTTGCATATCCGTGTACCATAAAAAAATCCACTATAATGTTTTCGTTGAAGAAAATATACCCATAACCCTCCAACCTGGAAGTGTTTTCTAATTTACGTCGACCTTTTATCTTGGGACGCCGTTACCTATAGAATGGATAGTGAAATATAATGGTTTCATTACACAATGTATGTATGTAAAACAGAGCCTTAGATCACTTAAAATAATAACGCACAGTCTTCAAGAAACTCTCACAAAAGCCCTCAAATATAGTGAATTCTTATTCGAGTCTTATGGTTTCCGAATGTTGTCATTCATATTCAATATAAAATGGGTATCCTCAATACACAAAGGCGCAATACATCCAGATCAGCCTTTCCGAATATACTATAACCTATATTACTTACTGTCTGGGAGGCTAAGCGAGATATATTGTAGGTAGTATTGCGACCCCGAAAGACCATTGAATTAAGTTTACAGAGGCCTGAAAGAAACTCGGCGAGGAAAACAGTAAAAGACTTCCTTAAATGCTCCGTAATTCAACGTTTATACGAACAAATACGTTCAGCCTTGGCAGCTGTAAGCACATACTACCCAATTCTAGAGTTTGTAAAGAATAAATGCTATTTACGCTATCGTTTACATCATTTTGCGAGGTTTCAACGCAGACTTGAGTGTGTCTTGGCATTTTTATTTCGACCCCACAAAAATAAGCAGTCTTACAGTAAATGTAGTGACTTGGTCGAGAATCTGTTTTATCTTAAAGCATTTAGCTTTCTGACTTTTAAAAATAGGTTTTTTTTTAAATACAATCAGACACAGTTTAAAAGATTAAAAAATATTGTTTAGTGTGTAAGTATTAAAATAAAATACGTAAACTAATATTGTAACAATG
Organism: Drusus annulatus; assembly: GCA_022651775.1. Lineage (NCBI taxonomy): Eukaryota > Metazoa > Arthropoda > Insecta > Trichoptera > Limnephilidae > Drusus > Drusus annulatus. The sequence goes on from JAGWCC010000637.1 coordinate 329,489, forward strand.
CCTAAATAACTGAGTTTGTTCAGTGAACGTTGATGGCAACGTTTAGTTAATAACATTTGAATAAATATTTAACTCTAAGCTAAATAATTATCTGTTCCAAGATTCAATTTTAAAGACCATTTTTTTTTAATTCATGGCTACCCAATGAAATAATAAAAATAATTTTGGTCTCCAAAACCAATTATTCAGGTATCTCAAATGACATTTAATTTAAGCGAATGATTTTTTTACGATTTTGCAATAATTGTAAAAGGAGTTAAAAATAATAGTTTTTCGAATTTTATGCTTAAATTTAACAAAAGATCGTCTATTACTTGGTTAGTTGCTACGCGAAAAAATGTATCAGCTTCCCACTCGGACGTGAGTTCAATTCCTCTACTAGCTAAGTACTGAATGAACTTATAATAATTTGGATTGTTAACATTTTTTGCTCATAATTATGGTAGTAGAAGTTTTTCAAATATTTTCAAGATATTTATAACTTGGGAATGTTTGTCTTTTTTAAGGAAATATACGTTAAGATGTAGATGCAATGTAAAGCTTAAAATGTTTAAGCAATGTAATTTTATTTTTATTTTCTTTCCTTACAAAAGTGAATAACATTCCGATACGCTTTACAAACAAAACTAATGCTTTTAAAAAACGTTTTCTTGTGTATTTTATTTCAAAATGCAATTTCTTTTAAATGTTAATACTTTCTAATTATACGAACGAGAAATGAAACTTGTATAAGAGTTTATCATTTCAAGATTATTAATTGATAAATGTAAAATTATGTCATTTCATAGAACTCATAAACCGATCCTCTTCAATTATAAATTAAATAGTGTCTCCTTATCTACCGTCAGATATATAAAAGATCTTGGTGTCACTATAGACTATAATCTTTCTTTTCGTGATCACATTAATAATGTAGTTAATAAATCATTAAAACTTCTTGGCTTCATCAATAGAATTGCATGTGACTTTAAGAATATAAAGACTCTAAAAACCCTTTACTGCTCATTAGTTCGCCCTCATTTAGAATATGCTAGTGTAATTTGGTCCCCTTTCTATACCGTTCATATTCATCATATTGAATCCGTACAACATCGCTTCTTACGCGGTATTGCATGGAGATTGGGGCGAGAAAGAGGCGATTATTCATATGATGAAATTGAACAATTATTGAAAATGTCTTCATTAGAAAAGCGCAGGAAAAGACTTCGATTTAATTTTCATTTACAAAATTATTAATTGTTTTATTGACTCACCTTCTCTGTTGCAACTTATCCAGTTCAACATTCCTTGCCGTAGACTCAGAAACAATGAATTGCTGTTCCTCAATCATCACAATACTAATTACGGGTATAATTCTCCAATGTCCAGAATGTCAAACTTGTTAACTCAAGCCATGGTCTTGAAATTTTTTGGTAGCTGTCTAAATGATTTTCGTCATTCTTTACGACTCTACCAAAACTTTGACTGAACCATGGCTTGAATGTTCTCTTATGTTTATTTTGCCTTATTTTTTTTGTCATCGCTTCATTTATCTCAATTTATATGCTATTTCTTCTCTGTTACTCTTTTTTATATTTCGTGTTTTATATGTATTTTTTGTAATTGGACTTTAGTCCGTTAATTTATAAATAAATAAATAAATAAATTCACGCTTGAATTAATATTATAGAATGTGTCAGTAGTAACTCATTCGTAAATTACACACACAAAAGGTTGATTATTATTATATTGTTAGAATAACAGTAAAAGCAAAATATTTTCCTGCTTTAATATAAATTTTTCTAATACAACGTCAAAAACATCAAATGCATAGAGGCGAGACTATGTTAAAAGTCTCTTCTCATGATTTTCTTTGGGGAGGTAAAATTAAATAAAAAATATTATTTGAGTGTGATCAATTCATAAAAAGTATTTATATGTTATGATTCATGCCGTTCATTGCCATAGAAAGCCTCCGGATATACTTAAAAGCAGATAAAAAATAGTAAAACGATTACAAAAAATATTTCAAACAGATTGTAGTTTATCGAATAATTATAATGTTTTTTTTTTCAGTAAGTAAAAAATATACATTAATATTAATTTTATCTACACACTAAGCTTACACTCACAATTTTTAGAGGAATAAATAAAATATAAAGTGATACTGAACAGGAGTACCAACTGCTAGGAGCCAACAGAGGGGGGGAAAGAGTTGAGAAGGTATTCATTAGAATGGATAGCGCCTTGCTTGCCACCTAATCATAATTTGATCAAATGCTGAAACGGACCGAGAATCGGTGGTTAACGGGGGCGATTACTTAAAGTGGTAATGGTAAAAAATTAACAATGGCGCTAATCATTGATTTGCGACAGTGTAAAATGTGACAGTGGTTCAAACCACTAGGCCCTAAGTTTGCTTTAAAAAAATGTGGAATAACGGTTTTTACCTAAACACAGTCGATATAAAGACGTTATAATGATAACATAGAGAGATAACGTAGACTCAGAAACAATGAATTGCTGTTCCTCAATCATCACAATACTAATTACGGGTATAATTCTCCAATGTCCAGAATGTCAAGACTTGTTAACTCAAGCCATGGTCTTGAAATTTTTGGTAGCAGTCTAAATGATTTTCGTCATGCTTTATGACTCTACCAAAATTTTAACTAGACCATGGCTTGAATGTTCTCTCTTATGTTTATTTTGCCTTATTTTTGTCATCGCTTCATTTATTTCAATTTATATGCTATTCCTTCTCTGTTACTCTTTTTTATATTTCGTGTTTTATATGTATTTTTGTAATTGGACTTTAGTCCGTTAATTTATAAATAAATAAATAACATTTCAGCAATTTCACGCAAACGTGCATTCTATTATAGCTGACTTCAAGAATGCTTTTTGTAAATAAATACAGAATTTGATGATTCTGTCGCTAACAATCAAAGTTGACCACCAAACAACTAGTATTTTCCATTCAATTTGCGGAGTTTGCACACCGACCACTGTTACGTTCCGAAAACATTAAAATGTCAAAGAGAGAGACCGAAGCTGTAACGTATAATTCACGGCTCCGTGGCTGCCTCCAGCAGTTCTGGAGCATTGTTCCACCACCTCTCGTCCATAGAGGGGCGGCTGCACCGACCAGGAACAGCGGGAACACTGAGTCTAATTATTGTGCTGTCATTGAGAACAAACGGGGATTACGGTGAGATGGGGGAGGAGATGAGAGAAGGGCCGTACAGAATATGTATGTTAAGAGTGGAATGGAGGAAGGGGAACCATAATATTATCATTGTCTAGCTCCCGATGTTGGATGCGCCGAAAGTTGTGCGATACAAGCGCGATGAATATAATTACTCGTATTATTGTTGGATCTGACTTAAATAATTGAGGTGTAGTAGAATAGACGGCCTCCGTAGTCGAGTGGTTAAGACGCTCGCCTACGAATCTAGAGATAGCAGGTTCAAATCCCGGCGGGCGCAAATAAACTTAATTTGATTAATATGTTTCATAACACATTTAATTTATAAAATTAAATAGAGTATTATATATTTACGGCACGTTTCAGAGTGGTAGATACTCTAATGGCCCTGGTAAAAGTTCGCGTGAAATGGCTTTAGCCGTGTTGGGTGACAAGATCTGAATGGCCAGGTACTTCCTAACCTTCCTCTTCCTCATATCCTTCCCTTCCCCACTTCTTTCAGCCTCACAACATACATCAGTTGGAGTTACCATAGTACCACTGGATCCAGATGGTTGGGAGCAGTTGGGACTCTTGTGTAATTTTTACTTTATTTGTCATGAATCTATATGGTTCGTAAAGGAAATCTGGCTGTATTTACATATCAATCCGTTATTGTAAAAGGTCGTAAAAAAAACAATGTTTGCGGTTTCAAACCCGTTGAAAAAAGTGTAGTAAGTAAAAGTAATTCCTTAGATTATTCATGCATTCGCGAAAAAGTGTGGTAAGTCAGAGTAATTCCTAAAATTATGCATGCATTCATGAAAAAGTGTGTTAAGTCAGAGTAATTTCGTAAGATTATGCATGCATTCATGAAAAAGTGTGTTAAGTCAGAGTAATTCCTAAGATTATGCATGCATTCATGAAAAAGTGTGTTAAGTCAGAGTAATTTCTAAGATTATGCATGCATTCATGAAAAAGTATGTTGAGTCAGAGTAATTTCTAAGATTATGAATGCATTCATTAAAAAAATAAGACAGTAAGGATAGTTACGGGATGACATTAAATAACATACAGACTTACAGGCTATTCAAGAGAGACACGTATTACCAATAAACGCAATCAAAGTACTAACTTGTAAGAGTCAGTGATTTCTTGTGCCAGTCTAAGGATTCTCCCTTCATGAAAAAAAACACAATCGTCTTCATGTATGCACTAGATAGTTTTTTATTATTATTTCACTGGCAATTAAGATTGTGTAATACACAAACAGACAATTTAAAAACTTGTTTTAAAATTGTAATTAAAATCTCAGAATGCATTGCTACATAGAGCGGTAAAGATCTTTCAAAATCTAAAAGAAGAATAAAATGTTATTATATTTCAGAGAAAAATAAGGAAATATGTATAACAATATTTGTAAGTGCGTCCCGATTAGGTACTAATATATATCACTTTGTGGTTTGACATATTTATAGAAATAACTTTGAATAAGACCACGGATATTATTTAAATAGAGGTTAAAAAATCCATTAAAATTGCTCATATTCTTAATAATCAGGTAAATTTGTCCACTAGTCCAATATTAGGTAAATATCTTGTAAACTCATAAAACTTATCATTATTCTTTATTCACCTTCCTAGTTGATGTTTTGTCTCTTTCAATTCATATTATTTGTCTTTCTCTCTATGTTCCTTTGTTATAATTTAAATGTCATTCTATTGTTTTCTCATTGTTCTGTAATTTTTTTCATATTTTGTTCTCCCTCTGTATGTATATATAAAAGCACACTTTGCATTTTTGTATAGTTTAATTTTGTACCCTGATGATGTTTCTTAGGCTAAGCGAAACCGGTCGGTCAAAAAAATAAAATAATATCCGTGGTCCTATACATAGTTATTTTTTAATCTCTTTGAGAATATATCATTTACAAAACAGTGAATTTTAAAACTTGTTTTAAAATTGCCATTAAAATTACAGAATGCATTACTACATAGAGCGGTGAAAATCTTTCAAAATCTAAAAGAAGAGTAAAATGTTATTAAATTTAGAGAGAAGAGAGGAAATATGTAATGAGTTAAGCAATTAACTTTAAAAAGTATTTATTAAGTATAACTATTTGTTGATATATCAGATCATGCGTTTCAGCAAATGTTGTAACAATTCAGTATCAAATTATGACTCGGCCGCATACAGTCGACTTATTTATATGATTTCACCTTTGCTTGAATATGTACTTACTTTTGCGAAGTATTGGTACTTTTCTGTAATAGATTGGAATGTTATTATTTGATAATGTCGCAACTTCATATACACTGTTAAACCAATACGTATATATTCCTTATTACCTTATACAAACAAAGATTTATAGTTTTATTGATATTCATATAAATAAGCAAACTATACGTAGCAAAGGCAAAGTTTAATAATGCCTTAGAAAGGTAAAACAGTCGTCATACGAAAAAAAAACAAACCAGCAGAAGTAATCGATATCCAAAATAAGAATTTGGTCATAATAATCGATTTGTCAGCTCCATAAAGAAAATAGTAAATAATATTCTTTTAGGACCAATGAAAATTAACAATTAACATCGTAACACCAATTTTGATCAATCCCGACCCAAAGAGGATGGCGCAGACCACTAAGGTATAATAGCCATCGCCTTCCATTGGTGTACATCTTTTTTTTAAATTGCACCTCTTGAAGTTATCAGAACATATCTTCTCGGTCGGATATTTCCGGGAGTATAGGCAAACACTCGCATACCTACTCTAGGGACTTTTTTCTTTCCCGTGTAATCGATCCTTGAATGAATATTTACTCCCAGTATGTAGGGCGAAGATTGATAAATCGTTACTATTTATGTTGTAGCCCCGCATTTTTTCCAGGAATATGGTGCGGTGCTTCAAATACCTGAAATACATTTTTTTGTGTATAAAACATAACGCATTATTTTATCGTAAAACGTACTAGGTAACAATTTTTATGATCTTACCTCTAGCGTAGTAGGAAGTAGAGTAGTCTTCTTTGGTAACCTCTGACTTCGTTATCTGCCTTATTTAAAGTCGAACATCATCATTTTGTTTCTTCGGCAAGCTCTCTAAAACCCATTGGGAAGGGGTTTTCGGTTTAAAAAAATCATCGCAATGTGTTCTATTTTAGGGATTACGTGAAAAAGCTTAGTCTCACAAAAATGTTAGCTATATATCGACTTAACGACCCTTAATTATCGGAGTTTATATATAAATACAACATTACAATGAAAACAGTCAAAACTCGCCTCACCGCGAAGAGCCTCTCAAACCCGTGTTAACTGCACCCCGTCTAGGGAGCTGGCTGGAAATTTTGGGAGTCTTTTATATTGATAGCGCGTGGTTGCGAAAGTTCAAGTACTCACCCCATGTAATCACGTATGGATAAAAACATAAATAACGCTGTACATACGTGTCGAATAAAAATAAAAGAACAGCCCACGTGTTCACTGTTGAACTTTGGATTAAAATGCATCCTCGCGAACGAATATGCGACCTAATCACCCGTCCAAGTAACGACTTGCAGTCAAGGCTTGGAAGCTTTATATTCGTTCCTCTCTTTCCGTGAGTAGGGTAACGTAACAATTTCAGGGTTCAATTTCTATCTGAAATTCTTAGATCAACTCTAATGTGTTTTTTTAATTCCTTATAACATCTTGCCACATAACAATCCCGATGAGTTATAAAAACTAACTTTTAGGAGAAATTTACATTACATGAGTAACTACAATTAAACATAATTATTAATGAGAAATAAAACTTGTACAATTTATATCGTAGAAAGCAATTACTTTGTGGTTTGACATATTTAATGATAATGAAATAATAACTTTTTATAAGACCACAGATTTTATTTTATTTTTTATAACCGACCGGTTTCGCTTAGCCTCAGCATCACCAGGGTACAAAATTAAACTAAACAAAATATACAAGCTTGCGGTTATATATAAATACAGAGGGAGAGCAAAATATAAAATCACACAATAGAACAATGAGAAAACAATAGAATAACATTTAAATTATGACAAAGTAATATTTATTAGTTTGTAATGAAAATCGCTTAGCACTTTGAGATACAGATATCCCTTAATAAGTAGGTACACAGTCTACAAGTTATTATTACTCCCTTAATGGTCGGTACCTACTGTAACCTCACAGACACAACCTAATGAAAGGAATCTCTCATTAGAGGAATATCTGCCGGCAACTGTAGTGGAATGGTTCGCCCTTACTTGGACTATCTAGTCATCAAGTGGGTCGTGTGAATAAACACATTTAATTATTTTTTTCATATTTAATTAAAATTACTAAAAGAACATGTAAAGCTTTGTTACTTTATATTATTCCATTATCATATTTTTAGAGTAAATAAATTTATACTTTAAATTTATTGCATTGCTTTTAATCCAGTAAAAGTAATATTTATTTTGACTCTTGACGTTTGACAAACTAATTGACAAATCTAAGAGCTTCTTAGAAATGGTCACCGGTTTATGAACCTACCGAGTGAAAATAAAAATATTAATAGCTGAGGCGTCGTGGGTTCAATTTCTCTGTCAAGTCCTCCATCATTGCACAAGCAACATTTTCCACTTAGTACGATAATAGTTTTTTTTCTAATATGGCTAGGTGATTCGTAAATCGGGAATGTTTGTTTTCTTTAAACAATATATCACATACATAATATACGAGGTTTGTTCAAAAGAAGAGGTGAATTTTGAATTTTGGCGGGCTGTGTACATTCGATAATCGATTTTTTTTTTGTTATGTTGGTACACATATGTTAGCAATATCAGCCATTTTGGACTAACCTTTCCAGTTGTCAAAAACAAACCACTAATCCAAAATGGCTGATAATGCTTACATATGTGTACCAACATAACAAACAAAAAAATCGATAATCGAATGTACACAGCCCGCCAAAATTCAAAATTCTCCTTTTCTTTTGAACAAACCTCGTGTATGTATCTATTTTATTCGAACATCGTTCTAGGGTTTTTTTTGTGAAACCATTTTAGCTTTCTATAGTATCCAGATCAGACTAGCCAGGTAATTTCCAACCTTCCCCTACTCCATTTCTTTTCTTTGCCACCTTCGTAAGCCTCGAAATGTTATTCATATTGGAGAAACCATATTCTCATTAGCACCGAGTAGTCTTGACTATTAGGTTGTTTCAAAAAAAATTCGATTCACCATTTCAAGACAGAAACAAGTGAAGGCCTCTATGGACGAGTGGCTAGGAATCTGGAAGTCGCGGGCTCGAGGCTCTGCGCACGCAAATAAATTTATTTCTGCTTAAACCTGTTATTTTATTTATAATTAAAATAAAGTAAAAATAATATATTTGCGGCATGTTCCAGAATATCGCCTTGATGAAATCGAATTCAGAATCGAAACGTTGCTTGAAATGGCAGATCTCAAGTCTGAACTTCTCAACATTTTTCTTCCATAAAAAAATAACAAGCTTAAATAAGTGGTACCGAGTTTAATTTGAACAAAATTGCAAAAAAACTACAGTTACGAAATAATTTTCCATTTTTTTAAGTCCTCATTGATAAACACATAAATGTGATACGACTAGCACTCGAATTTAAAATTCAATTACAAGAAGGAGACAACTAACTTGTTTCTTTCGTAATCTGTAGATAAATTAATTATTTTTATAATAAATGGTTTATTTCAGCGGATTAGAGCGGTGGGTACAATACTCTAATATATAATTTTTTTTTTTAAAAGATAGCAAAACAAAATGAAAAAAACCACCACTTTTCTAACGGTTGCTTGAGGGAATCTGACTCATTTCGGCCACTCTGAGGCACATCAAAGCAGCGAACCCGTACACCCTTCAACCCTTCCCTCTGCGAATATCTGTAAGCCGCTGCATCGCCAAGGAAGACCGAAAAGCGCCCTTATGCGTAGTTGTACTCGGTTGCACTCGGAACGTGTTCATGACTCCTAGTGTATATCTGATCCAGAGTTCGCAATGTGTTACTACATATTTGTAGGTATGTAAAAATTCGGGGAGAGAATTGAATAACAGTTGTTTTTTATTTATGGGAATAGGTAGATCTCAGTCAATCCAATTATGGTAACACCTCAAAATGTCGTCTTTCTAAAATTTTCTGCCTTGAATTGGTGTATCGTCAAAATTAGAGTAGGAACGTTTTTTCATATGGACCTAAGAACAAGGTGGAAGATGTCTGAAGATGCCTTCATTTATTTAATAATTCGATTATCTTCTGGTAATAATTAACATGGGTTAAATAATTGTTAGATTGTTTCTTTAAAATAATTTTCCAAATATCAGTATACTCAAATACTTAACGCTCTAGTCAAACAACTATCTGGCATTCCGAGTTTTTTTTTAAAGAAACAAACTTTTTTCTGTAAATGCGGTCCAGTTAACCCTACAAGTCTCCCAACCCTTTATCTCTTATTTAAGTGCGATCTAATATAGAAGTTTAACAAAATCAGTGTGATTTTTATCACATCCTTGTTTCCGACCCAAAGGATATAGTAATGTTCCCACAAGGGTGCCTATATCCCGCCTTATCTGAGACCCCAAAACGTTAAATTTACATTACGCAGCCCTCATTTCCAGTGAGTTACGCGGAAGGGATATCCACCCAGCCACCCGGCCCGACGGTTCAACAGTATGTTTTCTGTAACTGTTGGGTTAATGTTTTAGCAGAAACATCCTTAACGAGGTATCATTACATAACTACCGTACTGATAATGTTGTGTTTCGTTTGAAAAATATATTATTTATTAATTTTTGTATTATATTCTTCTATTGTAGAAACAACTCGATGTTCAAGGCGAATATGTCATGTCCTCCACATCACAGGTGAACTCCTAGCGTGGAGGACAATGTATGTACAATATTGTAAATAAACATGAAGTTAAGTTAATAGAATATAAAATAACGGAATAAAACTGATCATTAAAAAATATTAAAACGTTCAACAGGGTACTGACAAACGTGTGGTCGTCAGGAAAGCTTTTTCAAATCCAAGAACTTTTAGTACTAAAACACTTTGATAATAAAACATTTATCAAGCCACACATAAAATTGGAGGAGATAATTGCTATCGTTATTTTGTAACTTTCGCATTTTAATATATATTAATTACCTAGTTTTTCTTTTATTTGGCTTTCTCAAGATCGTTATATCAAAGCTAATTAATTATTTACGTAAAAAATAAGGAAAATAGTAGGTACGTTTTGAAGCAATTTACTTTTTTAAATTTCGAATACGTTGTTGTATAAAAGGGAAAAATATCTTGTTTGTTTGTTTTTTTATTAAGCCACAGTGAAACTGAATAATATATTCAAGTAGAATTTTTTTTTAGCTTTCTTGAACAACGTCTACTTAATAGCCGTTCTAACGCTTGTTTTTTATTGTGATACTTTAAAAATATAATTATACCAATAATAATACATTTCAGAGAATAGAAGATACATTTGGTTCCATCCTTGTGATATACCAGTTTTAGGTACTGTGGTTCTCCTGCATTTGGTAAGTAGATCTGAATAGCCAGGTACTTACTTGTAAACAAAATGATTTTATCTATCTTTCCACAGTTCAATTAGCTCCGTGCAGTGGGATTGTTATGGCATAACTCTCTTACGGGTAAAAAAATCCTATTGGATGTTAACCACATCACAGCCTAGACTTTCCAGACGATGCGCCACTGTCTAGATCGCAGTTGAGTGAGTAGGTATCACACTCACGCATCCCATTGTTTGCGTGTTACTTCACCTGCCATATCTCAACTTCTGCGAAACCAACTTCCACCTAATGAAGCGCAAATTCCCTCAGCATATGTTAACAAATGAAAATTTCCTCTCTTTGGGGGTGAAGCCTCTACTCCCTTCTCCCTTCTCCCTACACCCTTCACCCTACTTCCTCCTTCCTGTAGCTGTAGAACACACCGAGGCGGGCTAAAACAAGATCCTCTTAAATGCCAGAGCGTGTATAAACAAAACATTCCGAACAAGAGGCGGTCATACAGAATCAGTTTAGGCAAGTTTAAACCAGTGTTCCGGGCTATTATGCTGACTGGGCTCTAACAGACTTGGGCGACTGAGTGCTTTTGTATTCTAGTGAAATATTCTGCTCAGGTTAGTCATGTTAAATATCAAATCAAACTTTTTACATGGTCGATGAAAAATGTTTAAACTTTACATAAATGCGTATATGAAATATAAACTGCGAAGATATAATTTACTTAATCATTACACTAACTACATTTTACATAACTACGCTAATAAAGGATTTTAAGAGCGCAAAGGGGTTCCGTGTAATCGGATCCCAGGCAGTGGACGTATGCCACAAACTTACCCCTCGCGGCCGTCAGGCTGTGTTTGCGAGTGTTGTCTGTATTAAAAGAATAGTGTGGTTGGTGAATTAAATAATTATTTATAATAGCCACTCGCTACACTCGTTTATGATTATCGAACTTCGCATTACAGGCTATTGTTGGGTATATGATGTTATTTTTTTTATCGGTCTATGTCAACACTTTCATATATTTTTCATTCAGCAGAACTGGCATCTCGTTGCTAGGTTTTTGTCGACCCTAACACCGCAAAGGTCTTAAAGACAATTGACATGAAAATTGAGATTTTGCAGTAATTTTTATTGGGGCCATAGTATACGTTTTGGAAGCAAATTAGCTTCAATGAGAGCTCAATTTTAATACATCTCCATCACACGCATACTGAGAGAATACTAAGCCTAACTGGGAGAAATTTGGGAATTTTCGCAATTAACCGTTTAATAACTTATTGACCGAAATTAATTAATCGTGGATTTCTCAGCAGTTACCTTTCAACGTTTTTATATCTTTCCTCAAAATAAGTTCCTCAGATTCATTAATGCACGGTTTACTTATTATAACAAGCAACGAAACAGATGAAAAAACGTTAATTCATAGTTTAGCGTGACATAGAAGTCGACAGTAAAATGTTTAAAAAGCAACACCTTTGGATTATTTTTTTCAGTTTGTTTTTTTTTTCTTCTTTTTTCTCAGACGTATCAGTCCTATTTATTCAACAAGGCGTATCCAGTTATCCCTTTTTTCTTGGGTAGTTTCAGTCCATTACAATTGATATGAATGTCTATAAATCGTAGAATCTACACGCAAATGATCTTGCCAATGGAAAAGGGCAGCTGGATACACAATAATTCGTTGTAATTACATCGGTGAATGTGTGACAATCCTTAACATCCCAATTCGCTTAGTTTTTTATCATGTCTTCCTCGTGAACTGAAATCTGGGTTATTTGAAGTAGATAATGTAATTTTAAATAGCTACCAAATTAGCATTTAATAAAAAAAACTTTTTTTTTTTTTAAATATCCTTACTTTTAAAAAGTCTCTCCGTGACCCGATAATATTTTTCCACGGAAAGATTAGAACTATGTATATCTGGGGATCCCTAAGGATCATAATGTTTGTAATCATTAAAAGACGCAACTCGAACACAAAAAATAATATTATTATGACAAGTGCCTTTTTGACAGCTGACTCTTGACTTGAAGACGCTCCCTTCTTTGTTTCGGAAGGGTGGATAAACCGAAAATAATAACATTCTTCCTTCCACGCCATCCCCGGAGAACACATTTGCTGAGTAGGAGGCATGCCATATCATTTAATACTATTGGTATAACTGTGGTCTAGGTCGCATCACCACCATTATTTTATATTTATTTCTTTGACGGATACCTAAATTACTTGGACGATGCTTCAACGTAAAACTACCACGTTAGATACTCAAGTTCGCTAAACTTATTATATATGTTTGCTTTTCACGACCCACAAAAGCGATGTGAACGAAGATTTCAACGTTAGATATAATTTAGCAACAATTTATAGGTTAGCAGTTTTAAAACAATGTTCGATTTTCTTTTTATTTCGTTACTCTGTCAATAATGATATAGGTTTTTTGAAAATTACCTGTTACATACTTCCCCATTGCAACAGTTGCAAATTAAAGGCGGTATATTATAAAATATTAAAACTCTTTTAAAAACAGATTAATCAATATTCCCAAAGTCGATAGACAGGACTTATATGTATATATTTTTATTATTTTATTAAATAACAAAATTATACAACAGTACAAAAATTGTACAGGCAAAGTCCACCAACCAAGATGCAACTTTAATTAAATTGTCTATATTTTTAAAGCATATTATTTAGTTTCATATACGTAAATAGATATGTAAATATAAAAGAAGGATAAACTAAAAGTATTAACGTAAAATCTAAATTCACCAGTTAACCAACTAATATTAACACCATGCGATATCACTAAATTGCTTATTACGTTGACTTTTTAATGTATTTTTAGAAATAAACCTTTTTTGTGACACTGCTGGAATTTTACAAATCTTTTTTAATATTTATATTTTTGCAACAATGCCTATTATATTGTGTTTTAATATATATTCAGCGTCTCTCATCAATGTAAGCGAGGGCCTTTTCAAATATTGTTTTCATTTCTATGCTTAGCTCAGCTCTTTCACGAAAAATAAACATATGCGTACCTACATCACGCCGTATATTAATAATGTCTCGAATCAACTTCTGCGTTCATTGCATGGAGGATATTTTCACACTCCCAGCCAGATCAAAGGATTCCTTTGAAACGGAGTTCATTTGTAGGTTCAAATGAAATGTACAATGGTACTCCCTACACAGGTACGACGGATGAAATCAAATATAAATCCTCGTCTTGGTATCACTCATGCGCATGGTACATCTGACTAAAAATATGAAGGCATTATGAGCTGAAAGCTTCGCACGCAATGGCAGTGGCAAAAGCCAAGGTGAAAAGGCCGTGAAGACTGCCTTGAAATTGAAGTGCCTACACCGAAATTAAGGTTTTGGACAGAATTTATTTTTTTCAAAAATTTAATGAGTCTAAAGTCTAAAATGCAAATTTATTCCAATAGCTTTTTAAGGGAATACAGCTATTAAACAGTAATCTTTTAAATTCTTCATGAAAAGCGTATTAGAATTTTAAGTAAAAGTTTAAAAATGCGTTTTTCTGTTTTCTAAACTGCACCTTTTACTGATATTTTAGAATGTTTTCATAGAATTTAAAGGATTACCGTTGTAAAATTGTATACACTGGAAACCTCAGACATTTTTCTAATTACACATAGAAATTTTTTAGGTACATCATTATTTGTAGGATTGCTTAAATTAGAATTCTAGAAAGTAACGTTTAGTGTCGTTTCTTCTCCGTTTAAATAATACTAGTAGCTTAATACGGGTTTGTCTGAGTTTCAATAGTCTTTTTTCAAACTTTTTTCTAATTAAACAAGAATGTAATATGAATCGAACGATGTGGCGACTTGTCTTATTTTAACAGTAAGATGAATATTTCAAACAAAACAGAGAAAATGGCATTAGAAATTTGCTTTAGTATTAAAATACATGGTGTACAATAAGATCAAATTATTTTTATTGTACAGTTTTGGTTGTAAAGCGTTCTTTAAGGGGTCGGCTTATTAAAAAATTCTTCTGAATAATGATTGAGAAAAAAATAAGTTGTCACCCAGAAAAATAACTGCTAAAATATATTTCGTGTCGGTACTTTTATAGGTAGGTAGGGATTCGAAAAGATTTTTTTTTTAAATTTTATTATTTCCTAAACATCAGTTTCAATTTTTTAAATTCCCAACTACTCCCGTTTGTTCAGGGCCTATAACACTGTGGCATCCCCACTCGGGGTAGGCTGTATGGCTGAAAGAAGCTTAAAGGAAATGAGATGAGGAAGCGGAAGATGAAGTTTGGAAAGTAACTGATTATTCAGATCTGGTCGCCAAACACGGCTAAAGCCATTTCAAGCAAATTTTCGATTCTGAATGGTGGTCTTACTCCAGGGCGATACTTTGAATATATGTCTACCGTGTTGCAAATAAATGATTTATTAAACAAATGTTAAAAAAACTAAATTATACTTAATTTAATTTATTTGCACACCATCAAAATGTTTAACGAAAACAGTTTTAAGTGCTAATGGGAACTATCGTATATGATTTAAGAACACTGATTTATCTAAATCTTTTACGAAAACAGTTTTAAATTTAATAACACGTCTCTTTAGTGGTAAGAATTAGATTTCATAAAATTTATCCATAATAGAGGCAAACAATTTGGCTCTATTGTGGATGAAAATACTAGATTGCTTTAAAAATATAGTTACACTCATCTTGTATTGGATTATCCATTATATTTGTTATTAGACCGACCCACTTATGTCCTGAATTTTCCAATATATTATCCATACTAAAATATTTTCACAAATACATTCGAGGGAGAAATAAGGTTTTTTTTATCTATACACTGTAAAAAAAGGTATTTACTGTTTACCCCTTTAATTTCGCAGAATCGTGAAAAGGAGGCATGCGTTAACCCGTAGAAATAAGGTAAATTTAATACATTCGTCTAGAATTACCTAGTAGAGCAATACAGTTGAATAAATGCTCAGAATAATTATTTCTACACACACAGTCAGTGGAAACCTTATGCAAGGTGGCATTGTTTATTTTCATACTAGCACACAGACCCTAAGTTAACTGACATATCGGATACAATATAATGATATGTATGTGTTTGCTTCACGCTAGTGATTCTATGAAAAGCCCATTATTTGTTATCGAGCCCTAAGTGTTCGAAGTAGGTTGTATGTCAAACATCTTAAAGGAATTAGGACAGAATTTCCCTACCATTTTCAGAATGTAAGGCTTCTGCCATAATGATTATGCGTTTTTATAGGGTAATATTTTATAAATCTTGAATTCAAATTTATTCAAAAGCAGTTCTCATTTGAATTTTTATCCTATCGGTGATGTAGGCCGCGTTTATTGCTTACGTTTTCCGAGAAATTGCTTTGGGGAAAGCAACTTTTATTTATCTGAACGCCAGTTTAACGCCTTTAGAAGACTACAAAAAGTTTATTGATCTTGTGAGTGCTTAAGCTGCCTAGAATAAATAAAACGCCCCCGACATCACAAGAGGTGTTCTCTAAATGCCACCGACAGATCTTTACTTAGTAACTTTCCACTGGAAGTATGAAGCCGTGAAATTGTAATGAGTTTTGTGTTCATGATGACTCGGGACAGGACGTTTGAGGGACGAATCCACTGAGAAAGGACTTTTACTAAACTTCTTGATTCACAAGTCACGGGATTGTTTCATTATTAAGCTCACCGATGCGCTCGGCTAGATATCGATTCCAGTTATTTATTTAACAACCAGTTCAGCCAATGTGAAACGTCTGGTTTATTGATTACCCACAGTCTCCAAAGGTAAGTTTTCTTTTCCAGTTGTTTGGAAACACGGAACCTAACTGAATGTAACATTAATAAATTGATTTGATGTTTTACTAATACTGCGACATCATTCGTTCATTAGTCTAATGTATAATTCCAGTAAGGAAGGATAAGAAGATATGTATCGAGACTTATATTTTTACTTAATAAATTATAGTTGCCGGAATGCAATTAGAGCGTTTACGGTTTTAAAGTTTGAACTGCTAAACAAATTTAATCACCACTTTCCTAAAACTGTCGCCCTGGTAGTCGCAATGGAACGCGAAGATACTTAAACATTTTATCCTTCTCCAGTGAACCATAACAAAAGCCAGGTAATTAACCACCCCCTGAAATATTAATGCACCGTGTTAATGACGAAACTTTCTTTACCTCGCCGTTTTTATACTCTCCGCTCACCTCGCGAAATATGTTACAGCGGAGAAAACCGCCGATGATACCATTTTACGAGTCCACAAAATACGTACAAAGTACAGTCGTAAATTTTGCCGTATAAAATCGTCATTTCACGACGGCGTTGAATAATATACCGATTCCCTTAGAAACATCCCCTCGAAGGATAAGTGGAATCCGAGCAAAGTTCAAGTTTGAGGCTTCACACATGGCGTGGAGTGATTTGATTCTAACAATTAATTTACACATCGACAAGTGCGCTAGTATGGAGCAACCCGAGCCTTTTGACAACTACTAACAATCGCGCCGGAGTTCTGATATTTCGTATTCATGATAGTCTAAAATTTCATAAAGCCCCAGCTGCGTACATGGCAAATGGCTTTTATTACATGCCCGGAGAACAAAGTGCCTGTGAGCTTAATGAGTCGACATGCGTAAACTTGACACACTTTTCATTTGGAAGATAAAGCCTTGCTAACACTTATCGTCTTACGTTCCAACATTATACGAGTATAGGCAGTGTCGGCAGTGGAGGCAGTGGAGGCTGTATAGGCACCCACGTACATGTGTAGAGCAGAAAAAAGTTATATTTTTCATTACTTTTAATTATTATTTTATCTCGCATGACTTGACCAAGATTTTGGAGTTTTAATTTTCATTCAGTCTATTACAGTTTAACAATTATTCCTCAATCTATGGAAAACTCGCATCTTTTAGTTGGACGTAGGTATGCGGAAGCATCTAATCCACAATTTACAAAAATCAAGTTTTACGTGTTTTCCTATGGATAAATACGAAATTTCTATCTGCTGAAAACACTTAAAATGCAATAGGTTTTTGGCTATTCAGTTTTTTTTATTAAGGCGCATGGAAGATACTTGTTTAAAAAGTGTTTTAATGTTTAAAAAAAAAATGAAATGTAGAATAACATACAAAACATATTTTTTTGAATTATAGATATACATTGAAAGATTATAAATAACCTATCTATAATAATTCTCGTAAAGAAAACACATTGATATTCACTTTACAAATGCCGATTACGCATATTAATGCTTTTGTGTCGTCATATTTTCAAACGCCTTTTTATAGGTTTCATCTATTTGGGGTTGGATGCTTTCTGCATAACTACGTCCAGTTATCCTATCTGCAACGGGTATTTTAAGGATGCGTCTTTACAGTCGACAGTCCAAAAACTTATTTTAATAAATTCATCATTATGACATGAACGAAAAAATAAGACCTTCGAACAGTTTTTTTATGAATTATAAAAAGGCGGTATTTCTTTCGAATATAATTAAAATAGCGACATATAAGTCTACCACCGTTTCTGATCACAAAAGATGATTGAAATCAGTTACCTACGTGCTGGTAAACTTTACAAGTTGGAATCCAATGACTGTCTCATTTTCTGCTATTTTATGAGTTTTCAGAAACAAGCCACCCTGGTCGCAATACCAATATTACCCAAGTTCACCAAATAAAACAAAAGTAAAAAGCTCCCAATCTGTAACAGATTAATTTTTATGCACATATTTGGATGCGATTTTTCATTATTCAACGGCTATAAATTTGATTACGAGAGCTTTGGAAAAAAGACTCGTAACTTGTGTAATTTGACGAATTCCAGTAACGCGAGAGACTCCAATTCCAAGCGGCGGAAAATGTATTCACCTAATCAAGAATTTTATGAGGAACATTATTTTTACGACAAAAGCCGCCATTTTGCGATGACGGGAATCCCCATGAGTTACCAAATACCAGTTACCTTCTGCGACGCGCAGCGGTAGGCGCCGCTTAATTGTTCTACACCTCGTCGCTAGATGTCGCAAACCTGCGACTGCTTTTATTTTATGCCTTTCGAATAATATAATATAATAATAACGCAGTGTGCCCATATTTTATACGTGTAGTAATATCATTTCTATACCTGCGCACCTGCCAATATTTCGCCTGGAAAATTATTGTGAGACCTATTTTCTATGAAACCTACCTTATACGACTGATAGTATTCTATACGAGAAACGCGATATTAAATGGTTAACTCCAAATAGGTTTCATTTACACGTATGTCATATACAGCACAAGAGTAGCTATATCTGAAGCCATTGGCTATTGCGCCTTCAATTTTGAAAGAAAGTGGAGGAGTACGGTCGTAAATTTTGTTATTCATTGACTTGCAATTAACCACAGGTATTTTTAGAACTTTTACCACCAGACTTGACACTTTCCCGTAGTATAGCAGTTGATTAGTTAATTATCATTTTATTATAAAGTTAATTGTCATCACAGCTAACTTTCACTTTTTTTATATGAACCCCTTCCCTGAGGGGAATAATTTCCCTCAGGGCCTAGGTGATCTGTGGCATTTAAAACGTCAAATATTCCATCAACTTCTCCTAATCTCTGCAACTAAAAACTGGCACCACAATATATCATTGCTTAGAGATATATTGTAAAGGAATAAATAAAAAATATGTATTGCAGAGTGGTTTTTTTTTTACTTGGCTTATAACGTAAAATGTCTTACACACGACGCGTTATTAGCCGCTGACCTTAGAAGTAGGTGGTAAAATCACAAAACTGACGATGGGAAAGTGTTATATAAATTGCTTCTTTTGAATTCATCCAGACCACTTGTACATATATGTGTTCACTTCGTGTCGTAGAGCCGTCCTTTCGGAAACTCAATAGCAGGAGTAAAAGCTAAATAATGATGATGAAAGAAATTATTTTAGCGCAAAACCATAGTAAAATAACATTATCATCTCTTATTGGGGTACTTTGTATTGATTGAGTTACTCGCAGAAGTTTCCACCTGTTGGAGATTAGTTACCTGCATAGCACTGGTATGTATGTTTTAGATAATGACTTCTTTGATTAATTTTAAAAGTAAAAAATTCGTGGAAATATCAAGGAACAAACCTCAAACACACGACAGTAACATGATGCAAACCAAATATTTTATATTCCGTGAAAGTCGTAGAGGCGTGATTTTAGGCACAATACTTCCAAAGCGGCGATGATCACTTGATGTTGAGTTGGTATTCGTGTCTGGGCTTGTACCCTTCTTGCGATACTGAAAAGTCGTAACCGATAAACATTCGGTGAACATATTTTACTTTCAGCATAAACATGAATTTTTGCATTAAAACTAAATATGTACATAACTTTTATATATGTCATATTTTGAGGAATATCAAAAACAAGTTTACCCAACTGATGATCCAGGGAAAATTTGGTGGAAGCCTAAGTAAAAGAAGACGGCGCACTAGAGTGTTTTTTTTTCATTTTGTGAGTGCCTAACGAGACAATTGATAACTGAGGTTGCAATGACCAGCGCCGGATTCACCATTCGTTCAAACTCTACAAAAAATAGGCGCCATCTCTGAAGGGGCGCCGTAAAAATAAAGAACTTATTTAAATTTACTTAAAACATTCCCTCAATCATTAAAAAATTGCCCACATCGTGGGATAATTATATTTTCTTTGGCGCCGGCAACATCACGGTGCATTCAACGGCTATCGAAAAAGTATGGAAAAAGTATTTTGTCAAAAAAAATTTAAAAGTACAAAATGGTGCGAGGGTGCAATCGGTACGTACTGCACAGGGCGCAAGATGTCGTAGAACCGCCCCTGGCAATGACCGACTCTTAACCGTCATTTGCTATTGACAATTACGCATGAATACATTTTTAAATTATTTAATTTGTCCCGATTAAAGCGGAAACTGAGTAAAGGCTGATTCACACCAACGTCCGGTTCCGCTCAGTGCCGATATTGTTCCGCAAGAGAGCTTATTGATATGGTATGAATATCGATCAAGGAGTATGTGCCAAGACAAAGTTGTGTGGCAGTATATCCTTCTGCCCACCCTTGTGATATTTAACTACTAAGTTAGTTAAATAATTATTTTGAATTGTAAAAATACTAACATCGCAGATTTTTTTTTAATCAAAAACCATTTTTTTACCACTAAATAATATTTTTATTAATTATTAATTATTAAAAAATTTATTTAGTTTTAAAAAAATGGTTTAAAAAAAAATCTGCTTTGTAAGTATTTTTACACTTCAAAATAATTATTTAACTAAATAAGTAGTTAAATATCACAAGGGTGGGCAGAAGGATATACTGCCATACAACTTTGTCTTGGTATATACTCCTTGATTGATATTCATACCATATCAATAAGCTCTCTTGCGGAACAATATCGGCGCTGAGCGGAACCGGACGTTGGTGTGAATTAGCCTTAAAGGTGCAGATTTTAATACATTCTGTTGTAAAAGGGTTCAATTTCGAGAGATCTCTAGGAGACTGAAAGGATTTACTTTAGACAGAAGAAGAAGACGAGGGATATATTTTATGCTGCAATGTTGATTCTCGTATTGTGCCACCCACTTCCTAGAAATAAGAAATTCCGCCCAGGAACCATCGGTGTACACTGGAAATACATTGGCCCGGGACAAAAGAGATCCGAGCATTGTACTGACCGAAATAAAAGGTCAGTTGATTGAACTCAAGTGCCTGTTATTGTTCTCAGATTTTATCTGAGTACGCGGGCGATTGGGGAAAGTCTCACAATGCGGACAATGATCTTTTATTTGTTTTCAGTACGAAACTTACGGTCAGTGTTTGGTTCCTTCTGCAAGCTGAAAGAAAACCGTACATTTATTTCACTATCATATAGAATAAAGGTATAGGTGTGTGATAGAAGACGTCGGGGACAGGGGCGGCTCGTGACTTTTTAGGTTGCTAGAGTGCTGAGATTGAAAAATACGACGTTTTTGATGTTGTTGTAGACGAAAATGATTTTTATTTTATTAAAAAAAATATATTTTTTGTATGAAGATTTTTCAGTTTTGGTGGGTCAATGACCCCCCCAAACTGGAAAATCTTGAAAATCTTCATACAATATTTATTTACATTTGTATTTTTTAAAATTCATTTTCGGCCACAACAACATCAATCATGACGTTTTTTTCAATCTTAGCACTCTAGCACACTAAAAAGTCACGAGCCGCCACTGGTCGGGGACATGGCACCACCAAGTGAAGCACGTAAATGGTTAATTATGTCAAGAATAAATTAAAAAACAGAAACTTTTGTATGAGACGGTGTATGAATGTGGCAGTAAACCAGTATAAATCATATGTACATATTGTACAACAAAATAATATTCTTTTTTAAAACAAAGCAAACGCTATGTGACAGCAGATTGAATTTAATTAAAATAAAATAACCTATTCGGTTCATATTTTAGATTTTACCCATATCAATCACCGGGAGGTATTTTAACGTGCTTAAATTACCATGATTAGTTCAAATTTTTTTTACGTGAATACCGCACAAGAGTCTCAACTTCTCCCAACCGTCTAGAGCCAGTGAGACTATGGCATCCCCAATAGGGGTATGTTGTGAGGCTGAAAGTAGTAGGGAGGGGAAGGAAATGAGGAAGAGGAAGGTTAAAAAGTACTTGGCTATTCAGATCTGGTCACCAAACACGGCTAAAGCCATTTCAAGCAACGTTTCAATTCTGAATGGTGGTCTTTCACCAGGGCGATACTTGGAGTTTCTACCACTCTGTAACGTACTGCAAATATACTTTATTTTTTTTATGTCCATTAAATGTGTTATGACACATTTAATTAGAATAAAAATTATTTGCGTACGCCGGGTTTGAACCCGCGACCTCTGGATTCCTAGTCGAGCGTCTTGCCACTCCACCATGCAGGCCGTCAGACTGAAAATTGAATTTTTATATTCGAATATTCGTTATCCACATTTGTAAAACTTTTTTCAACCTAAAACAGGCATAACAAGTGGAATAGTACAAACAGGGTTAAGAAATTTTCCGTCTAATAAAAAAATATGTGTAAATTTTGATGTTTTCATAAACGCTTCTATATTGTGTTGGCAAGCTCGGATATATTATTTTCGCAACAGTTGAATCGATCAATGAATTAAATAGATTGAATATTATTTTTATTCATCTTTCAGCGGGTACTTTTTTTAGTTATTACAAATTTAATGGTAAATATGGGACATGATTTATAATGCACAGAGCAGCGTGACAACAAACAACGTTTATAGTCAAAATGTTTATTTCAAAATGTGTTCTCTATTACTATTATGACGCATCAGATAAGATTGTTTCAATGTTTTACAAAAAAAAAACATTGTGCTGGTTTCATTTCAATTAATTATAACTACTTTGATTTAATTTCGAAATACCATAATTATACAGTCCTATCATCATGATAAGGCAATTTTCAGTGAAGAGATAAATAGCGGATGTCAGACGTTTTATTATTTCGTTCCGCTGTTTGAGCACGTTGATTGCTTTGTTTATCTGGCATACAAGACGATGACATTAGTTGCTTTTGATTGCATATCCGTACTTAGAATCTTGACATAAGATTACATACTTATATTGAAAAGTAAAGGCTTACAATCGTTGGAAAAACACAAGCTCACATGGTTTCTCATACATATCATATTTTTATAATGAGTGTCGCATAAGCCTTTTTGCCTTTCCGGCGACGATTTGTATTTAGTAATCTCCTCCTGCACTTTGTTGATCGCGACGGTACGCTAGATTTTAGTTGATCTGTTCGCATTTTAGTTGATCTAACCTGATTTGTGTGTGTGTGTGTGTGTGTGTATATATATATATATATATATATATATATATATATATATATATATATATATATATATATATATATATATATATATATATATATATATATATATGTATATATGTGTGTGTGTGTGGATGTGTTATGATCACCTTTCGACTGTTAAACGAGTATTAAATGTAAATATTTTTTAGGTAGTTTTAAGTGCCTGACACGTTTCGACTTCTAAAGGCACTGTCGAACTGTGTGACAGTGTTATAATAATAATAATTATAAAAACATTGAATATATATATAACAAAAAAATTAAGGTATTTTAAAAATAAAAATCTCAGTAAATTATTACTTTCCAATTATAAAATTTAAAATAAATTGGCTTGGACGAAAATTGAACCTCAACCAAATAGAATACAACTAGGCTGATCATTACACCACTAACTATTGTGACAACGGTGGCACATATTCATTATATGTACTGAAAATAAGAAGTGTGCTAAACTAAATCAGAATTCAAATATCAAATATCTCGGAGTAATAATCGACAACAGAATAAAATAGAAAGATCACACAAATCTATGGAGCGAATACAAAAACTATCTATGTCCTCTTAAACTTACAAAACTTAGTTAACAAGAATACCATTAAAATGGTGTTTTGCGTATCAGTGCAATCACTTCTACAGTACGGTATTACTGGCTCATAAAACCTCCCTGCAGCCTTAAATTACCATTTAAAAAATTATCATAAAAATTGTTTTTAAAAAACCCTACGACTTACCCTTGAAGTTTTCCGTGTCCCCTCAGGAGCAAAATTATTTAAACGAAAGACCATTTTGCAAATCTACAAAGAATATTTCATTTAAGAAATTCAACTATCAGATTCCATCAGCAACAGATTCAAAACAAAGGGTTTAATATCCATTCCAATGTTGAGAGCCACTACGACTCAACATCAGTATAATGTGTATAATGTGCTATCATTATTTAAGTTATCTACATAGCTTTAGTAACAACATTTTATTATACAATAACAAACTCCGACGCAACTTTGTCAGCTAGGTCCAATTCTCACGTCTTCAGAATCAATGAAAGCAAATGCGTTTACAATATTTCATATAAGTTCAAAATTTAAAAAAAATGGATGGATCTCTCTGTAAATCAAGAAACTAACAGAACGCATGATATATGATAAATTTTAGTCTGTGGATTTGAATGTTAATTTATTTTAATCTGTTATAACTTCATTCCATTACTGAGTTAAAATTATTATTTTTATTTTATTTACTTTATAATGCTCATAAATGGTTTGTTAAATAATTTAATTACACTCTTATCATTATAATTTACCACTAAAAATTATTTTATTGCTCCTCGTATAACCACGAGCTTTTGTCTTAACTTATGTAGATTAAAATAAATAAACAGAAAATATAAGTTATGATTTTACACTTATAATTGCATACATGTATATGCGAATTAATAATATGTATAAATGTAACTTTATGATTATTTTATCAATTATCGTTACCACACCTACAGGACCAGTTTTGTAACAGCCGGATTAAATTAACAAATCAGAGAAAACCTTTACTTAGTTTGTGTTTTAAAATGGGTTTAAAATAATGTATTTAAACTATTAATCAACAAGAAAAAAATATATGTTAAAAACAACTTAAAATTAACATCTGTTATATAAGTTATAAGTGTGTTGTGGAACATTATAAATAAATAAAAATATTAATTTTCATACCTAGACCATTCCATAAATGCAGAAAACTGTTTTCAAAAGCAGCAAAATCTCTCGTATGGTGAACTCTAGCGCCATGAAAATTACAGTTTGTTCGGTCTGGATATTCTAGAACAATGTAACTCTTTTCCGCATACAATTTCAATTTCATTCAAGCCTTATGGAGTTTTGAAATATCCATCTATTTCTACTAAAGCCATAGGAATCTAAATGTTACTCTTGTACCTACGTACAGAGTTTGCATTACATGTTTACTTACTCGTTATTTATTTTTTTAAATTAACATGACAAAACATTTCTAAGCTGTCAAAAAAATCAGATAACTTGCCATATTGTTTGTTCCGTGTTTTCCAACTATTCAATGAGAAAAAATATTATTAATCTTGAGTGAAGTCGGGTTTTGATAAGGAACTTCTATATATGTGTTGGTAGATAAATACAATATTTGGATATCTTCTGTTTTACGAGCAGAGTCCTAGTTCATTAATTCCTCGCATTATTCTAGCCCAGTGTTGTTGGTAAGAAAAGTGTTTGTGTTTATGTTTTCCCAAGTGTGCTTTATTCGAACAGGCGGTCGCCAGGTGAAGTCTTCTGGGGAAAATTAGCCGAATAAGAAATCGCGGCCACGGGTTTCCGCGTTGCCCGCGTTTTAAATTTAAGATTTTACTGTCGCAAAAACAAAATGTTTTCATTTAACATGCTCTAACGAAAACTTAATTAGAAACATGTATACTTAAAATATAACATGACATACTCGATGAAGAAAACCTTTAATATCTGCCTAAAAACACAGTGAATGGGATGAAGAATATGAACACACATGTTAAAAGAAAATAAAAAGTCATGTCTTTCAACGTAACTATAGAGGCCTATAACTATGATTTGAATTAGTATGCATGGCTTTTTGCCTATGGGATTTTGTTTGTTATGTCTACATTATTTTTATTATTTCTGTAATTTTTAAATGTATGTAACAAAATAAATCAAATAAAAAATAAATAAAAAAAATTAAAAAGTCTTATTTTTGATTCCAAAATCTTGATGCCAAAATTCTTTACTATATAAAACCAATATTGTGTTATAAAGAGTTCCTTACTTTCTTGTTATGACGTATATTACAAATGTGATGTGCTGCTTATTTTAATTTATTTTTTAGAAACCTATTAAACAACTAATATACTAACTACGTATAGTTTAGTGTCACCATTGCTTATCAGTTATCACCTTCAATACCTTTGCTAATTGCATGTTTTTTTATTTATTTTTTTACGTCAATTGGCATTGCCATAAATATTTTCAATGTATCTGTATGTGATAACTTTAAGGTAGATAAATAAATAGTTGTATTTGAATTATATAGATGTACTAACTATAAGTGCCACTACGGGAGTTATTTTAGGCAGTAGATTTTCCCTAGAATAGATTAGATATCTAATCAATTTTATAGGATTTTTAAGTTTTGAGGGAAGCTCACTTGAAGTGAATTCGAGTTACATTTGTGATGTCACTAATCAAATAAACGTGTAATTTACATTCCTTAAGTTGTCAAGTAGAATTAGTCATATATTAATATAGTTTATTTGAATCACATATTTATATGACTTGTGTCAATATATAATATTGAATACACAACGGTTCATCACTCTACAATAAATCCTAAGGCTGATACTGAAATTTGCATAATTAAGTACACGTCGCAAAAGATCAAAGAAAAAACCAATGTATCAAGCCTGCTTTACAAAGGAAAAAGGAAAATCTTTGTCGCTTTGACAGTACCTGTTCAATTTCACCTTGTTCGTCTTTACACTTTGATGGCGAAAAAATAAAAAGACTTTTTCGGATAGAAAGAGAGAGAAAAGATGGATTAATAATGAACTCGGGGTGGAAAAACAGATTTCTATGTGATTATACAAAAGTCCTAACTACCAGCAGCTGATGGGACATTGCACCCCTAATACGAGTAAAAGTAATTAAAATTATAAGCCGAACCTGCGATTAGTTTATGCGTTCATCAGTAAACCTGATAAGTGGATGGGTTGATATCGTGGTTAATGGGTAAATATATTGCATAATTAGATAAATAGGTTTATACTTTCGGTACGATATTTTTTATTGGTATTTTTTATGGTGGTGAAATAAATTATCGATATTTCTTATTGTAATTTTTTTATTGTGGTGATATCTTATCAATATTTCTTATTAGTATTTTTGATGTGGTGATATGTTGTGAGACGGATTAACTTATTTACTGTACGAATATGAAAAGTTAACATGGTTTATTGAGAATTCAAGTTTTCTCACACTTCAGAAACCATCGTCTTCGGCAAAATCTTGGCAAAAATTTTAATTAGTTAAATGGTCTATTGATAACGTATCATAGTAATGATAATTATAATGACATGCCAAATAAACAACCTAATAGAGTGTTTGCTTCGTAATCTACGTATAACTATAAACATAACATTGTGGTTTTCGTCATAACAGAAAAACAATAATAGTTAGGCAGCAAACATCTAATTTCGATTTTGTTACCTAACACAAATGTTTATAATAGTTTAAAATAATGTTCTTATGCTAACAATTATTGGTCAATTTTTTTGTTTCAGGGAAACATTTGATATTCATAATTTGTTGCATTTTTTATTTTTAATACAAAATTAACTTTTAAAGATTATAGCAACATATCAATAATATTCAAAACAACAGAAGACGACACAGAAAATAAAAATATCAGGTCGCAACCGAAACTCAAACTCGGAACCTCTACTCTGTCCGGGAGTACTGCATTTACCAATTGTGCTATCGAAACTTTTCTAAAATCCATCATTTTCTGTTGCTTGAACATTAAATTTATTTTCACTTTTTACAATATTGACAGCCATCACCTGTGTATTTATGCGCAAAGCTCTATGCAAACACAATTGCACACATAAATGGTGTTATGGATAAAATTATCCATTTTTATTTACGAATGACTCAACTTTTCACCAAGTCTAGAATTGATATTCTAAAATAGAAATATCCTTTTTATTGCTTTGCACTTCATTGAAATATTATTAAAATTACGGAAAAAAGATGATGATTTTTTTACTTCACGTTAATAATAATAATAATAATAAACATTTATTCCAGAAGGAATGCAGGAGTGGTGCAATGCGATCATCGTTTAATGTAACACTGCACAGGAGAACAATTACGTAGAGCCAGTGAAATGATGGAACCTTATTATAGGTTTAGGAAATTTGATGAGACCATAGATAAATACGGGAGGTAAAAGCTGAAAGGAAGAGAAAAGTAGAAATGATGACCTGTACAAATCTTCTTTTGTTATACACTAGCATAGTAACTTATGACTGGCTTATCTTCTCTGCTTTATTTTGACCCATATCCCATCCTTGGGGACTGTGATTTGAGCCATTGCACTCAATTCTATCTTATGTCCAGACTTGGGCGAGGGTTCCACTGTGAATTTGGTCAAGAGAGAAACTAGTCCAACCATACTCTGCATTTTACCAAACCGTAGACCTAGAAAGGAAAAGAATAATGTATTATTTCGAAGTTGACAGGTTCTGATTTAAAATGATAAGAATTAAAATCAAGTGCTAAAATAAATTTTAATATTTTTTTTCCTAGATATGAGGATATTTTTAAGGATGTCTCTTAATAACCTGTGTGGAATGATATAGGATCTTTATGTTCTATATTTTTGTTATCAGTTGTGGTTTAACGTGAGTGTATTCATACTATTAACTCAATAAGAGAAGAAAA
This sequence comes from Drusus annulatus, assembly GCA_022651775.1. Lineage (NCBI taxonomy): Eukaryota > Metazoa > Arthropoda > Insecta > Trichoptera > Limnephilidae > Drusus > Drusus annulatus. Next base: position 358,586 of record JAGWCC010000637.1, read on the forward strand.
TGGCTGTTACAATTACATTAATTAAACATGTAAAGTAAATAAAATCTTTGAAGCAACAAAAAAAGATTAATTAAAATAAGTCTTCATTTTTTTTAATTTTATAAATTAAATCGATTTTTCAGAACGAAAAGGTTTCCTTTGTTAACACGGAATCAATTTATTTGTGTAATTTAGCTATATTTTATTTAATTTATTTTTTATCATATTTTACATATTTATACGGCACAACATGAGGTGATTTTTCACAAAAACGGCGCTATACAAATTATCAAAATATTATTATTATTGACATACAAGTAAGTAACGAAGAAGCACAATAAAATAAGTTAGTGAAAAGTATGTACACAAGAGAAAAAAAGTTTTAAAATAATACAAAATTCAAGGTACTACTGAGTAGGAGCAAAAAAAAGATGATGGCAAACTACCAGAAACACTGTATATAATCTTGTGGAATTCATGACAGTAAAATAAATAATAGTTATTCCAAAAGATTAATTTGTACGTGTTCATATACAGTATTAGTATTAAATAATAAATTGGTTATATTTAACATAGTTATATGGTATAGATTTGTCAATTGATACTTTGTTTAATTCTTCTTTCTACAAATATATTTTAAAAATAAACATTCTCGATACACACTTTTAAAACATAAGTTTAGATTTAATCATGGGAATGTATCTCAAAAACTATAAGTATTAATGTTTCCTGGTGTTATAACTATTGTTGTGTTTTTAAAGGGTGACCGAACCTAGCTTTTTCGTTTATCAAATGCTGATAGATAAAACTTTTTGCTCACCTATGCAGTTACGTGGTCCATCGCCGAAGGGCAAGTAAGCCGATGGATGTCTTTTCTGTTTTTCTTCAGGGGAGAACCTCTCTGGAATAAACTTTTTGGGTTCTGGGTAGTACTTTGGATCGTAATGTAATCCACCGACTGGAATAACAATAGAGCAGTCCTTATCTACAGTTAAATTTGTACCGGGAAATGTGTATTGTTTGCTGCAAACTCTGGTCAATACGCCCAGCGCTGGGTACTTTCGCATCCCTTCACTGAGAACCCATTCCAAATATTGCATTTCCAAAATAGCGTCATAAGAAATTTTTCCGTCGTGCTTCTTTAACACACTGTCAATCTCTAAGAAAACCTTTTCCTGAACGTCCGGGTTTTTAGCTAATTCGTACAATACAAAAGCCATCAATGACGATGAGGTCTCAAATCCAGCTGCAAAGAATATGAAAGCTTGAGCAGCCATAAACGAATCCGTAAATTCGATATCGTCTTTTCCGTCATTTTTTAGGTAACCCTTTTCCTTCAAGTCTAAAAGTATGTCGACGAAGTCGTGCCTTCTGACTTTACTTTTTTGTCTTTCATTAACGATATCTTTCATCGTGGTTGAGAAAAAAGTCTCAACTTCTTCACCCAAAACGCTCAGCTTGAATAATCTTATCGTGTTAGGTGACACTGAAGCCAAAAACATTTTGATAGTTTTTTAAATTGACGGAGCGAAAATCTTCTTTCCCATTTTCCGGAATAACGCATTCGAGTCGGCGATTGAATTGGTTTCTACTCCAAAGGCGCAGGACGAAATTACATCGGTGGTGAATCTGGCCATCAACTCGCGGACTTCTTGCTCTTCTTTACGTTGAACACTTACTTCGAGGTACTTTTGGAACTCTTCTCCCTTTTCAACTATCAAATGGAACATGTTCTTTAATTTAATGGAAGTAAACGCGGGAGTAAACTTTTGCCTCATGGCTTTCCATCTTTCTCCGCGGACTCTAAAAAGATTGGTACTCAACCCTTCTTGGTGTGATGTCACGTCGTTTGATCTTTCGTGGAAGACGGAGAAATCTTTGACGAGAACCTGTTGTATTATGTCTGGATCTCTCACAATAAGTTCTGGCTCGCGCCCTTTAAATGAACCGACGAATTTCTCACTTGGGTATTGTTTATAAATTTTAGCAAAAATTTGACTGGCACTGGCACGAAGTAAAATAAAATCATAGTAACTGCCAAAGATTAAAACTGGATTTTTGTAAATTAGTCCCTTTTTCTTCCAATAGTTAAAGTTTAGGGTCAAGTATTTGTAAACACAGTAAACTAGCACACCTACGATTCCCACGGTCACACTTAATGAAAACATTTAGAAAATTAAGAGAACGAATTCAGATGTATTCTTCCGCGGAAGCTGGCATAACTGTACGACAGCTCTGCCTATCAACAAATGATTTTAACTTGTTAGTTTCCAGATATGTTATACTCGTAACCAACTGCTATTCAATAAGACAGACAAAAAAGGAAAAACAAGTCTCCCCACCGGTTCCTCTGCGAAGCTGTGAGATAGGTGTGTGGATACGTAAAAATAAGTGAGGTCAACCCAATGTCAGTGTAAATGATAAAATAATGGTTTTTTAACATTATTTTTAAAATTCATAAATACCGTATTAAATCAGTTTTTCGGAGTTATACCGTAGTATTTTATTTTTTCAGGCCTACACGTGTAAAATCTTCTAGTTGCACTCTATCTAATGGCAGCGATTATGATAAATGTTTTTTCAACATTATTTAAAATAAATGTTTCTATCTTATTACTATGAATGTTTCAACAAATACATCAATATAACGTTAAATGTATGCACCGTTGTTGTATTTTTTGGGTCAAACCTTCCAGCTTTAACAACACGACGGTGTTTCTGGATAACCTCAAGTGGTAATTGTAGATTTTAGTTATTAGTTGCCGACGTTAACGACCTCAATTATTGAAAATACTTGTAGAGTGGGCAGGTCGCACCATTGAAGTTGAAGACTACTAGTAATAATATGTTACGAACTGCTCGATAACCGAAAATACTTATAAACACTTGTTTCTAAATAATAATCCAAAGCATTCCACTTTCACCCAAGCGTTCGTCCATACCATAAAAAAATCGTAGGTGAACTTGTTCATTGCATTGTACCATTGTGTTTGATAAATGATCCGAAATTAAATCAAAAAAAATTAAAGGAGAAAGTTTTGCTATAAATTATAAATGTGTCTTTTGAAAAACGATTTACTTTTTTTCAAACTAATTATCTTGTGCATAATAAAGTGGGGACATAACATGATGAGGACAGCAAATCTTATAAAACATAACTATTTTCAGGAACGATGCAATATTATAATAATCTATAAAAGATCTCGGTGTCACTCTTGACTGTAATCTTTCTTTTCAAGACCACAATGTGGCTAATGTAGCTAATAAATCAGTAAAACTTCTTGGCTTCATCAATATAATTGCCTTTGACTTTAAGAATATAAAGACCCTAAAAACTCTTTACTGCTGATTAGTTCGCACTCATCTGGAATATGCCAGTGTCAATTGTTCCCCCTTCTATTCCGTTCATATTCATCATATTGAATCCGTGCAACATCGCTTCTTAGGCGGAATGCCATGGAGATTAGGGCGAGAAAGAGGCAATTATTCATATGATAAAAATGAACAAACATTAAAATTCTTTATTAGAAAAGCGTAGGAAAGACTTTAATTTAATTTGCATTTTCAAAATTATTGACTGTATTATTGACGCACCTTCTTTATTTCAACTCATTCAGTTCAACATTCCTTGGTGTAGACTCAGAAACAATGCTTTCCTGTTCCTCAATCATCACTCTACTAATTATGGGTATCATTCTCCACTGTCCAGAATATCGAGACTTGTTAACTCAAGCCATGGTCTTGAAATTTTTGGTACCAGTCCAAATGATTTTAACTTCTTACGACTCTACCAAAACTTTAACTTGACCTTGACTTTGATTTGAATTTTCTTTCTTATATTTATTTCGTCCTATTTTTGTCGTTGCTTCGTTAAAATATTATGTACGTGCTGTTCTTTCTCTATTACTCTTTTTTCCCATTTCGCATGATGTATTTTTTTAAGGTGTCCGTTAGTTTATAAATAAATTACAAAGACACTGACGAATAAATAAGCCTACATACAGCATTTTCAAAGATAACATAGACCTCGGGACCTCCTGTGTGAAACTGTTTATTTTAATGTACATATATAATAAATAAATAAATAAAGTCACGTGGTAAGCAGGAGTCTAGAAATAACATCGTTCTAACTCTATAAATATAATTTATCTAGGCAGTATATTGTAATGGGTACCTACTAACCTCAACTCCACTTAACAAATAATAATTAATACAACTTTAAATATTACAGATATTATAAAAAAATAATTGTTAATATTATTAGAGTGCTATCTAGGAACTGACAAATAAACAAAATCTGACTCGATTCTTAGCAACAGACTGACTAAACTACTATACAGTGGTAAGGGGTACAAGGTAAAGAGGGTAATGATTACCCGCTTAATAAAAATATACATTTAATTGGGTGTAAATTTACCCCTACCCACTTGATTACAAAACAATTGATAGTCACACAATATTTGGTTCGTTATCAAATTCTTATATTGATTATATTTCACTTTAACTAAATTACGTTTTTTTTATAATCAAAAAAATATAGCTAAATGCACAGAAATTGCCCATCTGTTCATAGTAATTGCCTACTATAGTGCCAGTGATTGCCCACTTTGGTGTTTCTAAAACTGTTAATAAAACGACTTAAGAACTTACAAACATCTTTATTTTGGATTATTATTGATTTTTAGATAAAAATTAAGATAATACAAGAATTACATTGAATATTTAAGAGATTTTTTTCTAGTTTTGGTTTAACTCGTCCACAGAGAGTGACACGCTTTTATTTTATTCATCATCAATGTCGGAAAACCAAATTGAATCTTCAGAGCCACAAATATTTTTTTCCGAATCCATATATTATCGTGATTACTTTAGATGTAGTTTAAAAAGAATGCCTACGAACATTTACCTTCTTTTACTAGCTCTGGTTCAGTTTTAATATGTTTTAGAATTATTGTCTTATTCGAATCCTTAATAGTACATTTTTCTCGCCTTAAACAATGTTGATATTCTTTTATGTTAAATTCTTTTTCTAAAATTTATTCTATTCTCACATTTTCTCGCAATATTTTGCATTTGCATTACCGTGCAATCATTAAAAAATCACTATTTAATGTGACAGTTATTTCCCACCCCAACAAGCATTTTTGTTAGCAATCAACAAAAATATCACCTGTTACTATGTATCTACCACTAACAACGTATAGATTTTGTAAAAAACTACATAAAAAATATGTTTATCGATATAAGATGTTACCAAAATTCGTAAGAAATACCCGATTTTTTTTTTAAACGTCGATGCGCCTAACAAAATTTGATTCCGCTTTCCAACAATGGGTCTGTTTCTGCCGATACGATAATTTCTCGATTAACTTTGAACTAATAGATAAATCTGTTTAAATATCCGTGAATTGTTTACAGACGTTATCCTCAACAGAAAAGGAAAATCAAAGTGATAGTGGGTAATCATTATTTGTGGGCAATCATTGTCTAGTTCATACAAGTTGTTTGGTTGGGTGCAATGCTTATTCCATGTTATTATAAAATACGAATTTTCGGTTATCATGAAACTACATTTTTCTAATATGTAATTTTTGTATTATTTTGATGAGCACCTTGGGCAAGTGGTAAAAGGCAAATTTATCTCTTTGATTAAGACACTGTTAGAAAAATAAAATGGTATTTTATTTGTGCATAACCAACCATGTAACATATACCAATCAACAGTACCATATCTTATGAAATACGTTGTCTTTATTGCTAAGAACCGTAACAAACCAAGTACTAAATGTGTTTTTTTAACTATAAAAAGTCAATCTTTGTTATATTTTTTTCATATTATGTTTAAAACTTTTCTGGTCAAATAATAAACACACTTATGTGTAAAAAATCTTGCATTTATGCATGATGTGAACATTTGGTTTACAACCTATCTGTGACAAATGTATCCATGTCTAAATATTGTGTTTTACATACATATAAGCCTGTTTGACGCTTTGATTTCATACAACATTGCATTGCAAATAACTTTTATTATTTGCCTATCAAATTCAGATTTCATATTTAATAATCCGAAATCTGATTTCGCTATGGATGGATTTCGGAGTAATTAACCGAATGTGACTAGTTACACTACATCAATTTGAAAAACACTATCGGTCACCATTCCATATTTTAGTAATACGTCTCAGCCCGTCCGAAAGAATTTATTTTTTTTTTCGATTCACGTCAGTAATCAAATTTTCGCTTTTATTTGTATAAAGTCGGAGAAGACACAGATACTTCTATAAAGAAGGTTAAAGGTTTCCTTATTCATCCTTGAAAAGTAAAAGTGGCGCCTTTGGCACTTGCTCTATTAATAAGTGAAATGAAATAATAGCGTTTTTGTACCGGACGGGGACGTGGGACGTCAAAGACGAGGATATCCAAACCAAAACAGTCCTCGCTCTCTAATTTCAGCAAGCTTGCAAGCTCGTACGCCTATGCTCTCTCTGCCAGTAGCTCAGTAACAGTGAAGGATGCGGGGACTGAGGGGAGCTTCATATTTACGTTGGAGTGTTCAACCACCCTCCCGCTCTCCGCATCCTGGTCCACCATCTTGACTGGCCGGACCCAAGAGCCAATCACGACAAACGCAAGAATTGTCAGCCTCAGGCCTGTGGCTCATTATGTCTGAACATGCTTTAGCTTAATATTTTGAGAGTTTGGTCATAGGTAGCGCAAAATAAAGTAAACAGAAATTTCGGCCGAGCTCCATTTAGCTTATTTATTTATTTAATTAAATACGCCCTCATGGGCTTTTACATAACATTTGATATAAAACATAAAATAATAGGGACATAAAAAATAACACTGATCAGCCCCCAAAAACATAATTAAGTTGATAGAAATATTATAATGCAAATTGACACTAGTATTTTTTAAAGAGGTATGCTATTATAGCCTTCTTGTAACTAGATTCAGTGCAGTTGAATATATCTACTATTTCAGCGATAGAATTACTCACTGTATGCAATCTAGGTACAAGCGAGTATTTAAATGACTCCGTCCTGATATTATTGTTACATTTAAAAAGAATTTTGGATCGAGTGGATCTGTTAGGTACATAGAAGATAATTAAGCTAAGTAAATCAGGGCTGTCTATAATACCATTAACAATTTTAAAAATAAAAGTCAAGTCGGAAACAAGCCTACTGTCTGGAAGTGTTAGTAATTTTAATTCTTTCATTAAATAATTATAATTTATGGTTTCAATAGGTAGACCGAGTTTGTAGTTAATGTATCTTAGAAATTTATGTTGCAATTTTTCGATGGAATCAGAGTGGATTTTAAAGTGAGGGGACCAGACTGAAGAATTATATTCGACTTGACTTCGAACTAATGAAGAGTACAGGATTTTCAACGTAGAAATATTTTTAAAATCACTGGCATTTCGAAGAATAAAGCCTAGCAATTTCAAACCTTTACTTGTTATTATATTGATATGTGAGAGAAAATTTAATTTAGAATCGAAAGTAATGCCGAGGTCATTAATTTCGTTGACAGATGTAAGGGAAATATTATCAATTTTATGATCATAGTCGAGAGCTTAATTAGTAATAAGAATATATCTTTTGTCTAGAAATAAGTAAATTGTTATCATGTCTCCCAAATGAATAATTTCGGGCTTGGGACCCCTTCTATTTGTATTTGACATCTTTTCTTGTGTTTCCATAGTACTCCCATAAATCGCAACATCTTAAGAACCTTCACTGGCCAAAATGTCCTGAATGGATTCAATTCAAGCCATGCTGGATGATTTTTAAACAAAACATGACATGGCGCCGCCTTACTTGTCGGAACTGTGCATTCCAAGCTATACTAATACGAGATAATCAACTCCTCAATCAGCATCTTCAACGGCCATAGGTGGACTCACAGTAACTAAACAATTGTTATTCAAAACCGTATTTGAGTGTTTTAATTAGTAATTTGTATTTTTCCAAAGTGCTTGAAGATTTCTTAAAAATTGACGAAACTAGTTGACAAATAAAGAACTAACAAAAGTAAGTCACTAAATGACCTTTAACCAAGATTGTGCAACTAATAATTAAAATAATCAATTCAATAATCTAATTAGTTTTTGTTTTTTTTTTGGGGATGACCGTTATCCAGAATATTTATCTTTAAATCTCCAGTAAGAAAGTCGTTTTTTGATCCTTTTAGTAGAGAGTTCTTGTCTAACTATTCAATAAATGTATCATATTTTTTTGTTGGAAATTAATATTTTACCAAATATATATTTTATGAACGATCTAAGTGGTTTAGTGGCGTTGCTTTTTATTTTTTATAGCCACCATACAGAAAAAAAGGGTTATTGAATATATCCACTCAAATATGTTCAGAATCGTATCAATCAACAGGACTTGTATAATTGCTAAGTGTGTTTATCCATGATCCTTGGGGGTAGTGATATCTGCCTTATCAACTTATGCCGTTATTTAAGCTCTTCAACCATTTCAAATATTTTGTTTACCAAAATTATGCTCAGCCGTAATTTGGCTTTGAAATTTACAATTCATTTGTTTTTATCACAAATAGATTAGGTACCCCATTAAACTCAAATTATAGCGTCACAATGATGATATCTTTTTTTGTGGGTCGCTTTGAAGTGCCAGACAAGTCAAATTAATGGAAAGATTTTACAGGTTGCAGCTCTTATTCTAATAGAACAGCATTCGGTTGCAAAATACGTTTAACTGACTTTTGGTCGTTGCACTTTTTGTATTTGGTAGGGAAATGATTGTTATTCAAAACCCTATTTGAGTGTTTTAATTAATAATTTGTATTTTTCTAAAGTGCTTGAAGATTTCTGAAAAAGTGACGAAACTAGTTGACAAATAAAGAACTAAAAAAGTAAGTCACTAAAATGACCTTTAACCAAAATTGTGCACCAAATAATTAAAATAATCAATTCAATAATCTAATTAGCAGTAATCCTGGGTGTGATTTTCAGCCAGATTCCATTCTTCGGCGACGTCACTAAAAGCCCAGGGATTTAAGACCACCTTCTCCTCTGTCTTGGCAGATGGTTCCACCGTGAACTTGCTCAGCACAGAGACGAGGCCGACCATAGTCTGCATCTTTGCAAATCTCAAGCCTGTAAAAAATTTCATCATTTATATATATATATCATACACAGATACATACAATAGAAATGAGATATAAAGGCCCTACTCACGGCCCAACAAGTTGGACCACACATGTGTGGAGGTAGGGTGGGGGAAGCTGGTTAAACAGTCTGTAGGCAAAACCGCCAGCCGAATTATTATTATTCCGTTCTCAGAACGTTGGCATGGGATCCATTCTAACTTGCATACCTAACCCCCCCCCACTCCAAACATGTTGGGCCTAATAGGAAAGGAAAAAAAAAAACAACATAAAAGAAACTAGGTACACGTCAATAATAAATTTTATCGTTAAAAGAAAAAGTAAAGGAAATGGTAAAAAAACGTAAGAAAAGTGAGAGTCAGAGTTGTAATCACCATAAAATACTCAGTAAAAGAAAAAAAAACGGCAAACTATTTGTTTTTCCTTTTCCGTTAACTTTGACATTTCGATCGTTTAGTTCATTAAAGCTAAAATAAAAAATTCGGATGGTTTAGAGTATAATCTGTAGACGTTTATGTATATTAGATTGTAAATACTTGTAATGAAAATCTATGAATATACATAATACATTATATTATTCTATATATAATTATAATAATATTACCCGTTTAAATAATAGAGTGCTTTATAAAATACACATAATGAAATTAAGTATATCTTCCTAAAATTATTTTACAATCAATGTTCGTTGTGACTGCTGCCGATACATAAATCATGTGTTAATATCATTAGACTGTCTGGCAACTAATAACATATTTGAAAATGTACTTGATCGATTTAACCCAATTGCAATACTCGACATTAATGTGTGCTTTATACGTTTTTGAGAATAACGGTGATTCCGGTATAATCCAATGATTATCGACTTCAACGGTATTTTATCGTACTTTGAAAGTGATGGATTTGCAAATGTTTTTTTTTATTAAGTAAAAAAATTTTGCAATTTTTTTTGTATTTAAACTACTCTCTTGACCTTAATGTCACTAACAAAACAAACTGTGTTTTTTTCAGCGAAACCTGACGAGTAATTTTAGAGAAAATTGAAAACAGACAAACATAAAGACAAACATTCATTTAATTATTTTTATATATAGAGAGAAAGATATTTAAAACAATAGTTGATGATATTTACTCTGCTTAAGAAAATGGACCTTCTTCAAACTCCTCACATTTTTATATAAATGTTATGGTATATACTGACTCATACTTTTTTTTCTTTTTTTTATCTATCCATACGACCTTCAAGATCAGAGTTTTACACTTACTTTGCGTCTCGTGAAAATAATGTCGTTGTTGAATGCAGTTTTTTTAAGTTATTCTAATCGAAACAAATAGAAATCGTTCCCGATTTCGGTATCCGAAATAATGAACGGTTAACATACAGAAAATAGGCCACTTGCACTACTAAAAATATTTTACAACCCGTGTAACAAGATAGCCTCATAAAATTATGCCTAATCAACCTGGTATAGCAAAAGACTATTACAACTTCACACTTAACAAAAACAAATAAACTATCGGGGTATACAACTTGCTGAGCAACTCTGCTAGAAGTTAACATCGTCAAAAAACTTAAATATTTTTCGTCTTTAAAACGCAGTAACCAATGCTCACGGCGAAGGATGCAATGTGGCAGCTACAGTTCCAACCGACTGTTGTTAAAATTCCATCGAGAGAATGGTTTAAGAATGATCGTGATACTCGAAATTAAGACCCTATCCAACGTTTGGCTACCTATCTTTAGGAGGAATTTTTATTCATCTACCACTATGTATACAAGAAATTAAGTCAGTTGTCGCTTACCTATGCAATTTCTAGGTCCTTCACCAAAAGGTAGATAAACCATGGGATGTCTTTTCTGTATTGCTTCAGGTGTGAACCGTTCTGGAATAAACTTTTCTGGTTCAGGGTAATATTTTGGATCGTGGTGTAACGCAAGCACCGGAATAATAACATATATATCTTTTCTCCAAAGTAACCTTGCTTTCAGGGAACGTATATCTCGAGGTAGAAACCCTCGATATTTCTTCCAGCGCAGGATATTTTCGCATTGTCTCACTTATGCAACATTCTAGATAGTGCATATCCTTAATAGCTTCGTACGAAATGTGTCCGTTGTGTTTCTTTAAAACAGCATCAATCTCAAGCAAAGCCTTTTGCTTAACTTCGGGGTTCTTGGCTAGTTCATATAATGTGAACGACATCAAAGTTGATGAAGTTTCAAAACCTGCTGCGAAAAATACGAATGCTTGAGCTGCCATGAATTCGTCAGTAAATTCAATGTCTGTCCCACAAGACGCATTTTTTATAAATCCTTTTCCTTTCAACTCTATAAGTTGGTCTATGAAGTCGTGTCTCACAATTTGACTTTGCTTTCTTTCAGCAACGATTTCTTTCACAGTTGCGATGAAAAAGTTCTCCGATTCTTTATTCTGGAATCTTAATTTCAGAAAGGTAAATAATTGCGGAGAAACTGAACGAATTAATCCTTTAACGGCTTTAGACATGGTTGCTTCGAAAATTTGATCTCCGTACTTTCTGAACATAACATTCTTATCTTCCATTGATTTAATCTTAATTCCAAAAGCTACCGATCCAATGACATCTGTGGTAAATCGAGCCATCAGGTCCTTTACTTCTTGTTCATTGTCACTCTGTACGACGCCGTTGAGGAAGCTCTGGAACTCTTCTCCCTTCTCGACTATCAAATGAAACATATTCTTCAACTTTCCTGACGTAAATGCTGGAGTAAATTTTTGCCTCATCGCTTTCCACTTGTCCCCGTGCACAGAAAACAAATTGGCATTAAGTTTCTCAACGGTATCCGAAACGTCTGTGGACCTCTCAGCAAAATATAGAGAAATCTTTTACTAGCACCTGTTTAATCATATCTGGATCCCTTATCAATAACTGCGGGGTTCTAGGTTTGAAACAACCCACAAACTGGTCTTCCGGAAACTCATCATAAATCCGTTTCTGAATTATTCCAACTCTTTGACTGGAAAAAAAAGAAATCCAGATAATTTCCGAAAAGAATAATCGGTTTTTTAATGGGTATTCCTTGACCCACCCAATAATTAAAGTACTCCGTCAGGTATTTGTATAAACAAAAAAACAACACACTCACTATTAGAAGCACATAAGTGGTAGAAAACATTTTTAAGTTCATTAACCACAACTCACAAATTCACCGCTTCCCGATGGATCACTGTTATGAAGTAGGACCTTCTTGTCCATTTAACTCAGCAACTAAAGCCGGTACCGGTATCCGGTGCGCAAACCCACTGACGAGCGTGATAATATAATCGCAACTGTCGCTAACGTGACCCTGCCGAAAAGGTCCTCCGTTGAATCAATGAGACGAAGCAAGATAACTGGTGATTAGAATCTAGTTCGTGTTGCGGTCGAAGATCAACTGTGACACTAGGTCTTTCAGAAACTCACGAGCTATTTTATATGAAAATAACTCTCTAAAAACCGCAAAAAAACTTTTTGGATATTACGAGGAGATAGAAGTATGCGAGAAGTATACGAGAAAATCTGCATAAACAAAGAACTTCGAAAACATTTGCACAAACCAATACATATTCCTTTGGCTTTCAGACGTTTACGTTTTATACAGAGCCATTAATATACATTTCTTATTACCTATTTCTATACATGCACATACACATCCAACATGATAAAAAACAAAATTAGGTATTTGACCATGATAAAAGTCCAACTGTCATGAAGATTGTTTTTAAAAAAATGTGTACGTTTTTAGATTTATGCTCCTTCGTAAAATTTATTAATGCAAATTAACTTCATACATCACCAATATACTCGTATCTTACATTAACTTTACTAGAAATTACAAATTACATGATTGGTGTAACCTCAATAAACTTTACTTACGTAAGAAAATGCAATAAAATTCGTTTTTTCAGAACTTATCAGCCTTTCGATTACCAATATAATCTCAACAATCCTCTCTTTACTCCTGTCAATGAAATCAATGAACTTGGCATAATTTTAGATAATAAATTTAACTTTATTTTACATTTCAACTCAATTACAACCAAACGATTAAAAATGCTTGACTTCATTCTAAGAAATGAGACTTTAGGAATATTTCTACACTCAAAATATTGTATTCATCTTTAATTCATAGTCAAGTGGAATATAATTCTTCTATCTGGTCTCCTAACTATAAAATCTTCTCCGACTCTTTCGAAACAAATCAATATAAATTTCTTAGATATATAAACTATAAACTTAATCTACCCATTGAAAATATTAACTTTAACTACTTGATGAAAGAATTAAATTTATTAAAACTTTCAGATCGAAGAATTATTTATGCCTTGACTTTCATTTATAAAATTGTCAATGGTATTATAGAGAGCCCTGAGTAATTGAAACTTATTTCTTTTCACATACCAATGAGAATTACTCGATCGAAAATTTTATTTAGCTTCAGCAATAACATCAGGACTAAGTCTTTTAGATACTCGCTTGTACCTAGATTGCATGTATACTCGTATATGGTAATACATACGCAGAGGTGGTTCATGTATTTAACTGCACGGAATGTAGATACGAGAAGGGTATAACATCAAATATCTTTAATAAATAATCTTTTATTTATTTAAAAACTATTTTTCACTATTCTAGTGCAACTATTTCTCATTTTATTTGTGTCAATTGCAAACCTATTAATATAAAAGCTCTCTCGGGCGAATATAATAAAATAAAATAAATAAATTCTATCTTCATTGAATTTGGTATACAAACATTTTAGAAATAATATGTTATAAATAAAGCATTTTGAAAATTAATATTTCACCAAATCTATATTTTGTAAACGATCTAAGCGATACAATCTTAAATACAAAATTTTAAAAAGAAGATATTCTTTTGCCACACCTCCCAATGGTAACGAAAAATATACCATTCGAAATTCTAACGTCTTCATTTTCCACTACGAATCGGATTTAAAATAAAAATTAAAACACACACAAACAATCGCTATAATTATTTATTTATTTCTTTCCTTTTGCTCGTCTGTCTCAGAAGAACAGGCTTGAGATGTTCTAACTCAATCGGTTTTATTTTTTTTTCCCTTCGCTTCACTGTTTTTGAAGGTCTTTGATGCCTTTATCTTTCTTGCTCGACTTGTAGATCGACCAGTGGTTTTTGTTTTCGATACCATAATTAATTTCACATCGAAATCAATTCATTTTGAAAACTATTACTATCTATAAAAACAGAAACATCAATTTGAAAAATTTATTTCATTCTAAAAATTTATTTCAAAACCAACTTAATTGGGTAACTAATTGTGTTTTTCATTTTTAAAATATTATACTCATGTTTACAAGTATTAATATTTGATTTATCTCTGAACAAAAAAAATTAAATTTTATTTCATTCAAAAAAATATATTATGAAAACAAAAAAAAATACCTAATTAGGTACCTAGTTGTGTTTTCCATTTTCAAAATATTCCACCCCAGCAAACCTTCTTCTGTGAAATATTTAATATGTCAAAAACGGTATATGTATGGCTAACCTCAATACTGCAAGGCGGGTTCAATATTTTTCACACTAATTTTATTTTTTATAGCAAGAGTTTTACACATTGGATTTAATTCAAACTACTCTATAAACCTTCCCGTCACTAATAAAAAGAAAACGTATTATTTTAAAGAAAAACGTTTTAGTGATTTTCGAGAAAATCGAAAACAAACAATTTTTTTTTATATATGGAGAAGATGTGTTTACTTATATTTTTAATAATTTTTAATTTAACAATCTAAGAAGTGTTTTTTTAGTGTGGCGTAACCACAGTTTGGTAATGGAATTTTAACGCCGAAACAGCTATGATCATAGAAATAAGTTGAAACTAGCGAAACATAGTTAAAATATTAGTAACTTTTAATTATAAAAAACAATATGGGGTTCTAGTTAGTAGCATCCACTTGGCTAAATAATAAACTTATGTTTTTGCGGTAATTCTGGTGACAAAAAAAATGTCTTCTAAATTTTGAAAAACAATGGATGGACTAAAATTGTTTTATTGAATATTTAAGAAAAAAGGTTTGTTGTGTTCTTAAAACTTTGGAGTAGCAATAGAATATAATCTGAATCAAACAAACTTTCAAACAAAACATAAATAAAATATCAAATAGTGTAAAACATTGTGTTCGTTCCCATATTTGATTTCATATTCTAGTTTTTTATATATTATTAAGTGATTGAAACATTTAAAGCGAATGACTCTTATTTCTATTCTTTGTTCTAATACAGGCCTGGCCAACCCAAATTGCACCCCGGGCCGCGTTGATGACCTAAAATTATACGACCATAATGCAAAAAAATTTTTTTTTAATTGTTACAACGAATTTATTGATTTTTTGTAAGTATTGTGCATAATTTGAATGCGGAGGTAATCTGAAAGTGCAATCAGGGTAATTGTAAGAAAAAAAACATGCATTTATAATAATAGTGCTACTTAGGTGGTTTATATATATATACTACAGCCAGATGTGAAAAGAAAACTATTTGTCTAGTAGGAAACATAAAATTGTTTAATTTTTGAAAAAACATTACTTGTCATTCATGACCGCGGGCCGTGGGTTGGCCAGGGCTTTTCTAATAGAACAGCGCATTGCACTTTACTTTATCACCTCATGTGGGTTGAAAAATACGTTTAACCGACTTTTGGTCGTTGGACTTTTTGTATTTGGTGGGGAAAAAAGTATTATTCAAAACCCTAGTTGAGTTTTTTGATTAAATTAATCTGTTTGGTCTAGGTTTCAAGTCTGTAAAAACCGTGTTGTCGTCATCACAGATACAAAAAAAACTTCATTTTTGGTATTCAATAATACGAAGCCGTATTATATTATCAATAGTAACAATCCAACCATTTCAAACACAAAATATCTACTAAAATACAATGTAGGTGGGTTCTTTAATAGAAAGGTTAATTTTTAATAATTTCTAAATAAAACATATGAACTTTGTTTATAACCACTTTATTATTTAATATTACGTCTACCGGTTTCGAGAGTACCCTTCCATCATCAGGACAATATTAAAATTGGAATTTCGAATTACATATTTGTACCATACAAACAACATTTTTTGGCGAATGTGAATAATGTTCAAAACATAATCGCTTGTTAATTTAAAACGCGTAATAGGGTGGTAGGTACTGAGAATCTCCGTATTAGAATAAATACATAATATAGCGACGCGTTGGCCCGATGTCGTCCAATTCAATATCAAAGGGTCCAAATTCTTTGCATTCGTTTGTGTTCTAATAAATTACAGAAAATACAGTAATCCTTCATTTACAGGAAGGTGAAGTTAATACAATATGTTATTGTTGAAAAATAATTTGGAAAAGTTTCAGTTATTATTAATTTTATATGTCAAATATTTACAGTCCAAGTGAATTCTCGAAATGTTAAAACTCGAGTAAAGCCCGGTAACATTTACCTAAAAACTGAAATAAAACTTTTTAAATTTAAGATTAACGAATATTTTTTTATTCTTCACTTCCTTTATTTTATTAACTTGCAATTTGCTGCACCTTTTGATATGTTTATTCTCCGTAAAAGTTCGAATGTTGTTATAAAAAATAATTCAAAATTTTAATTTGCATTTTTTCAAAGCGCCCCAAAGATGTCATAAATTGTGACGAAATTAGTTGACAAATAAATTAATGTACTAAAAAAATTAAGTCAGTAAAATGAGCTTTTACAAATATTGTACACCAAATAATTAAAATAATTAATTCAATAATCTAATTAGCAGTATTCCTAGGTGTGATTTTCAGCCAAATTCCATTCTTCGGCGATGTCACGAAAGCCATGGCATTTAAGATCACCTTCTCCTCTGTCTTGGCAGATGGTTCCACGGTGAACTTGCTCAGCAGAGAGACGAGGCCGACCATACTCTGCATCTTTCCAAATCTCAAGCCTGAAAACATTTTTTAATTATTTATATATATATATATCATGCATACGAGTAGATACATACAATAATAAAAAAGATATTTTGATCCAACTCACGGCCCAACAACTTGGACCCAACATGCCGGGCCGTTGGCATGGGATCCATTTCAACTTGCATACCCCCCCCCCCTTCCCTCCCACTCTACATGTGTTGGGTCCAACATGTTGGGCCTAATAGGAAAGGAAAAAGTCTACATTATACAAAGTCAATAACAATACCATGAAAAGGGAAACAAAGTAGGTATACAATTAATAATAAAATTTATCTTTAAAATAAAAAGTAAAGTAAATGGTAAAAATTAGGATTGAAAGTGAGGTGCATAGTTCGCTGTGCTGGTTCAATACTTTTAAAAGTTTTAAAAAATGCTTATTGGTGTTTTCTGATTCCTTAAAACATAAGGAATCAAAAGACACCCATAAGTCAAAAAATAGTATTGAACTAGCACAGCCAGATGTAATCACATCAAAATATACAGTAAAAGTGAAAAAAATGCATTTTTAATTTTTTTGGTAATTCGATATTAGTTCCTAGCTAGGCAGATTGCCTGTTCTAAGGGACCAAATAAACCAGCTAAACAACAATGAACATACTATTTACGTAATGAAGAATGAATTAGAACATGAGACTAGCTAGCACTAGATAAACGTATTGCACAAACACTATAAAACTCATTTCGAGAGTATGATGAGGCTTAAAACGATTTGTTAGCCAGATTCGGATTGCTTAGCGAATATTCTCTAGGCGTTTATGTATATGTGTAGTAATTACTTGTATTCTTAACCCTTTTAAATAATAGAGTGCTAAAGCACGTAGGTACGTAATGCACATAATGCAATTATGTTTATTTTCCTACAATTATTTAATTATCAATGTTTCTTATGACAGCTGCAAACACATAAATCAAGTGCTAACATAAAAACACTTGGCAACTAACTAACTAACCATCACGCCATTATCCACACAGATAGGCAGAGATGATTGACCACCACACAAAGTTATATTTTTTAGACACTTCTTACTTCATTCTCCCGACAAGGCAACTTCAAGTTTATTTAAATGTTCTAAACGAATCGAATGTAGCTTATTAATCTATTCGAAAATCCAAAATGTCCCAAATAACTACTGGTCTTAAATTTAAAATATTCCTAAAAAATATTTCTTTACAACCGCCTCGAAAATCAATCGACCGGTCGGTGGCTGAGGGGACAAACGCGTCGGATTCCCACCTGGGCGTCGCACAGTTAATTATTTTGGCCCTCTAGCTTAACTTTATTAGAAAATCCAATGTTTTTTTTCCGGTCAAAATTTAATTTAATTGGCTTAACAAATGTCTAATCTATAAAGATTTTTTTAAATAAAATTAATCTAGCTTCCCACGAAGTGTGGTAACGACGTAAATACATAGAATTTGGATGTTTCCGCGAATGGATGTATGCCGTGTCACACTGATATTTCAACAATAAAAACGGTGTTTTTCAGAAACTGTATAATTGAATCTATGAATCCAAGTGTATTTTTAATACGTAACACGTGTTTAAGTAAGATAAAAAATATTGAAAAAAAAATTCTAAACGTATTTTTTTTACAATTATTATTTTAACGAGACTTTTATAAATGTATCCGCATGTATCCAGCATGCTTTTATGTTTTTTTTTTAATGTAATAGACATTGATGTGTCAAATTACTTTGGTTACAAATATGCGCCCCCGCTTAACATTTTTTTTAAATTTTACAGCAGCATGGGGAATTTTGACCAAAATATTGATTTATAACTAATGTCGGAGTTCCACTATAAAAATTGACTTTAATTCGATTGACTATAAAAAAAATAAAATAAAAATCAAGCTTTACAAGTTCAGGTCTGTGAGATTTATTTTCGTAAATGGAAAATTACTCATAAAAACACCAGAAGATTTCCTGCCTAAATATTACTGCGCGCTTTGGAAAAAAGAAACACTACCAATTTAGTAAAATAATTCACGGTTGTTTCACCAACAAAAGCTCATATAAAAAAAATATATAGAAAAATTGCAAGCAATTAACAAAATACCATAACGCAGAAGATGGCCTGAAAAGATCAAAGAACAAATCATAAATTTGAAACATATGTCACTCTCTTTCACAAAAATATTATATTTGTAGTGCTCCCCAGCAAATGAATAACGAATAGACTTTGCAGAAACATAGTCCCGATGAAGAGTTATATTCATTTGGAATATTCCCTCTCCATTCGTGGATTCGTTTATTTGAATGCCACATCTATTTCATTATTACCTCATTTAAACATAACATTAAAAATGGCAGGCAAGAACAATATAAAATAAAAATGATGTGCCATTCGAAATAAATACATCCAGAATAGGTTCAGATCCAAAATCGAGCCATTAATAGAAATGCCGAGACAAGGATCTGCTTATACGAATGACAGGAGCACAGTCAGACGTTTTTTTTACGAAAACTGCGCTTACTGCCGACACTACGGGAATAAATATGGAATTAATTCACCATTTTCGGGTTATTTTAGAGGCTCTTTCAAGTGATTTTGAAATTGCAGAGAAATTTTCATACAATGTCAGAGAAACAGAAAAAAGACCCGTACTTAAAAGATGCCAGTATGCACAACATTTTGTATCACACGAAATAAATAATCCGAACATGTATTTTTCCATCAGGGTAACTCGCAGAAAAAGCTCAAGAAGTCTGCAATAAGGAGTAAAGAAGGTTTAAAAAACACTACAGCAGGAAAACATCAAGAATAAATAGACAAAGAGATGAACTGAAAAGATTAAACCAAAGGAGGCCATATATTTAATAGATAAATATATTTTTACCTTTATTTTTGGTTTAAATGCATGAAATTAATATTATATTAAAATGCTTAAGTTTTTTTTATATTTAACTTTTTAGGGGAGAAATTTAACGCTGGCGTGTCATCTTGGGATTGGAAGAAAGATTGTTTAAATAATTATACGGTTTCATATGTTAAGATAACCTACAAAAAATGTGTTCTCGTGTCTTGAAAGTTCAAAATAAAATTATCTTCTTTTAAATGTTTGTGATAATATTATTAATCTTTACTTAGAGATTATCTTCATCATTTAAATGTATGATAAACCATTATTGAATCCATGCAATGTACAGGTTGTCTATATTTTATAATAACATGTATTGGCACGGCTCGTGACTTTTTAGTGTCCTAAAGTGAGTCAGATTGAAAAATACGACGTTATTGATGTTATTGTAGCCGAAAAAATTTTTTTTTCTCTCCAAAAAAATTTTTTTTATGAAAATTTATTGGTTTTGGTGGGTCATTGACCCACTAAAACTGAATAATCACGAAAATCACCATACAACAAAAAAACATTTTCGGCTAAGATAAGGTCCTATTTTTCAATCTCAGCACTCTAGGACACTAAAAATTTACGAACCGCTCCTGAATATGTCATCGGTATAAAAAATCAGGAGCTTCGTCAAACTCCTCACATCGCGATGTTAATGTTATGATGACGACTTAAACTTACTAATTGTAAAACTACCCATACGACCTGAAAGATTACAAGTATGTATAGGTGCGTAGATAAAACGATACCTTTATTTCATTGCAACCACTTTTATAGCAATAGTTACAATAGGATAGTCCGGATAAGAGTATACATTTATCCAATTAAATGATTTGGTCAGATCCGAAGCTCGCCAGAAACGATTCGATCGTTGAATATCTCTTATTTTAAATATCGCCTAATATATGAACAAGAGTGGAAATTTTACCCAATAATACCAAAACATTTTGTTTCTTCAACAAAATTAGTAACCGTTATTTCTAAATACCTTCCCAAGTTATTTAAATACCTTTATATCTATCTTGAGAAGAACTTTTATTCATCTATAACTATGTTTACGAGAAATTGTCGTAGTCAGTTGTCGCTTACCTATGCAATTTCTAGGTCCTTCGCCAAAAGGTAGATAAACCATGGGATGTCTTTTCTGTATCGCTTCAGGTGTGAACCGTTCTGGAATAAACTTTTCTGGTTCAGGGTAATATTTTGGATCGTAGTGTAACGCGAGCACCGGAATAATAACAGAGAAATCTTTTTTCAGAGTAACCTTGCTTTCAGGGAACGTATATCTCGAGGTAGAAACCCTCGACAATACTCCCAGCGCAGGATATTTTCGCATTGCCTCACTTATGCAACATTCTAGATAATGCATATCCTTAATAGCTTCGTACGAAATGTGTCCGTTGTGTTTCTTTAAAACGGCATCAATCTCAAGCAAAGCCTTTTGCTTAACTTCGGGGTTCTTGGCAAGTTCATATAATGTGAATGACATCAAAGTTGATGAAGTTTCAAAACCTGCTGCGAAAAATATGAATGCTTGAGCTGCCATGAATGCGTCAGTAAATTCAATGTCTGTTGTCCCACCAGACGCATTTTTTATAAATCCTTTTCCTTTCAACTCTATAAGTTGGTCTATGAAGTCGTGTCTCACAATTTGACTTTGCTTTCTTTCAGCAACGATTTCTTTCACAGTTGCAATGAAAAATTTCTCCGAATCTTCATCCTGTAATCTTAACTTCAGAAAGGTAAATAATTGCGGGGAAAATGCACGCAGAAATACTTTGACGGTTTTACACATGCTAGCTTCGAAAATTTTATTTCCAAACTTTCTGAAAGGAGCATTCTTATCTTCCATTGAGTTAAGCTTTATTCCAAAAGCTACCGATCCAATGACATCTGTGGTAAATCGAGACATCAGGTCCTTCACTTCTTGTTCATTGTCACTTTGTACGACGCCGTTGAGGAAGCTCTGGAACTCTTCTCCCTTCTCGACTATCAAATGAAACATATTCTTCAACTTTCCTGACGTAAATGCTGGAGTAAATTTTTGCCTCATCGCTTTCCACTTGTCCCCGTGTACAGAAAACAGATTGGCATTAAGTTTCTCTACGGTATCCGAAACGTCTGTGGACCTCTCAGCAAATATAGAGAAATCTTTTACTAGCACCTGTTTAATCATATCTGGATCCCTTATCAATAACTGCGGGGTTCTAGGTTTGAAACAACCCACAAACTTGTCGTCCGGATATTCATTATAAATTTGTTCGTAAATTTTTCCAACACTTTGGCGGAAACAAAAAGAAATTCTTATAATTGCCGAATATAATAATTGGTTTTTTGAAGGGTATTCCTTGACCCACCCAATAATTAAAGTACTCCGTTAGGTATTTGTAAAGAAAATAAACCAACACACTCACTATTAGAAGCACATTTGTGGTAGAAAACATTTTGAAAGTTCGGTAACCACAACTCACAAATCACCGCACTCGGCTCTTCCCGATGGATGACTGTTATAAAATGGGACCTTCTTGTCCACTTAACTCGGCAACTAGAACCGGTACTGGTGCGCAAACCCACTGATGAGCGTGATATTATCGCAGTGGTCGTAAACGAGACACGCTCTGTGAGTTCTATGAGATAAAGCAAGATAACTCATTTATAAAATCAAGTTCGTGTTGCAGACGATGATCAACTGCTGGCACTTTTTGTCAAAAAATCACTAGCTATTTCATATAAAAATAACACTCTTAGAACTGTAACAAAGTTTAGCATATTACGGGAGATAGACGAAAACATCTGCACACACAAAGAACATCTAAAGAAACCAATACATACTTCCTTGGCTTACTACCTTAGGTCAAATAACCTGTTTTATGGAAAGCAATTAACATTCACACTGAACTTACAATTACTTGCTTCTATACAAGAACATACGAGTACACACCAACATGATACGAAAGCAATATTAGGGATTAGATCATCATAAACTATAATGAACTTTGTTTTTTTTCTAATTACACCGTTTTTTTTTTTAGATTCATGTTTTTTTAATTCAAGCTTTTTTATTTTTCACAATAAGCAAACACTTTGTGGATTGATATGATGAATTAAATGAAAATACACTTTATTTGAATCCACTTTTATTTTGGTATAAATACGTCGACTAGTTTCGATTCAACAGAATCATCTTCAGGACTTATACATTTTACATTATACAAATATATATTATACAATTTTATACATTATACAAATATATATTATACAATTTTAATACATTATACATATATTCATTATACAGAATATTTTAGGTCCTGGAGATGATTCAGTTGAATCGAAACTAGTCGACGCAAAAAATATTTACTACATATTGAACTTAAATATTTCATCAAATATAGTTTATGAACGGTCTACAAGCGGTTTTATGGCGCTTATTTCAAATTCTTTAAAAAAACCACCATAAAGAAAAAACGGTTATTGAATAATTACTCAAATACGTTTAGAATTCTTTCTATCAACGGGGCTTGGGGGAAATGCGTTTTTTCCACGATCCTTGAGGGTAGAGATATCTGCCATAGTTAACTTTTGACGTTCTTCAAGCTCTTCAACCATTTCAAATAAATTGTTGAAGAGCTTAGCTATATTAGCCGAATATTATCTTTGATTATTGGATACCAAAATTATGCTCAGCCGTAAGTTGGCCTTGAAATTTATAGTTAATATTTTTTATCACAAATAGATTTAGTTACCCATTCAACTCAAATTATAGCGTCTCAATAATGATACACTTTTAAGCGAGCCGCTGTTAAGTAACAATAATGAACAGATTTTACAGGATGGAGCTCCTAAGCCAGTGCATTACTTGCGGCCCGTGGGACCAATGTGTACCACCCACTTGGCTAAATGACAGGCAAAAATTGATTTATTGAATATTTAAAAAAAAATGTTTGTTATGTTCGTAAATCTATTGAGTAACAGTAGAATATAATCTAAATCGTCGCTTTCAAACAAAAAAATAACAAGTAGTGTAATACTTTGTGTTTGTTCCATATTTGATTTTATTAAATTACTTTTATTACAATTTAATCAAACGATTTTTTTTTCGTTTTCTAGTTTCTTATATATTATTAAGTGATTGAAACATTTAAAGATACCGACTCTTTAATACTTCGTGTTGATTGCAAAATACGTTTAATTGACTTTTGGTCGTTGCACGGCTTCTGTATGGTAAGGATTTTTTTAAGTGATACAAATAATTTTAAAAAACCCTCGCGTCAAACAGTTTTGAAATGCTTGCTGTCTTTATTACTCTCAGATACGCGAGTATGTGCTCCACACTAAATTAATTAAGCTAATAAGACTAACTAACAAAGAGAAAATAATATATACTATGTTTAAAATTTTAAGTATCCAAAATCATCATCATGAGAGAAAAAAAGTTCAGTTTTGAGTATAAAAGTGCATGTGTCTTCAAATGTTCCACTGCTGATGATAAATGCTATAAGTAAAGAATGACAACATACAGTTTTATTTTAGTTACTATAACGGTAAAGTATATATAAATATATATATGTGTATTTTTCCCGACATCAAAACATTTATTGTTGTATAACTTGGGTTATAGTGCTTTCGTGTTTATCGCATTACCTATTATATTTTTTCCGGTTCCATTTTCTTCCATCTTCTCCTTCAAATGTTTTAACTTTTCCCAAAGTTTGGCGGCTCTTATCTCTCCAAAGAAGGTAATTCTCTTAAAAGTGCCAGCCCTTCTCATTTGCGGGAACCTCGGTGTCTTTTACAGAATAAAAAACACGTTGAAAATATTTGATAACCACCTCACCTGCCATACGTTGGCCGGGCCACATGTTCACCATTATCTCACTTCAAGGTAGACATTGTGACAGTAATGTCGGCTATTTTTACCTTGCTCCTAATCCACTCGCTAGCTTTTCTGTCTCGCTATGAGACTTTATCTCACTGTCGTTTTTGTCACAATTTTCTTTGTTGGGGTAAATGTTTGTGAGTCACTTCTCAGGAAAATGCGATAAATTTATAAATCAACTTTTCTTTGGCAATATTCAATTTTTGTTTTTGCTACTTAGATGCAATGCTGGAAAAATATTTGTCAAAATTCTTTCTTTACCATTGTACGCCTTCCCATTTTTTCACAAGCCTCGCTGTCTCATGTTATTCTAGTTGACCTGCTTTGTTGTTAGCTTGCCGTCTAAAATTATAATCTTAGTTATTCTAAATAATCTTACATATTGCCGCTCTTAGAGCATTGTTTGTTGGTGATAAGTTGCGATTACTTTGTATATCATTACTCTTATCACAGCGCCCTTGAGGTGATTTTTCACAAAAACGGCGCTATACAAATTATCCAAATATTATTATCAATTGTTAGTGGGTAAAAATACATTTTCAAATATTTACAAAAGAGATATAATAAAGTACTATTGTGCACATAATGAAGAGGTAAACATTTTCTAATATTATTCATTTTGAAGAACATAGTACAGTGCAACCTCAGTTGACGAACATAATTGATTTCGAAAATGTGTTCGTAATATCAGAGCAAATTTCCCCGTAAGAAATATTTGAAACTAGGATGATTCATTCAAAAACTAAAAAATTCTCATGAAAATGATTTATAAAAAACATGAAATTTACCATTTTATAAAAGAAAATGAAATATTAACTCTGTATAAGACCACACATTTTATTTTGTTTTTTATGACCGACCGGTTTTGCTTAGCCTTAGAATCATCAGGGTTCAAAACTAAACTAAACAAAAAATACATAGTGTGTACACGTACATACATAGTGTATACCCGTACTTACAAATTATTACTTAAACTTAAATTATAACAGAGGAACAGAGAGATAGAGACAGATAATATTAAATGAAAGGTTATTCTGATGATTCTTAGACTAAGCGAAACCGGTCGGTCATAATTTTTTTTAATTAAATCTGTGTCCTTATACAAAGTTATTATTTCATTAAATATGTCAGAACTACAAAGTGATTGCTTTCTACGAAAATAACATTTTTTACTTTTATCATTTCAATTTACTATTAAGTACCTACATAGGAGATGTAATCGATTTTTCATAAATTATTTTGAATTTAGCGGAAATGTGACATTGCATTGTTGTTGAATAGATTCATCACTCGCAGTGTTACAGTTTTACTCGGGTGGTGCTTTTCTACAAAATTTTCACTGTTTCACACTTTTAATAGATGAATTGCTCGCATAGCAAGACATTGCTCGTTTATAAAGTAAAATCAGCTCATCTTGCGACTCACTCGATATCCGAGGTTCCACAGTATATGGGGCACCAAGTAACGAAAAACCCATTTAAAAACTCTATGTAATACATACTATAACTTACGACGGTGAAACCAATCATTTTTTATCGCGCTGCTAAACCTCCATACAACAGTTTAGACAAATTAAGTCTGGGGGGTTTAATATGTATTAGTAAAGTAAGTTTATCCCCGCTTGTTTGGAACGGAACTACTCGGGAACTTTCATTGTCTGCATTTGCGAGAGTTTTGAAGTGATGCTAAATTACTTTAAAGATTACACTCGAGAAGACATGTGATATGTTACAAAGAAAGATCTTTCTCGAGAAAGGTTTTGTTGCGAACGTTACAGTTGTGAGAGAAGTTCATAACGAACGGAAAGTTTGAAGCCCAGGTAAATAATCTGCTTGCCTACATCACCAGACAAAATGTAAAAGTTTTGGCTGCTTTTGGCTTAGGGGTACGAGGTAACTTGTGTGGACTTAATATTCGTGTGTCAGATCTATGGACGTACACACAACACATGGAAATTATTTGAGAGATGCACTTCAGAATATTTGACTGACCAATTTAGTTCATCAAACTCGGGCGATTAATAGATAAATCAAGATATTTAACTGACCAATTTAGTGCATCAAACTCGGGCAATTAATAAATAGATCATGATGTTTAACTGACCGATTTCGTTCATCAAACTTAGGCAATTGATAAATAAAACATGATATTTAACTGACCAACTCTACAAATTTTATGGTAGAGAGCTAAATAAAAAATAAAGTTAGTTTTTATTCTATATTGTGGTAGCCGAAATATTTTTACTTTTTTGTGAAAACATTTTCTGTTTAAAGCAATATAACAACGTGACTGGAAAACAATATTGCTGTAATCAATATCTACAATATGAAAAAAAGTACATCATTCAATAGACTAACGCCCTACTGGAAAAGTTACGAATTTACTTTTAATGATGCTTTTCGAAATATGTTTTTTTTTCTTTCGTTACCTACAGTGATATTGCTTTCCTTTGACGATGTATGTTAATACATAACCTTTTACTGTCACCTTGACACGAAAAAAATGCAGTCTATCGATAAGTCTATACCTCATATTGCTAACTATTGAATAAAAATAGAAGCGATGAACAGTGGTAAGTAATAAAGAAAAATAATTTTAATAAAATATTCATATTTTATCAGTAATGGGTGTTTAAGCATATATCCTTTTGTTTATTGCTTTAGTGCTTATTTCGAATAAATTATTATTTTACTTTTAAATGTATTATGAAACCATCTCAATATATAACATTAAATATATGTCTGTCTGTTTTCGATTTTCTCGAAAATTACTAGACTGATTTCGCTTAAAATAACACATTTTCTTTTTATTAGTGACAGGAAGGTTTAAAGAGTAGTTTTAATTTAATCCGATATCTTAAACTCTTGCTATAAAATATAAAAATTAGTATGAAAAACATTGAGCCCGCCATGTTATATTTTATGTTAGCCCATAGAAATACCGCTCTCTGAAATATTACATATTCCATAGAAAAAGGTTTGTTTGGGTAGAATATTTGAAAAAATATGTACCTACTTAAGATTTTTTTTTTTCAATGAATGAATGAAAGTTTGTTGGGGTAGAATATTTACAAAATTAAAAACACAATTATCTACCTAGTGGAGAATTTTTTTTTTTTAATGCAATATATTTTTTTAAATTAATGTTTCTTTGTTAAGAGAAAAATCAAATATTTATACTAGGTGTGAAATTAAGTTTTTTTATTTTCAATATTTTTTTATAATGAAATAAAAAATATCAAATTGATGCAGATAGTAATGGTTGTCAAAATTAATTACTTTCGATGTCAAATTAATTATGGCACCAAAAATAAAAAAAATATTAGTCGATCTACCAAGTCAAGTAAGAAAGATAAAGACATCATGAGCTTCAGAAACAGTGGAGCGAAGGGAAAAAAGTCTTGATACCGATCGAATTAGAACATCTCTAGCCTGTTCTTCTGAGACAGTCGAGCAAAGGGAGGAAATAATTAAATAATTTTAGCGATTGTTTATTTTCATTTCGAAATCCGATTCGCAGTAAAAAATGAAGACGTTAGAATTCGAATGGCATGTTTTTCGTAATCATTGGGTTGCGTGGCAAAAGTATATCTTATTTTTTTAATTTTATATTTAAAATGTAGAATGGATGATATTTTTAATTATATTTTTCAATAAAAGCCTGGTTCCGTTTCAAAGTCTTTTTGGATTTATTGTTCGGGGAAGAATGATAGACAAGTCAATTGAATAATGATAGCAAAGCAATTATGGCATTGCAAAGCATGCCGGGTACTCGCTAGTATTTTATAAAATAACTATTTTTTTTAATAAATATATTTTTTTACAGTTTTATGTTTTTAATATGCATAAAAAACATAGATATTATAAAATGTATCAGTTACCCTCTTTTCCTTTAGTGATGTGATCTGGTGCATTCTGTCAAATGGCATAGTATTTATCTTTTGCTTTGATTTATTTCATATTCCATCCAATAAGGAGTAGATGGAGTTATTTAAAGAGAAAGAAATATCGCAAAGGTGACTTTATTGTCTGCCGCTCTCTCGGATTAAACATTTAAGTTTATTCGTCCATGACTAGTTCTTCATGAGTCCTTCCCGGCTTACCTCAAGTGTCCTTATGAGTATCACTTCGTCAACGGTCCTCTGCGACACACTTATACGGAATCGTGACATCGTAAAGGCTGGGGTAGGAGTGCCTCGGGAGGGGAGAGTGGGGAAAAGCTTGGGGTTGAAATGGGGGATTCCACCGTTGACGATATTCCCCCCTCCCTCGATGAGTACTACATCCTGTCCTCAATAAACTACTCTCATTTTTTCCGCCCTACCCCACTTCGCAGACGGAATAGCAGAAAACTCATACTTATCAAATGTACTACTTGGATTGGAAATTTAGATCAAATAAAGTATGACGTTACATCCGCCACACTTCACATTAAGATTTTAATATACTTGAGACGGGTGTATGGTGAAAACCATTAATGACCGTATAGGGGTTTGAGGAAGTCCGAAAAATGCAAAACCGATGTCCATATTTTTTGGATAATATACAAAGAGGATGGAGGAAGAAAGGAATGTCAGGAGTAGTCGAGGGCATCCCAAGAAGGCATGACACGATCAATGGATCAAAAACTTGAACCAAGAGTCGTAATAATACAAGTATAATGAGACCATGTATGAATGCAGTTAAAGCAAGAATCTTGTGAAAATATAGTGTTGAGTGACATTTCATTTTTTTTCTAGTTGTCCCTGGTGGAAAGTGGCGTGATGATTAATTAATTAGTTAGTCCTTATGTATAATGTTTGCAGGTACGTATTTAAAAAAAAACGTGTTGTCACGAGTTGAATAATCGTAAGCACCTTTGAGGATTACATAAAGCAAACAACACGTGTCGCTTTTGTCTGTCGAGAGATTACCAATTAATTTTCTACAATACGGGTGTAAAATTAGAAAATAAAGTACGTCTTCTAAGAAGTTGTTAGATGAAAAGTTTTAGAATATATAAAATTTTATGAACATTTGAACCTTGCAAACGAAAGCTTAAAATAAATTTCAAGTTTTTCATGTACTTGAGTAGGGTGGTGATTTTATGAATTATTGGGGAGATACAAGTGCGTTTCTTCTGAGGAATTCAACCTTAGAGTACATAGAGTAGTATCTATCCAAGGCAGTGAAGTCAGTTTTTGATGATTTTAACCTGACTCGGTGCACCTGGGCGTGGCTAAGTCTAAGGCTACGGTATTTATACATCCATTCATATCACGTATCGACATAATCATTTTGTTTATTCGTATAGCCACTTTTTCACAGTATTTTTATCAACAAAAATATAGCATATAACCTAAAAAACCGTTTAGTTGTGTCAAGTTTAGTGGCATAATAAAAAATGTGGGCAGAGTCCCGCCGTGAATAAGGACCTTAAGATCATCCTTACAGTATATGGAAGCGGTCTATGAAATTTGTTATCTCTTTCTCTCTCATAAAAAAAGCCGGAGAAAGTGATTTATCGCAAGTGTGTGTACTCGTAGGTTGGGTAAAAATAATTTGTTCTCCCTCCATATATTGTTACTTCAAGAATTCAAACAATCTTAAAAATAATTATGATATCGTCACTGGAAAGGAAAAAGGGCTGAGGCGCCATTTTGGGAAGTTTACACTAGAGCACTTTGTAGTTTTTTTGCTTGTTTTACAATTAAATTCATAAATCTTCAAAACCTGGTTAGATTTTGAAAAAAAAAAAGTTAACTAAGGTAACTCAATGCTCTCACTGAGTTACCTGAAGCGACAAAAAGCTAAAAAAAAGTCCCAAGCTTGAGTCAAGCCATCTCCCAAATGGTTGAATTTATTTTAGATGGCTGAAGGGTCACAAAGTCTTCATAATCAAACGAGAGTCAAAACTTTCGATGCAGAAAAAAAACTGATCAAAACTGCATGTATAACTCATTTTTGACCAAAGTGTCGCTTAAGCCTTTTTACCTTTCCAGCAACGATATGCTCTTAAATACACTAACCATCGTGTTTTATTTTTACAATTATGAAAAAAAACCATAATTTTTTTTAAATATCGTAAGAAATAACATTAAGGTCGTTGTTTAAAATTTATACAATTTATTAAATATCTCTCTAACAATATCTCCTAACGTACTTGGTAGGTTCAATATATGGAAAAAAATATTTTCGTCATGATTTAAAAATGATATTCATATGTATTTTACGTAAAATAATCATCAATTTTCATTTATCGAAGGAAGCAATCACTTTGTAGCTTGACATTATAATTTAAAT
The DNA here is from genome assembly GCA_022651775.1 of Drusus annulatus. Taxonomy (NCBI): domain Eukaryota; kingdom Metazoa; phylum Arthropoda; class Insecta; order Trichoptera; family Limnephilidae; genus Drusus; species Drusus annulatus. Next base: position 389,714 of record JAGWCC010000637.1, read on the forward strand.
AAAAATATTTTAGTTTAAAGCCACTTTATTTATACACATATAACAATTCGACCGGTTTCGGTTAAACTTAACCTTCTTCAGGAACGTATATATATAAACTATTATATGTCAACTAGTATAGTAAACGTAACGTAATAGTAAACGTATATATATAAACTAGTTTATATATATACGTTCCTGAAAAAGGTTAAGTTTAACCGAAACCGGTCGAATTGTTATATGTGTATAAATAATGTGGCTTTAAACTAAAATATTTTCATAAATTTTCAGATAAGTAGGAACAAAAATATTGATTATTTATTATTTTCTCATGTTTATTTGAGTGGGTTATTTACTGAAGAAATGTTACCTTCACCGTCCATCAATCGAACATCGACTCCAAGGATAATTTTTAACCATTTTTCCATTAAGACCAAAAATTTCCCTCACAATTTTCACATATCCTGAAATAGATCCTCAGAACAAATAAATTGATTTCTTAAAAAGCCTGAAGCAAACATATTCTAAATTGCTACCGAGCTTTTGAATTTTACTTTATTTTCGTACAATTTCCAATGACTTATTATAATAAAACGCAGCAAATTGAGAAATCTATTTATGTGAGTGCAGGGTAAAATCCACGCTTCATTCACGGTCTCAGATCCAAGGCCGCCTTTTAGTGTTGACTCTCAGATAAATCGTTTCAATAAAATGAACGGCCTGAACGAGAATTTTAGTAAGCCCAAATATCCCTCCCGTGTTTTTTCAAAGACTAAAAGAGGAATGTGGCGCGGTTTCAAATAATTGAACTCATATTTTTAAATAGAGACTTGTAGTTATATCCATTTAAAATAGATACCATGAAAGTTTGTATTAATTATCTGAAAATATTGTAATTTCAGGATCAGATGCCAGGAGTTATGACAACACTGCAAGTCAGTAAGTGTAAGGCATGCATGCTTCTTTTATAGAAAATTTTCACCGCAAGTGTCATTGCGTTATATACTATATATTATTCCGATTTGCGTCCTTAAGAAAGAAAGTCAAAGGTCGCCCACATATGAGATGGGCTGACGATTTGAAGAGAACTGCAGGCTTCGAATGGGTGAGAGCCGCTAAGTGTCGGATAATTTTGAAAATGTTTGTCATTTCCCGGGTACCTTATTTTTTGGATAACAATTCAAAACATATTTATTCAGTGTTATTAACTATAAATAACTTATTTTGGATGTAGGTACATACATACAAGTGTGAATTTTTCTTAAATTTGTAATTGATGTTAATTGAAATTATCAAATTATAAAAATCATCTTTTCACATTCCTACCTTCCTAATAAAGTACCTACCTACCTATCATATATTTTAACAGACATTATTACATATTTGAAATTGGTGGATAAAAATAACTGTCATTTTTCTTGTCATGTCTAGTAACATCCCGTAATTTTTCACAAGTAAAAATTAGTATTATAATTTATTTATTTTTATCTACGTATGTACAAATGTATCTACTATTGTGGATACTATGCAAATAACGTCAACTATTTTAATATCCGGCCGCATACAGATGGGTTTGTAAATCTATGTCTATGTACTCGTAGTATCAAACTATGTTTATTTATTTTCTATATCAGCTATTTTGACACAAAGCGAATAATTTACAATACATTTTGCTTGTAAAATAGCAAAATTTCCTTTGCATTTGATACTGGAAAAAAAATCTTACAAGCAAAATAAACATAACTTTGAAATGATTTTAATAAAAACGGCGATGATGGTAAAAAAAATGGTTATTCAAATATTTTCCGTCCATAAAACATCCAGATTGCATGACAAGTATAAATTCTTATCACTCGGCTCGGCAAACAGAGACAGGCCCCGAGATTCTCAATGAACTCATAAACTGAACAATAAAATCATAAATTCTCGTAAAGTTAAAGTCTTAGTTATACGTGTCGATTTCAAAAATTGTACAGCTCGTCAGTGAAAGTTGTGACAGTGTTTATTGTTTAAACCTCTTGACACAAAATTAATTATGTTTATAATCTAGTTGGAAAAAAATGTTCGCCATCTTGATTATATTTCCCGTAGATGGCAATCAACATTCGATATGTAATTTTACCACTAATTCGTGAATCATAAACTTTATTATATTTATCTATTTACTAGTTTATCATTTTTTATTAATAATCAGGTTATTTTTTACAGTAGTCCAATATTAGGAATATTTCCTGAAAACTCATAAAATTTATCACTATTCTTTAATTACCTTCTCAGTTGACATTTTTTCTCTTTCAATTCATAGTATCTGTCTCTTTTTCTCTGTTCTTTTGTTATAATTTAAATATTTTTCTATTGTTTTGTCATTGTTTTGTTATTTTATTTTATATTTTGTTCTCCCTCTGTATGTATATATATACTCGTATATACATGTATATATATAATATAACCGCACACTTTGTATATTTTGTTTGGTTTAATTTTGTACCCCGATGATGCTCAGGCTAAGCAAAACTAAAGTCATAAAAAATATATATATATATTCGAAGTCTTATACAAAGTTACTTGTTCATTACTTTTATTTTATATCTTGAATTAATTGAAATAAATATGTTTTCATTATTCGTGTATGTACACATTAAAAAAAATCATTGAAATTCGAGAGATATATAATTAAAATGAAGTTTAATATTGGTATACGTAGGTGAATTTTTAATACTTTTATTAATTTACTAGTTGCTACGGGTGAAATATCAAGGTATGTAACTTGATTTGGCGAGATGAAAAATTAGAAATGTTGTTTCTGCATATTATGGAGCGCATTTTAAATACAAAACAAAAATAACCGTCTGTAAAAAAACATGTTATAGGTGGGTGAGCACTTTATCGCTTGTCTAGATAAGAAATGATTATTTTTATAATTTGATAATTTTCTTAACACATTCATAAGTTTTAATTTTTCAAATGTCAGACGTTCGTACCTGCGCACAGTAAAATTATATAGTTTGGTGGTAGTGGTTTAAACGCATATAATTAATATAGTGTGAATAAAATTAATTAGTTACAAATGATTTAATCTTTTTTCTAAAAGAATATAGGGGGTAACGGGCAAATAACTCATATATAATGGTAACGCTGGTGTTTCATCTTCGGATCGAAGGAATGTTTTCGAACTTGGTAATGAGAAAGTTAAGCGGGCATATCTTTACGCAGGAGGGAATATCTTTACACTTATACTTATGCAGTCCCTTCTGTCTGATATTTCACAAAAATACAATAATAGGTAATCGAATCACACACTCTTTGCTTCATTTACATTCATTCATCGCCTCATAAATAATCTTCGGTTATAACAACTCATGCCATATCTTACTGGGGACACACTTGAATGACATGTTATATTATTCTGAGACTATATAAATATATACATTAATAGTATTAACAATAAATTATTTCCTTTGGGAGTAGGTTTTAGGTACGTACGAGTGTGAACTTTTCAAATTTGGAACTGATATTTTTATAATAAATTTTTTTACTTGTTTTTTTTTCAAATCATTATTCTATATTTTAAATGGGTGGATTAAAGGAACTGATATTATTTCTTCTTGTCAAGTTAAGTGTCATTCTGTGATTTTTCACGGGTATTTAGGTATATATAAACATCAAAGCGCTTTTTTTTAAGCTTTTACATAATATATCTACTACTTTCCTTGCGTTTTTTTACTGAATTTAATATCGTGATAGTCGCATGGTTATGACTTGTTCATTTTGTTATTAATGAAATGCTGACGACAGAAATTCACCGTCACTTTCCTCCATTTGTATTTCAGTGAAAATATCGTCTTAGCTTCCTAACTAACTTCCATTAAAGAAACATCATTATTGAAAGAACTGAGCCGCTCTTTGTTAAAGTATCAATTTATCCAAAACAAAATTACAAATTATCGCGATCGTCCTAAATAAGTTCGTACTGCCGAGGAACTGTAGTCGGAATTCCGTGTGCCCGGCCTGAACCCATTCGCCCGAAAAACTGATTGATGTGAAAAAAGTAAAAAGAAAATCTAGATTACAAGGAACATAAAAGGGATAGTCGCCAGATTTATTAGGTTAAGTGAGACGGGCCTCAAAAGCTCGGCGGGACTGGTAGGAACGGGTAGGACTTGGCCCACGTCTTGCTTCCCCGGCCGAACTCGAGCCGGCCACGGCCCAAGGACCAACGTTTGATGTGCAAAGGGCGGCTTGAATTTGAGCGGAAGATCTGTCTTTATGATAGTTTATTTACTGTAAAAGTTTTTCATAGGTTAAATAGAACAGAATGGTTTTTATTACCAACCATCCATAGAAAGGGAAATCAGGGCGAGTCAACTCTTTTGAGGTATTCAGTTCGATAACTAACATGGGAAGATATGTAGGGATAAACTTCACACACACACACATCCTGGCATTCACACATGCTCTAAAATATGTGTTTTCTCTTTGACTCTTCGATTGTGTAGATATTTGATTCACTTGATTGTAGTGAGCAGTGGTGATTCGTGACTAGAGTGCTGAGATTGAAAAAAAAGTCATGATTGATGTTGTTGTAGCCGAAAACGATTATTTATTTTTTATTTCAATTTTATTGTATGAAGATTTTCAGCAAGCCTTGCAGTGCACTACCAACACTGAAAAATTCTGTAAATCTTTTTACAATTTTGTTTCTTATTTTCGGCAACAAAAACATCAAAAACGTCCTATTTTTAGTATTCTAGCACACCAAAAAGTCACGAGCCACCACTGGTAGTGAGGTGTTTCAACGAAGTTGATATATATTACCGATACATGAGTGTCATCTTTCTGAGAAAACAGCCTAATCACAACGAATGTAGAGCAGTATGTTTAATTTTTTGTTGTAAGATCCAATAACCTAAGTAACTTTGTACCATAAACACATGTTACTTTGACAAATCATACCAAACGGCCACCACTCAAAATGAAGCATTTCAATATGATACTCATTTTTATACTGATAACGTAAAACAAAACTCATCAAAGTACATATTCAAACAACCAATAAATAAAATATAAACACACTAATTTTATTTTAACCAGTTTATTTCATTACATTGATCGACCAGTTTCGGGAATACCCTTCCATTATCAGGATAATACTGAAACTGTTAATACTGTCCTACTAAAACTCTTTCAATATTGTCCTGATGATGGGAAGGTACTTCCAAAACTGGTCGATCAATGTATTAAAATAAAGTGACTTATAAAAAATGTATGTGTATATTTTATAATTATGACAAGCCATAAAGTTTATACTTTTTACGAATACGTACGATTAAATAGTTTCACACTGGATATATTACATAAAGTGTATATAAAAAATGCCAAGTAAGTGTGTATAATTTAACTGTTAAAAATTTTGCTGTTCCATGTACCCTTTTTGTAAATAGAATTCGTCCAAATGAAATAACTTAAATCTGATGCCGAGATCCTAAAAGATTCAGATCAATCCTCCAATTATTAAAAAAGCACCAAATAAAGAACGGACAACCCTCTGAATGAGTCCGTGATTTTCGAAACTTACTTGTATCTACCGTGTTGTGCTTCTTTGACACCCTTATGTCTTTCGAGTAAAGATAGAGGTTCCAAAACAGGAAAAGTCGAAACACTTTGGTTGATTGAGTTGTGTTTTGGGGTCAAGCATGGATTGGCCCACGGGAAGGGAGGGTGGCCGTTGGGGTGGTAATGTTATAAGGGGGTGGTGGGTGGAATGGTGGGGGCAGGTAATCGGCCGTAAAGGCGAACTCGTGGCCTGTCATTCGTATTAACGATTATTGTATGGGACTGGCTTGCCAGAGACAGAACTGGTTTGCAGACGAATTGAAAGAAAATGTTGCTCCTCTTAAAAATATATAATTTTAAGTTAAATGAATATAAGCTGAGCTATCAATTAGCCATCTTGCTCGTCACATTTATCATTTTAAAATTATATTACTCGTTTGATAATTAAGGAGACGATTGGTGGAAGACGATGAAGAAGAAGACGCTGCCCTTCATCACTTCGTCATCTACATGACTGGTATGAGTTCCGTACCGTAGAGTTGTTCAGGGCTGCTTCCTTTCAGGGTGAACATTACTCTGATAATGGCCAACTTCTAATTGAAGAGGGTGCCAGAGGAAGATCAAATTGATTTCAAGGATTTTTTTTATTCAGTTTCTTGTGCCTAGAGATACTATATTCGCTTTCATGTCTCACACTTTTTCGTTCCTTGGGTTTATCATGGAAAAACCTTTTTATTTGTCAATTATCTTTCCATCATTGCCCAGCGAAACCATCCCAGTTCTACAAGCCTTTTTATTGACCACTGTTCAAACACTTTGTGTATCTTACGATTATATATCGTCTGTCAGATAATTGAATACATTTATGTCTCTAGTTCAGAAAACATGGATGAGTAAAAAATAATCTTCAATATATGTATCTATTTATATAAGGTCAATGGCCATTTACAAACAAAATTAATATATATCAGTACGGTTGAATCCAAAGCTGCGATAAAACAACGAATGTGTTTTCAGCTTCAGATGAATTAGAAAAATAGTGGACTGTAAACGATAGACTACACCACTTGATGGAAGTGTCTAATTATGGATGTGGAATGATTATGGAAAAAAAAAGAAAAAATGGGAAACCATTCCCTCCCCGATGAAATTGAAGTTGTAAATTCTTCAAGTATTAACGAACACGAATCATAACAAAACACCACACTTAAATTTATATTATTTTGAAAACAACAACAAAACCGACGAACAAGCGAAAAAACCAACGAGCGTCACGCTTTTTCAGATATAACCCTTATTATTGATTGTCAATTGTTTTAAACACAGTATTGTTGAATACAGAAACCGAACATTGTGAAATGGTTCGATAAGGTAGGAACTGGATGAAAAACATGAAGGTAAAACCCTAACAAATTATCACTTCGAAATCCAACAAGTACGGATAACAAATCATCATTCTAGTAATACATTGATCATAGTGATCCAGCAAAAACAAAGCAAAGAGCATGCAGATAGGAATTTACAAGAAATAAATAAACTTAGGCTCATTGTGAAAAGAAATAATAAGGCTCTGACCGAAAATGGTTCACTACTCCGTCGCACTGGAAGATTCTGATTGAAGCTGTGAATTCTCAAAAAAAAAAGTCTTGCAAAACATGGCATTTTGAAGGAACGTGGCGGATCTTTTCATGCCGCGTCTACTGCTAACGTATTGTTTCATAAATTGGTAAATGGACATAAGCCCTGGGGATTTGGTCCGATATTAGTTTTTTTCTTATTTATGACTCACTTTCTAAGCCATCAGTGCAGCATTGGGTCTCTGTATTTTATGGGATCGGTCAGAGGAAAGACTTTTATATGAATTTTCCATAATAGGTCGACTCATAAAGTACATGAAAAATAACAATATGTAATCTGATAAGTGGATTTATTTTAGCGAAATTTATTTTTACTTTTTATTTACTACTCTGATTTTTCTCGAATGTTTTCAGATTCTCGTTATTTAAAAGTGCTACCTGGTAGGCTTATTATCTTTGTTTATTTATAAAAGGTTTTCAAAAATAGTATTTTATTTTCTTGAGAAAATTCCTAGCATTTATTTTATATGCTTACTAAAAGCGCGTGGAAGGCTGAAAGACTTAATATTGGTAATTGAAAAAGCAAAGAATGTTATTTTTGCTAAAAAAATAATCGTATCTTAAACAACTTTTTGTCTGATTTTTTGAAGCATCAAATACTCTCCAACGGTGAGCTCTGGTGTCATGAAAATTAAAATACATTTTTTTACTGGAATACATAACGTGACTACATTTATTTTATTTATTTATTTACGCCCTAGTGGGATTTTCAAACAAATTTGCACAACATAGTTATGTTGACAAAGGTAGAGAGAGCATGATGTTATGATAGTGCATTTGACATTAAAAAATAAAAACAAACAAGTACATACTTTTAAAATTAAACCAGTGGTAAATACAAAATGCAAAATATTTATTTAAAACAACAATAACAATACATATAAAAATATAGAAGAGAAAAAAATGCATACAATATATTCACTATGGTGTGGTACACTCGTATGTTTCAGTGAAGTATTTATGAAGATTTAAATAATATATCAATAATCTAACAAATTAAAACAGAAAAAAGCCAGAAACTAAAAAGAACCATGGTCATGATCAGGACTCGAACTCGGAACCACTACTCCATCCGGGAGCAACACTCTGCTAATTGACCCATCAAAACCTTATTAGAAAGCGGAATTTTGAAATAATATCATTATTCTATAGAAAATTATTTAATGTTTCAATTTCTTTTGATTTGAATTGTTTTAGATTATTGATATTATTTTATTAATAAATAAGTATTTATGCTTTAACATTAATTACAATTTAAATATTTATGAAGAGTTAATTTAATTTTTATTTTATTAAAGGTATATTCATTACAAGTTGTCGTGCTTTAGAATATCCATTTAACTGCCAAACAGGATACAGGGACATAAAAAAAAGATTACTTTCGAGGTCACTATAAAAAGGTTTGATTATTTAATACCAGAAAGGGTCTAAAAATAACACCACCATAGGTATGCAACAATGCTCTTAACTTGAATTTTCAAGGTTCCATGAAAATTCAATTGAAAATAACTCCGACAGCTTTCAGCATAAATCTTTAAAAAGGAATTGGATGTAAAAGATTAAAACTAGCTGTAAATCTCCTAAGGCTAAAGTTCAGAGGCTTTTTACTTGAATTTGTCAATTGGGTTGGGAATGCCGAAAGTCAGCCTTTGAAGGATAATCCTTTTAACGCCTTTTATTTAATCATTATAAAATGTCACTCATTTTTACTTGAAGCCAAACTCATTTTGACGTCAATGTTAACTTAGTACATTTTTAATTGTAAGTTGCTGGAGGTTTTTATACTTTAGTAGAAAACCTTTGCTTTGTGTTTTCCTCGTTAAAATCTTTTTTCCCGTTGAAGGCATTATCAAACTATGACTCGGCCACATACACCTCGGCTTGGACAGCAGGATACCGACAGGAATAGAGTAGTTTCTTATCGGCGGCCAGAACTATTCAAGAACTTTGATGCCGACGATGACTTTTGTTGCTTGAATCTTTATTTAGGTACAAGCTAATTTATTATGTACGTAATTACGATTGATAGTTTAAAAGATATATATATTTGAAATTACAGTAAATCAATAATAATTTATTAAAATTCTTCTAATTTATGAAAAAAAAATCAATAAAACGTAATTTTTAAATGGGTTAGTTTTATTTTATAAAACGATAAATATATAATCACTTTGTTTAAGACCACAGATTTAATTTCATTTTTTATGACCGATCGGTTTCGCTCAGCCTAAGCATCATCAGGGTACAAAATTAAACTAAGCAAAAAATACAAAGTGTGTGCTCGGTAGCTGAGTGGACACCCGGGTATCGTGCACAGATTTTTCGTTTACTATGAAGGCAGTAGGAGTTTTTCAAATATTGTCAGTTTATTCGTAGCCCGGGAATGTTTGTCTTTCTTTTAATTTATTTTTTTAATATAAACATACAAGTGTAGATGATTTTATATGAATACCGCACAAGAGTCTCAACTGCTCCTAACCGTCTAGAGCCAGTGAGACTATGGCATCCCGAAAAAGAGTATTTTATGAGGCTGAAGGTAGTGGGAAGGAGAAGGAGATAGAGAAAAAGAAGGTTGAAACCTGGCTATTCAGATCTGGTCACCGAACACGGCTAATAAAGCCATTTCAAGCAACGTTTCAATTCTGAATGGTGGTCTTTCACCAGGGCGATACTTAGAGTATCTACCACCAGATTATAATAATAACAATACAATATAAGATAATCAGAACAGAACAATGGGTGCAATACTCTGTGTGCCATACAAATAATAATACAAATGAGTTAAATGAAAAGAATGAAAGAGATAACATAAAAATAATAAAATTTAAGAAAATAACATAGTATCATAATAATAATATAAGAGCATATGTAATTACATAAATAAATAATAATCCAAAAGAGAAAACAACAAAAACATTAAAGAACTCTTACGGCGGATTAAGGGAAATTCTCCACCTGTAATGTAGGGGCGCACTGTGCCCCCGGGCGGCAGCCTGGATACATAACCGCACACTTTGTATTTTTCGTTTAGTTTAATTTCGTTCCCTGATGATGCTTAGGCTAAGCAAAACCGGTCGGTCATAAAAAATAAAATAAAATCTGTGGTCTCTTATGCAAAGTTTTTATTTCATTTTCATGTGATTGCTTTCTACGACAATGTGTTTTATTAAAGTTATGACCGGATTTGTTTAATAGCATGATGGAATAATGGGTTACGAAGGTACATTCATTTAAAACGAGAAGCTGTTATTATTACAGTCACAATACTAAAACAAATTGATATTTTTATTTTAATTTTTATTCTTGGTCCATAATTTGTTTTTTCACTGTAGAACAAAATGTATTATCAACAAGGAATGCAACAAGATTGTTTTATTCTCTTTAAAAATATTTTTTTGTACAGTTGTATAGTCAACCATACAATAATAATTTCTTGCGTGGTCTCCAAATCCTGCATCCTTTCAAATCAATTACACAGTAGAATCGTCAAACGACAGGCCAGTATTAAAAAAAACTGAACAATAATATATTTTGTCACTATTTCATTTTTTTTTTAATATCTCGGCTTTGCCGCGTTGAGAGCGTTCAAAGTGCAGATAAATGCATTTGTTTCCAATAAGCCCCGATGTGTTCACTGAATCGAAGCTTTGTCCCATTTCCTTGCACTTTCTGCTGCGTTACGGGATTCCCCGAGATCCTTATTCCTCGCACATATTCACTTTCAGCTAGTGCTAGCGAGGGGTAAGGCGATACCGGTATCAATTTCTTCTTCCGCTCTTCAAGGGAGGTAGTTTTCCCACCTACTTAACTGAACACCTGTTTAGCTATGTCTGAAAGAAGATTTCTTTGGTTTTAAAAATACCTCTTTCAATTTGGTTCATTTAGACATCTTCTTCTTCTGTTGCTGTATCTTATCGGAGGTTGGCTATCGTCAGAGCAATTTTCACCTGCAGGCTACTGATATCTGTACGGATCAATTATGTTTTCAGACTTTCACTCCCCTTCAAGCTAGATAGTTTACTTACCCACCTAGCTGAACCCCAGAACAATTGTTATATCTCGAGTAGCATCTCTTTAGTTTTATGTTTGTGATAGTACGCTTTTAACTTATTTTATTTTTAATGCTTCTTCGTCCAGTGCCTTCGTTCGGAACAACTCAGCGTGTACTAAACAAGTCGCAACAAAGTAAATTACATTGTAATACATGTTAACACTTTACCTGCCTTGGCTTAGTATTGATATTATTTCATTCATGTGGAATTAGTTTAGTTACAAAATCTGAATAGTCAAATATTTCACAACTTTTTCTATTTCTTCTGCCGCACTTCCTTACCTCTTCTTTACTTCCTCACAACAATCTGAAATCGGGTATTCTATAGTTCTACGAGCAGTAAGACTATAGAATAGCAATACACTATTTCTTGAACCAGATTACGATTTCCGAAAAAATCGATTTCATCAATGAGATACATATTCTTTAAAAAATCCTGTAAACAGTACCAGGGAATCAGTAGTACTGAATCTAAGACCACTTACAACTCTAGATACCTACCGGCATCCGAGAAAATTATTCGCCCAACGGATAATCCAACAAAAATAGTTCCTATTTTAAGTATAATACGCAATATTTGTTGTTTTCTCTGTTTATTAATATTCCACCAACATTATATTATAAACGTATATTTATAAAACAGTATTATTATTTACCAAAAAGGATCTCTAGTCAATTACATTACTATCTTATTCGTGTTTCCTTCTCAATCAGCACCTATACTCGGAATATAATGGATTGGATTTTTCTTGATAAAAAAATGTGTCCTTAAACAATAAACCCAGTCGGAAAACAATTGATATTTTTAACTTATTCGTTTGTGTTTACGTTAAAATGCCTGATCTTAAACACAGTGGGCGAGAGAACTGCCTACGCAGACTTTGCTGACACTGTATTAACACAACCAGCAAAATATTTGTATAAAGCGTCACAAATTTATGCTCAGATTTGGATTTAAACGAGATTTTCTCGGCGTTGTTATTGTTTTAATAACGTCGGTGAGAACGGCCCTCAGTTATCAAACGCTGTTATCTAGTTTTTATTGGGCATTAAGATTCGAGCAGAGAAGAAACCAAATAATCAAGGTTACCTTAAAGAGTCGCCTCTGGATAATGGTGCACTAATTATGCTTTGGTAGTTATTCCACTGAATATATAATATAAGTTATGCCAGCTCTCAGTACGCTGTATACATATTAATTATGGCGTAAGCCAAATGAACGGCCCGCGTTTAATTGAATGTGAATTGAAGATAAAAACTTTAACGTGACTAATGGCCTTTAGAGGAAATTGTTGCGGGAATGAAACACCGTTCTGTTGTGTTATTTTTGTGTTAGGTCAAATGAAAAAAGGGAAAATTCTGCGAATGAAGTGAGAGATTAATTAATGCTTCTAGTGGACTCGGCGTTTATGACGGGTATTATGAAGGGAACAATATAAACTGCACGTTGGTTAATAAACACAGGTTTCCACGTGGACGATGAACACCGCCATTCAAAATAATTTAAAAAAACATTGTTTACAGCATTTGTGACGTTCAAACGACTGCCGTTTCTGCAGTAATTTTCTATAGTGCTTTATATTTGTATGGGTTACTAGTTTATTAGGTTACTCAGGCTATTATTAACAGTTAGATGTCAAATCATGAATTGATTTGAATTTTATCCCTTAAATGCACGACTTTTTAGATTTAAAAAAAAAATCTTTTGTTTATTTAAATCATCGTTTCTCAACTTTTTACTGTCACAACCCCTTATAAGCCAAAAAATGGGTAAAAATTTTTACGACACTCTCACTTTATACTTTAACGTTAGTCAATGTTTAACATTACTAACGTGAAAAATAATATGTTTACACTTGCCAAGAATTCCGTTTGCCACTTATGCCAAAGGGCTTCTCTTCTACGGTGGATTTAAAAAAAAAAACAGAAATAATCAACTATCACCTGAAAATAATTAACTTATGTGTGTTTCAAATATCGATTAACCTACATTTAACCTTTTGAGTGAAAAACAAACTCAATCATCGCATTATTAAATTAATGAACATATCTTCATTTATTAGGTTTTTAGAAAGTAGGTATATGTAATACTTTATTATAACTTGAAATTTATTATTTGATAAAAGGATTTTTCGTATACGTGACTTATTTTATTGACAGATTGCGACCCCCAAGTTGAGAAACAATGGTCTAGATAGTAAGAATAAAAAGTTATCAGGTTTTTTTTTAATAAGAATCTTAAATTAAAGAAAATTACACCATACAATAAATAGATAACAAAAAAATTATGAAATAAATGATTCATTTGTATTTTTCATTTGAAAAGTTTGAACGCTCTCTTGAATATAATATAATAATATGTAAAAATTACATATTTCAGATTCCAAACAACAGTTTTTGAATAATTCCTAATGAATGCAGTATTTGAATTCCTAATAAATGCAATATTATACCAATTTGATATTTTTATAATCCCAGCTTTGTTTTTGATTCGTACCAATCAGTAGTCAGAAAATTCATTTAAGAATTGATAGAATTTGCTAACAATAATGACAAGAATGCTAACATTAAATTTTTTTCGGTAATTTATAACATTTTAAAAGATTTTTTCTGCCGCTACGTAAACCTACAAAACAATAATAAAGCTTATTCTACCATTTTTTTACAATTTTCATTTTTCAAAATATCTTAATATTTACTTACATTTTGTTGTGCTATTTTATGGTACTTTTTTATTTCCTTTGTATTATTGAACTATTTTTAATCTTTTTTGTATTAAGTATCGTTTAACTTGGTTTTGTAATTGAGATTTTCTCACTCACACGTGAACAATTTGAAAACAGCCAGTTTCAAAATAATAAATAAATTAATTGTTAGATCTTGTGAAAGTTGGCGTGCTTTGGGCACGCCAAGCGGGAGATCTCATGAAGTAGTCAATTTATCAAGAAGTAACACTGATTTATTAATTTCACCATCCAAATTGAAATAGATATTTATATTTACAATTTATGTTTGACATGTAGTACCTTTATTAAATATTATACCAACTCTATGTTTGTAATTTCACGATCAAATATCTAAGCTATAGTATTTCATAACTACCATTTGAGAAAAAAAAACATGTTTGTGCAATAAAAGTGAACGTTTTCAGTTCATAGAAGAAGTTTGCAATTTTATAAAGATTGTGTAAAATCACTGTATAGTGTCTTTACACTGTTTGAACTGAAATGATATCAAACTATGTTTTACATTCAGTCACAGAATTCTCGAGTTGAAATTTCAAACTCACGTGCAGAAAAAAAAGATACGTTCTTTTAGTTTTTTGAACTTTCCGGAGTTTGAAATGAGTTTTCAGAGTTCAGAATGTGCGCTAACTTACTTACTTGAAGAAATGAACACATTGGTTTATACACTGACAGATTAAAGAATTATTCATGTTTTACTATTTCTTCTTATTCTACTGCCTCTTTATATCTTTGTATTTCTTTACTTACCTTTACCTCACGGGAAAGGGACGAAACTAGTCGGCAACAAAAAATAAAAAAATATCCAATAGAATTTTTTTTATAAAAGTGATCAAAACTGGACGTAGTTATGCAAGAAATCGTCCAACCCTAAAAAGATGAAACTGAGAAAAAGGCGTTTGAAAATAAGACGGTAAAAAAGCATTAATATGCGTAATAGGCATTTGTGAAGTGAATTTCAGTATTTTTTTTTTCTGTATGAGCATTATTATAAATAGGTAATTTATAATTTGTCAATGTCTTTGTTAAAAAAATGTATTTTTTCTCTTATTCTATATTTTAAAATGCGTTTTATAAATTCAATTTAAGTCAAATTTGTGCAATGTACGTTAGTCAAAAAAATATTTACCAAAAATCTAATTGAATTTGGAGCTTGGATGTTTTCAGCAGAAATAAATCTCTTTATTTATTTTTATTCATATTGCAGACTGCAGCCCAAAAAGTTTTTCGAATTGATTTCCCCAACTTTGCCTTGAACGACCCACTAGAGTTCCTCCCTCTAGAATTGCCACCAGTAATTTATGCGAAAGTTGACCTTCTAGTATTCTCAGGACATATCCAAGCCACCTCCTTTGCGGATTTTTCATGAAGAGGCTAGTGTGTTGGTAATAAATACATTTAAAGAGGGAATGCATTTGATATATTCTTCACAAGGTGGGCATATGCCCAGTTCGGTTATCGTAACAACTTACTAACTAACTGTCACGCCGTTTCCTCGGAGGAGTAGGCAGAGAGGACGAATCGCCATACAACTCTGTCTTGGCACACACTTCTTGCTTCGTTCACATTCATACATCGTCTCATGCATACTTTTCTGTTATCCTGACTCTTCAAGTGGCCCTGTCGAAGTATTTAATTCACTTGATCGTGCCACGTCTTCCTCGTGCGTCCCCTATTTTTTCTTCCATTCACTTTCGAATCATATATTCTTTAAAAATATATACATAAACTCAGAAAAAAATTACTGAATAAAAATCTTCATACATGTGTATGAAAGTAAATATATCGAATTGAACAGCCGACCTATTTAATAAAATAATGTCTCAAGAAAAATAAAAATATTATTGCTATTTTTACCAAGGAACTAAATAAATCTAGAAGAACGACAAAACACCATTTCCATTTCCACGGCTCTGGTGACAAGCAGGTCGACGGATCGCAATATGACATTAAAATGTGATATAAATCATAGTCGGGAAACGTTCCATCATCACTGTGATCTCATCTCGTCTCTCTCTCTTCTCGTTTATATTTTTGTTTGTGAATGTGGATGATAAATTATGTCCCGCGGCAGGGGCATCCACCCGAGGTAACTGGTGATAATGGATTTCCAGGTTCAAGAAATACTTTCTCTGGAATTTCAGACATCTTATAGTCACTAACAGGAAATGATTTTTTCACAATTTAATTTGTTTGTAAAAAACTGGCTTTTACACTTAAATCCACATTTTACTAAATTCAGACTATCAACGAAGTGGATATAATCAGTGGCGGCTCGCGACTTTTTAGTGTGCTAAAGTGGCAAGGTTAAAAAAAACGTCATTATTGATGTTGTTGTAGCCGAAAACATATTTTTCTTTCAAAATTAAAATTTTTTGAATGAAGATTTTTAAGAAATCCGTGCAGTGCACCACCAAAACTGAAAATCCTGAAAATTTACAAACAAATTTTTTTTTTCAGTTACAACACTAACACTGTCGTATTTTTCAATCTTAACACTCTAGCACACTAAAAACTCACGATCTGCCACTGGGTATGATCAATTATTTTGTTAAACTAATCATTTGGATTGATTTTACACAAAATTATGCATTCATCAATTGATGCACCAAACATGTTATCCCAAATTAACATCAACACACCACTAAGAAAATTAACAAGAAGAATAAACGATATTTTGAATATTAAAGCCTACCACACATATATGGGATATTTCTCTCCTTTCCAAAATTATTGCATAAACAATGAAGTAGACATTTTTAATGACACGATAAATCTTCTTTTTTTTTATTCTATCAATCATTTCAAACTGATATTGTAATAATGCCATTTAGTTATAGACTGGTTATATGAAGTACCCAGTACCAAACGACTAATAGCCATCTTTTCAGTACAGGTGCCAATAATCCATTTATTTATGTTCTACCTTATATAATTTTATTCATTTTCTTTTGTTTGTTATTCATTTACTTTTGCATTTTTCAAAAACTTTTACTTAATTACCTACTGTTTTAAAATATTCTAATTACATAACTACATGTTCTGGGCATCATGCCTGTTATGTGTACTTAAATAAAAGTATGAAATACCCTATTGAAATTCTACAAAATATGTATGAATGAACTTGAAAAAACAAAAATATAATCAATACATGTTCTACCATACATCATTAGCAAATTTTATGATTGTAAGTAGATACGAGTTTTTTGTCATGGCACTGTACAATTTCAGGTGATTTTTGTGCTAGAAAACATATTTTTTTAAATAGTGTTTGAGCAATCACTTTGTGGTTTGACGTATTTAATGAAAATTAAATAATAACTTTGTAAAAGACTACAAATTTTAAGTAATTTTAGAGCGCCATAAATAAAGAAACCCATTAAAATTAATAGGCATGTTCTTAATAATCAGTTGAATTTGTCCATTAGTCCAATATTAAGTATATTTCCTGTAAACTCATAAATTTTCTTTCTCAGTTGACGTTTTGCCTCTTTCATTTCATATTATCTGTCTCCTTTTTCTTTGTTATAATTTAAATATTTTTCTGTTGTTTTCTTACTGTTCTCTTATTTTATTTTGTTCTCCTTTGTGTGTACGAGTATATATAACCACACACTATACATGTTTGGTTTAGTTTAATTTTGTTCTCTGATTTACAAAAAAATAATACTCTATAAAATGAAAATAAAATATGTAGTCTTTTACAAAGTATTTATTTCATTTTCATTCATTTTAGGTAGTTTCGATTGTTCCTAATTTTTAAGATTGTACGAATTAAATAAAACTGTATAGAATATTAGTATCTGCTTTCAGTCATTTAATTACGAAAACCGTAAGTGATCCTTTAATTGAATGTATTTCAAAACCCATAAGGAAGAGGTCAACAAAGGTACAAATGGTTTCTATCCGTATCCGTGTAATCCTTCGCCCGGGTCCCATAAGGCGAAAGGTAGTATCTTGGAGGTATCCGCGTGACATGAGAATTGTTTCAGTCCAAATGGCAGTTGAAGAGACGGTTGGGGGCAGGGGTAGATCCGCAGATAGAGACAAGTGAAGAGAAAGCCCTTGGCACTTTGCGACGTGATTCAATATAAGACCTTCCTTCACTTGTTGCCGTAATATGTGTCAAATGTCTGCTGGGATTATGCGCACGGGGTGGTTTAACAAGATTACAAGGGACGCTCGTGGGGTCAGACTGAATTCGGGCTAAATTGAGTACCGGTTTCAAATGTGACTGTAATTTGAATTGAATTAGACATAACTCTTGCGGACAGTCGTTCAAATCAAAATAAGGGTTGGATTTACTACTGCTATGCCTATTTTGATAGTGTATTAAGAAGAATGCGAGCGGTGTCTGTTTCAAATAAAATTGGTTGTGGATTTAAGACTAAAATACTGTGGAAATAAGATCCCTGAGGCGTGTGTGCGGTAAAACCATGTGTGACCGTGTTAAAAATGTGGATATCCGGAAATAATACATGGCGTATGTAAACATAATGAATAGGATCAAGAAAGGGAAGCTTAGATGGTTTGGGTATGTAGAACGAATGAATGAAGAAATAAGTGTGAAAAGAACATATGATGCGAAAGTGAATGGAAGAAAAAGTTGGGGACGCCCGAGGAAGATATGGCACGATCAAGTGTATCAAATACTTGAATCGGGTCATGTGAAGAGTCAGAATAACAGAAGAGTATGTATGAGACGATGTCTGAATAAACGAATGTCTGGAGAAACGGCTTGATGGTTAGTTAATTAGACTAAAATAAACTACCGGATGATTATTCTAAAAATTTTACTGTATGGTACATATCTAGTACGCTGGGGAGAATTCTTTTAGATATTTATTTTATTACTAAAAGAAACAATTATAAAGATTGTTTACAAAATATATATTAATTAAATATTATTATTCAAATAACATGCTTACAAAAATGTTCACAGAATATCATTTACATTTAATCTGACAAATTAGAGATTAACATATTATTTATATTTGACACATATTTTTCATGTGTGAATTTATTACAAAATCCACAAGTAGTCTATTTTACTAATTTTTCTATCGATATCTTGTTAAATTTAAAATATCGTGCTGAAAAGTAGCTAATTTCTCATAATTTTAAAAGCATCTTTGACTAGATTTTGTTTTTTTAATTTTCTAGCTTCTTTGAAAATATTATAAAATATAAAATAATACAATGGAATACAAATTGTTCAAAATTTGAGATTAATGGCGGAAAATTTGCGTATGAACAAACACAACACTTTGTATAAAACAGACACTACTTGCTTTTCTCTTATGGATAACTTTAAACAAGTGAAGGTCCTAGTGTAGTTTATTATTTATTAGACGCTTAAAACAAATAATTCATTCGCTTCACTCATCCTTTCTTCCCCCTTTTTCAATCATTTTAGCTCTCTTGTGACAATTCAAAGATTTTTTACTCTTAAAGTAAGTGCATTATTTTTAAGATAATTTTTTATTACAAAAAGTTTAGAAGTACTTACTTGTGTTAAGCTTTATATTTCTTTAATTTTTACAGGAAATTAAAAAGTACATTAGAAATATACGAATATGTAGACATCATATCGTTGTGCTAGTTAAATACTATAACTAGTTTCTTTTTTAAATTGACTTATTGGTGTTTTTCTTATTCCTTATAACATAATGAATCAAAAGACATTAATAAGTCCAACACAAATTGAATTGTTATAGTATTGAACGAATTAACGAAAAATGTTAGGCGGTATACATACCAATATATATATCTACAGGTGAGTATACAATTTTTTCATTTCCTTCTATGTACGAGTTCACTTATCTATTAAAATAAAATAAAAGTTTAACATTTTTTTTATGAAAAGTAACGTTGGTTCTAGAAATATTTTGTTGAAATGGAAGTACCTACCTACGTGATTTAACAAATAAGATTAAAAAAACGTATTTTTTGTAAATATGAAATTTTATATATCCTGCTTGTATACCTGCGTGTTAATGTAAATAATTATTCTCGAATCAAATAAGAATTTACTCACCAAATCGATAATCTCAAGAAATTTATCAAAACCGACTTGAAAGAAAACTGATGTCGCCAATTTACGTACGAATATGCAAATTAAATTTATTATCTGTTCAAGGAAGAATTTCGATATGTGATTTTTTTTAAACAATTTTCACCAATTTTGTGGAAAAATGAGCTCACATCTGGCACACACACATCTAATGGTTTATTTTTTCTCTGAATTTCTTCCATATTACTACAAGCGTATTTATTTATTTTCGTTATTTCAAAGAAGAACAGTGTTTTCTATTTTTACCAGTGGGCATAAACTAATACCCTTGTTGTGTGTAAAAATTCGGCTAATTTATTATTTATGCCTAAGAATGGGAATATTGATTTACCTCGCGCGTGGAAGGACATTACGGGGGCGAAGGGACTTGTTTACGGAAACGGGAAGAGTTTATTATGATTATTTTGAAACTCACGAAGGTGAAAATAATTTTACAAATAACGAGAAGGTGCGCAAAGTGGGAGGAGTGCGTAGCCACCCAGCAATACACAGATACCCGAAATACCTGCACAGCTACCCAGAGCCGCATTTTAAGCTAGACAATCTAGGCAGCTACCAAGGGCGACACTTTTCAGGGGAACGGCGTTTTGTCCGGGTTGTGAAGACTACGTAGTTCTCATATTTTGAAGAAACTTTTGCAAACTGAATTATATAGCACAGAAGTTCATCCCAAATTGCGGCCATAAGGCAGTTATAATATTATGTTAACAATATTCAAGTATCCAGACCTTCAAGCGAGTATAAAGTATATCAATCCTCTTGTGGAATGTGTTCCATGTTAGCGGAAGATGTGCGGAAATAGAAACAAGTAAATTTCACTTTTAAGTGATTTGACCCTAAACCAAAAAATATTTGAGAGGGTGCTGTAAAAAATTCTGCCAAGGGCGGTTTGAAATCTAAACACAGTCCTGCCAATACAGGTATCCAGACGTGTACAGATACCAAGAAGATATTCAAAATGGTATTACCCAGAGAGCGATAATGCCAACAGAGTTTTTCTCCCATTAACTTGTGAAAAGTTTCGTTATAAAGAAAAATATTTTAAATTGAAAGCCAGAACGTATTTAGCTAGTTAAGTAACCTTTAGCCGAGTTCTTCGTGATATCGAATAAGTTTTCGTATCTTCCCTGAAATCGCGTAAATTTCTTTCTTAGCATGCGTCCCTTTGCCGGAAAGAGAGCGCGTTATTTAGTTTAACTGAATATTTAAAGGGGAGACGTGAGGTGACTGGGAAGGATAAGGCTTTGATCCTTGGGAAATTTTTCGGGAAACCGTAATGGATTTTGTCGGAAACATCTATAGAGACATTATTTTTATCATTGATTTGGACCTTTGATAATAATTGTAAATTCCGTTCTGTTACATTCTCACGAGTAAAATGGATATGTACCTACTTGCCAACTACAAGTTGTTTTTTATTAAGCTTATACAGGAGTCACCTAGCAGCCATAATAGAGTACTTATACCAACCCTGATGTATGGCGGTGAAGCATGGAACTAGCAGAGTAAGGATGCAAGTAGACTGAATGCTGTAATAATGATATCCCTAAGGTATATGTACGGTAAAACCATGTGTGACCGTTTTAAAAAATGTGAATATCAGGAAAGAATGCAAGGCTGATGTAAGCGTAATGAATAGGATCGAGAAAGGGACGCTTAGACGGTTTGAAAAGAATATATGATGGGAAAGTAAATGGAAGAAGAAGTCGGGGACGCCCGAGGAAGACATGGCACGATCAAGTGAATCAAATACTTGAATCGGGTCATGTGAAGAGTCAGAATAATAGAAGAGTATGTATGAGGCGATGTACGAATGTGAATGAAGCAAGGAGTGTGTGCCAAGACAGAGTTATATGGCAGTCCGTCCTCTCTGCTTATGTGTTTTAGGTTTTATGAGGATGGAAAAACAAAATCTAGCAATGTATTCTACAGTCGCGAAAAAGAACGAGTCGTTAAAACAATCTGTTCTCATGTGGAAAATGTCAAGTATGTACAAATGTCTCTTCCGACTAACATTCGTTTTTCTGGCCATCTTCCATTAATACACTAGTAGAACACAAAGAACATTCCCACTTGACTTCGATGAAGATAAAAACACATATTTAAATATTCTCGTACTAGTATTTATACGTTTTAAACGGAATTTACTAATTGATTTGTTCGTTTTTTGTCCGAAGCTTGCTGTCCAATAGCAAGCAGTTAACAGTTAACGTTTTAAAATTCCTATATCTTTTTTATTTCTTATCTGACTAGCAGTATGCAAGGTGCTAACGTTTCAATCAAAACTTATCAGGTCCGTATTGTTGAAACCATTCCTTTCCTGTCCTTTCAACTCGGATTTGGAGAGGTCTTTGATCATAGCTCTGCAAATAATACACCGCCGCTGACTGTAACAGGACTATTTGCATTGTCCTTAAAATGCTCTCAAGGCTCTTCATAGAACGAATGTGTCGCGTTGCTCATCGAATATCTATTTCAAAATAGTAACGTTGAGCTAGTTATTAGTTAATACCGCAGAACTAATGCTCCCAACCGTCTAGAGCTAGTGAGACTATGGCACCCCCAATGGGGTATGTTGTGAGGCTAAAGGTAGTGGGGAATGGAAGGAGATGGGAAAAAAAGAAGGTCGGGAAGTACCTGGCCATTCAGATCTGGTCACCAAACACGGCTAAAGCCATTTCAAAGAACGTTTCGATTCTGAAAGGTGGTCTTTCAGCAGGGCGACACTTAAAGTATATACCACTCTTAAACGTATCGCAAATATACTATATTCAATTATAATATTAATTAAATGTGTTATGACACATATTGACCAAATAAAATTTATTTACGCACGACTGGCTTGAACCCGCGACCTCTGGATTCGTAGTCGTGCGTCTTAAAACTCGACTACGGAGGCCGTTAAATGACGCCAGAGCTCATCTTTTGACGGTTTTTGTTAGCAAAATTTCAATACTTGTTCTTAAATTATTAATATTGTTACTCCTTCATCAAGGTGTTTTAATAATATTAATAATTACCCTTGCTTAAGTTCAAAATGTACTTTACATCAATTTGAAGATGTAAAATTGTTAAATCAGGATTCAACCGGTGGGCTCGAAAATCCTTATCATAATATTCTAGTGGAACTTCATCACAAATTATCAGTTTTTGAAGTATAAAATTGAAAATTTTACCAACAATTCAAAACTGTGCATTCTCTGGCTCGACAATATAAATATCAGTTGTTGGATCGCTATTTCCTTTCTCAAAATATACAAAGATATTCATATGGCAACTAAAAAGCTTCTCCTTATTCCGAATGCATAATTGCGTAAAAAAGAGTGTCGAATAAACCCGAAAATCCATGATATCCAAATGTCACCATAACAATATTCTGCAGCACGTCCCATCAAACCGAAATTGAATTCACGGCACACATACTGCATGAATCATTTATTTCGAATAAATGTGATCACGTCGTGTGAGTGCGGTGGGCCTGGGAAGCGAATACTCTAGAAACATAGGTCTGAACGAAAATATTGTGAACTATCGTCTGGCTACAGCGGTGTCAATCATTTTTTGCAAAAACAACAAAATGTCTTCCAATTTCATTAATTCAGTTTCAAATACCATTTTAAGCATATGAAGAGATGGTATTAGAATAATAGTTTAAGTTTGTGAACTTTTAAGTTGTATGCTAGTTAATCGTAATAATTACTATTTTACTAAAAATAATATTATTCACTGGCTCATTTTCTTTGTTGTAACTCACCCAGCTCAACATTCCTTTCCGTATACTCAGAAACAATGAATTGCTGTTCCTCAATCATCACTCTACTAATTATGGGTATAATTCTCTCCCTGTCCAGAATGTCGAGATTTGTTAACTCGAGGCATGGTCTTGAAATTTTCGGTACCAGTCTAAATGATATTTGTCATTATTTAGGACTCTACCAAAACTTTGACTTGACCTTGCCCTTGATTTGAATGTTCTTTCTTATTAAATTTTATCCTATTTTTGTCATTCTTTTGATTACAGTATTACGTATGTTGCTCTTTTCCCATTTTGCGTTATGTGTTTTTTTTTCTAATTGGACAATAGTTCGTTAGTTTATAAATAAACAAATATCCCTGGAAAGCAGTGTGATCAGACACTTTCCGGACAAACGTGTCTCCAACAAAAAATCTTTCCAAACATGGATAGGTATTACCATTTCAAATACCGATTGCAACCATACGATGACACGAAACTAGATTAATGAATACAATTCTGTATGCGCAAGGAAGAACGGAATGAGTTAAAAAATCAAGTTTTCAGTTAAGTATGCAGAATTGTTGTTCAGATGCATATCTAGCAAGAAAAAATGAGATGAGTCAGAAAATAAAATAATGTTCTATTATTTTTTGAAAAAGGACATGTGACATATCATGTCATGATTACATACAAAAAACAAAATTCTAAATTTTGTCTTGGCTCTCCTGAACATTTGCGTGTATTGACTCATTTCGTTTTTCCTTGCGCTCACATAATTTATTGTTTTTTTAAATGCATACATAAAATAATTTCTAAATATCTCTGACACACCAGACTTTTTTAACGCATGATGCTTGAAAGAGTTCTCATCGATTTAATATAAATTTAAATGAATCTTAGGACTATATAAAATTAGTTGTGGCCTAGTGGTTTCGGGGAGAGTGTTTTTTTTTTCCTCAAAATGAATACATTAACATTACAAATAATGTAAAAATACATTGAAAGCAAGCGAAAGTTTGTAGGAAAAGTAGAAGAGAAAAAGTTTTCTTAAAGTAAAGTGTTTCATAATTAATATTCGAGAGTTAGTTATTTTCTGATAATGACAGAGCGGCCCATAACACATATAACAAAGGTGTTAACGTATCCCGATAAATCTTACACGTGTAGATACTAGATACTAGTACCTTTTACGTTTACTCTTCAGAGCAGTGTGGCCAACACAAGTGATAATCAAATATGCCACCATATTTTCTATGGCAACCCAATAGTATTGTGGAGATGGTACCGTTAGACTATTGGGTGCCCGTTTGCTATAATTGGGTGAAACTTGAAAAGGGAGCAAACGATTTTTTTTTTTCGAAAGACACTGAAAATCCAAAACATAACAAGTATTTTACTCGTCGCTTTATTTTAGTTACAATTATTGTACCATAGATAGCGAAAATGTTGATGATGATGCCAGTACCAAAACGAATGAATATTTCTGTGTGCGAAAGGAAGAGAGGGATAAGTTTGTAAAATATAGTTTTGAGTTAAATATGCAGAGCTGTTCCTTTGATGAGTCAATGAGAAAATGACATAATTACATACAAAAAACAAAATTCCTTAATTTTGTTTTGGCTTTCCTGAACATCTGCGTTTATCGACTCATCCCTCTCTTGGTTTCGCACACAGATTTATTTTTGTGAATCTGTGATGTAATCGTGATGAATCGTCGAATGGTAAATTCTGGCGTCATAGTTGCATGGATTTTTCTTCCCGAAGAAAAGATCAGCAATACTGTGTTTCGCTCGCAACGTCATTTCCACCATAGAATTAACACTTAACTCTCAAAAAAAAAACTCGCAGAATAACCCAACCTAACCTAGTTTAGTACAGTTGTTATCATCTGGCAGAGCTAAACTAATAGTTATAACTGTTACTTAGTTTTATTTTTTTCTTTTCTTTTACAATATTTTTGAACCTGTTATTTATTGAATATTATTAGTTATTTTTGTATCTGCTATTCAATACTCTTTTTTTTAATTTTATTTTACATAATTTTTTGCACTTATGAGGTTATTGTTTTTAAAAAAATGTTAACAATTTAAAAAAAAATAATACAAGACGCCATGTTGTTTGATCGATATAATAGATATGTAAAACGTTTAGTTACCGAAAAAGGAGTGTTGTGATTCGGGCGAAGCAATAAAATTGAAAATAAATGAAAACTTACAAAATCGTTATCTTACAGCTGAATACAGTTGAATTTGCAGGCGGCCAAAGGAGGAACTAATGAACAAACGGACTATTTGATCCATAGATTTATTTGATACAAAAATCTATACTAGCGACACTACCGACTACAAAGTGAAGCTGTGCCTACTCGTACATGAAATGGCTCAATCTATTTATTTAACTAATACTTCGCATTACCCTTCAGGTTGAGTTGTTATGCTCATCGGTTCAGCCTCACTCATTGGTTTCGCCTAATTAGGGCAGTCTCTCCACTGTGACAAATCTCCCAGTTCCTTTGCGTTGAAATTCTCTCTGCAAGTTGGCTTTTCTAAAATGGGAGCTTTTAACTAACTAACTAACTAACCATCACGCCGTTTCCCCGCAGGGGTAGGCAGAGAGGACGGACCTCCATATAACTCTGTCTTGGCACACACTCCTTGCTTCATTTACATTCATACATCGTCTCATACATACTCTTCTGTTATTCTGACTCTTCACCTGACCCGATTCAAGTATTTGATTAACTTGGTCGTGCCATGTCTTTCTCGGGCGTCCTCGACTTCTTCTTCCATTCACTTTCGCATCATATAATCTTTTCACACTCCTTTCTTCGTTCATTCGCTCTACATGCCCAAACCATCTAAGCGTCCCTTTCTTGATCCTATTCATTACGCTCACATCAGCCTTGCATTCTTTCCGGATATCCACATTTTTAATACGGTCATACATGGTTTTACCGCACATATGTCTCAAAGATCTCATTTCCACAGCATTCAGTCTACTTTCATCCTTCCTCTGCCAGTTTCATGCCTCACTGCCATACATCAGGGTTGGTATAAGCACTCCATTGTGGACTGCTAGCTTCGCTTATTAGGACAATTTCTTTTTTGTGCCAACAGCGTTCAGTCCTCCATTAATGGAGTTTCCTGCCCTTCTTTTGGAGCTTTTAAGTGACTTAAATCTGATATTCTGTTTTTTTCGTAATGAATACTCTAAAAAACCTGTCATGGAAAAAATATTCTATTTATTTATTTAACAAGATCTCATAAAAAAAAAGTTGTTCACCAAATACATTAAGAAATAAACGACATAGAAATATTGTAGAAACATGCATAGTGTAAAAAAAGAAATTAAACATTTATGTACACCTCACATATAGACAAGGTATTATATATTCGAAGGAGTTATATAAGTACAAACTGAAGTAGTGTGACATACTATATATGATATAATAACGCAAATAATGTTAGCAATGGAAAACAAAACCAAAAAAATACATGAGAGGTTTATTTTTATACAAATGTTATGAGATAATCGTTGAAATGGCAAGTGTAAAAATGTGTGTGAAAACAAATTTTATTTAAGATTATGTAGATCACCTAACGGTCACTCTTGTACGTGCATCGAGAGATAATGACAGAACTCTATATATGTGCATGTAAATATATTATTTTATTTTTTTATGATCGATCAATTTCGCTTAGCCTAAGCATCATCAGGGTACAAAATTAAATATTAGCTCTAATCACCTTTTCAGTTGACGTTTTGTCTCTTTCAATTCATATTGTACTCGTATGTCTCTAACTTTCTGTTCCTTTGTTATAATTAAAATGTTTTTCTATTGTTTTCTCATTGTTCTGTTATTTTTATATTTTGTTCTCCCTCTGCAAGTATGTATAACCGCACACTTTTTATTTTTTGTTTAGGCTAAGCGAAACCAGTCGGTTATAAAAATTTAAATAATATCCTTGATCTTGTACAAAGTTATTATTTTTTTTTAATTTTAAATATGTCAAACAACTAAGTGATTACTTTTCCGAAAACATATTTTACATCTTGTTCAGATTATGCAGGTTCGGTTATGCAATTTTTTATTTTTGTTTTTTAGAATTTTCGTAAAACTCCCGCGAGTATTGTAATATTGACGTGCTTATCAGAAACGAGAAAATTCTCGGAACAACCAAAGTAAATTAAGTCGAGCTTCTATTATTTTGTTAAATTTACAAAAAATTGTTGAATCAAATGATTTTACTTCTTTCTACCCACAGATTTCATATAAATAGGATTGTTTTAATAAATAAACTCAATTTCAATATTAACTTATATTACAACACAAGCGTAATGTGGATTCTTTGATGTTAAATTAATATATTTGTTATAAAACAGCAGAGCTGTTATGGCCAATGAAATACATACATTTGATGTTCCTCATTACTTGCGACTTGTAATGAAAGCCGTAAAAATATTTTGGAAAGTTTAACAAATATAAAAGGTAATATTCAAATAGCAGGGCATGCAGCACCTATATTTGCAGTGAAAACAATTATTCAATCTCGGCTAGATTCAACCCAATAACCTCCTCATAAAGGACATAAATCCGTAGATAATTACACTTATAAAAAAAATACTAGATTATGGTTTTACTTTTGATTACGTTTATTCAAAGTAAAAATCCGCTGTAAATGATTTATTTAATGAAAAATAACTTTGTGTAAGACCATAGATTTTTATTTATGACTGACCGGTTTCGCTTAGCCTAAGCATCATCAGGGTACAAAATTAAACTAACCCTGATGATACTTAGGCTAAGCGAAACCATTCGGTCATAAAAATAAAAATAAAATATGTGGTCTTAGACAAAGTTATTAATTAATTTTCGTTAAATGTGTCAAACCACAAAGTTATTGATTTCTATTGAAAAAATATTTAAAACATTTAAATAAAAAATAATAATAAAAATAAAATAACAAAAACGATTTATTTGGTTTATTTTATTAAAAAAAAAAAGATTTATTTGATTTATTTTATTTGTAAATAACAGAAAACTCTCATATTGTGTAAGCCGCTTAGTATTTTTGAAAAAAATCGCATTTCGGTTTAGTTTGAGGTATCAACTACAAGTTCATATACTTATATAAAACGAATAAAACTATAAAGAGATTGCTTTACACATTTAAAAGAAAAAAATAAACAGTTTAAAAGGTCGCAAGGTAATATTTTTAAAAAAAAACCAACTCCGGTTGCATGTAGCTTCTACACAAAATGCAACCTACTTCCTTCATAAATGTAATCTGAAAGCTTTAGGAAAATATGATCGGTTTTGCTTATAAACATTAATAAGGAAACTGCGAACTCAATTTGCCTCGTCGCTCCTGGTAAAATGTCCATCAGTCTTTGCCTGCAACAGGGCGGAAATGAATAATGGCGGTGCAGACGCAAGAGTGGAAAATATGGTTATAGGCCGCAGTCGGAACCGGATGTTGGGGATGGGAGGATGACAACGTCCTGTCACTTCCACTGCACATATCCTCTTTCAGCTAAATACATTATAAGTTTGAAAGCACTTTCAAATAACACTTAAAACATCGGAAATTTTATACCTTGTTTAGGATGTTGTAAAAAAATGCATTTACGAGCGTATGATATAGAGGGGTAATGTCTTTCTTAAATACCAAAATATTCAGATTATGTTTCTTATTTTGGCACAATCCGATTTTTTATTTTGAACAATTTAATTTATTTCCTTCAATTCAATTCAATTCGGTTCAATTCCTCTGCTGGCTAAGTCCTATATCATTGCACAAACAACATATTTCACTTATTATGGTGGTAGTAGGAGTTTTTCAAATATTGTCAGGTTATTCGTACCCTGGGAATATTTGTCTTCCTTTAAAACAAAAAATAAAATTACGATTTTAATTGCAAATATCTATAGACGCAGCGTTCTGGTTTTTTTACAAATCACTATGATCGAAATGGGTAAGTTTTTTTTTTTTTCGTAAAAACGTAGTTGAAACTCAAATGAAACTGAATCGCCGAAGTGAAAGTGCACTTTATTGCAACGACAGTGCTCGTAACGATTTGTTTTTTTTTTAAATGTTGCATACAGAATTTTCAGAAAGGGTAAAACCTCAACGGCAGGTTTCGGGAGAAAATATACGCCCACTTTTTACCATTTAGCAATCAACTATTCATGTTGAGTTGTACCAACCATAAATGGGAATCTGACGAAAAACCCACAAGTTAAGCTACACTCACACAGACGACTCGTCGGCGTTTTTTTTGTCGCAAGTTCAGGAGACATGCAGCCACGACAACGGGTCACTAGCAGCGACACGCCGCCGGATGCAGTCGCTGTCCGGCGGCTCGAACCCGGCACGACCTCGGAGCGCGGAGAGTGTGCGAGTGGCCCGTTCTGGCGACAGGTGCGTCTCGTGTAAGTTGCTTCATAAAGATGTACAGTCGTCCACAAGCAACTAATTGTGTGTCGCCGGTAAGTCGCCCGTGTGAGTTAACCTATATTCGCATGTCCAGTGTATTATGAGGATGAACCAAAAGGTTGACATTTCAAAAGCGTATATTATCCTTTTCCAAAAAAACTTTATATCTTCACTTTCATTGTTTATTTTAGTTTTTAAGTTACCTAGTCACACAGAATAATAGAGAAACGTAAAAAAAACCTCATATTTTGATTCGTTTAGAATTATTTTTATGATAATTAAGACAAACCTCGATTTTTATATATTTATTCCAGATCTCAGGGAGGGTGGTGCAATTCGATAAGTTTAATATAATGCATAAAAGAAGAAAAAACAAAGATAATAAATAAAGTAACATGATAATATGTAGTAGTATTAAATAATAATAATGATATAAAATATAATAATAGTAATAAAATGAAAATTAAGCTTCGTTTCAAGACATCATGAATCTACTCCATTGTTTATAAACGGGGCCTGCAGAAGTCCAGTGCTGCCATCACAAGAGTGTTTTCGCTCGTGCCTATTCTTACACTGCAGTTGGCGATATCTCTTCTTATTAGGTCTTTAAATTCTGAAACTCGCCCTTCTGCGTACTGCAGTACCAGGACAGCCCGAAAACCATTCAGTACGAGTTGTTGTACTGTACCTCTATAATTTTTAAAGTTTTTTGTTTGAAATTTGTCTACAACTTTGATGTATTCAGGCTGGTACAGTACGAAAAAAAATTTTAAAGTTGCCATTTTGCTTCTCGGCTACATTTATTGAATTTTCGAGCAATCATGTTACCTCTAATGCACAGTGCTCTTCTCTGTCGCTCAATATGAGCATTACCTTTGAGATCAGTCGTTGAAATATATCCTAAATATTTTTATCTAGGATTTACGTTTACGTCTTAAGAAGAATCCCATACTACGTAAAACCCAAAAAATATAACGTTATCCTGTCACAAAGGGTTCTGTGATCTAGGAAGGCTTCATTCATTCAAAAAAGGACTTTGTAGGACCAAATTATTCCTCTCATAGCCTTCGTGGAAATTTCTGATAATATTATCAGTACCTCAGTTGAAATATTATGGTATTTTAGAAATGATCTCTCCATCCGTAAACGAGCAATCAAAACAAAGTAATCAAATCTCGCTTGGGTTGGCGCTCGCTGAACAATAACTCGAGAACTCATTAAATAAACAGTACCGAGCGACTTGCAGAACTAGTGGTTAGCTATTTAGCTGTAAAATAACTCCGACCCAATAATTTGAGAATAACCAATTACGTTTACTTTCATTTGAGGAAGCACCGGCGAAACTCAATTGGAAATTTGGCTCCCTCACTTTGGTATGAAATAATAACCGGGCTTAAAAGCTTCGTCGATGTATTTCAAATGGAAATTTTGGTAAACGGTGGTTAATTTATTTAACAATCCCCATAAGTGGGCGGAAAGTCCTTTTTTCTGGGCTCAGTAATCGCGGATTCAACACCCGGCGAGGGCAAAAAGAATTATATTTTTTACTCACGTAGGTATAAGTATAGACAAACAAACTTATTATTATGAAAATGAAATGATAAATTCATATAAGACCACGGATATTATATTTTATAACCAACAAGTTTCGCTTAGCCTAAACTTCATCAAGGTACAGAATTAAACTTAAACAACAAAATATAAGTTTACGGTTATATACTGTATAAATACAGAGGGGGAGAACAAAATATATTTTTTTTTAAATAGAGCAATGAGAAAACAATAGAATTACATTTAAATTATAGCCAAAAAGAACAGAGGAAAGAGACAGATAATATTATTATGTTTGTTGAACGCAAAATTGAAACATACCCTCGGTACCTTGCTGGAAAGTGATCCCCATTCAGAATCAAAACGTTTCCTGATATAGCGTCAGGTACATTTGGTGCCCAAATCGGAATAGCCGGGTACATCCCAACTTTGCCCTTCCACTTACCTCTTTCCCTTCCCCCCACATCCATACGTCAAAATAACAAACTATGTATTGCAGTTTTTCAACGGTTGGTTGCAAAGTTCAATTTTTTTTTATTACTAATAATTTATCAGATGTTGTTATTGCCTATGGTCTGTAATTTAATCACAGCCTCTGGAATCAATTATGCTAATGTAAACATTTTTTCATTATTTTTTTCAGTAAACACTTGCCTGTGAAGTCCATCTTATATTGAAAGCCGCTGAATTTCACAAGGTAGATAAATAATTATATAAATGTTTATTAAATGTATTCAGTGTGAAGGGCATAAATGGAGTTGTTTTAGACATCAAAGCCAGGCTGAAATAATTCCGAATAAAACAGTTATGGACTGAACGTTTCAGCCATACCTTTTACGTATCCCCCTTCCTTTCGTAGTTTTATTTTGTGTGTTATTTTTAATCTAAAATGTTTTATCATATACCTCATATTTTTCCCTGCAGGTGTACACCCTATTAGGCTTATCATTTTTTTCGTGCAAATATATATATATATGAAGAGGCTGATAATGTTTTCACATCACTCACTGATTGTAATATTTTATACCCCATTATTCTTAGATTTCAATAATATAATGAGGAAACATAACAAATATTCTGGAAGTATTTCGTTTCCACGCCTAAAAAAATCTGGTGGTTTGGAGATAAAAAGTAGTCGAGCCAATGTTCAAGAGCAGCGTTGTCATTGAAAAACGCAAAATATAAAATAAATATGCAGTAAGATTAGGAAAATTAGGTGATTCTGAAATAATCTCCCGACTGACCTCTCGAATAGCTATATTTGTACCAATAAATAATAGAAATAGAAAAACTAAAATTTGAAAAAGTATGCAGACGTGTCACAGTTATAATCTTAAATCATTATTCCTATTACGCTTGGTTGCTGCCAAAAGAGCTAGGGTACAAAGCATGTTAACAAATTAATAATGTCCACCAGTATTAAATTTATATCGATTCCCGAAATTCTTGAAAAAAAAATTATTTATTAATCAACGCACAATGTTTGTAAGTGCATCCCGGGTAGGTACTGATATATTTCAATGACAAAGTGTAAATTTCCTGTGTCAACCAATAAATAATCGAAAGGTGTCACAGGCTCGTACCTCTCATCTTGTTCCGTTCCTTTAGCCATAGAAACACGTATTAATCTTTCTTCTGGGTATATTCTTTACTATTTGGTTGGCTTTTCCAAGCATTTCCCAGAATCGACGTCACCCGCAGTTTTTTCCCCATCGCAAATGAATTGGTTTATTATTATATCTTAAGCCTTTAGGATTCTACGCCTTCCTTCAAACATTAATCAAAAACATGAAACGAGCATCACAATGAATGTATAGACATTGCGTAATTACTTTGTAGAATTAGGATAGGTACGCCTATAAAAGCGGATATTTCAGCACATAAATTAAATCCCCGGGGTACTTGAAAAACAATACAACCATTCCATTCACCGCCGGTTGGCACAAAAGATTAAATCAATTCGCTCTGCAGGGTGTTAAATGGCGAAAACTCTTTTTAGAACGAGCCAGTCCCGAGCTTTTGACGCTACAAGTTTGCGCAAAGAACTCCTCGGGCAAATTAGATCACTTTATTTTTTCGTGTTGTAATGCCAATGACGTTAATGAATGTTTCAAATTTAAACTTTTTAGATAAACGCCAGGTGAGGTTCCAATGGCTTGGACATATGATAATGCTCGGGATGTTAGCAGAACGACGAATGAACAGTATACGCAATAAAATGAATTAAATACTGTGATTTGCCTAGTCTATCTTAACAATTTATTTGTATTATTAAAGGTTAAATCATATGACATAAAAAATATGTATTTCATTGAATATGTATTTTCTTTTTTGTCATTGGTCGTTAGACATTGATTATATTATATCCTATTTTGGTCATTTCCTCATTCAATATTATGTATGTGCTGTTTTTTCTCTGTTGGTTTTTTTTTCAATTTCGTATTATGTATTTTTTGGACTTTAGTCCGTTAGTTTATAAAAAAACAAATATAATATAACGATCTCCTGAGGTGTGTTTTTGTGTTGAAAGATGGTGTAATGATTTTATAGAGTTCAGAGTTTTTCCCATCGACATAAAATTTTTCACCCTCGTTACACGATCCATCTGCTCCTATGGTAGATGCAATTTGATGATATCGCCATAAGTATTTCACTTTATTCATAATTTAACCTCTAGAATGCCGGATTCCCGTAAGGAACCACTTCCGTCGTACCTTGCTGACTGTAATTTCGTTATATCTCACTTGTATTTAACAAATTGATATTTTTGTCAAGTATGCTATCTTCTCATATAATGTGTTTATGTATTTTTTTTTTTCAAATTATATGTTAGTGGTATAAGGGTTTTTTTCTGGAATAGCTACTTATATTCGGAGAGTTGGTTTTTTCTCCCTCATGTCACTAAAAAGAATTTGATTAAGAAATTAAGGATTTTTTTTCGTTTTATTGTATTTGTGTGGCTGAATAAATTTCCTTCCAAACGAAAATAAAATTACATGAGGTTTTCCTGCACATACAAGCAGTAATGTCTCTTTGAAAATCGTATTTTTCTACCGCACTGACGTAAGTCCAGAAAAATTTTCCGAGAATTATTTACATGGGAGATTACGGCCACTATCCGTAGCTTTACCTGACGAACTTTCTGCTTGGCACGCTTGGACTATATTCCTTACAGCTCAGGATAGAGGGGTATGCCGCCACTCACTTTTTCCAACTATTGCGAGGCAATATTGTAAACCCTGCTATTTTGGAGCGCGTAAATCTCTATGATCCTGATGACTATCTAAGACAGCGTATTCATAGATTATTCTATCTTACTGCCTGTAGGACCAAGCTGCCAGTGGTTCTGTCGGTGGGGAGGAGTATATTGCTCCTGAACAAAATCTCTTCCGATATCGACTTATTCATGTCAGTGAAAAGAGATTCAGAAGTGAAATCCTATTGATTCTTGAAAAAGTTTCTCCTCATTGACCTGATAACCACTGCCTGAAAAAAAAAAGTTTTTTTTTTAAAATTGTTTTTATTTTCTTGTCTTGCGTACCGTAATTTTTATTTATTTTATAAAAAATATAATCTGATTTCTTATGTGTATTAAATTTAATAGTTTGTCATGTATAAGGAATTTAATAAAGAAATTATTATTATTATGATTATAAACAAACTTCAAATGTTTATTACTCGGTTTGTACCTAACATGACGCAATGCAAAAAATCTGTATGGATTGATTATTTTGTTGACAAAATGTTTGAAAAACAGCTTTTAAAGCATAAAAACTCCTGAAAGAGTGGCCCGTGACTATTGGCACCTCCGGCACACTAGAGGTTAATATAGAGGCTCCGCTAATAGAAACTGAGCCTACACCAAAGTAGCGCAAAACATTTGGAGACGCTTTATCGAATAATTGGTAAATAGGAAAGATGGATAAAGGTGGTAATAATACTTGCTAAAAGGATTATAGGTATTTTATATTTAAAATAAAAAACATTACTTCATCTTAAAATTTCTCAGTAAAACAAGCTGCCCCTGGTAAAATGACAACTATATTTTTTTTAAATATATTTCACATCATCAGCAACTTTCGCTCACTCCCATTTAATTATCATTTCAATACAAATCTGGTCGTTTCAACCATGTAGATATGTAATTGAGGAAACCCAAAAAACATATCAAGGTTTTCTAACCATTAAGATTATTCTATAAAACTTCTCACGGAAACCGGAAAGAAATACTCCCGCATAGCACATTTTATTAATTCTTGTCCTGGAGTGAAATCACTACTACCTTCAAACTACAGCCTACGTCGTGCAGGTCTACAGCGGGGTTATACAGGTGT
Source organism: Drusus annulatus (assembly GCA_022651775.1). Taxonomy (NCBI): domain Eukaryota; kingdom Metazoa; phylum Arthropoda; class Insecta; order Trichoptera; family Limnephilidae; genus Drusus; species Drusus annulatus. Next base: position 425,809 of record JAGWCC010000637.1, read on the forward strand.
ACGGCGGGTCTGTACAAGTACAGGTCTATACAATAGGCTGGGCCTTCGAATCTCTTACTCATCCGAATACTGAAAATGTTTTTTTTTTTTAAATATATTTCGTACTAATTTTGGCCTTGTATCAGATGCCAAATTATGAAAATAACAGATTATTTTTCTTGTGGGTGTTCCAAGTTCAATAATTATTATAGGAAAAAAATATATTTACAACACCAAACAATATAGCTTCTTTTTACATATAAAAGTAGCATTTTTTAAATTTGAACTAATGTATGTGCAAAAAATTATTAAAAAAAAATTCAAATCCAGACAAGCAATAAAGTACCTATCTAATAAAAAATTACCCAGGATTATTTTCGTATTATATATTTTTAATGTGCGTTTTTCTGCAGAAACTAAATCACTCAGTTTTTTTCTTTCAAAGTCAATTCATAATAGAATGTTGCCCATGTTTTTAAAATCATCCAAAACCAAAAATGTATGGGTTTTTTTTAAATACAAATGTAATTGTACTTTTTAGTATGTACACTACTACACCGTAGAAAATGTTGAGCAGAACTGTGAAAAAATAATCTATCGTTTGTAGCACTCGCGTCATTAAACGAATAAAACATTAATATTATTGAAATAAAAGATATTTATTAATTTTTTATCACAAATCGACTACAATTGTGCCAAATTTACCTCGGCAATTTTTAAAATCCCTGATAGAACGATACATTAAAAAAATCATACACTAACGGCCCAGCCTAGTAATCTAAAGGTCCACACAGGTATGTGCAAGTAGGCTCTACGAGTACTAGCCAGTTCCGTCGTATGGCGCTTAGTGATCGCAACACGTCCTGAGGACAGACGTAGACAAATTGCCTGCCAAAAAACAATAGTAACAGCCTGCTGAAAATACGCATTATAAGGGAAATCTAAGATTATAAAAGAAATAAAAAGGAACAATGTTTAATTTAAGGGGTAGATTTTAATCTCCTCGTGGTATATTTTTGCAGATAGAATATAATTTACAGTTACAGGTGGCCTTTATTTTATTGAGAAAAAATATTATGATGTTTCAGATTTGTAAATACCCTCGATATCTGTGAAAGACCACACACGATAATATTGAAATAATCTCAATAATCTTCAACTCAAATGTGAAACAGAAAAATACAGAAACTAAAAAGAATAACGGTCGCAACCTCTACTCTTCCCGGACCGAGACCTTATTAGAAACCGGCATTCTAATCGATCTCATACTTTATTAAAAATTATTAAAATTATTTTTCAATTTCTTCCGATATAGGCTGCCATCCCGGTTGCGACCGTTATTCTTTTTAGTTTTTTGTTTTTTTTTATGTTTCATATTTGCGTTGAAGATTGTTGACATTATTTCAATAATTAATATCAAAATAGAAAGCATAAAGTTTTATGGTTAATTCTAATTTAGTGATGGTATAAATGTTGTTTGAAATGGTACTGGCCATGTTTAGTGACCAGATCTGAAGAGCCAGGTACTTTTCGACCTTCCTCTTCCCAAACTCCTTCTCTTTCCCCCTTCCTTCAGCCTCTGGCTTCGGGCAGTTGGGACTCTTGCGCGTTAATCACATTTGAAACATATTTGTATATTCAGACATCTTCAAAATACGTTATAATAAATCCCTTCCCTCACCCGACTCAAAGCGTAGCCTAACCGGGTGGCAATATAATTCCTATTTTTATTCATATTAAAGACAATAAAGCTCTTGTGAGGATTAAAAACTTCTTTTTTTAATATTTCAAACCAACATTTTTTTTTTGTAAAATGTACCAGATTATGTCGAGTGTTCCGATTCAAGGGTAAAAACATTTGAATCCCTAATCCACCGTTTTGCATTAGAACCTCCTTGGTATCCGTGCTTGTCAGTTGCCGTGCTAAATTCCCTGCGAGTGAGTTTATCCTTGAGCGGCCAAAATGCGAATGGCCGGTCTCCCTGTGAAAATTGTCCAAATCAAATGAAAGTCGTTCAATTCACTGGACGAGAAAATTAGTTTTAAATCCTGCAGCCTCGGGCCGTCTGTCTCCTGCAAATCTTCCTTAGATCTTCTCCTTGAGACTTGTAGGTACAAGTGTACAGAACTAAACTGCCAGCACACTTTCCGTTTCACTCTTATTGCTTTTGACTCTCTCTTTCTAAAATTTCATTTCGCCTAGCCTTTAATTTCCATTGTCGTAATAAACTTTTCTTTTTGTTGAAAAAACTTTGATTCTAACATTATTTTGCGAAATATCGTTCAAACGACTCTATTCTCTTATAAAATTCAATTTTATTACGGTTAACAGCATGAAGTTTTCTTTGTTGAGTTACCACTTTTTGTATTTTTTTCATTTGTAGAAACCATTTAGTAGTTAAATATAAAAACTTGATTTGTAACGATGAATATCATCATTTTCCAAATACTATTAAAATTTGTCGTTAGATTTACATAAACCTAAATTTATACATGAGATTTATATATTTACACTATACATTTATATTTATTTTATTATATATTTGTACATTTATATTGTTTAAATGGCCTGATAACATGATTGTAAAAATATAACATTCATGAAATTGAATTCATTAAAATATTCTTAAATCATAACAGAAGGTTAACTATTTTCATGTGATTTCTCATGGGGTTATATTGAATTATTTATATAATTCTAACAAATACAATTATTTATGTTTATGCTGATTTGTTTTTTTTTTACTATGCGTTTTATTTGATTTACTTTGAGTTCTGTTTTTTATCTACTTCATCTAGGTTAGCTATAAGAAATTGGAAAACTCTATAACCTTTCACGTGACCATTTAAATTACTTAGCTATAAAAAAGATTATTGATTTTTAATTGAACATAGTTATGCAGAAAGCGTCCAACCCACAATTTTCCAAAATCGAGTTTTACACGTTTTCCCATAGATGAGTACTAAATTTCTATCTGCTGAAAACATCCAAGCTCCAAATGCAATATTTTTTTTGTAATTATATTTTTTACTAACGCTTATTGTAGATATTTGACTTGAATTGAAGCTAAAAACATTATAAATTCTAGGTTAATAAAAGAATTGCATTTTTATAATAAACACATTGATTGATAATAATGCTCATAAATAAACAAATAAAATAATATTAATAATATTTGTATAGCGCCATTTGTGTGAAAAATCACCTCAAGGGCGCTGTACAAATCATAATTTCTACTTAATATTGACTCCTAGTTTATATAAATATACAGCAACATACTTACCTGGCAGGACAAAATCACTATTTCACAATAACTTAAAATTTAGCTGATTTTTACATAAATTTTTAGTTTGGTTTTTTTTTGTAGGGCATGAGAGCAAATTTAAAATATAGTATATCAGAGATATTTCTTTAATTTTTCGTAGTGAAGAACAGATAATTGTGAAAATCTTCTAATGAATTTAAGGAATGAGAGTCTGAAAATTTTTTTGGTTTGAACAGAAATTCTATTGAGCTTGTCACATCTTGATTATGGATATGATTTTTTGAAAACATGGGGTTTGAGTTTGGCTCTGAACTCTGTCGAGTCTTTTACTACTCTTAGATCATGTGGTAGTCCTTTCCAGACTTTAAGACCTGACACTCCGAAGGCGCGCTCTCCGAACTTTGTGTCTGGTGTGCGCTTTGGTTCCTTCAACCTTCTGACAGCCAAAATACTGATGCCGATTACGCATATTAAAGCTGGATTCACACCAATGTTCGGATCCGCTCAATGACGATATTGTTCCGCATGAGAGCTTATTGATATGGTATGAATATCAATCAGGGTATGTGCCAAGACATTGTGGCAGTATATCTTTCTGCCCACCCTTGTGATATTTAACTACTTAGTTACTTAAATAATTATTTTGAAGTGTAAAAATACTTACATCGCAGATTTTTTAAAATTAAAAACCTTTTTTTTTCACTAAATAATTTATTTAATAATTAATAATCAATAAAAATATTATTTAGTGTTAAAAAAATGGTTTTTAATTTTAAAAATCTGCGATGTAAGTATTTTTACACTTCAAAATAATTATTTAACTAACTAAGTAGTTAAATATCACAAGGGTGGGCAGAAGGATATACTGCCACACAACTTTGTCTTGGCACATACTCCTTGATTGATATTCATACCATATCAATAAGCTCTCATGCGGAACAATATCGTCAATGAGCGGATCCGGACGTTGGTGTGAATCTACCATAATGATTTCTTTCAAACGCCTATTTCTCAGTTTCATCTTCTTGGGGTTGGATGCTTTCTGCATCACTACGTCCAATTTCAGCTATGCTCGAACGTACGATATAATAAATTGCAATGTGTCATGGAATCACATGAAATAATCATTGCATTTTTTCCCCAAAGTTGGGTACGACTTTTAAATGCATTATTGCGGTGCAAGCTTGCACGCGATTCGTGATCGCCCGAGGTTTCCAGTATCCGAATGCCCTTTATTGAGTCCAAACGATGAATATCTAATAATAATAATGCCGAAAAGTTGTACGGCGGCAACCCATGTTGCGATCTACTTGTTATATGCACCGGGAGGCGCTGTCTGAATTTGAAATTATTATCACGAGTGAACTGAATCGACTAGCGGAAAACCAGTTAAGTCTTCAGTTCTTTTCAAAGGCTTTCAGGAGTTTTGAAAACTGCATCACTATATTTTTACTTCGATTCAATAGATTGAATACGATTAAATATTTCAAAAAGTTAGTAAACCCCAGTAGCGTAGTGAGTCTAAATATAAAATATGTTGTACAGTTTTTCCAGATTATATTTTTTATGAAATAAAAATAGCTTTGAATAAGACAGATTTTATTTTTAGTTTGAATGACCGACTGGTTAGATAATATGAATTTAAAGAGTAAATTCTCTCTCTCTCTCTCTGTTCCTTTGTTATAATTTAAATGTTATTCTTTTGTTTTCTCGCTGTTCTCTTATTTTATTTTATATTGTGTTCTCCCTCTGAATGTATATACAACGGGACCCTTTGTATTTTGTGTTTGTTTTAATTTTGTACCCTGATGATGCTTAGGCTAAGCGAAACCGGTCGATCACAAAGATTAAAATAAAATCTTTGGTCTTATACAAAGTTATTATTTTGTAATTTCTTTAAATATGTCAAACCACAAAGAAATTGCTTTCTGCGAAAAAAATTATTTGTTTTTTACCATCGAAAGTTTTTTTTTCGTTTTTTACTTCTGTGGGGAACAAAACAAAATGTGAATACTATCCCCAGAGAAGTAGAAGTGTTAATTTGAGTGATAGCATAACGTGACAGGGGTGATGGGCGACATCAACCAACGATTAGTCGAAACCTTCCTCCTTTTGTGACCTAGGGTCACATTTGTAAGCTAAGAGTATTAAATCTTCATAAATGAATTCCCTTAATAACCAATATGAACTACCTACCTACTTTATCATATTTGTACGGAAATGATTCGGATTATTTTTCGTTACGAGTAATATACATTTTTGGCGTTAAGTTTCAACTTTTTACTTTTTCAATAATTTAAGTGCTTAAAAATTAACAATATACTGTTGTCATCTAATTACTCACTCTCTAGTCCGCCTCAGCACAGGACCTCTTAGTGAAAATGACTAAAAATAAATAAATACAATAATCTATAAAATATTATAATTTACATTTATATATTATGCCTTTTTGTATTTTAATTGTTATTCTGCAAACATATTTATACTTAACACCCTTAGATGAATTAAATAATGTAGATACGTTAGTGAGACAACGCGCGTGAATGCACTAAACCGAGTCCGAGAGACATACCTGAGATTTACTGAGTTGAGTACCACACAAATATTCGTTCGACAGACAAGCTGTCACCAGCTGTCACAAACGCTGTAGGCTTTCTTCTGATAAAAAATGCCATGAGAGGTGTAAAAATCATTCGGGAATGGTAAAAAACATATCTCATGGAGTTTCTTTCCATTCATAATTACCCACAAATCACTTATTATTTCAATTCAATAAATACAATTATTCATAAGGTTTTTAGGTATTCGAACGGTGTGAGATAGCGATTGCAGAAATACACAAGTGTGTGGAAGACAACCACGGCTAGTTAGGTGATACCCGATTATAACAGTAGCGTGGGACGTTCATATAGCTATCTCATCAGCTATCAGCGGGTGAAACGTAAAACAAGACGGTACTAGTGGTGCCACATTTTCGTAAGATTTGTATGAATATGACGTGTCTTTTATTTTATGTCTATGCTTACACCATATTTTCTATTTTCACATACTTATTTATATTTACTAAATTATAGTAACTGGTAAAAAATAAAAATATATAACTGTTGCTGAAAAGTATATCTATGAAAATTAGTAAAAATAACATTGCTTATTTTCCTATGATTTTTTGTCGATTATTTTAACTCGTATTGTTCACATGGGTTATCATATTTATTTTTTTAAATACTCCAATAGTTGGAGCCGAGAGTCGAAACAATACTCGGAAGAATTATTTGTTTACACGTCTTGCGACCTACTTGACACCAGCTTAGTTTCCAGCACCAATCTTGATATATTATGTCGGTATAGTCTACTTCTTTGATCTGAACAAAAAATTACACAATAGCTGTGAAAAAATACATTTTCAGCTATAAAAATTTCAAACAAAGAAAATATTTTTTCTGAATAATTAAGTGTAAAAACATTATTTACCCGCCACTGGTAAACCTATTGGTACCTAATACAAATACATCAGATGTGTAAAGCATTTCAATAGCGTATAGTGCAGCTTATAAGAAAATAAGTTTCAGTTAATAATTTAGAAATATAGCAAAATAAAATTCACATAAAAAATATTTTACGATTAATTTACCTACCTACTTAACTTTCACTCAATAAAAGTGACGTTCTTGTATATTATCACTGTCACATTATTTTCCTTTCTCCCTTGGCAAACTTGGCATGTTATAACGTATGAATTTCACTAGGTTGATGATATTTTTTGATTCCTAGAAGATACTATGTAGCCTCGCCTGAGTTACAACCCTATGTTTTGTAATCCTTTTTCTCACTATGCAAATGAAAAGTCTGGAGCAAGTGACATGTCGTCTTGTTTCATATTTTGACAGTTTAATAAATGTTTTTAAGCTCTACTACCCATGATGGAAATGAATGGAGCTGTAGTTGAGATTTGAGAAATTTGTATTACAAACTAAAGCAGAATGACTTGGATACATTAGAAAACTGCCGATGTCCTGAAATTCGATAAAATTATTTATTTTACAAATAAATTTACAATATTCACGATCAATCAAAGCACAGTGGCGTCTCGCGAAATGGCGTTTAGACACACGATTTACATTCCATCTATACTGTGTGCGGTTGCCAATGCATTGTCAATAACAGGTGTAAATTTACAAACGTATCTGTGCAAACGGCAAAAACAGAAATCTTCGATTTTTTGCAATAGCTACAGTAGCGCCGCCCCGACTGCATAAATAAGTTTGCCGATCGATACCAATTTCAATATTTGTACATTTCACTTTCTGCAATTTAAATAGCACTTTTGTGGGTTGAACTTAAAACGTGTCAAAACTTTGGCTTGGTGTTTTCGGAGATGGATTAAAATAATTTATATTCTATGATAAAGCTGTTTGGAAATTTTTCGCCACACAATGTTTTTCTTTAGATCACCACTCGTTCGTTTAAAATTGTTGTATTGACATCCAAATATTGCATTTTGGAGGGCGCACGCTATTATTAATATGTTTTACCGAAAGTGTTCTGTTAATAATAGTTTATTGTTTTAAATTAATATCTACCGTAATTGAATCATCGGACTCATATCTAAAATAATTCACTTTCAACTTGCGTCGTTTTACGATGACTACGCAACAAAAGGAAGCAAATAAAACTTCGTTCCTGTTGCTGCCAAGCCTAGTATTATCTTTAATAAATCTACCTACCTACTAGTTATAACTAATACGTCTCCATCTAACATGCAGTGACGATTTTTATCACGACCTTCACAAGATTTTATTTTATTTATTTTTATTTTATTTTATTAACGCCTTTAAGGCTTTTACATAAATACATTTATTTAAATAAAGGAGTACAATAGATGGGTAGAATATGAAAAGTTAGTATTTAACTGCAAGTATATAAATATAGCGTAGAATTATAACTATAAATAACAATAACCTTTGAGTTCTATTGAAAACATTCAAGCTAGATTTTGGTCGAAACAGTGTTGTAACGGTAAACATCTATTGAACCATATTTATTACCAAGTCTATGCAGTCTTTGGATATCAAAATAATTGTTTGTAGACGTAGAAGCATAATAGAGCCGCCTGCCGTGTATCACGGGTAGGTACCGCAGGTAATAAGGCTCGTTAGATCCGGGGCGTCAATCTGCCGACTATTTTAGAAATATTAAATCGCTCACTGTGCGTCTTGATGATAAATCAGTGGTCATTAAAAATACGTAATATTTATAATTAATAAATCTGAGAAACTTATGCTGCACTCTTTCTATTTTAAGTTGGTGAATATTATAAAATGGAGCCCAGATTGTAGAATTGTACTCTAGATTAGATCTCACCAACGCAGTATAAAGTAATTTAAATGAATTCAATAATTTAAAGTCTTTTACCGTCCTCAAAATAAACGAAAATAATAAAATATTTTAACAGCCTAACGTGTTGTTCAGTCAATCAAAGTTTAAACTTACCTAAATAATTATGTTACCAACACCATTATCACTCAGAGGCGACTCTAGGGGTCCAAGGTCTAGGGATGAAGGTCAATTGAAAGAAAAACGTAAATTTTAGCCAATCTAACCATTACGCGACATTTTTTTGACAACGCTTGCTTATAATTTTAAATTACTATAACTCTTTTAGTTCGTGAGTGATTTATGATTGGCTTATTTTAATGTGTTCTCTGTTTCATCAAGTGCAACGAAATACTCTACAATTGCATTAAGATATGCACTATCTAATTGAATCCGAATATCAATGGTGACTAAGAAGACAAAAATCATTGAATTATTAATATGCAATGTCGAGTTGGTGGGCTTTATTTTATTTTTTCTTCAAGTGCTTTGAATCGCTAACTCCAATTTCAATCCATTGCTTTTCAGTTTTAGAGTCGAAAAGTAAACACAAGTATACGTTATTTTCTTCGCACCCACAAATACACTCACAAAAACTATATTTTTTTTATACTAAAATATATTTTAATATTCTAATTTTTTTCTTTCGATAAACAGATTATTTGCATTTGTAGTTGGGGCCGGCCGATAGATTTGAATTTAAGTCACTGTTCATGGTTCAAAGAATTGTTGGCGACTTATTTCAATATGAAATCCACTGAATTATACATCTTTAGTTATTATAATATATGCAAATTACGTACATCAGCAAAGGTAAAAAAAATCCAACTGCCATAATATGTTCAAAATGGCCATTGTTTCAATCACAAGCAATATATCTAACTAATATTTTATCGACATCTCTTCACTGTTCATGGTTCAAAGAATTGTTGGCGACTTATTTCAATATGAAATCCACTGAATTATACATCTTTAGTTATTATAATATATGCAAATTACGTACATCAGCAAAGGTAAAAAAAATCCAACTGCCATAATATGTTCAAAATGGCCATTGTTTCAATCACAAGCAATATATCTAACTAATATTTTATCGACATCTCTTTCAAACAACTTTAATAATGTTATGTCTTTCTCTGCTGGGTCATGACCCCGCGTTTTTTTATCGGATAGCTAATACATAAAACACACACAATAGCTTCTTTTTTTGGACGCTAGAGAGTACGCTGCGATTATGAACGGTACAAATTATTTGAATCATAATAATGTGTTTTGTAGGCAGTACTATCAGGTGGTTTGTTTTAAATCAGATGCTTAATTAAAAATTGTCGTTGCATATTTTTAGGGGGTCAATGTTCAAATTACCCTAAGAGGCGGCCATTACTAATTATCAGTATTTTCATATTTTTTACAGTTAGTTGTAATCAGTTTGTAATTGTTCAAAGCCACCTAGCTCATAATGGAAATTAAATTACGAAGAAATTAAACAGAAAAAATCTACAATGTGAATGGCCATCCGTTTATAGTATTTATTTAGTCTGGATTTTATTTTAATTTGATTATTATTGAAAAAAAAACATTTGGTGTAGTGTGTTTTTTTTCTATAATACGTTATGAAATAATATATAACAAGCACGTCACCTCCCTCTTACGTTAATACAAGTAACTTTATACCTTGAAAAGTTTCAATAGAATCAAACCATTACGTAAGTAAGTAGGTACCTACCTACCTACTAAACTCGTTAGAGAATAGACGCAAACCATTTTGAGTATTACAGGCTGAGCTTATAAGAAAATCCAATAGATGAAGAATAAAGATTCATTTGATGCACATCAAAAACATGAAAGAACATGCTCGAATAAAATTTATTGAACATCTTTGTGATCAAAAACGCTCATTCTCGATTACAAAGGGCGATTAAGAATTGAATGCTGACTTCCTGAGACACTGACAAAAAAATTCGAATGTATTTATTTAAACGTTGATTTAGAACAATCATTCCCAAAGTGGTCTATTTGGGACCCTCAGGGTCGATTCCGACCTGCAAGGGGTCCACGTCAATGAAAAAATAAATTGGGGGTGCATGAGACGCAAATGGGGGTCCACGAGGGTGGATTCCATTTAGGCAGGCCGTCACCAAAATGTTGGCTTCCCGCAAATTTTAAAGAACTACTTCCTTTTGCGGCAGTTCCAACTTCATTCAATTCTCATTGAACAAATTATTCAATTAAAGTTGGAAGTTCCGTTGGTGCGAACTACTTCATTTTTCGGCAGTTCTTATATTTCAATTGAAGTCGGACATCAATGAAGTACTTCATTCAAAGTACTTCAAAGATTACAAAAAACCAAAGAACTACAAAGTTTTTTGCGAGGAACTGGTTCTTCCCAAGTTTCATATTTTTGTCGATTTACTAGTACTTTTCGATTTAAAATCTTTACTAACTAGTGCTTTTTTTAGAGGGTAAATTTTGTTGGTTTGTTAGCACTTTTTGGGAGGATTTTTTGGTCGATTTGCTAGTACTTTTCGATCTCAAATCTCTACTCACTAGTGGTTATTTTTCGGAGAGGATTTTTTGTTGATTTTCTAGCATTTTTCGATTTGAGATCTCTACCGGCTAGTACTATTTTTTGGCGAGTTCGACTTCAATTGAAGTGTTCACCGCGAAGGGCTCATTTCAAAAAAACTAGCAGTTCCTGAAGCGTTCACAAAACTTCGAAGTTTTTCCCAACGCTAAAAAAACAATATTAGGAAAGCAGGGGGTCTATACAAAACAAAAAAAATCGGCAAGTGGTCTACGGGACAAAAAAGTTTGGGAACCTCTGATTTAGAACAGTAAAATAGTACAACAGTAAACAAATTATTCGAGCTGTTTTGAATGCAGCTATAATTTATGGCACAGATATGAAAAGCAATTATCACTAATAAACACTTATCTACGTACCTTTTTCAAAATATGTTGCAACCATTTCTAAAACATGTGACACGTCTGATCAAAGCCAGCAAACAAAAATTGTTTGAGTAATTGTGCACAGCGTTACTCAGCATCTATTTCTCCTATCAAACAAGTTGTCTAGACCAGCGGCTCCCGAAGTGTGTTCCGCGGATCCCACAAACTGGAGGGGTCGCCAGGATTCTGCTATAATTTCCGAAGACTGCAAAATCCTGAAGTATCCGTGGCATATCTATTCTATTGATTCTTGAAAGAGTTTTTCCTCATTGAGCTGATCATCACCACTGCCTCTTTTTTGTATTGAAAAACTTTTGTGAATGCTTCACGAATTGCTAGTTCTTTAAAATGAACCCTTCGCAGTGAACACTTCAATTGAAGTCGAACTCGCAAAAAAGAGATTTGAATTTATCCGGTTATTTGTTCAGTTATTTTTGGAACCGTTTCCGTGATATTCCTTGCCAAAATAAAAAAGTACTATTCGGTAGGGATTTGAAATTGAATAGAACTGGAACTGGAACTGGTTCCTCGCCAAAACAAGGAGATTTTAAAAAAGAAAAGAACTCCCAAAAAAACACGTTCCTTTAGATCGAAGTACTTTGAAGTCGAACTTCAATTGAAGTACTTGAATTGAAGTACTTCTTTGTAATCTAACTTCCATTGAAGTATTTGTTCAATGAAATAAAATGAATGAAGTTTGAACTGCCGCAAAATTAAATAGTTCACGAGGAGCAGTCAGAACGCTTAAATGAACTACCAACTTCAAATGAAGTATTTGTTCAATCAACAATGAATGAAGAAGGAACTGCTGCCAAAAGAAGTAGTTCTTTGAAGTAGTTCTTTCAGAGTGATCACAACGCTAATTCGCTCTAATGTTTGCTTCATTTCCGATGTTTTGTTGTTCTTCTAATCCTTCTAGCCTTTTTTTATAATTCAATACTACGCTGTGGTCGATGTCGTTCGTTAGTCATCTAAAAATATTAAATTATATATCATTCACTCCATCAGGAAACATCACGCATTTTAAAAATATTTTATTACGTGTGATATCGTCATGGTGAAAGTTTTCATAACGTTATTTCAAAATGCATTTTTAAAAAATCCTTTGGAAAATAATGAATAAGTCGACTCTCAAAGAAAGAAACAAAATAAAAAGACACAAATAAAATATGAATTACGTCGTTACTGGCGCAATGAGAAAAAATCTCACGCAATAAAGTATTCTGCAAAAAGCGTCTTCCAAAGATTCACCGACTGATGTCACGCATTATGTATATTAGAATGTTTTTAAAAAGTAGAGTGGTGATTTTCCGTTTTTCGTAATACAAGATAGAGTTTTGTATCCAGTTTTCCCCAAGAACTCACTAATGTAAACATAAATTCAGTAAATTAAATACAACCATCAGATGCTGATAGTAATAAGGCCATAATGAGCCGCAGTTCTAGTTAGATAGACTTTATGGGGGGTATTTGAATAAGCCCCGGCTAGTTAGCAAAGGATTACGAAAGATTCTATAAAATCAAAAAAATCGTAATACAAGATCATGAAAATAACGTGTGAAATCATGAGCAAAATGCTCATAACGCTAGTCATGCCTTATAGTATATTATAACTTATACCTGTGTATTTTACTGTTTAAATATATACAACTTTTACAATATTTACTTTTCCTTTATTTTTTCACTTTTAAACATTGGCAAATATTTTTATTACCTCATAATTGCATCAGCTTTGCTGCCTGGCTCATGTTGTGGCTCGGCGTCTCGGATTTGTGACTTGCCGAAAATCCAATCAAGGCACGCCGATGCATTTGAGTTCCCGACAAACGATGATTTTTTGATCGGCGCGTGGCCATTTGGCCTGTTCGATCGCCCGTGAGTTATTCTGAAAATCATTTTTCCCTCCGAATTACTGCCATTTCTTGAATTAATGTCTTTCTCTGCAAAGGATTAAAATGATATTATTTTATTATGAAAATATTTGTATCATTACTGCCATCTTTTATAAACTAGGCAAACTTTATAAAATGGAATCCAATGAAAAAATTTACTACTTTGGAAATTAAGCAGATATGTCCATAATTATGCAATAATTAAGTTTACGCTAATTGTTATTTTAAATTTATGTTTTCGTTATATTTTTCTATTTTATTGATTATTTTTCAACCTCTTTTTTATTCCACTGTCTAAAAAAACCGAGCACCACATCACAGGCATGTGTTTAGTTTGATAGTTATTAAGTTCACAATATCAAAATTATATTGAAAACGAAATAAAAAACACAATTTTAAAAATATGTTTTTTGTGTGTACTTTTAGTCTCACCGTAAGAAGTTCTACCTTTTTACCACAAAACTATTTTTGGTACTGACATCTATACTTTTGCTGGAAAAACTCTTTCCTTTTTTGAGTCGGTTGCAAACAAAAATATTTACCTACCGGCCACCAATAACTAGAATTTTTCTCAATAATTACACATGGGTACCTAGATATTTTGTTAATATAAAATATCCTTTTGCATCACAAAATCGGAAGTAGTTATCTATTCCTTAATTATTGTTACCATCAGCTATGAGTGAAACAATCATCCCTTACTACATAGGTTTCAGAACTTTTATAGCTGTCGTGTAGATGTCAGACAACAAGGGAAATAAACTTCTGATTTTTTTGTCCAAAACCATCGAATTGATATTGTAAAATATTATCGGTAAAGGTTCATCGTTTTTTTCATAAACGTTATCTAATTTATTTATTTTTTAGATCAATTGCCTAAAATAATATTATACACTTTCACCCCATTCACGTATTTGGAACGGGGAGTAAAAGTTCACCAAACAATGCCCCCGTCGTATACACAAAATCCATAACTTCAAGGTCATTGACACCAAATGAAAATGTTGCCATTTCTATAAATCTCAAATTTGTGATATTCATGTTTTCTGGCATCAACGTCTATTTAAAAATCTCAAAACAAAATTATAAATTAACGTAATTTTTGTCGTATATTCCTTGAATTTTGGAGCACTGTCCAACCCCTTAAAACATTATTGTTGTACAAACACCGTAGCACGAAAATTATAAAATCGATAACAGTTGGCAAGCCTTTTCTACAATGAACTTAGCGAGTGAGTAAGCGTGCCGTGTCTTAACGTTTCCCACATTTTTAGTTATATTTGGTTTAACTTTTGATTTTGTGTTGATAATCACATGAAATTCAATATTTGAGTTCTCAATTTCTAATAAAAAGTGATTTTGAATTTAGTATTCTATCAAAAAGACGTTAGTTAATGGGTGTGGCTGCAAGGGAGGGGGATAAGTGCAGCATCTATTGATTTTCTTAGAGCACACGCTTGGCACATGAAATCAGTGATATTACTAAGAAACCTCCAAAGGCAATATTAATAGTGTATATTAGAAGTGAATTATAGTGCATTTGTATATTTATTATTAGAATCGTAATTTTAAATAAAATCGTGCAAGATGATGGCTAAACCTTTAGACACATTAAACGCCAACCAGCAAAACCAAAATGGTGGCACAATTCAAGCCAACAAACAGGAATCGAAGACGAATTTGATCGTCAACTATCTTCCCCAGACTATGACACAGGAGGAAATAAGATCACTATTCTCCAGTGTCGGCGAAGTGGAGAGCTGCAAGCTTATCAGAGACAAGGTGACCGTGTTTCCTGACCATATTCTCAATGGGCAAAGTCTGGGATACGCTTTCGTCAACTATCATAGGCCGGAAGACGCGGAGAAGGCTGTGAATACCCTCAATGGGCTCCGCCTACAAAACAAGATAATTAAAGTATCTTTTGCCCGTCCCAGCTCTGAAGCTATCAAAGGTGCCAACCTCTACGTCTCCGGCTTGCCCAAACACATGAACCAATCGGACTTGGAGGGGCTCTTCAGTCCCTTCGGCCGCATTATCAGCTCTCGCATTCTCCACGACAACATATCAGTAGGCCACTTGATACCCGGTGGTGGTGATGACAACATCCAGGGGCTGTCGAGGGGCGTCGCTTTCATCCGATTCGATCAGCGCGTTGAAGCTGAACGTGCTATTCAGGAACTCAACGGGACCGTTCCTCCTGGTGCCACAGGACCCATCACCGTGAAGTGCGCTAACAACCCAAGCAACAACAAGACGCTGGCTCCGCTTTCCGCCTACCTGGCTCCGGCCGCTGCTCGCAGATTCGCAGGTCCTGCAGGTAAAGCATTGCTGGCAATCAACAAGGGTCTGCAGCGGTTCTCTCCGCTGGCAGGGGACCCCACCCTGATCCCTGGGAACGCGCTGGGTGGCTCGGGATGGTGCATCTTTGTGTACAATATCGCAGCTGACACCGAGGAGAGCGTCCTGTGGCAGCTATTTGGCCCCTTCGGAGCAGTCCAGAGTGTGAAGGTGATCAGAGATCCTGCTACCAACAAATGTAAGGGGTACGGGTTTGTGACAATGACAAATTACGAGGAAGCCGTCGTGGCCATCCAATCGCTCAATGGTTATACTTTAGCTGGGCAAGTATTGCAAGTCAGCTTTAAAACAAATAAAAGTAAATCTTAAGCTTGTTGTAATAAAGGTAATTTTACTAGGTAAACAACAATTTTATAACTAATAAAACAATGCAGATGTTTTTATATACTTATTGGAAACTTTTTCTAAGAGGTTAATATAAGAATCCTAATATTGTCTTGATTTTTAGTCTATGACGAGTGGATCACAACTGTATTAGAATTCATATTAGATAAAAATGGTGCAATGTAGTTCTCCATTACGATTCTCATCAGTCATACGGAAAGGCAATAGGGACAGTTTGTTTCCAGTTTAGTGAATTTATGAAAGGGGCGATTGTAATTTTATACATTTGAATGTTTGGTTGTATTTCCGTATGGCCCACTCCATGTTGTATCTTCCTACATAAGTACGTGACATTACTCTCTCGATAAGTACCTACTTCATATTGATATTACCAACCCTTCTGTTGGACCTCCTAGTTTATATAAACCATCGTATATAACAAACAAACATACATACCGAGGCTTGATAGGGGTCATCAATGGTGTTATTACTAAGTTAATTTCACCCTCAACATAAAATCTCAATATTTTTACGCACATTGTGATAATAGCTAAAAGTAATAATTCCTTATTTGACTATAAGGCAATACCATGCTGATCTGAAGAAACGTCTCTCTAATTTATTTAAGTCAACTTAAATAATATTTATGTCTAACTTATCTACACTACTCATATGTTCGTCTATCTTTGTTGTACTTTATGTCTCACTTGTGTAATAATATTATAGTAAGATTAATTGCAAATTGATTTCTCTCTATCAATTTGGTGAATCGTCTTCAGAAATTGATCGCTTGAAGTATAATATTATATTAATTTATTTGTATGTATTTGCAATTGGCCATTTTCCTCGTGCAAGTAGAGTAGCTTTGCCTGTATGTACATTTTGAAGGTTATAGTAAATTATTTATATTACTTAGTCAACCAAATATAACGGAAGCAGTAAGCATTTTTACGTAATATCCAAATTTGAATCAATCACGTTCAATCATGAGTATTATAACTTATACCATTTGTATTTCGGCCAATATTCGATTTAATATTTATTCATATAAAGGAAAATACTAAGCTTTCCCATTAAGTTTTCTTTGGGTAAACCCAGCTGTTGTGAATTTGTGTTTTCACTGTGGAAATATTAAGTTAGGAAGTAAGGTTAAATTAAGTATGAGCCTAAGTTTTATGGGCAATCAATTATTGAAAGTACTTACATTTACAAATGGAACTAGTCAGCAATTATTACATTTGCGCAACTTTAGAAAATCTAAGTATATCTAGGATCTATTGTAAGTTAAATTAATTTATTGCTTTATACATATTTTTTCTAATTTCATGACCAGAGTTTACAAAAAACCATGTTTATTTAATGTGTGCTATTTAACAGAATGTACTCGATGTACATCTATCATCTTCTGGATTTAACAAAGTTTACATAATGAATATGTGTGTCCTAAACTAGTCACATGACTCCACCACTGGGGAACAGTTGAATATTAGACTTTATAAGTTATCATTAATATTGTGTTGTGTTGTCATATGTTTCATGTATGCTAACTGAATCAAACAGTTATGTCTATACATCGAAGAATATACCTTTGGAATATATACCTGTCCGAAATCTAGACCAATTATTGATTATATTATTATTTTGTGTTTTTTTCTCGTTAGCATTGAAAAGTATGATACATTTTTTTCTTTTACGTTTATGTAGATTTAAGTTCATTTTTATTTTATTAACTTGAGTTATCAGTAGTTTAAATTTAATTGATTTTGTTTATTTTCATTTGATTTATTATTAATTTAATTTTCTTTTGTTGGGCAGGTATGGGTTTAATAATGGTGTGGCCTAGATTTTAGATAGGGCTTGATTTATTCTGTCAATAAACTATTTATACAGAATGAACAAAACCTTCGATGTTTATTTGGTTAAATTGTAAAAGTCAACGAATGTAATCTTGGTAGATCCAATTTAGATTATTATTGATTCTAGCAATAATAAACACCTCAAAATTATGTTTTTGTTTCATTTTTTCCTATGATTTTTCCCAGTTCCCTCCTTTTATTGCACATTTCTAACACATCCCAATTTTTTTTAATTCACTCAACACCACACTTTTCAGCCATTTGCAATTCCATGAAAACTTACTAAAATAATTATTTTAACACTAAACATCTTGTATCAAACCTGAGTACATTTTGGCAAAGTTGCATCACAGAAACATCTTACTGTCTGCTGCTTTTAAGTGTAACTCGACATGTTAAAAATGTATTTCCTACGAAATGTTGAAGATTTATTCAACACAGAGCTGTAAATAATTTTGTTCCATTCCAAATTGACGTTGGAATGCCTTGCCTTATTGTAAGAAGTTTCATTGATGTAACACTGCTTGTATCCCATGTTCTTAAAATAATATAAGTTTGATATGAGAGTACAAATTTTCTCAAATGTATCCTAAAAGTAATTAGTGTTAATCTGCTTATAAAATGAACAGGACTTAAAACAATAGATCCTTATGAAATTATAAAGAGGATAACACAAAACAGGAGATTATCTCATTCAAGGCTACTGAGCATCATATTTTTGTTCCCTGGTAGGTACCTACAGACACACCCCTTTTCAATACTAACATTCAGTACTAGTAGGGTGTGTTTTCTCATTGAGCATGTGATGCTTTGGCAGCTGATTCCTAATATGTGAAATTGAACCCTAGTTTACTTGAGTTCAATCCAAATAACTGCAACTAATCCAGTTTTAAATATTCCATTTTCCAAAACAAGAATCAAAGCTTTCTAAGGGGGTGTACAAAATGGTGAATAACAGCTGTTAATAATTATGCATTAAGGTTTCCAGGTAAAGGGGGTGATCCCCTTAAAAACAGGGGTTCCGAAGTAAAAACCACGAAAGCTTATTAATTTTTGAAATTATTTGCATTTCTGTCTTTTTTATTTATAAAATACCCATCATTCCCTAATAATCATAAATCTATAACAACAAACGCGCAATCAATGGTTTTCCTTTGTGATATTTTAATAAAAATTGATCAAATTTAATGTTAGTTTTTAAATTCCTCCAGTAAGGGTAGAAATTAAATAAGATAACCACTTTCAATAAAAGGGGCGTATACAATGGCCTCAAAGCAATACGAATAAAATCTTGTCTCGTCTAAAGATTTCAGATAACGAAGGCATTATTGTACTATTCTACCTTTTAAGTTAAATATAAGAACGAAATAATACTTATTGTATTTGTGAAAAATATGCAACTGATGTAATAACTTCATGGATGTGATTTTAAAGTATTCTTAAATATACATTATTAACCAAAGCATTTGGAGTATTTCTTATAACCCCTTATTGAAGTTCTAAAATCGGGACCTTAGTTTTTTACGAACATAGTAAAGTATGTATGCGCTAGGTGGTAGGTAAGTATATGCCCAGCCAATCTTTGATAATGACAGGTGGGATAGGTCAATGATCCTAACTGGACAGCACGTGGACGCATACCCTAATTTGAATATGAATAGAAACTGGACATTTGCAATACGTGAACTATCGCAAAGTCACAAGCATCTGCTTTCTAAATTCATTACCGGGGAATGGATTCATTCTATAAAAAAAATCATCGCGTTATTATTTGTATAGGTGACTGATATTTGCGTAAAACCTTGACAAGCGAAAAAAAATTCAAATTCAGAACAAAATCAATACTTCCGAACATTGCTGCCAACATCCTAGAACAAGAATAACTGTATAAATTGTAAAGTGTTGGCATGTGAAAATTCTCGCGCATTATTTCAGGGTTTTATTAGCAAAAAATAAAAGTAGCAAGGTACGCTCTGAACACAATATTTGAGCATTTTTTCGTTATTAATTCATTTTATTCTTCAAATATGACCTGTCTAAATGTTAGTTCATATTTTGGCATCGATAGTGCACTGCATGCATATTTCACCATGTTGATAGTGCATATATACTGCAATGACTAATTATCATAAGCTCGAATGATCATCACATAAATAATTGTATTCGTTTTTGGAAAAATCAACTATTTGAAATCAACTCCCAATACAAAGAAAAGATTAGTTATCTTATTTTTTTTAAGCATCCGAAGAAAATATTATGCCCGCTACAATTATTTTTATACATCGTAATAAAAATGAATCGCGTTTAAAAATTATTCAACAAATTTATTTTATATTACACAGTAATTTTTACGATTTTTGTAATTTCAGACAATTTACTATACCTTATGTAAAGTATATAAAGTACGTTTGCGAAGGTTTCTAGATCAACAACTGTCTGATACAAAATGGTGATGGTAGATGACCGCGTCTTTTGATACCGCCCAAATACTGTTTTGCCACAGCTCGTCAGTCAATCAGTCTGGAATTTAAAAAAACTTATATGAAGTCTCCTAAAACCCAAAAACATTTTTTATTTATTACATCAACCCCACTTATAAATATTATCTGTAAAACTATAATGGCTAGTAAAATTACAAAAAAAATATTATGTAGGTAAAATATAATCAAGATGATATTTTACAAAATCACACGGATTTCTATAAATTAAAAATGGTCACATGTTAATGTCATTGTACGTTGAAGAAACACAAATTTAATAAAAAAAACAGTAAGAAATATTATGAAAATGAAACAGAAAGTCAAAACTATAAAAAACTTTTTTTTTATGTAATTTTTTTCAATAAGCGATCAATAAATATGGATTATCTAATAAACATACTCTAAGGTCGCACAATTAAAATTGGGGCGACCAAAATATTCTAAGGATTGTGTGTATTGGTGCATATTTATACATTTTTGACGGTGATGTCTTTAAAGACCAAGAAACAGCCTTTTACTTGCCTACCTTTATTGTTTTTTATAGCAAAAAGGGGATAGTAAATGTATGCGTTGAACGAATTTGAGTATTCGGAAAGTTTTCGCAGTTAATTAAAACGTTTTACAGTGTGTTCTTTTTATTATACTAGAATTGTATTTTTTTTAATTTTAATAGAATTTCATTTCTTTAAGTCGAATAACAAATTTGAAACGTGATGTTTGCAATACCGTGTTCGCATCAACATCCAAATGATATCTTTTTACTGAAATGTTTGTAAAACGAAATTTAACAAAAAATAAAATATATTTAAAATTTAATTTATAATTTTAAGGCAACTTGAAAGCTGAAAATATAAAAATCATAGAAAACTGTCATCTTCTGTCGGTGTCAGTCAGTGTCAGTACTGTCAGTTGTGTTAGTAATTTTAATTTTCTACAATGTCAACAATCCATACACAATTCGAACATTTCAGGTTATAAAAACCATTTTCTTGAAACATGTTGATATTTTCAATAAATAGTGATCAAAACAAAGGGTTTGGTTTAACACCATACTTGTGCAACTTTTATGTCTCATACACAATTAGATTCAATAAACACTGATTTCTTAAAAGTCTTTATTAAAAGTTAATATTAATATCCTTCTCGCGAAACTAAAAGCCTTTGAAAATGTGGATAATTCATAAAAATGGCTGAATAGTTAGCTTTGTAACCATGAACTCACGGTAAACTTGATTGATAATGTTTTGTAAAAAATAAAATAACATCGGAAAGGCTCTCATTGGATCCACTCCTCTTCACTATATTTATAAATTAGTTATATTTGTACATCCATAATGTTGAGTTCATTTTATTTGCAGATGACCCTAAGCTTTTCAAGACTAACATGTTTAAATGATGCACTTATACTTTAGCAAAACATAGATAGACTTGCTAGACTGGTGTGAAAAAATAAATTATTCCCAAACATGAAAAAATGTATCCACATCTGTTTTTAGCATTCACGGAGTCCAATGTCTACATCATATTTAACTAGTAATAGTGAAATTTTATTAGTACCATTCATCAAAGACCTTTGAGTTGTTTTCGACAGCAAATTTATCTTTGAGCGTCACTGCGTAACTATTTTTCAACAAGGTCATGCAAATCTTAGGTTTTATAATAGGTAACACAAAGATCTTTCATAATATAGACAATTTAACTTCTTTTTAAGATCGCAGCTAGAGTATGCATCTCCTGTATGATATCTTATTTATATTTGTAACTTACAACGCTTAGAGAAAGTACAAAGGAGGTTTCTCAGATATGTTTAATATAAGTTGAGACAACCTGTAAATGACATCTGCTACAAAACCATAATGTCTAATCTAAAGCCATCGTTACTTTCTACCTGGAGAATGATTAATGGTATTCTTATACTTTTTAAATTACTGAATAACTTTATAGACTGTCCTCAAATGTTAAGTGCTATAAATATCTGTGTCCCTGTTAGTTTGACGCGACTCCATCTGTATCACTGTGGCAACCATAGCACAAACTATTTATATAACTCACCACTAGCCGCTCTCCACCAAACTTCTAATTCTTATACAGACCTTTTCAACATATTCAAAACCTCTCCATCTTGCATCAAAGCAAAAATAATTGGTTCTGAATTAGCGTTGTGACCGCTTTGAAAGAACTGCTTCAAAGAACTACTTCTTTTGGCAACAGTTCGTACTTCATTCATTGTTCATTGAACAAATACTTCAATTGAAGTCGGTGGTTCATTTTAGCGCTCATTCATTTTAATAACTTCATTTCATTGAACAAATACTTCAATTGAAGGTGGCAGTTCAATTTAGCCTTCATTCATTTCATGAACTTCATTTCACTGAATCAACACTTCAATTGAAGGTGGTAGTTCATTTTAGCCTTCATTCATATCATTGAAAGAAGTACTTCAATTTGAAGCAGTACCGTTTTGAAGGCATTGACATTGATAAGGAACCAGTTCCAGTTCCAGTTCCTTTCGTTTTGAAATCTCTACCGACTAGCATGTGCTTTTCGGTGAGGAACCAGTTCCAGTTCTTTTGGTTTTTAAATTCCTACCGACTAGTACTGTTCAATTTGACAAGGAACCGGTTCCAGTGCTTTCCAGTTTCAAAGAGCTACCGACTAGTACGTGATTTTGTTGGCGAGAACCAGTTCCAGTGCTTTTCGTTTTCAAATCGCTACCGACTAGTACGCTTTTTCGGCGAGGAACCGGTTCCAAAAAGAACTGAACAAACAAGCGAATAAATACAAATCTCTTTCTTCGCGAGTTCGACTTCAATTGAAGGGTTCACTTCGAAGGGTTCATTTTAAAGAACTAACAATTCGTGAAGCATTCACAAAACATTGAAGTTTTTCCCAACGCTATTCTGAATGTATCTGATATTTCTTTAATTTTAAATATCTACTGTAATATTTGACTAACTAATGTACCTACTCCTATATCTACCCTCTTATTTTATGACATTTAAAAGCCATATGGGTGTTATAAATAAATTAAAATCTTTGTGTTTGTTGTTGTCAGGCATCCTATATTACTTACATAAACAATTTTTTTAGTTCAATTTGTTAGTTTTGTGTACTTTAAATTTGGTTTTTCCGTTCTGAGTTTCCATTCTGCAACCCCTGAGTCCGGAGCTAAGGAGGCTATTACTAGGCATGGGTAGATTCATTCATCAATTCAATCTGATTCTCTTATTTAAGTGAATTCATTGATTTGATTAATTTCATGGTTTGATTTGATAATGCTAATTCCCGATGCATTAGAATAATATTTAAAAAAACACCCAAAAATATGCAACGCTAAAAAAATGCAAATATTGTTTTCATATCAGATGATGTCGTTAGCAACTAATAGGTTAAATATAATATACAATAGTGAGAGAACACAAATAACACCTCTTATGCAACTCTTCGTTAAATTAGTTTTTTATTTATTAACATACACACATAAAATGGTAATAGCATCCACCATAGAAACAGTGCAAAAAATTCTATAAAATAAATATATTTAAAAAATTGTTTCATGTAACATGTCGTTTTTATTCGGTGAACTACAAATTTAAAATAATGTATGATTTTGTTTTAAACCCATTGCAATAGTAATATAACCATAATATAATTTGAATGTGTACGATAAAGTGCTCTGATGTTGATGGAATGATTATATAATACAATGCTTGTCACATTCCGTATTTTTGCGAGGCAGACAAAAAATTCATAAATAATCTACCAAAGAGGTTTGAGTCAAGCATGCACAAAAAATTTACTCTGATAAAAAATATTATTATTTATTTTAAAAAATCATTTAGGAATGTTCACTAGAAGGGTAAATAACTTGGAAAATTAATTAGTGAGAGCAAAAACGGTACAGAAATATTATATGATACATTTATAAAATAACCAATAATTGTGACTGACTTAATAATAATTATAAATAAAAAGGAAATATTTTTTTCCAGAAATGTTTTTAAATTATCTAAAAAGGTTATCCCAAGAATAACTCATCGCTCATTGCAAATTTCAGCTTAATGTCAAATCTTGAAGGTTCTTTCTATATCAATAAGAGCTTAAGATACATCTGCTTGGGTAGGTATCGTTTTACATTTGAACCTTAATGAAGTATGTATATCTTTATGATTAAAAACGTGTAAAACCTATTTTAAATAAATCATCAACTATATAACAGTATAAAATCTAGATTATTTAAGAAATTGGTTTTACATTAGTTAAAAGAAACGCATACATATTATCCAGAATAGAATATTTTTTATACAGATTTAAAAGTTTTTACCCTTCACGTCAAAAGCAACTGGATATATTTTATTCTTACAACAATGGGTCACTCATTAATAATAGTAAAAATAATACTAAAAATCACTGATATAACACACACTAGTCTGGTTAACCAAGGGAAATTCTAATTTACAAAAAATACATCTCAATTTGCAATAAGTTTTCTTTACCATTTCAAAGGTTACTCTAATCTTCCTAAATTGGGGTGTCGAATACAATAACAGAAGTGCGAAATAGGGTACAAATTCTAAATATTAGCAGCGCCCAGCCAAGTGGTGACGTGTATGCTGATGGGTTAAAAATAAAATTGTAATACACTTTCAGATAGCTAGAGTATTCCACTGGCTTCCAATTACCGTAGAAAAAGGCTACTATAAATACCTAATCAAAGATATGTAAGCCCAAACTTCACTCACTTGGTTTTTTCAGAGAGCTTATTCAGTGTGTTATATTTCTATAGCTTCGTCCAGACTCCGGGCGGTGAGCATTCGAGACAGTTCTCAACTAACAAATAAATATTTTAGCAGTCGAAAGGGAAAAATAAAGTGTATGAAGTCATTTATGACAATAATAATATATCCAAGCCTTCCGTTAATGATTTTAATAATATCAAATTTTCATTTCGGCATCTTCAGACTGGTAAAATTTTAAGTAAATCTATGGCATATATACTGTTAGTGTCCGGAATGGACGCTTATTGAGTCTCATAGTGAACATCTGTGACTTTGGGTTTTGTTTTATTGCTGACAGAGGCGGCTTTACAATAACATTAAAAAATACATTCGGGTAGTTTTATTACCTTCTGAGAGACGGGTTACATGGAGATGCGTTAGAGTTCCATTAATGTTCAACTATAGCTTGATACTTGTTCACACTTGTCTAGCTCATGGTACGCACGCCGCGCATAGTGTGGACAAAGTTAGTGAAGTTCATAATATAAAAGGTTTGATGATACTGTCTTACAACTAGGTGTTATTATAATGCTGCTTTGTATGCATTTTTCTTTTCAGCTTCAGTGAAATGGAGAACGGCAGCAATTGCCTTCAGCATGTGTTTCTTCCTGTACAGGTCTGCAGAGAGAAGGAAGGATAACACAACATTCTTCAGGTACTCCAAGTTAGCTCCCTCTCGAGACTGGATACGAAGCAGTCTGCAAAAATTGAACATTTTTTAATGACATAAAAATATAACTTTTTTTTTTAATGATAAAATGTGCAATAAAAAAGGTGTTAATTCCAATAAACACTTTATAAGAGAAAAGAGATTGTTGATGCAATTTCCACATAAATCATGTTTGGCTGTTTCTATAAGTGACAAAATGTTTGTTTAGCTTTGCTACTATTTCTAAGAGCAATAGAAAGTTTGAAAAAACCCCGATTTTATTTATAATGATGGCATGTGCGGTTAATGATTTGAACAACAGTTTTGATGATTTTTTAACACTGAAAGCATTTAGTAATAATAATAACAGTGAATTTATATGGAGCAGTTTTGTGACAGTTCACCTCAAGTGCGCTTTACACTAAATTACCTAATCTAATATAACAACGAGAAAATAATATATAATATGTACGCAAATTAGAACTGTCTAAAATCATGATTGCCACAATACACACTAACAAAAACCAAGAAAATATTTTATGACAAAAAGTATGTTTGTCTTGTAGGCTGAAACTTTCAACTAACCGGTCAATTTCTTCCTTCAAATTTCGTCTTACTTCCTTGAATCGGTCTTTTTCTATTGTTGCATCTCTTTGACAATCCCTGAAATAAAATTTTATTATGAGAAATCAGCTTTCACAAATATACTGTATAAGATGCAACAAAACAATTTTAAGCTCGCTCGGCAGTAACTGCTAATCTGAAGTATTAGTTTGATTGGAAGTTTTTACAGAAAATCACTATTGATTATTTTAAAAACCTTTAAAACACGTACTTATTATATAATTAGTAATCCAAGTGGAAGAGATATATTGGAATCCAGCTGGATTCCATGAGATCAAATAATTTCAATCACAGAAAGATAAGTGTGTGCAGAGTAGTACTGTATCAAAATATATCTAGCTGTTAGAAATAACAGCTAGTTGCCGCCAACGTCTAACGCTATTGACGAAAATTTGCGCTAACAGTTAGATGTTATTATTTAAAATATCAGTAGCTACGAGTACATACAAATATTATTCGACGCAATACAGTCTTCACACTCTCGTATTATAATCTATCTTTGTATTAGGGTTAGCGCAAAGTAAACAAAAAAGTGTAAGAGTGTATTCTCCGTAAACGAATTTATGCGTAATTTAAAATGATCTTTTGGTTGCATACTTTCTTACTAGACGTTTTTGTAAATTTTCCTATCCGAAACGCGCAGTACCTAGCTTTTAGAGTCAAGCGAATCTATCGGCGGCACCTAAAATAATAATATCACTGTTAAGTTAAATAATATCTAACAGCTGGATATTATTTATTATGATACTAATATATTTTACGCCTGTGTACCTATTATTTTATCTGCGCTCGCAAACTAACAAAAAGGTGTAAGAGTTCGTACTTCGTGAACAATATTATGCGTAGTTTGGAATAATCTTTTGGTTATATATCTTCTTACTAGACGTCTTTGTTGATTTTTCTATCCAAAACGGCCGATACGTAGTGCCTCGAATCAAGCGAATAAAATAATGACAAGTGAAATAACAATTATGTTAAATACCTCCCAATGTCTTTTCATCGAACTGTTATTTTTAACAGAGGATTATTATTATCAAAACAAATAGGCTCGTTATCCATTATTTTTGCTAGTTGGTTTTGTGTCAATCTCCTACTCGTTTAGTTTGGCGTTTTTTACTTGTCGCACGGGCATTCAATGTGTTTTTGTGAGTTGAATACGATTAATAGTGTAATTTTCTAATGTTTATGTTTTGTTTCACGGCCAAAGTGCAAATACCTAGTAAGCAAATAAATTAAGTTTTAGTAGACAAAACGACGCAATATATTATTTTACTTTTTACTATTTTTTACTATTGCATTTGCATTATTAGTGCATATAATTCAACGTCTAGACTTAATAATAATAATGGATAACTTTTATAGTGCCGTTTTCGTGGGAAAATCACCTCAAGGACGCTTTGTGTACTTATATGTAATTTTGAAAATATAGTATTATATTGGTAGTCTACCAAAAAATAGTCAACGTCGGCGTTATTTTCAACGGTTATATTTAACAGTTAACAATCGCCAACGATAACGGCATTGGCGTTTTTTCGAATTATGGTTAACGCCCAGTACTAGTGCAGAGTGTTCAGTTTTACTCTCCGAAAAATTGATTTGAAAGGTCTTACTTCTTTCTTACATCACCTGATACAGTTTAAGTTTCGCTTTTAACTATGTTAACTAATGACAATACAACGATTAGTAAACTGATAAAAACTTTGCATGGGTACCTAAATTGACCTTCTAAATTGTGTTTCTCTTTCCTGAGAGCAGATATTTCCAAATCTTTCCTCGCTAGTTCGTGGGCATAGTGCAGCATGTGTGGTGGGGCAGATACTTCCTGGAAAAGACATAACAAAATAGATGTTTATACCTTGCCATCACACAAGTCATAATTTTCTTTATAACTGATGTGAAATATGAACTGGACATGTCATTTTATCATTAAAAGAGGGTGACATCAATGTATTAATCCTTTAAAAAGTGTCTGCAGATAGATTGAAGGTCTATTATGTATATTAATACTTCTTTCCATTTGTTTCCAATTTAATACTTTTTTGTGTTTTAATTTAGCTATGTACTAAACTGTATTGTTAACTTGATACATGTACCTAACTTAACCTTTGGAATGCCAGATTCCTGCCGGGCTACAACTTTTGTTGTGTGTCGGGCATAAAAGACATTCTGCACACCCTGTGCTTGCTGACTGTAATTTCGTAATACATAACTTTAGTTGCATTTTACAAAATTCTGTTTTTGTAAATTGTACCATGTTATCAGATAAAGTGTGTGTGGATAATATTTATCATAATTATATATTTTTTAACATAAGTGGTTTTCTCAGAATAGCAACTTATATTCAGAGAAATGTTTTTTTTTCTCCCTCATCTTACTAAAAAAGTTAAAGAAATATGAAGATATTTTTCTATTTATATTGTATTTTCGTAGGGCTTAATAAGTGTTTTTTTATGAATAAAAAATAAAATCGTGTGAGGTTTCCTGGAAATATATACAGAAATGTAACTTTGAAAATCAGAAATACTTTACGTTACGGTGGGCACTAATTTCAAATATTTATTACCTGACATGTAAAAAAAAAAGGTGACATACCTGCAGTGAACCATTAATGTCATGCTGCTTTACGATTTCAGATTTTCCCTCCTCTTCTTTCACATGCCTGGCTCTTATCTCCCCCTCCCTCTCCCCCAGCAGGGTGGAGTATCGCTCCCTCTGCTTCTGCAGCAGTTGCTCTAGCGATATGACCCGACTTTTGTACTCCGTAAGCTCTTCCCTGTGAGTTATTCGTTCGTGCTTCATTTGCTGGAAATATTCAAAAGATGGTCTTCATGATCAGATAAATAATAAAGTAATTTTGAAACTCCTATCATCAAATAGTTTTACAAGGCACTTGTATTGCATATTCTTGTATTGTATTACATAAGTATTCACCTATACAAAAATAAAAATAAATGACAATTTAAAAAGTGATTCCATAAAATAAATGAATCTATCTGCATTTCAACCTATGACAAGAATTTCTATTGAAAATATTATTGATGTCTAAATAATAATAATTGGCTGATTTATATAGCGCCGTTTCCATGACAGAAATATCACCTCAAGGGCGCTTGAAATGGTGGATCGACACCTGGATTTGATGAAGTTACAGCAGAAATATTAAAATATCATAACAAACAGTAAATCAAGTAAACCGATTACATATTTAAGTAGTGGCAAATTTCCGTCTATTTAAAGAAAAACTATTTGTTTCTACTCTTGTGGTACGAGAACCTTATGGGAGCAGAAAAACACTCTTTATCTTCGGAACCCGACTTGGATATTTATTTTTTCTTCAGGTGTTCTTGAGGATCGAGGCGAAATTTTAGTTCTTGTTTGACTGATTTCTTATACTCACTTATTGGACTGACTTATTACTCGCCAGTGGCCTCCTTTTATACCCAGAGACCATAAAGTAGGATATTCCTTTGATAACGCCCACTTTCAATGTGAATTTAATTTCTTAATGAATTTACTACATTCACAAAAAACTCAGTAATCTTATTTCTCTTATGAAATAAGACCATGTATATTCCACCTCGAACCTCACTTATTACATAGTGATTAAAAATTAATGCATAAAATTACAATGCATAAACATGATGAAAATTAATCAAATATGCTCAATCCTAAAACATAAATCAAATAAAATTGTATACATGAACATATGATATGACAATTTGCAGTAAGCGATAAGACATTCCTTCATAAAATACCAGGCTAGTATTAAAGGAAACTTATTTAATTTTAACGGAATCTGATCTTGATCGTACAATAGTAGAGGAAATATTTTTTAAAATAAAAAATAATTTTTATAGCCACTTTATTTATACACATATTTTTGAAGTATAAAGGTTTATACTTAAAATATAAATAAAGTGGCTTCTTTGATTGGCTTTTCGATAAGGAAATATTTTTGTTTTCATTTGAGCAGTGGCTCTTTGATTTTTAGATTCGTTTGATTGGTTATTTCTTAGAGTTGCAGAAACTGAGCATAAGTCGTAAATGCTAATCAACGGTATCGCTGCAAGATGAGATAATTATTTTATACTGAATACACAAATAACGCTTGAAATGCGAATAACTTTGTTGTAATGAAAGGATTTTAATGTGGTTTTCACCAATGTGAATGTTTTACTGATAGCTTAATACGAAATTGTATTATAACACAGTACTGTCTTGAAACATAGACAACGTAGAAAAAATCATACATTTAAAGTAACGTAGTAACGTCGCATTTGGGAACGAACACTATTGTTAGACCTACTTTTAAATCTGACAACCCTAACAACATATCAAATTAATGGCTTATATCTCTTGTCTATTGCAAATTTTTTGAATAGGTTGTTAAAAAACAAATTATGCACTACATTGAAATTCATAATATACTTAGTCCTAACCAATTTGGTTTTAGAGAAAAAATAAGTATGGGTGACGCTATTGCTGAACTTATATCAACCATAATTGTGAATTAAACAGAAAATGAAAAAAGTCTAGGTTTTGATTTACAAAAGATTTTTGATAGTACTTCACATTCTAAATCAATTAACAAATTGAACAATATTAGCATTGTCGAAAATGTTGGATGTTGATTGCAATGTTATCTAACTCAAAGATGTCAACACGTGAAATTACATAACTGGAAACAGAAAAAATAATTGTGATACCCTTCACCCTTCAAGAAGATTTATCGGAAACCCTAACTAATATAACGATTTACCACACGATTTTACTGATGTTATTACTTGTAATACTGGAGGTCAAACATCAAATATGTTGGAATAATAATCGACAACAAAATAAAATGGAAGGATCACCTAAACTTTACGGAACGGATACGAAAGCTTATGTCAACTGCAGAACGTGATATATTACGCATTAGTGTAATCACTTCTACAGTACGGTATTATTGGTGTGGGGAGGAGCTTAAAAAATCTTTTAGGAAAACTGGAGAAACCTTCAGATTGATCTTCGAAAATTTGAAAATTATTTCCCATACCCTTCAATTTTGTCTAATTCACATAAAATATTTTCTTAAAATTCAACACCCAAGCAGAAAAATTCGACTGTTCAACAATATTCATCACCGCATATAAAATAACTTAATGAATGGAGCTAGACAAAATTATAAAATATTTAATCATTAAAACTAAGATCAATATATTCCAGGAACTAAGATCCATTAAGGTTTTATCCAGTACCTACCTACTAAAGAATAATTTAAATCGCTCTTGACATCTGTAGTTTCTGATTTCACAACTAGCAAGCTTTTAAGTACATGATTGATAAATCTGTATATAAAAGGGCACAACTGCTATCAATAGGGACATTGGTAAATAAATATATGTACATACGTCTTGTTGCTCACTCATTTTCGTGTCACACTCTTTCTCCATTTCTTCAATCTGCTGATTGAGAATTTCAACTTTGTCTTGCAGAGTTTTGATATGCGATCTTAATTTGTCTGTATCATTTCTGTTGACTTTTTGTTGCTGAGCTATTTCCGTGCTGGAATAATTCTGAGTGAGCTGTTTTTTATAGAGTTCATATTCCGCCTTCAAAGCTGTCAACTCTGCTCTGCAAGACGAGTGAACATTCTGGACACTGGAGCCACTGCCATTGAAGATATTCCAGATGTCCACAGGGTTGCCCATCGTCTCGTTGACAATGATAAGCTCTTTCTTCAGAAAGTGTATCTTGTCAATTATTTCTTGGAGGTAAGGCATTCCTATTGGCTTTTCGGCATCCAACGGGACTGTAATTAAAAAAACAATAAAGTTAATTACAGTGTATAGACAGTTTCTTCGACCAAGGTAACAGAAAGTAAACATTCTTAGGAAATTATGAAGACACATACGTAAAAGAAAAACTTTTGTTAAAATTATTATATTTTAAATCAAATTTACATATCAAGTTTAGTCTGGACTGCCTGAAGCTAGTACAACGAAAAAATAGAGCAGGGAATGGGCAAATGGTGAGGGAGGCTGGGGGACCCAGGCTGTTCAAATCTGGCCATAAAATAAACTTAAGTCATTTTAAGTAATCTTGCAATTTAAGGGTGTGAGGATGCTTTGATGATTTTTCTTGACTGTATTGTGCGGGAAGAATTAGCAAAAGGTAAGACGGAGACAGATTTCTAAGATAAAATAGACCACTACATCTTTACCATCGGTTAATCAATTATACATTTACCTCCTTACTTATAAACGAGGTGTAAATGTTACGCGTGTTATAAGGTCGGAATAGCGATAAACTTTGCTTTATAACTACGGTTTATCTGTCTTATTTAATGGCCTATGTCCGGTGTAACTGAACCAACGCTAAGTCGGGGCTTAAAAATCTAATAAGTAAGACGGTTATTGCATAAAGTTGTTTTGTTTTGTTTGCAATATGACAGGAAGCCTACTCAAAATAATGTTTTTAAATAATGCTACCATTTAGTAGTAGAAAACTAAGAAGTTGGAATGAAAATAGAGAAACTACAAAAAGTCATACATTTTACTGGAACTTCAATAAACGATTTACGCTTCTCTCGTTCAACATTTTCATCTGGCCTCTCCTTGATGCTTGTGGTAACATTATTTCTCAGCTGTTGTATGACATCCTGGTCCTTTCTTCTTTGCCTATCATATTCCCCAACAGTTTCAGACAGTTCTGCAAGTCTTGCCTCCAATGTAGCTACGCGCTCTTCCTGGCTGGCACACATTCTCTTGGCTGTTTCTTCTGCCCTCTTTGCTTTTATGCGCTCCTGGTTATCGAGAACCAGAAATAAAAAATAGTTTAAAATTAAAATACAATCCTCGATAATTAGTGACTAGGTTATTTAAACTAAAAACTGTGACTAGGTTAATAAAGCAAAAAATCTGATCATCCGAAGAACCAAACACTCTCAAATGGTGAGCTCTGGAAATTATGAATTTGCACCGCTCTATCTGCCTGGAATATCGAGGTCAACGCATATTTCAGCATGCAATATAATTTACATAATAAAATACAGAACTTTAAAATATCCATTTAAATAATATGAGATTTAAAAAAAATGTAAATAAGGCAATGAAACTCAGGCAAAGCAGGGGAAGTAAAACTAATATTAAATCAATGGGATATTTCAGCCTTGTTCTGGCAAAAAAGGTTAACTTATTGTTGTTAGCAATTTGATTAGTTATAAGTTTCAGGAGATGATTTGGTATTCATTTAAAGTAAGTAACCCTTTAAAATGCGAAGTTGAAAAGAAAGCCGAGTAATTTACCTCTCTTAAAGCCATAACATGATTTTGCTTCATGGTAGAAATTTCTTCTTGCAACTGAACTAACATTTGGGGAGTCTCTTGAGTCCTGGCTTCTGCACGGTTAAGTTTTCTTTGAGTGGCTTCCAATTCATTATTCAAATCCCGAAACCTTTTTTCTAACTCTGAATTTGTCACTTTAAAATAAAACAAAAAAATATTATTACTATGTATGTTATATATGAAAAAAATGTGTTAACAAAGGTTTCCAGCCTTCAAAATGTCCTTGATATATAGCATGATAATAATTTTGTACAGACCTGAGGTTTCGGATGAAATAACAAACTTGTCTTCTAATTTTTCTTTGGACCTCTTTTCTGATATTAATTTGATTTGTAGTTCCCTGAAAAAAAAAATGTTTTAATGATTTGTTACTTCTAGTCTTCCCTTTCTCAGTCTTTGAATCGAGGGCTATGAACACCCTTGAAAGGTGAAAACCAAATACAAAAAAAAGACATAAGAAATGTAGCCAGTCGAGATATGTATTTATTGTTTTAGATTGATAGAACTAGTTTTGAAATGTAATGGGAATATTTTTAGTGGTGTGAATTCTGAATCCAGGTTTTACCTACCAAGTGGTCAAATACAATATTTAAGAAATCTTTTTAGCTTACTTTATCGTCAAAGAGTGTTCTGTGTGTTCTCTCTCCCTTTCTTGAATTTCTAAAGCCAGCTTTGCTCGCAGATTCTCCAATTCACTTTGCCTTAGTTTTGATAGAGAATCTAATTGCTGGTTCAAGTCTCTTATTATTTTGTCATTCTAAAACAAGCAGAAAAAAGGCAAAATATAAATAATAAACTGTGAAACTCTTACACAAGTGAAAATAGCAGCTAACTGCAGCCCTATCAAGATCTCCGAAAATATAGTAACCTTTCAATCCATCCCATTTAAGATCTCTAAACAATGCTTTACAGCAGAATTAGAAGGCCCTATCTTATTGC
The DNA here is from genome assembly GCA_022651775.1 of Drusus annulatus. NCBI lineage: Eukaryota > Metazoa > Arthropoda > Insecta > Trichoptera > Limnephilidae > Drusus > Drusus annulatus. The sequence continues at coordinate 460,606 of JAGWCC010000637.1, forward strand.
CTAGCAGAGACAGGCCCCTGTGACCTAAATACATATGTTTTTTAAAAATTTATATTCATTGTTCTTTTGGTTGATAACTGGTGGAACAATATCGTATAGTGTTGTGGAAAAATGTTTTTAAATACCTGTTCTCGAGCCATTCGTTTATCGGTTTGGAAAGCTTCTTCCATGCGTTCCTTCTCGGCGGCTAGTGTGGCCATCGACAAAGTAAGAGTTGTTAGTGAATTTTCTGAAATTGAGAGACAATAACATAATTATGTGTTTTGATAAATGTGTAACAACAAGATGAATAGGTATGGAAAAGGTGATTGATTTGTTTCTGTCCTAGAGGATTGTGAAACTCTGGTTTATGTAGAAGCAAGTGATATAAACATGAAAACTTGATAGTCCTCTTATAATGTTTACCACGGAAATGGGACTGTACTGTTATCCCTAGATATAAGTGAGTTGCTAATGGGGCATGTATGCTTTGGTGAGACATCTGTATTATGGGAGGTAGTGAAATACGCATATTATATTGATTGTAGCAGTCTTTTGGGAGGGTACTCTGCCTGTTGCAGTCTTCTAATGCACGCAGGACAGAGATGATTCATTATTTGATGATACTCGCCTAAGAAATAGCAGAGACGAGGGTAATTTTAGTCTACCAACTACTCCCAAATAACATGCAATGCATACTATAGAGTTATTACCTGGAACGGATGATTCATCAGTTGTGTTGAGGGCACCTAGACCTGCTTCCAGTGCCTTCTTCTCCCTGACGAGTCCCTTATACGCTGTCACCACATCTAAAATAATGTTGTCTTAATCAATACATAAGACACTAAGAAGACACGCTATGATGATATATATTAAAAAGCTTAATTATTCTTGTTACTAGAGGATAGTTTCCTGGATAAAAAAGTTAGCTTACTTTTTGTTGATATAAAATTTACCTCTTAATCTGCTCTCATATCTTTTTATCTGTTCATTTTGTTTAGATATAGTTGATGTTAAGTCATTCCTACTCATTTTCTCCAAATTCATTTTGAAACCTTATAATCTTGGTCACAGAAATAACAAACAGACGACTATTTAAATATTACTAGCAGATTGTCAGAGAACCCATAAGGAGTCATCATAAATCCCGTAAGTTAACTAATATTGCGCAAATGACATACAAAGTTATCGAATGTGTTCAGAAATAAAATAAAGTAAGATTGATGAAAATGAAAGATTTTTTACATATCTTTATTAAGCAAATTAATCATTCAATATTTCACAAAATTACACGAATGACAGATTGTAAAAAACAAATTGACAGATGGATTATTTTTTCTTTTAGTAGAGATGGTCGATATTCTTGTCCCCGGTTCCAGTGAGTTTGTGGTCACTGGATCGAACGACATTATTTTTCTGAAGAACCAGTACCTTTTGAAACTGGGTTGAAGGAATATTTTTGTGGGCTTATTTTAACACGAAACTTTAAATACTTCTTATAAACTATTGTCCATTTTCTGCAAGACACTAATGACTTATTGGCTGATGCCAAAAAAACAAAAACCATTAATATATTTTTTTAATAACAATAGTAATACTTGGCCAATTTTATATGGGAATAATTATAATTATCAAATAAAAAATCAGGGGATTTAAGATAAACATCACATTTTTCAATCTTCAGTAGTATTTTGTATTCAATTTCATCCCATTTATATAAATTATTAATAGGTTTGGATTATTTAACGTTTTCTCATCGTAAAATTTTACGAAAGGTTTGCACAAATTTTAAAACAAACCCACTAAGCGAACAGAGCGAAAATATTTTTTGTCAACTGTAAAATTGCATTGGTGAATAAATTCATACTTATATAAGTTTATGACATCATGCTCTTTAGTAGCGTTGTGACAGTTTTGAAAGAACTGTTTCAAAGAAGTACTTCTTTTGACAGCAGTCCCAACTTCATTCATTTTTCATTGAACAAATACTTCAATTGAAGTTGGTTAAGTTCAGGCCTGATTGAACGATCTACTTCGAACTTCAATTTTTCATTCGTTCGAAAGACTGAAATATTGCATCATCCACAGTTCAATTGTTCATTCCCTTCCTTCGATTTTAGTTCGAAGAATGAAGTATCATTTTAGTTATCCGTTCCCTCGCACGTACTCGTGACATTTGCTTATGATTTCTTTGCTTGTTTTGTCTATACGACACTAGTTTTTCCGAGTGTTTTTTGGTGATTTTGAATTGTGAACGAATTATTTTGTTGAACTTTTAAAATACCAGCTTACAAACATACCTTTCAATCTCTACCTTAAATTATGACTGGCCGTTCAACGAGAAAGAAAAAAGTGAAATATGGGTTTATTTTAAGGAAGATGAGGTTTACCAGGCCAAATGCAACTTTTGTTCTGAAGTTATATCCATAAAGGGGGAAATGCCTTTAATATGAATCGTCATTTGCGCAATATTCAGCCTATTGCTAACCAAACTGTCAAACTGAGTACTGTACAGTAAGAATATTCAAATCGTATCTCAAGCCCTGAAAGAAGTTTATATCGCTCTTACAGAAACTGGAAATTTTGCTAGTACTTCATTTGTTTTTGCAAGTTCCTTGTGCATACTCATTGTACATCATCCCTTTTAAGTCATGAAACAACAATTCAAACCTTGAACACTCTTAAGATTCAAAAACAATTTTGACAGCCCGTAAACCATAGAAGAGAAACCAGTAAAAGACAATTCATCATCGTTTTTCTACAAGCTATAATTTTTGCCATAGAATAATGCACATACATACATCAATTTATGTGGTTGGGAGAGCTTCCCCTGAAAATATTATTATTTAACCCCCCTCCCTCCCCCGACGAGGAAGTGATTAATATGTTTCAATTGGTTAGTTCATTTTGAAGAAGCATCAATTCGTGAAGCATTCACAAATCTGTGAAGCTTTTCCCATCGCTACTCTTTAGCAGTGCCATATTGATTTAATATCCCGGCGTGGGTTTAGTTGGTAGGACAAATGTTTTGTCTATGATTTTTATAGAAGAACGTACTTCACGCCGCAAAGCGATAACATTAAAAACCAAACTGACTGACAAACGGTTCCAGTTACGGTAAATTGATGTGGAGCAGGCTCTTTATCCAGTTACTTTTGGAACCGGCTCCTGATGGTGGAAAAGGTGATCTATGTGCTTATTTAGATTCAAAATATTGCTTTCAATTAATTGGATTTTTTCATGGCTTGTCAAAATGTACATATTTGTTGAATTCTGACTACACAGTGATTATGGTAATATATTATGGTGAACCACCTTAATGCTGGAATTGCTAAATAAGATTCAATTCAATGTAGGTACCTGCCCTATTCAAAATGAATAATTGTAAAATAAATTGCAAACAAAATTCTTATTTGATAAGATAGTGTAATAATTACAAAAATGTGCTAATATATCCAATTGCATTTGAATTTTATCCCTCAATATATTATATTTCATACCTACAATTTTTTAATTACACTTTTTTCATTTACTTATTTCTATACTGTTTTTTATCATTCCTTCTGTTTTTCTTTGTACTTATTATTTTCCTCTAAATTTCTGCCATCTGTTAAATATGTATCATAACTTTATGAAAATAAATATTTTTGATTACTGCCATCTTTTATAAACTTAAAAAATCTTTTTCTAACAGAATCAAATTAGAATAAAAATATGTTTTTGAAATCAACAAGAGATGTCCACATATAAGAAATGTCAATAGATTAATTTAAAGTGTTTTTATGATCGTTACATTTTGACATAGTTAAATTTACAGATGACTGAAGAAGGAAATGACGGATGGATGGTTTTTTTTGTATCTACAAAATTTACCCTTTGCGACCGCACTGACTACAAAGTTAACAGTGTCAAGCTGCATTTTTTTCCGTTGATTGTTTGCGATGGTTATAGGTATGTTGAGCGTACTGTAGATGAAAAACGTTACGAAAGGGATGTTAAGATGTTTGGATATGTAGAGCGGATAGACCGAGTATTAGAAAAATAATATATAACACATAAACAAATGAAAGACGACAAGGTTACCCCAGGAAAACACGAGCAATTGAATCAAATTTTGAAGTCGGGCCATGTTAAAAATTGGTATAATAGAAAAGCACGTATGTGACAATGCATGAATGTGAACGAAGTGAGAAGCATGTGCCAAAACGGAGCCGTTTGGCGGTTCATCCTCTCTGTCTACCCTTAGATACTTAGATGGTTGGTTAGTCACTCAGAGCAATAATATATAAAAGAGAGCGCTGCTGTAGTCAGTTTTGATGAGTTTTGCCGGACTTCGCTAGACCTGGGCGTGGTTAGGACTAGGTCTAGGATATTTATCCATCCGTTCATAGCACATGTCGACATAATGTTTTTGTTTATTCGTATAACCACTTTTTCACCGTATTGTCATGAACAAAAATATAGCATGTAGCCTAATAAGCCGTTGAGTTATGTTAATTTATTTCGCGTATCAAAACGTTTGGGCGGAGTCAACGGAGACGCGGGACACGAAGAACATTCTTACAATACTTTAAAGCGGTGTGATAATTTGGGAGATTTTGTTGTCTCTTTCTTTCTCATAATGTACGACGTAAAAACCCGGAGAAAGTGATTTATCCCAAATTTGTATAGGTTGGGTAAAAAGAATTAGCTCTCTCTCTCCATATATGGTTACTTCAAGGTAAGGATCCTAAAAATAAAACAGTTCATAATTTCATAGTAAATACCATACCTACCTTGTCATACACTTCGGGTAACACAGTGGTACGCAACCTGCGGCTCGTGGGCCGCATTCGAATAAAATCTTCTTAGTGAAAATGGCAGAAAAAATTGTGTCACCATTTTTTGTGAAAAAAAAAAATTTTGTTTCGAAAAAATTCAAAACCCACTGCAAACATTTATTTAATAGATCTTCCCCTTTCTGTTTATTTTTCGAAGAAATAATGTGATCTAGTTTTAAAAGTGTTTATATGCTTATTTCGTGGTGCGAAGCCATTATTTTTCCACGACCATCTAATTTAATGCGCCATTTTCTTTTTAAGAGATTCTGATTGAAAACTACCACTACCCATAGACGTAAACATAAAATACAAGACACGTCATATTCATACAAATCGAACGATAAATGTGGCACGGTCTTGATTTAAGTTTCAAGGCTCAAAACGCTTATGAAAAGGATAGCAATACTAAACAGAATGTGTGTGTACGGATGAGATAGCTATATGAACGTCCCGCGTTACTGTTATAATCTTTCTTCCCCACGAACTTCCCGAGCGACTGGCTAACTTAGAGTATGATGTACGGAAACGGTTGTTTTCCACACACGTATGTATATCTGCCTTCGCTATCTTACATTATTTCGGTTGAAGAGCTCCCGTTTTCCCGTGACAGCTTGTCTGTCTAACGAATGTTTGTGTGATACTAAACGCAGTAAATCTCAGGTATGTCTCTCGGACTCGGTTTAGTACATTCACGCGCGTTGTCTCAGCAACGTATCTACATTATTCAATTCATCTAAGGTTACAGCATTCTTACTTTTGTAGTTTTGAAACAAGGGAAATATTTGGAGAAAAAACGAAAAGTGTGATTTTTTACGTTTTAATAATTAGTTCAACGACTATTGTGTTTTCTTAATACTGGTAAATGTATAATATTTTAATAATAAAAACGTTTATTGTTTATTTGTTGTGAAAAATACAGTATATCTTGCGTTATGGCCGCTCTGTGCGAACTACTACAAATAACTACTTCATTTCTCAGTAGGCGAGTACTTCAATTGAAGTTGATTACAAACATTATTTAATTTAATGGCAGTTCACACTTCACACTTTTATCAGTGTGCGAGTACTTCAATTGAAGTCGACTACCAACACAATAAAGAACTATTTCATTTTGAGGTAGTTCACACATCATTTTTGGTTCGACTTCAAATACTACAAAAAAGTACTTCGCTTTACGGCAGTTCACACTTCAATTATGATTCGACTACGAAGTACTACTTTATTTTGTGGCAATTTTACTGTGCGAATGTCCGAACGTTTTGTAGTGTGGGCTAGAAACGAGCAACCGGTTCCAGTTCTCATGAATTGAAGTGTTACTTCAATTGAAATGTTCACCGTGAAGGGTACATTTTAAAGAACTTGTAGTTCGTGAAGGGTCCATTTTAAAGAACTTGTAGTTCGTGAAGCGTTCACAAAACTTTGTAATTTTTACCATCGCTAAGTGTATCCAATAACATTTAAAAATATATCAAAACATCATAATATTACAAATAACATTCCATAATAATTATTTTGTACATCAATGACATCAGTTTAAAACACAGCCTTGTGTGAACCAAAATATTTATTGCAGTCTTGAAGTCACTAATGTTTAAATAAATAAAAAAATCTACTTCAGAAGATAGGTAGTTTAAGCGTGTAATCATTCTTCCCAAATTCATGATCGTTGGTAGGTTGGTCCTGCTCCATGGAAAAATGAAAGTCTAGCTCTGGTGCAGCTATCGGGAACGTAAACCGTAATACGTTCTAGAATATCAGGATTACAAATGACCCAAATAAGCTTATGTGCTACTAACACTACTTCAATTTTCTCCTAACATCTAGAGAATCTAGTTCTAGACAGTGGCGGCTAGTGACTTTTTACTGTGCTTAAGTGCTAAGATTGAAAAAAAAACTTCATTATTGATCTTATTGTAGTCGAAAATGATTTTTTTTAGTATGAAAATTTTTCAGCAAACCGTGCAGTGCACCACCAAAACTGATAAAATTCCGAAAATATTCATACAATTTTTTTTTTTGCATTAAACATTTTCGGATACAACATCAATAGCGTCGTATTTTTCAATCTTAGCACTCATTTGGATACTAACTTACTCTTATTTTTAATATGTTTTAATTTTTTTATTTAATCCTAAATTAATGTTTAATTTTCAACATGCATAATTAAACATTAATTTTCTTATTTGTGTATACTATAATGACTAAACGAGTCACACTGTTTAGCACAAGCCCTGCGTGTATTTAGAATTAAAATCGTTATTAATATCACACCAATTTATTGTTCCATCGTTTCCAAATTTTGGACCATTGAGCATAGACATAAAAAAATTAACGATTGTTTGTGTGATACTAAACGCAGTAAATCTCAGGTATGTCTCTCGGACTCAGTTTAGTACATTCACGCGCGTTGTCTCAATAACGTATCTACTAACGTTGTGACCGCTTTGAAAGAAGTACTTCAAAGAACTACTCTTTTGGAAACAGTTCCTACCTCATTCATTGTTCATTGAACAAATACTTCAATTGAAGTAATTCTTCAATTGAAGTTATTAGTTCATTTTAGCGTTCACTCATTTCAATAACTTCGTTTCATTGAACAAAAACTTCAATTGAAGTTAATACTTCATTTTAGCATTCATTCATTTCATTAACTCCGTTTCATTGAACAAATACTTCCAATGAAGTTGACACTTCATTTTAGCATTCATTCATTTCATTAACTCCGTTTCATTGAACAAATACTTCTAATGAATTTGGTACTTCATTTTAGCGTTCCCACCAGTTATTTTCACTTTCAAAGCGCTACCGACTAGTACGTGCTTTTTCGGCAAGGAACCGGTTCCAAAAAGAACTGAACAAATAACCGGATAAATTCAAATCTCTTTATCGTGAGTTCGACTTCAATTGAAGTGTTCACTGCGAAGGGTTCGTTTTAAAGAACTAGCAATTCGTGAAGCATTCACAAAACATTGAAGTTTTTCCCAACGCTAGTATCTACCTTATTTAATTCATCTAAGCCCTTGAGTATCTTCATATAAAATAGGCTGTAGACGTTTTTTCCCCCAAAGACACTTATTAAATTACCATACTTGTAGTTCCTTCGTACCTTTATTATGCGTATACCTCGCCCAATGCGCTACCCGACCCGTCGCGTGATAGCAATATTGGGTAAGGCCTGGCGAAGGCAGCAAAGCGGCGAGGCTTGCAGTCTGCACGCGGCCGGCTCGGGAAGCGCACCTCTGTCGGCAGGTTCGCTAAGCTTCCATTTCGGCGGGAAAACGAAAACTTTCTCGACAATTTTTATTATTTACACGATTTTGTTGTTTTTATTATGGACTTTTTAAATATATTTTACGTGTTTTGTGAAAAGTGATTTATTGTGAGAGTGGTTGATCTCGGGAAAGCGAGAACAGGTACGAAATTTATTTTAAATTCTTATTTCAATAATTGCTGTTTTCAAAAACCAGGAATGTAAACGCAAAAAAAATGTTAATGTGCAACTTAGACCTCAACTGATTACATGAAATACAAAAATATTGCCGGGGCATTGTTGGCATGGTTTTTATTAGTGTAATGCAGTGTATTTCTAATTGCATGATGTGAACGAACATTTTGGAAATGGATTGATGACCTACCTTTTATTTTGTATCTGTCAGTATGTATGTAATGTTGTCACTCTGTCAAATGTTCCAAATAAATAAATAATATATCGTGTAAGTAATACCAATATCATAACATGAATTTATAATATATCACGTAGGTAGGAAGGTAGGTATATTATATTTACTGAATTTGTTTTGAATCATTTTGAATGTTTTTTTCAGACACCAATAATTTATAATTCCAACCGAAAAACAAAGTTACAATTATTTTTCCGATATGTTGAAATAGGTGACGTAAAAAATATTACTAAGGTGATTTCTTGATTTGCTTTCGTGAAATTTCCGCTGCATTTTTATGTCTGGAATTTCTAGGTCGATCCAACTATATAAATCATCATTTCCATCATGAGCTATAAAGCTTTAAAATATCAATTCAACTGCGAAAAAGTACTCCACCTTTTTCAATTGTTCAATAAGAAAAATATATTACTGAACCTTCAGTAAATTCTAGTAAAATATAAAATAAAGTGATTAATCACTAACGAACTTTGACGGCCTCCATGGTCGAGTGGTAAGACGCTCGATTACGAATCCAAAGGTCGCGGGTTCAAACCCGGCGTGCGCCAATAACTTTTATTTAATTAATATGTGTCATAACACATTTAATTCATATAAAATAAAATAAAAGTATATTTGCGGCACGTTCCAGAGTGGTAGATACTCTAAGTATCGCCCTGGTGAAAGACCACCATTCAGAATCGAAACGTTGCTTGAAATGGCTTTAGCCGGCGACCAGATCTGAATAGCCAGGTACTTCCCAACCTTCCTCTTCCCTATCTTCTTTCCCTCCCCACTACATTCAGCCTCTCAACATACCCTATTTGGGGATGCCATAGTCTCACTGGCTCTAGACGGTTGGGAGCAGTTGAGACTCTTGTGTGGTATTCATATAAAAAAAGAACTGAAAGTAGTCTTATAATCAGTACAATTTTATTTTTATAAATAAATTTATATGTTTTCAGAAGTTAATTTATTGGAAACATCTTGAAATGAATGTTCGTACTTTGGTTGATCGTAGGAATATTAGACTAAAGCAGAGCTATACCTACCTAAGTAGCTACCTGGAATTCCCTATTGGTGCAATTTAATGCATTGTTACTTTAATACGTATTAAATTTGTAATATTGCGCACTAAATCATTGAAGACTTTTCCACAAGTCGAAAATAACAGTAGTTGTTAAAGCTGACTTCCAATCGAACTACCTTTGCCAGTTTACAAAATAATGATCACCCATAAATAATGCTCGCAACAATAATAAACATGAAACAATATCGTTTTACCCGGGGACTTTGAACTATAAAATACTAATTATAATAATGGCGGAATTATATGTTTATGATATGCATCTTAAACCTGTAAACGCTTACTTTTGTCAACCGAAAGTTGTATGTTTATTTAATTGGCTGGAACCTGCTAGGAATCAGTAGTTTATTTAATAATATTAATGTTTAGAACCTAATGCAGAATGTACTGCCGACTTATTGTGAAATTATTACTTCTTATGTCTGAAGTTATGTGAACTCTGGCATTAAAAAAATTAAACAGCTAATTTTGTTTTAAAAATAAAGCTTAACGCAACTTATTTTTAGATAGCAACGTCATTTACATGATGAGTTATTGAGTTTTGAAATATCAAAACAGACAGGCAGCTATATTGATGGATTCTATAATTTTAGCCATTCATCAAGAAATAACTAATCATCACGCCGTTTCTCCGCAGGGGCAGGCAGAGAGGACGGAATGCCATACAACTCTGTCTTGGCACACACTCCTTGTTTCATTCGCATTCATACATCGTCTCATGTATGCTCTTCTGTTATTCTGACTCTTCACATGGTCCGATTCAAGTATTTAATTCACTTTATGGTGCCATGTCTTCTTCGGTGTCCCCGACTTCTTTTATTCCCTTTCGCAAGATATATTCTTTTCACACTCCTTTCTTCGTTCATTCGCTCTACATGCCCAAACCATCTAAGCGTCCTTTTCTTGATCCTATTTATTACGCTTATTTTGCATATTAAGCCTTGCCTTCTTTCCGGATATCCACATTTTTAACAGGTTCACATATGGTTTTACGCACATACGCCTCAGGGATCTCATAAGATTGTTGAAAATAATTTTAATTATGGTTGGTCAATTTAACATAGCGCCCTCTAGTGATTAAATTATCCTAAGCCTTGGACAAAAGTTCGGCACTCCTGTATACCATCTTTATTTAAAAAAATATATCCGTCGAAAAATAATACCTGACACAATTTTGCTTGTTTTTTTTTAAACAAAATCTCAGGCTTATAACTAGTAAGTCTCGCGTTATTTTATACACATATCAATGTAGCTAATTTTTACAGTACGAATTTTATACATATATATCAATGTAGCTAAATGTTTCCAGTACGGATTTGTTTTTAAAAAATATCTTCTAATCATAAAAAAGTAAATAACGGTGAGGGGTAAATATATGGCAGTGAGGCATGGAACTGGCAGAGGAACGATGGAAGTAGATATGAAGATATAATAGACTGAATGCTGTGGAAATGAGATCCCTGAGACGTGTGTGCGGTAAAACCATGTATGACCGTATTAAAAATGTGGATATCCGGAAAGAATGCAAGGCTGATGTGAGCGTAATGAATAGGATCAAAAAAGGGACGCTTAGATGGTTTGGGCACGTAAAGCGAATGAACGAAGAAAGGAATGTAAAAAGAATATGTTATACGAAAGTGAATGGAAGAAGAAGTCGAGAACGCCCGAGGAAGACATGGCACGATCAAGTAAATTAAATACCTACTTGAATCGGGTCATGTGAAGAATCAGAATAACGGAAGAGTATGTATGAGACGATGTATGAAAGTGAATGAAGCAAGGAGTGTGTGCCAAGACAGAGTTATATGGCGGTCCGTCTTCTCTGCCTCCCCCTGCGCGAAAACGGCGTGATGGTTAGTGGTAAATATATTTTGAAGTTTGTTTCCATGCACACAAGTATCAACTTTTTAAACTAAGTAGTTAGAAAATTGTTGTTGTTTGTTACGATAATGGACTATATTTTATACCGTGCGTTCGAGCAAATAAACTGGTCGGTACCTGCATACCCAGAGAACTATAATAATATCTTAACGTTTACCTATTTACCATTGGAAGTCCCGAACGAGAACACTAACATTTACCTGTCAAAATCACTGGTGTGATTTTATTTTATAGCATTTTAAATAAGTTTGGTAGATAAAGAAAAAAGAATTATGGAAACGTTTATCAGATTTAATTATTGAAATGAAATATTATTTTGAAATCACGTGAGAAAAGTAGGTGACAAAATTAAAAGGATGACGTTAAAATTGAAAGATTGAATTTCTTAGAGGTACCTATATTTATGTTAAGTTTTCGATAAACTTATTTTATTTTATTTTTGGACTAAAGCTTCGCCTTGGTCTCTCCAAGATTAGGGGTTCTAAAGAAGATCAATAGTTTCTCAATAGATAAGCCCTTCATATAATACCTTCAATAAAATCACTGGTGTTCATATTCTTCATAAACATGATCATGGCATTAGATTAAATAATTTAGAAGTTCTATAAATAAAAAAGCCATTAAGATTGATAGTCATATTTTTAATAATCAGGTAAATTTGTCCAGTAGTCCAATATTAGGTATATTTCCGTAAACTCATAAAATTTATCATTATCATTTTATTATCTTCTCAGTTGACGTTTTCTCTCTTTGAATTCATATTTTCTGTCTCTTTTTTTCTGTTCCTTTGTTATAATTCATATGTTATTCTGTTGTTTTCTCATTGTTTTGTTATGTTATTTTATAATTTGTTTTCACTCTGTATGTGTATATAACCGCACACTTTTTATTTAGTTTAATTTTGTATCCTGATGATGCCTAGGCTAAGCGAAACCGGTCGATCATGAACATTAAAATAATATTCGTGGTCTTAAAGGAATAATAATAAAAGTTTTATACAAAGTCATTTTTTCATTTCTTTAAATATGTCAAACCATTGACCGGTCGGTAGCTGAGTGGAGAACGCGTCGGATTCCCACCCGGGCGTCGTGCGTTCAATTCCTCTGCTGGCTAAGTCCTCCATCATTGCACAAGCAACATCTTCCGCTTTTTATGATGGCGGTAGGAGTTTTTCAAATATTGTCAGGTTATTCGTAACACGGGAATGTTTGTCTTACTTTAAAAAATAAATAAAAATAAAAACAAACCACAAAGTGATTGCTTTCTACAAAATATAAACTATAATACACTTACAGCATGATATTTTGACAAATGTTTAGTAAACTAGGTACTTAAAAACATTGTCAGATTCTTAAACATGATTTCTAGATTGTATCTAAAAAAGATCTCGATGAAATAAAAGTACTTATAAGATTAGCCACATTCCTAATTATTCGAAGCCGCAGGAATTCCTTTAGTTGCATCTGTCTTTGTATTGCAGTTTTACAGATTTGACAGACTGGCTTCCTGCATTATCACTCAATAGGGATGCATTAGGCGAGGGGCGCATTAGAGTCCCACCTCCCACTTTGCCTTTACACACTACGGCACAAGGCACTGGCGGTTCGTGAACTTAAAAAAAAAAACACGAAAAAAACTTACACATGTGGTAAACGCAGTGAAAAGGCTCTTCGCACCGACTGACTCAGCTGGTTAAAATTGCCACCCAATAAAAATAACGGCCGCGTTAAATAAATAATAGCATCGTTAACTCGTGACAAAAAACAATATTTGTGCTAAATGATGTAACATTACGACAAAATTCTCACCACTCTCCGGTAAATAAACAATGGAATTGTTTGCCCAATTTTTTTCACTCGCCCCATTTGTTCATGCTACAAATTTATCACTTCCTCAGAGGATAGTTCCTACTTGAGATAGGATGGGATAGGAAGTAGTTTGAGCAATCTTGCACGGAGAGCTTTTTTTATTTATCAAATAAGGCTGACAACATTAAGAAGCAAAATATATATTTGTAAGCTGATAAGCTTTTAAGTAGTTTGCTGGATCATTTCCGTTTGTCAAGATTAGTAAAGATAACGGACAATATCTTGCCCTAGGAGAGGATCTGATGAAATATTAACAAGTATTATTGCATATTGTTTTTGTTTGCTAATATGCGGTCCAAAAGCATCCAAATGCATCGGAATGAATTTTGAATGGATCCCTGTTTTAATAATGTTGACTAAGAAATCGTTAAATTATTCTTTTATTTTAATTTTTTAATGGAATGTGTCAGACTGCACTAACCTCCCTACAAACAGGAATAAATATTTATTATTATAATTATGAAATATTAACACGTGTTAAATTTAACATATGAAATATTGACCGATTAGAACCCTAGTTGATAAATGCGTCGGGTTCCCACCCGGGCGTCGTGGGTTTGATTCCTCTGCTAGCTAAGCTCTTCATCATTGCATAAGCAACATTTTTCGCTTATTATGATGGTAGCAGGAGTTTTTAAATATTATCTATATAAATCAATAGATTGTAGAAGCATGTCTATAAGAAATTCAATGAAAATTTATTTCACATATACAAGAAAATAAACTGGAATTATCACACGTCTTAGGCATTGCAATGATAATTATATACTTATGTCTGTTTTCATCAATCGAAACTGAGCGATCTATTGAGCATAATTAGTAATTATTTTATTAATTACCATAAATTCAATACAACTTTACTTACTGTGAGAACGTGTTGATTTTTCATTCTAAAATACATACCTAACCCAACATGTTACTTTTTTAAATTACGCGTTTGCAAATATGGTCATAAATTTGACTTCAAAAAAACCACCGCTCAGTTTTGTTGGGGAAAGCGGCCATTCATTTTATAACCACTATCTCTAAAGATAAGGCCTATCAAAAGCTCAACAGGGTGAAACTTAAAACTCATCTCTCCAGAAAATCACATCCGTAAAATTAAGAACCAAATTGAGTTTATAGTGAAACTTTAAAATTATCTTTACAATTAATCATTCATGGCAATTAAAAAAATCAGAATAACTACTTATAATTAAATTAATGTTTCCAAAGGGATACTTACGTATTATTCAGCGCCCTTGAGGTGATTTTTCACTAAAACTGCGCTATACAAATAATCCAAATATTATTACTCTTTTAATATGTACCTACTTTATCATATACTCGTATATTATGTGGAGGATTTTTTTAGCGATTTTAATTTGTGTAGGTACGTGAAAGCTTGTGCAACTAAACATATTGATTCCTATTTGTGCATACATAGGTTAAGGTACCTGTTTTTGTTACAAAGAGTAAGCGAGTACCTACATTATATACTTGCGCGGTACGAATAAAAAGATTTATTCAAAGGAATCCATTTTTGTAGTAAGTATATTATAGTTGTTGTAAAGCAGATTCCGCTTTATGATTGACAATATAACGTATCCACGTTGGTTTTAATTTGGCTTTTATATATTAACTGACTCTGAAGGAGTTTCTGCTAATGCACTTATAATTGGAAAGGTCTTTGTTGTTTCGATTGATTTATTATCAAGTCGATCTGCACATGCGAGAGAATATACGATTAAATAGCGTGGCCTTTCGAAGTGCATGCGATTCAATAGGGTGTTTCATATTTTTTTATAATTCTAAAAGAAACTAAATTAAACTAGCGTTTGAGATTGCACGCGTAGTAATTTGAAAATGACGTGACATATAAAATATCAGGCGTTTCAGGTAATAAAATTCTAAATTGTTTCACTTTATATATGAGTCATTATCGGTTTAAATGAACGATATTAAAACACTTAAAGAACAATCTTAGCCTGCTAAGAAAGGAACCTGATTTGAAAATTCATCCATTTGCCGGCTAAGTTCCTACCAAGTTATTAGTCAGATTTAACATGCAAAACTCGATTTTGAAAAAATGTGGGTTGAACGCTTTCTGTATTACTACGTCCAATTCGTGATTTTTGACCCAATATCTGAACCGCGTTTTGGTTCATCTTCATAATACACAGTCGTAGCTATCCCATTAATGACTTTAAATACCGTCCAACTTAGTTAAGCGTCCTTTGAAGGCACTTGGTCTATTGATGGTTTCAAAGATGTTTCAGAAATTATTGACGAATATTTCGACACATTGGTGATAGTTGTACTGCGGTCCTTAAAATGAATGGGAAATTACCAGTTAGACATTTAGGAAGACTGGTGAACACTATTTTGAGTTGTATAAATTTTTCTGTCGCCTCTGTTGGATGGTTTCTTTGTGGGTTCTGAGATACATATTTTACCCATTGGAAAACTTTTGCACTCACCATCCTATGTATTGGCGTCATAGCGAAACAATAATTAACTCTCAGAAATTTCGTACAGTTTTTTAAACTTAATATTACTGTCAGAGATAGCAATCTGGGTTTATTTTTTATATGGCGTCTGCTTGTTGATGTCTAGATAAAATCAGTCCTTGCAGGATTCAGAATCGGCTTACCTGAGGTCACCCCCACTGAAAATTAAAGTAACAGTATTACCACCTAATTTACATTAATATATCATTTGGTATTGCAATGATAATCCAATTGCTTATTTAGATCAGTCAGCTTGATTCGCCGCTCGAAGTTTAGTTGTGAACGTTTTTTAAAATATGCAACTCATTAGTAAAGGAAAATCAGAGCTACTGAACCGTGACTGAAATAGTCAAAATAACTTCAGGTATCTACCTTTTATCACTCCAGAAAGTTATCATGGATCTTAACTTGAGTTTTTAGTCTGAAGCTTTCAAAGTTAGATTCCGCGAAGTCTGACTAATAACTTGGTAGGAACGTAGCCAGAAAATGGATGAATTTTCGGGTTCCTTTCTTAGCAGCTAAGATTTTTCTTTAATTGTTTTAAGATCGTTCATTTAAACCGATAATGACTTGTATATAAAGTGAAAGAATTTAGAATTTTATTACGTGAAACGCCTGAAGATAAATACGAGATTTATATCTGCTGAAAAAATTCAAGCTCCAAATACAATAGGTTTTTGGTAATTCATTTTTTTACTAACGTACATTGAAAATATTTTACTTAAATACAAGTTTAAAAACATTATAAAATGTAGGATACATTAGAAACAGATATTTTTTTCATAAAGAAAAATACACTGATATTCACTTTGAAAATGCCGATTACGCATATTAATGCCTTTGCATCACCGAACTATGCGTTCCAGAAAACATTCTTCTGAGGCAGTCGACTCTTAGATCAGCAACGTCATCGGCTATCGGAAGGCTGGTAGAATCCAAACGCAATCCAAATACTAAGTTTGGAGATCGCGCTTTCGGAGTATCGGGGCCGAATGCTTGGAATAAACTCCCTCCAGAACTAAGATTTATAACGAGCCCAACAGAATTTCGGTCCAAACTGAAAACTTAACTTTTCAGACTCTCAAATTCTTACATTCATTAAAATAATCTCAACATAATCTGTCTCTCGACGAATCACCTTAGATATATAAATTTTCAACCAAATCCTGTACTGTACGACAAATTCAGAAAGTATATTTTTTAATTTCGCTCCCATGCCCTAAATGGAAAAAAAAGAATAAAAAAAAGTATATATTTAATTTTGAGTTAATAAGTGTGTCTATCTGATGGGACCTGCCAGGTAAGTATGTTCCTGTATATTTTCTTATTTAAACTAGGAATTAATATGTAATAATAGAAAATAATATCTGCACAGCGTCCTTGAGGTGATTTTTTACAAAAACGGCGCTATACAAATCATCCAAATATTATTATTATTGTATCGACATATTTTCAAAAGCCTTTTTCTCAGTTTCATCTTTTTGGGGTTGGATGCTTTCTGCATAACTACGTCCAATTTAGAGTAGCAGATCCTAAAAATTGCAATAAATTCTTCTTGGAGAAGAACAATAAATTGATCATCATTCAACATCATCACAGGAGGCGCTATATAAATTGATAAATCGACAAATTTTGTCTATTCAGAAAATTATATACACGATAGATGAAATTATTACTTTTACAATCGTCCTCAATAACTGTAGGTTTTCTGTCTAAATCAGCAAAATCTCAAATGAAATCCAATCATGAATTGTGTACGTCTTTTTCTATTTAGATTTTATTCTAGATCATTTTTAAAATAAGATTATTCTTTTTTCGTTAATAAAAAATAAAATTGTTTAAAATCGTGTTTAAAGTGCAAAAGCCGCATAGTAAATTTTTTTATCACAAAATATCTTTAGTATTTGCGATCTAAGAATTTATATTTAGGTTAACAGCAAATCTGTGTTTTGGAAGATTTTTAGCTTAATTATTCAACAGTATGACGTACCGCCCGTGGCTCGTGTAGACTTTTATCCATTTTATTGTACGGGGGTAGAAATCATAATAGAAATTGCAGAATGGACGTGTGCCAGCCATTGTAGAATCGTTTGAATGATCTATTGTACCGAAAAATACACAGCGCGCGTCGCACGAGCGTCGCCAAACAGAGCGGGATGTGCATGGTCGGATGGTTCGTGGGCGTCCGGCAACCAGCGACAAAATTTCTACCATTTTTGCCAAACTTAACTAATTTATTTATCAAAAGTAAAAGGAAAATGGTTCATTAGTTCTTACATAGAATAAAATCTGGTTAAAAGTCAGATAGGTAGGTAAATACCTGATAATAGGCTATAATCTTAGAGTATACAAGAGGTAGCCCAAGCCAAAGCCAGTGAAGTCAGTATTGGACTTGTTTTTGATGATTTTAACATGACTCGGGGCAAATGGGCGTGGCTAAGACCAAGGCTACGGTATTTATACATCCATTCATATCACATATCGACATAATGTTTTTGTGTATTCGTATAGCCACTTTTTCACAGTATTTTTATCAACAAAAATATAGCATCTAACCTAAAAAACCGTTTAGTTGTGTCAAGTTTAGTGGCAAAATATAAAATGTGGGCGGAGTCCTGCCGTTAACCAGCGAAAATAACCAGCTTAAGAACATTACGACAGTATATAGAAGCCGTCCAAGAAATTTGTTGTCTCTTTCTCTCTCATGGTGTACGATGTAAAAACACGGAAACAGTGATTTATTACAATTTCGGATGGGTTGGGTAAAACAAATTAGCTATCCCTCCATATATTGTTCCTTCAAGGCTATAATCAATACAAATAAGAGTATAATAATACATTGGTTAACGGACAATGTGATATAAAAAGATTAAAAAACAAATATATTATTATCAAATAATAATGCAGATAAAATCAGTATTTTCACGATAGGAACTGTATTTTACTTTTACTTGTGGCCGAATGGTCTAATGCACCAGGTTCGCGTACCTTAAGTCATGGATTCCATTTATTGCTTATTATTATTATTAGGTACTAATCAAAAAACGAAATCACATTGTCAAAACGTGTAGTCATTTTATTTAAGATCGATACAACAATGCTGCTTTTTAATCAGGGTGGTAGATACTTCTCGATCGCTAAAAACTAACTAACTAACTAACCATCACGCCGTTTCCCCGCAGGGGTAGACAGAGAGGACGGACCGCCATATAACTCTGTCTTGGCACACACTCCTTGCTTCATTTACATTTATACATCGTCTCATACATACTCTTCTGTTATTCTACTCTTCACATGACCCAATTCAAGTATTTGATTTACTTGATCGTGCCATGTCTTTCTCGGGCGTCCTCGACTTCTTCTTCCATTCACTTTCGCATCATATATTCTTTTCACACTCCTTTCTTCGTTCGTTCGCTCTACATGCCCAAACCATCTAAGCGTCCCTTTCTTGATCCTATTCATTACGCTCACATCAGCCTTGCATTCTTTCCGGATATCCACATTTTTAATGCGATCATACATGGTTTTACCGCACATACGTCTCAAAGATCTCATTTCCACAGCATTCAGTCTACTTTCATCCTTCCTCTGCCAGTTTTCTCGATCGCCCTGGTGAAATACCACCATTCAGAATCTAAATGTTGCTTGCAATGGCAATAGCTTTCCTCTTCCCCATCTCCTTTCAGCCTCACAACATACCCCAATTGGGGATGCCATAGTGCCACTGGCTTACGGCAGTTGGGACTCTTGTGGGATATTCACATAAAAAATAAAGAAAAACAATGCTCGTTGGTATCCCTATAAATAGGTAACGTCATTTCGACAGGTTTTTTTTCCCATCACTGTTCTTTGATATAAATACGATCCCTAACTTGGAGGACATGTAGCGGTACCTTTGCGAAACAGTGTAGTCAGGATTGTTGACTTTATACTGACTCGATAGAAAGAGACAAAGATATATTAAAGGATGTTGGATAGCGTATAAATTACCGCCCACATGGACTTATTTTATTTGTATAACCAATGCAAGTATTTTAATCAACACAAATATAAGAAATAACCTCAAAATCCGTTGAAGTAAGTTATGCAAAATGATGATGTGTACATACTTAGAAGTGCTGCGATATTATGTGACGACTTTTCTTGTCTCTTTCTCTCTCATGGTATACGACGTAATTTTTTTTCGTATTTCAATTACAATTAACCATGTTTTTTTCATAGATTCCAATACTTACTACTATGCCATATAATATTTATAAGTGCCTCAGTGTTAACACAACGTTGCTTCAATATCAGTAAAATTGTTAACTTTGTCGTACTCAATCAACGCTTTCAATAAGTAAGTAAAGTCCATAAGATATAAAAAATTAAAAAAATAAGCAAACACTTGTGGTACGACATAATAATTAAAATCAACAATTACTTAGTTTCTCATTACTTTATTTATATGTTTTACTACCACCGTAGCTTCATCAGGGTAGTATAACACTAACTATATATTATACATACATAGATTACAATGCTTTATATAGTATTAATAATACTGCCCTATTACAGATACCGATTTGCTCAATAGAGATATATGTCCTTTATTTGTTTAAATATATCTCTTAGCCATGCACCTTTTTTATTGGTTTAAAAGTCAGTAGGTATAATGCAGACTTCGACGTGCATTTAAAATGCAGATGGTGCAGTCCACATGGGGGTTGTGTAGATTTTACGCTCCTGGAAATAGGGTGGGAAAAATCACACTTTTGTGATCCTATTAAATAAATTGCCACTTTAAAAAACATCCACCCGTCATGTAGGTACCTACTCAACTTGCCTACCTAGCATTAAACAAAAATAATGATGAAGTTGCAGATAAAAAAAAAAATACATACCTATTTAATTAAGTTCTTATTATGTAAACTCTATATTTTCAAATTTGTCAAATTTGTCATTTACTTATATTATTTTTATATTTATTATGTATGTAGTATATTTTCGATATTAACATGTCACTGTGTAGCTAAAAAACACTTTTGAAAATTGCCATCCCAACACAGGCTTATACCTAGTGGGATGGGCAATATACCAACCAATAAAAAATAGTAGCTTTAAGTAAAATAATAAATAAAATAAATATTTATGGAGTGTTAAAAATTTATCAAAAATGATTTTTCATCAACAAGTTGCAGAATAATTTAATAACGCTTCAAAAAATATCACCGTTGATTTCACACCGCTTATCGCTGGCGAAATTTAAATAAGTATTTTTTACTGCAATTTTTTTGCATCGTCGTCGGCCGTTTTGAACCGGCTTGATGCTATAATTTGATTTGTACCCATGAAAAATGATTTTCAGGTAAATTCTACACTCTACATATTTTCACTACCGTCATGATATTGATATAGAATCAGGGTGTTCTGACCTCGTTTGTTACACGGCTTAGTGATTTTTCGTTAATTAATAATGGGTAAAAGTGTACACGGTGCTTGTGTGTAGACTGTTCAATATCCATTTCAGTGGCGACTGGCGACCTGCTTCAGATGAACTCTCCCGTCTATCCGGACATCTGTCGCCCGGAGCACGAGTATCGCTATATAATAGTGGCAGAGACCAGAAGTACCCGGGGACCAGGAGAAGCGAGGAGGTAGCTGTAGGGATTCATAGACCGTCACAGAATAGGCTTAAAAATTGCACCACTTTTAGTACTGAGCGAGCTGAATTTAGCACTTCAACCAGCGACGCGCAAACTTCTTTCACGGCCCCCTTTACTTCACAACCTACATGACAAGGGGAGGGTTTTTTATAAGCCACCCTAGGGTAGTAAAGTACGCAGTGTGTAAGTTGTATTGTATCTGTCTCTAAGCAAAAAAATGATGTGCACAGCCGTGTTCATCAGATCTTCTTTTAATTCCCCACGCGTGCTGTTAGGCTGCCTCATCAGGTTTATTATTATTTCGGTTCGTCGTGTTTAGTGATACAAGGGGGATCCGTCTGAATAATTGAATATTTATCTTAGAATGAAGATTGGTTTTTGGATTTGTAATTAGGCATTGTAAGGGAGGCGAGTAACAAGAACAAAGGAAATTCCCTATTAAATAAACTGCATCTACGATTAGCAAATTGATCAGTAAGCTTTATCAGAATATCGTCGCCGGAAAGGCAAAAGGGCTGAAGCGCCATTTTAAGAAGCTTACACCAGAGCACTTTAAAAGTTTTTTTTACAATAAAATTCATAAGTCTCCAGTACCTGGTTGGATTTTGAAAAAAATATAATTCAGGTAACTCAATGCTCTCACTGAGTTCCCTGAAGCAAAACAAGCTAAAAAAGTTCCAAACTTGTGTCGCTTGAGTCAAGTCTTCTGCCAAATGGCAAATATATTTTAGATGGCTGAAGGGCCACAAAAGTCTTCAGAATCAAACGAGAGTCAGAGCATTCGATGCAGAAAAAAAACATTTTCGACCCAAATGTCGCTTAAGCCCTTATGCCTTTCCAGCGATGATATGATTAAATACCTAACTAGAAAGGAGAATAAAATACACCGCTTATTATGTCTTCGCAAATACTCCATGCTTCACTTGCATCCATACATCCTCCAATCATACTCTTCTATAATATCAACTTTTGACATGTACTGATTCCCTTAATCGTTCTTTTTTTTCTGGGGCATCGTCGACTTCTTCTTCCATCGTGACTCGTTTCTCCGTTCATTCGCTGTACATGTACAAAATATCCAATCATCCCATTCTTTATCGTATTTATTCATTTTTTGTTCATACCTCAGGTAATAATATACCAGAAGGGATAACTTTGCGAAACAGTGTAGTCACGATTGTTGATTTTTTCCGGACTCGGGCTAAGGTTTTCACAGACACACCTTTTTACATCCATTCATAGCATATGTCGACATAATGTTTAGTTTATTTGTATAACCACTTTTATACAATATTGTTATAAACAATAGGATATAACCCAAAAACCGTTAAGTTATGTCGCATAACAAAACATAGTGGGTGGAGTTGCCAGAGACGCGGGAGACGGAAAAAATGCTTACATATCTACAAGTGGTGTAATATTATATGAGAACTTGTCTTGTCTCTTTCTCTCTCACGGTTTGCGACGTAAAAACTTCGAGAAAGTGATTTATCTTAAATTTAAATAGGTTGGGTAAAAATATTTAGCTCTCTCTCCATATACATGGCCTGTTCAAAAGAAAAGGAGAATTTTGAATTTTCGCGGGCTGTGTACATTCGATTATAGTTTTTTTTGTTATGTTGGTGCACATATGTTTATCATATGTTAGCATTATCAGCTATTTTGGGTTAGTGGTTTGTTTTTGACCACTGAAAAGATTAGTCACGTTTTTATGTGTTTTTCGATTTTTTACTTTTGAAAAAAAATGGATCAAAGAATATGTATTAAACTTTGCGTTAAAAATGGAATAAAGTGCTTCAACGCACTTAAATGTTGACTGTGGTATTCGGCGAGTCTACTTTGTCTCAAAAAAAATGGATCAAAGAATAAAATCCATGATTTGTTTTTCCACAACTCCAGGACGCTCATCGTCATCAACATCTTCTCGGCCTTCTGTAAAGCGCTTGTACCACTTATAAACACAGTAGAGACAAAGTAGACTCGCCGAATGCCACAGTCAACATTTTAAGTGCGTTGAAGCACTTTATTCCATTTTTAACGCAAAATTTAATACTTATTCTTTGATCCATTTTTTCCAAAGTAAAAAATCGAAGAACACACAAAAACGTGACTGACCTTTCCAGTTGTCAAAAACAAACCACTAATCCAAAATGGCTGATAATGCTAACATATGATAAAGTTATGTGTACCAACATAACAAAAAAAAAAATCGATAATCAAATGAACACAGCCCGCGAAAATTCTAAATTCACCTTTTCTTTTGAACAGGCCTCGTATTCTTACTCCAAGGTTTATACAGATGATCTAAAAAATATCTAACCGTATAAATGTTCTACGAAGCAATGTTGACTACCGTCTTTCAAATAAATGATCTCGTAAGGGGTTGTTCTTGTTAATACCCTTAAATATACTTTTCTAAGAGTTTATGCATAGTTCAATACGTAGTTAAAAGTTGTCGTAACAAGGTGCCTCCCATAGACAGTTTCCTGCCACTTTGTGAGTATCAGGAGTTAGGCCATCTATTTATTTCGCTCATTAGGTTTGCAAACAGCCCGCATTTTAACTGCAAGTGAGCGACTAATTGCTCGCAGGCAGATAGCTGCTATTGTTGACAGCACTGAAGGGTTGTCATCTGACGAATAAATATAATGAACCGCAGTGAATTACTTGTCATTAGAGTATCGTATTTAATTTGTAAAGAAATTTAACTGTGGCAGTGAAGCGAGTACTCATCGGAAAATGTTATTTTTTTCAGGAAGCTTCATTTGAATTAAGCATTCTTCAAGTTGTGGAACTTTATAGGTATACCGCTGATGTCTCCGTTGTTATCTCTCCCTCTTTCTCATGGAAGACGAATTCGACAGATAAAAAAGTCACAGCGGAGCTCTCATCGGCAGGCACATTCCATTGTAATTATTATTAAAGCTTAGCCTGTCTTGTGAAACGTTTTGGCATACTGCTGATAGGTCCATCGTTACTCCGGCTGGATCATATTTAATAATTGAAGACCCCACGGCAAGAACCTCTTAACTAAGTGTCGAGAGTCTTTTATTAAAAAAAATGTGTGTACCATCACAAATCCACACTACTATTTTTCATGAATGTTATAGCTAACATACTAAATTTAATATATAATTTAGCATTTTAATGCATTTCTGCAATACAATTTCATTATTGTAGATAACATGTAATTGTCATTAAAAATACTTTAGCCATAACAAAATTTGCAGGTGACATGTTCAACTCTTTGATTTTCTATGTTCGTTCCATTTTCATGATCTGAAAGTGTGTTCATTGGATAGAGCGTACCAGAATTAGTATAGTAAGAATACTAACTTTTATTTTTGTCAAACGTTTCTGAGGTGGTCGATAAGCCGGCGAGTAAGACACTCGGCTAGCAGTTGGGCGGGTAGAGTTCGATACTCACAGCGGGTACCAACTTACCCCCTATTCAGAACAAGTTATAGTTAGTGAGAGGCTCTTTACTATTAATCACATATGACATCGTCACAAATCGACGAATTAATTGCCCCCGCGCACCGCCGATTCTCGGCCAGTTTCAGCGTTTGATAAGCCGTCAAGCATAATACTCATACTAGTATAACCTGCGTGTTTTCATAGCTTATGTAGGTATGGCTTATTAAGGTTTTAAAGTACAAATCGTAATAAAAAATAAAAAAAATTAAATGCAACCACAGTGTCTCAAGTGACCTATGTCAAGAATCAGCAAATGAAAACTAATGATTTAGACTTTTAAAGTGTCATTTTCCTGCCCACATCTTCGACATTTGGAGAATGCGCGGTCTGTCCCAAATTCGGAACCGTCGAATTCCGAAACCGCCAAAACAGTTCCTCAACAATGCGTCCCAGCAACTGGAACCAAAACGAAAAGACCGAAAAAATACAAACAAATGAATGCTGACGCGGAACGTTCCAATTTTGAAACAATGGGAGCATTTCGGATGTGGCGCGGGTCTGGGAATTTCTGGAGGACCCATTTTTATCATTCGTTAGTTGGGTTGGTACCGGCTCCTGAATTCGATTTGGTGGATTCACTAATATCTTCGGCTGCCTTTTATTGTGATTCGTGATTTGGGTGAAGCATTGCGATTTCACAGAAACTGAATCTTAATTAAAATGATTTATTTCTAAAACGATATTTCTATATCTTGACCTTCTCCGTGATAGAACTGTGAGCTCCATTGTTCGAAACCCGTTGGAAAAAAAAAAAATTTTAATGTGAATATCACACAACTAGCGCCGGATCCACCATACGTTCAAACTGTGCAAAAAATATAGGCGCCATCTCTGAAGGGGCGCCGTGAAAATAAAGATCTTATTTAAATTTACTTGAAATATTCTCTAAATCATATCAAAATTTCCCCATATCATTTTAAAATTACCCACATCATGGGTAATTATGTTTTTTATTGCGCTGGCAGCATCGCTGTGCATTGAACGACTAGCAGAAATGTATGGAGAGTCGACTTTTGTCACGGAATTTTTTACGTATTGCATAGTGATTATTTGAACGTAAAGTCAGTTTTTCTATGGAGTGTTATACGTTAAAGTTTTGAGAAGCAAAGTCTACAACCAATCACCGTGCCCGTTGCTTTCATACAACAGTGTAAATGCACCATTGGAGATGGTTTATATTTTTATCACGGCGACATTGTACTATTCAATTTTCAAGTTTTCAGTTTTTTTTTTTGCAGATTATTTTCAACGATGTGATACTTTGCTAACATGAAAAAATATATAAGAGTCGTAAGACGAACATTTTGTCACACTAAAAATAAACTCGTAAGATAGTTACTTTACAGTTTCTTTCTCGTATGAATCCATAAAGTTGGGTTTGTCCATTATTATTCGGAGAATTGAATCGGGGTTTCCTCAGGTTTCCTGAGGTCTGTTGACATTTGAAATCTGTCATTGTCAATTACAGCTGTCATGCTACGTAAATGCGTTGCTACGTAAACCGTTTAAAATTCTTTATCGTTATGTAGCTTTAGGTGTTTTTGGGTTATATTAGTGTCTTAAGATTCATTTCTGTCAGTTAAAGCGCCTTTGAGGTGATTTTTTTTGTCTTCGATTTCCATTATTTCTATTGCTGATAACTAACCTAAAAAAAACTGTTAGGCTCGGAGAATTTAAAACGTAACTTTGATCGGTATGGAGAGCTGAAGTTGGAATCTCGACAATTTTCTATATATCTATAGTAAATAGTGCTTTGGCTTGTTCAGGAGGATTGGATTGGAGCATTGGTTACAAAACTTAAATTCGCAAAGCAATTATAAAATGTTTAATTATTCGTGTCAAATAAAAAAAGATGAAAGAGTATTGTGGAGGAGGGGGGTGGAGGGGCACTCAATACTTACTGCACAGGGTACTAGATGTCGTGGAACCGGCCCTGCACACAAGAGTTACTACAACTGCCCGGGGCCAGTGGGACTATGGCATTGGGGCCATTTGGGGTATGTTGTGAGGTTGAATGAAGTGGGGAACGAAGGAGATGAGTAAAAGGAAGGTTGGGAAGTATCTGACTATACGATTAATGCTATTTCAAGCAACGCACAGTGGTTCCAAATACCCCAAAAGTTGGCATCAATTCACAGGGAGGATTTACAGGGAAAAAAATGTGATATTTTTATTTGGTGTGGGTACTAGTATATAAAAACACAAAAAAATATTCTGTTTTAGTAAGTTTTAATGCGATTTATGCATTTTATTACCAAAAATATGAAATAAAGAATTAAAAAAATATATTACAAATCATATATACGCAAAAATAAAAGCCGAGTAATGTAATTTTTTGTTTGTTAACAATCCGATTCAGAAGACGATCAATCATCATCATCTTCATCATCATTAGAGCAACAGATATCGGACGAAGGAATATCCGGGGAAATGATTAACTCGAATACTTCCTTGAGAAAACGAGTAAAAATTGTTTTTTCGGGAGTTGCCTGCAACTAGTTATTACAGGGTCAGATGTAACTAACATTAAATTAAAAACATATTTATTACATTTTCCACGAGAACATTTTCTGGAATAGTTCTCGTGATATTTAAAAAATCTTTTTTCCGAGCTTTCTGAGCCTCTTCTGATAATTGGCCAATCGGCACTAATGAAGTCGAAATTACATCTGGCCCACGGATTAATAGCTTTTGGATAGTAGGGGGCGTTGTAATCATATAGGTAGAATTGAATATATAAATACGCTGGAATCATCTGCATCAGCTCGGGTTCTAATACTCAACTGTTTGTATCAGCTATGTCCTGAGCTGCCGTCAAAGCCCTACTTTGAAATCAAGCGCAAATTGCTTAATTGTTACCTTTTTAAAGTAAAAATCACTTCTTCTGCACATTTCTCAAACACTCAACAGAGCTTGAATGGTTACTTTTGCAGATGTAGGAGTGATTTTGATGTCTTATTTTTTCGGATAACAAGCTTTTTTCGTCGCAAATAATATATTGTACGGTGGAAACCTTTCAGGATCTTTGAATCTTATGACCTTGTACTGGCTCTTCGTGAGCTTGGCTTTTACCATGGTTGAGAGGGCTTCCTCCCCAGACATCCGTTTAGAGCGATTATCATCAAATACCTTGTATGCTTGTCTGTAAGTAGGTGCGCGCCTAGGTAAACGAATAATATCTTCTATTAATGTTGATGCAATCGGATGTCCAGAAGCTCTCAAGCTCATTTTTGTTGCAAACCCCAAATGCGAAAGTGATGAACTATTTTGAAGATTTTTGGTTTAGATCCGTTTAGTTCGGGCAGAACTATCTTCAAATTGTATTTTCGGACGACCGCGACCTTGCTGTTTTACAGTAGTAATCTCGTTTATTGTTTGTTTTTCATCACAAATCTAGCTACATTTCGACAAGCATTTGCCCATCTATTTTTGTAGGGAAATTTAAAATCCGAAATCTTTTGATATAGTAGATTCAACCCTAATTTTGGCCAATTGGTGCGGTTTATAAGATTTTTTCTCACATAAAAAAATTGTCTTACCATCTGTTGGCATTGTGATTTCTTCAATATATCAAATAACTACATTATTTATATAAAAAAAGTCCTTTGAACCCGAACCTGTTACAAAATAAATTAAATTACAAAATATTTAAATTTTATGGTCAATTATGTAAAATTGAAAATTTTCTAAAGGAGCAAAAATGAGCACTTTTTTATTTTCTAGTTTGATGCTGAGATAGTTCAGCTATAATAGTGCATCAACACATATTTTAAATTTAGCTTAATTGTCAACTATAACCTTAACTATTTAAGAATACATAGTAAATTTTTCACAAGTTCACATAGATGATAAAAAAATATATATTGCAAATTTATCAAACAAGCAAATGAAATTTAAAAATACGCTTATTTAGAACATACCTGAAGGTACTGCATTCATGTTAAAAAAAATATTTCAACGCTTGTTGTAAAAAGTTGTGACTCCCTAAATATTGTGTTGTAAATGATGCTCGTTCACAGAGACTTCTTAACCGCTTGCGAAGCGATTCTTTACTGACGTGGTGCAGAGCGACCAAATGTTTGGTCGAGTTAAGTAGTGGAGGTAAAGATGCACAAATATGTGACGTCAAGACATAACAACAATATTTAGTGATCTTTTCAATTTCAATTTTCTATTTATTGCCAACCCTCTCATACTAGAGAAACCAATGTGCAACGTTTCGATTTTGAATGGTGGTCTTTCATCAGGGCGATTCTGAGAGTTTCTACCACTCTGGAACGTGTCGAAAATATACCATATATTTAAGCCGGTGAATATTTTTGAGGTGCTCTATTACGCCACATTTATGCCACATTACGGTGAGCAGCACCTTTGTTGCTGTTTCGAAACGTTTGAATTCATAGTTTATGGAAAGTTACATAAATATGTAATGTTATATTGCCTAATCTTAATGATTAGTACAAAAGTTGATAATACATATTCGTTAATCGATTTTAATTCAACGTAAGATTAAAAAACGATTTACTGTCGCGTCCCAACGCCGTTTGTATATTTCCCACTATCATCACAGCCTCTTGATTTCTCGGAATGCGTAAACAAACCGAGCTTGTAATGCATTTCACTGTCCATAAATAAAAGGTTTATATTTATAAAATGCTTGCTTACTGCTCACTGCTTACTGTCTGCTTCAGATAAAAGATCAGAGTGAAGGAGATCCGCCTGCGGCGATGTGCGGTTACTGAACATTGCCCGTGAAGTGAATCAATTCTGGATCTCTTGCTTTTGTGGTATTTCACTTTCAAAGGAAACCAACTAAGGCGCTATTAAAATTAAAATAAAAATATTGCTTTAAAGAACAGAAGAAAACAAGAAAAAAAAAATTGTGACCGAGACTCAGATCTCCGTAAAGTAAAAATGAATAATTCTATCCATAACTCCATCTATGTTTGCGATTGTTTTCGGATAGAACTTTGCTCACGATTATAAAGATTGATGCCAGAACATCGGAAAAAAATAAATTCAAATAACTACAAATTTACAGTTTTTTAGAAATATCTGATTGTTAAAAATCACAATTCATGAATCGGTTGGAATGGCAAAGTTGGTAGGTGTGCTGTTCCTGGAAAGAGTGGATGTCCCGATTTCGAATCTCGGTCAAACCTCGATTTTTTTTATTGTGTCCATGTCTTTATTCTTTGAAGATGTTAATATTATTTGAAAAATTAATAATAATATGTTAATGAAAATGAAATGATAACTTTGTATAAGACTAGAGGTTGTATTTTAATTTTTATGACCGACCGGTTTCGCTTAGCCCGCATCATCAGGGCACAAAATTAAATTAAAGTGATTGCTTTCTACAAAAATATAAAAAATAAAATTATGTCGTCGGTTAAAATATCACAGTCTTGGAGAAAGATTGAATCTTGTGATTGGGAATGTTGGCGTGCAATTAATTGTCATTTTAGTCTGAATTTGTTTAGTCTGATTAAGATAAAACACCATTCGATAGAAGATAGATTGAGGGATAGGTAAGTATACATATCACAAGTCTCGTGAGAAGGATGTGGGATTGCACTTTTGCTGTCCTATAATAATGATTTCAGTTGGAATTTTTTTTCATCGTCTTTTTTGTGAAATATATCAGGGCGATATATGGAGCTGGAAAATATAATTAAACTTATCTAAAGAGTCTGCTCTGATTTTTTGCAGTCGAAACTCCTCTAATAATTCTCAGTTCCAATGTACTCGCAGTTTTGAACGGTGTTTGACAATAATCGCCATTATTGAAGTTCTAAATGCAGCGTTCCCCGGCATAATGTGCAATATGCATTTAAAGTTCGACCGGATCCAAAGATCTGCAGCGCCTCACGTTCAAGTTGTAAGCTTCTTAGAATAATTTAGCACGGTGTATTATTTTAGTGGCCGGAACGTATCGACTACCAAAATGCTGAATGTGTCCATTCGCCATTGCGCAGGAAGGCTGTAAACTTTTACTTGGGTGTTCACGCCGGCATTAAAATTAAGTTAGCTTTATGCACCATTTGCGTTGCCACGGCGTAATAAACTTTTAAACATTCGCAGATCGTGTGCGATCTTGGAGAAAACTTTCTTAGGAGCGCGAAAGGCGAAATGATTTGATATTTCATCGATGATTTTTGTATATTCATGCATTATGATGAAAGGTTTGGTCCTAGAGCCAACGTGAACGTATGTACACGCGAGGTGATCTGATATAAGCCACAACGTTCATAATAATCAAGGGTTTGGTCCTTCAACCGAGTTAATCATTACATGGTATCTGCTTGTTAATAATGTGACAAAATGGCAATTTGATTTGAGCATTCGATTGATTATTATGAACATAGTGACATCGATGATGTAGTGGAATGAATTGACTTTAATTTTATCGATGATATCACAATGTTCACAATGATCAAAAGTTTGGGCATTGAACTAATGAAATTACACTGTACCTACTTGTCGAAGGTGCCCAAAAAGACGAGTTGAATTGACATTACATCGATGATCTCACTATTTTCATAATGATTGAGGATGAGATTCTTGAAACATTGTATTTACACAGTA
This sequence comes from Drusus annulatus, assembly GCA_022651775.1. NCBI lineage: Eukaryota > Metazoa > Arthropoda > Insecta > Trichoptera > Limnephilidae > Drusus > Drusus annulatus. Next base: position 492,102 of record JAGWCC010000637.1, read on the forward strand.
GGTACCTACTTGTTGTAGTAGTTAAACTAATTACCCAGGAAGATAGTGTTATCTTTAGTTGTAAAAATACAATATTAAATATGATTAAAATGCATTATTTACATAGCGCTTTATTTGTAAAAAAATACCGTGCATATCGCGTTTTAATGATATTAATTAAGTCGAATTAACGTTTTATGAGCCCTGGAGCGAGATACCAATATCAAAGACGCCCGATCCATTAAGTCACCATAAAAGAGAGCCTTATAATTTATAATTAATATAGGTACTAGTTTTACTACTCTGCTTCGTCTTTTTGAAAAACATGATACTAATGTGATGAAATTGTGCTATTTCTTGACGAATGAATTGGTATTTTAAAAGTTCTATAGCTCAGGATGAAAATGACGTTGCAAACTGAAAAGAGTTAGGTGACCTAGAACGTTCAGACTCATTTTTTTTGTGTCCATAAAAAACATGGCAGATTTCTGTTTTTTTTAAACATAACCGGCAATGACTAACATTTTGTTAGGCATTGCCTAATTAAATTATCACACCCACAATAACATCAATTTGTTTCTCTAGAGTTTTGATCACCCAGTCCGAGTGCTATACATATTTTATAAATATATAGTTTACCATTACTTACTCCATTTTTTCCTACCCTAGGTCCGACAGGCCGGGCAAGAACCATTATATTATACCATATATATATATATATATATATATATATATATATATATATATATATATATATATATATATATATATATATATATATATATATATATATATATATATATATATATATTTATATATATATATGTGTGTTAATATAAATATGTTAGTTGTAAGTCACTAGTTATAAGTATTAGGCATAAGTTAATATTAAGTCTTTGTTTTAATATTATGTTAATTATGCTGTAAAGTGCCCTTGAGGTGAAATATAATATAAATCAGCCAATTATTATTATTATTATTAAAAGCTGTGGAAGTTTCCCGAGATGATTTATCAGGGAGTTTTTACTGTTTCAAACAAATAGATGTTCTGATATAGGTAGTGAGAAGATTTTATTAACCAAAATATTTATTACTCATCGAATTGATTTGTTGATGGTTTTGTAAAGAATTTATATTCTTGTTCAGTTAACAATGGCATTAACGATGCCATTTATTATTTTTTATAAATAAATATATATTAATTATTGAAATAATATCTGTAATCTTAAACGTAAATATACAACAGAAAAAATAACGGTCGCGACCGAGACTCGAACTCGAAACCTCTACTCTATCCGGGAGTAACGCTTCTGCCAATTGAGCCACCGATACCTCATAAGAAACCGGCATTTTTAATCGATCTCATTCTTCATTTGAAAATTATTAATATCATTTTTCTATTTTTTTCCGATTTAGCTGCCATCTTTCTATGGCATACAAAGCTCTACCAAAGCACATATTATATACCTACATGGTGTCTTAAATAAACTATTTCAGTTAAAGTTAATTATAATTTAAAATAATGTTGTTCGTACGTTTTGATTTGATGATAAATATTTTTTCTTTGGCATCAATGTAAATGATTTATAAACCAAGCAATCACAGCCACAAGTATCTACCTACCTACATACTACACTTGTCATATTATCAACATCGTCTCGAAAAAGATTATTGCAAGATATGTGATAGGAATGTTGTGAGAATTTCTTCAATTAATTGTCTTAAGGATGAATTCTTAGAAACTGGAACACGTGTTGCGGTGATGTTGATGCGCTGGAACTATCAATTAAGGGAGCGCATTATTTACATCAACCGGTTAAGGAAAACAAATTGATCTGAAAAATGTCTGTTCTTTCTGTACAAATAACCCATCCATCCACAAGTCATACAACATCAGGAATACAGGCGGTGCGTAAAGCTAGGATTATCAAATTGTAGAGATATAGAATACTTATTAACTTTTGTTACCAGACTGAGCCCTATATTGATTCCATCTAAGATTGTTTCATCCTTTAAGCCTGATTCACACCAACGTCCGGTTCCGCTCAGTGCCGATATTGATCCGCAAGAAAACTTATTGATATGGTATGAATATCAATCAAGGAGTATGTGCCAAGACAAATTTGTGTGGCAGTATATCCTTCTGCCCACCCTTGTGATATTTAACTACGTATACCATTTTTTTATCACTAAATAATATTTTTATTAATTATTCTTATGATTAATTATTAATTGTTTATAAGTCCTATGCTTTGTAGGTAAGAACCCACGTGCGAAATGTATATGGGCTATATTTACGAATTGTTTGAATACATTTTTAAAAGCAACGATCTTATCGAAAACACATATTGTGCATGAACTATTACTAATTCTAGTTACTAATTGAAAGCTCCTCATATTTTCTACTAGTAAGATTTGCGATTTTTTTTATATGTATGTCTAAGGTCTGATTTAATTAGGAAAATAGTGCCGGAAGAATCGTTGACGCTTATTCCTCGAAACACTTTATGTTTAAATACCGGTAAAACAAACAGCATCCCCACTTATCGCCTATGTTACTATTGTGTAGATAACTCGTAATAATATCGTTAAATGTCAATCAGTATTCGATGAAAAAAACAATTAAATAAATACGCTGCTATGAATATCGATAACCTTCGTGAATGAATTTTTGAGTCGATAATCTTTGTAAAGTCGATTAAAAACAGAAACTTCTTTAAAATGAAATGTCGAAAAATTGAATTGTTTTTAGCGGCTTCCTGATAATTTGGTTCTCTGAATAATATTCTCTTTAGCTATTGCATCGATAGCGTAAACTGGCGCGTTAAGGTTCTAATTATAGTTTTAATATACGTTCTCACACCTTTGGAGTTGAACTCACCGACAGGAGGTAATAAAGTAAACATTTTTACTCACCCGCACATGGTCCCCGCTGGCTGCTCAGCGCTCTCAGCGCTCAGCGTTTGCCGCTCGGGGTTCGGTGTTCGGTGCTATTCCAGTTCCGCTGCCGAGCTTTAATCGTCCGGCTTGAGTCATCCAGCCTTCCTCCTGCCTCCTGCCTCCAGCCTCCTGCCTCCCGATCTCTGCTGCGCGCCTGGTAGACTATATTACTAAATATTATTGTGGCGTAATTCTTGCGAAAGGTGGCTTCACGATTGTAAAGATTTACCAAATTTCAAGACTAAAGATTTAAAATAGCAATGTAGAATATGAATAGACCTTTAAATATATATACGTAAAAAGCATTTACTTTGTGGCTTGCCAAATTTATAAATAAAACATATTAACTTTGTTTATAACCACTTTATTATTTAATATTACGTTTAATTAATATTACGTTAATTTTAATATTGTCCTGATGATGGAAGGGTACTTTCAAAACCGGTTGACGTAATATTAAATAATAAAGTTGTTATAAACAAAGTTTATGTGTTTTATCTTTAAATATATATAAATATATATATTTGAATATATTAAGTGTACAACTTTGCTTCCGCCGTTTTTTCCAAAATTCGAGGCTTTATTGTAAAAAACTGGTTATATATTTATGATTCGAAGTATTGTCCATCGCTTGCTACTAATTTATCCCATCTTTCGGGCAGCGTACATATTCGACGTTGAAAAAACTGGTCATCTTTTGAAGCGATCCACGAATCGATACAGTTTTTTACTTCTTCATAAGACCGGAAGTGCTGGTTTGCCAGATAGTGTGCCATTGATCTAAACAAATGATAGTCACAGGGAAAAACGCCTGAGGAATACGGGGGGGGGGGTAGGACTTCCCATTTCGATGTTTCTAAGTATGTCTTGACCACTTTCGCAACACAGGGTCGAGCATTGTCATGCTGAAAAATCACTATTGCAAGTATTGCGGCCGTGCAACGATTGCTTGTGATTGCTTCAGTCAGTTTTGACAGCTCATAATACACTACGCCGAGCTGGTCCTACCAAATACAGAGCATGACCTATGAGCCGTTAATATTTGGTTTGGCCGTCGACATATGAGCATGGCCGGGAAATCCCCATGATTTTCTACGCTTAGGGTTATCGTAATGGATCCATTTTTTGTCCCCAGTCACAATGCGATGCAGAAATCCCTTTCGTCTTTACCTTTCAAGCAACTGTTCACAAGCAAACAAACGCCGTTCAACATCCCTCTCGGCTTTAAAATCGTACAAATCGCATGCGAAGAAAAAATGGTGATAGATTGGGGATTAAACAATCTGAATTTAAAACTTTTTTAGCAGCCATATTTTTTCCTAGTGCAGTAAATGATTTGAATAAAAAAATATTCACTTTATTTTCGGAGCGAGGCTGATAAGAATCCTTGAAAGCTTAACCGAGGTCCGAAAACAAGGAGCTACATAACACCCAACCTTCACAAATATATCTTTGTCTATAAAAAGTACCGCGTGGTCACTCTTCTAGGAAACTGTATCTGTGTAATATCAAAATATTAATTTCAAATCCGTATTTCAACAGTAAAAAGCAGTTGAATATTCGGGAATGTATCAAGATTGATTAGTTCATGTTTTGTTTTGTTATACATATTTTTTTTGTATTGGGATTTTTTCTAAATCTCGTGTTAAATGAAGCAAATTGAAATAACATGATAGGTATTTATAAAATATTAAATGAAAGATTTTTCTTTCAAAATGAATATGCTAAATGAAAAATAAATACTTTACGGAAATTTATTGGAAACTACTTTTAATGTTCTTAATTTAGAATCTACTAAGCTAACTTTGTATTGTTTTTATTTACTCAACAAAAATATATAAAGCACTTTTAAAACTAAAATTAATAAGTTTACCCACGATTGACTCCGAAAACTCTGGTTTTCTAAATCTGAAGAAAGTTTGTAGTTTGAAAATGGAAGAAGTCTTTACAAGAATTTACTGTTTTTAAATAAAATTCTCGAGAGGAAAATATGACGAGGCGAGTGAAATTTTCCAATCAAGCTTTTGAACTCGATTTTTCCATAAATTACACAAACAAGTCTGGCGGTTTCCGGTGTATTTTCTTAAATCTTAACATTCATAATTTAAAAAAAAAAGTTTCCAAATCACTATTGCCTTGTTAACTAAAACACTACGAGTTTATACAACACATTATCAGGATAGTTCGATGGTTTTGTGATATCATCAAAAGCCAAATAGTTAATAGATAGATTAACAACGAAGACGTACGAGTATATCGTTGCAAAATAAATACATTTCGCAGAACAATGTATCCATTCACTCCTTTCGGAGAATTCTCCCGAAGATGAATAATTAAAAGCTTGTAACATCATTGAGGCTCATTATTCCAATTAGTGGTATCAGTGGAATATTGGCCTCTGTCTTTATCCTTAAGTTTCGCGACGATGTTTTGAGCAAAGCCTTAAAACCGGAGCGAATTAAAGATTACCTTCTGCGATCTTAACGATGTATTTTTAATGTCTTACAGATTAGTTTGTTTATTTCTCGGAGACTTAATCAGCTTCATGAATAATAATTAATTAATTCTGTCCTTTATTATACTCGCAGCTTGAATAATTTAGGTAGCTAATACTCCAAATGAGTCCTGCCATAATTATTTAATTAGGTAGGTATATCCTACCACAGTGTAATAATATGCTCGAAGTTAGAATGTTAGGAAATTATGTAACAAATATACACCCTGTTTTTTTATTAAAGAAATTAGTGCATAAATCGCAAAATTCCAATTGCCTAAAGATAGTGTAGCCATGGCATCCCCAATTCGGGGAACACTGATAAGCTGAATAAAGCGAGGAGGGGAGGGAAATGGGGAAGTGGAAGGCTGGAAAGTACCCGGCTATTCAGATTTGTTCACTAAACGAAGCTATAGCAATTTTGAGAAACGTTTCATTTCTGAATGGTGATCTTTTAGCAGGATGACACTGGGAAACTTATTTTATTAACAATATGTATTTCTACCAATGATATGCAAATACAGGGTGTTTTTAATTTGAACTTATTTGTAAATGTTCGCCGAGTTATTAATTCCAGGGTTCAGAGTCAAAGATATACAAGGATACCTTTTAGAACAAAAAAAAAACATCTACCTTCTCCCAAGAAATAAAATGATTAGTAAAAACCTTTATTTATGTATTTGGATTGTCATTAAATAAGTAGAAAAAATTGCAATAGGCAATAACATTATTAAATAGGAGTCGTTTAAAAACGGTTTAATTTTTATTGTAATAATAAAAATTATTCTTATCCACATTTTACGTCAGTTTCCTGGCCTATATTGGGTCATTACATTCATAAGAAGTTATGGCTACCAGCATATAAACTTTTTATATTCTCCTTACAAAGTTAGTCATAGTATAAGGGTCGGGGCTTGTCGGGTTAATTAAAAGATAAAAGAAAGATACGTATCTACCTACGACTGTATTACGTTGCTCGGATTATTTTGACCACGAATATTGCGCAAGATTATTCCCCTTACTATGATCCCGCCCAACGAAAACTCAGAAAACAGATAATTCCGCAAAGAGAATATTCCGGACACAGATTATTGCGCCGATTGAAAACTCCGAACATAAAATCCTAATCAAAATGTATATAAACTACTTTTTTTAAATGTTTGGAACTACTTTTTACTATAATTTAAATTGAAATGTTCGATCTTTTGTTTCCAAGTTCAATGTTATAATAATATTCGGAGCCTAATCGTTAGATGAAAACAAAAAATAATGTAATTTCTACAAACAATAAACATTACTTTTTCTTAAGCTTTCGGCCATTGAACATAAAGAATTGTGAGCTTTAATCTGTGTTCGCAGTTTTCAATGTGCGCAATAATCTTCAACGTTTCCGGAATAATACTTTTGAATTTTTATTTCATTGGAATGATCTGTGCGCAAAATTCGTGATCGGAATAAAAACTGAACCGTTTATTACATTAGAAAAGTTCCAAAAAAAGGTTTATACATAAATCAATTCAGAGGAGAATCCTGGTTGTTTGTACTTCCTAACAAGTAACTGGAACTAGTTACCAACTCAAACAATAAATACCTTAAGTTATTTTTTCTTTCCTGTTTTTTTTACAGATATAAGAAACCTACTTACAAGAAGGTTAAGTACAAATATTTATACTCTGGCCTTTAGTAACCTTTTGATATTTAAATACGTCGCTCCAAAAGCAAAAGGGCACTCTCATCAAGAATTGAGTTGTGAGAAAATAGGTAAATTTATTTATGGAAAGAAAATTTTGACATGAAGATTAATCACAAATATTTTTTATTAAATTTGATTGAGTTCGGAGCGAGAAATGTACTTACAGCTTAAGTAAAAAACAAGGATCTTTAATACCTACTTGTTAAAACTTTAAATTAGAAGATAAATATTTGGTTAAAGATAAACTTTCCATCATTATATTGTTATGAAAAATGGCCATAGAATCAAATGTGATTTTCATATTCTAATTGATTACCCCATTGCATGTGCTCTTAAATCACTATTGAAACTGCAATACGGATATTTTGAAAGCTTCGAGACAGCCGAAATGGGGTAATTTTTGTAATTAAATCACCGATTTAAAAAAAAAATGAAGTGTAAAATGTTAAATCTAAGCAAACTATAAAATGATTATAATGTAATTTCGTGCGATTTTTCCACACAAATGACCAAGGTCTATCGTGTAAATAAACATTGATTGATTTTTGGTTTTTGTTTCTCACGTTTTCGAAAAATACGGACGCCCAAGTTTCGCCTTTGTCAGAAATGTCGCGATAAAACAATATTCTGACATTTCGCGAAAATGGTTTCGGAAAAGATTTCGCCAATATTTTTAATGTCAGACATTTTACCGAAAAACAAGAGAGAATTTATTCTATTTCTAAACACGTGGAATGCGAAATGAAACACTCTCTGTACATTTATTTTTATTTATGACAGCACGCCAACCAGTTTCGGCACAAACGTGCCTTCGTCAGGGCAAATATGAACCTAATGGAATTGACTTACTATTTGAAAAAGGTACAAATATAAAAACAATATGGTTAGGACACGTGCAAGAGAGACGGAGGTAAGGGTAAATGAAAGGATGAAGAGACATAGGATTTTTTTCACGGTTTTGACAGGAACATGTTAGGTATAGGTAACATCTTAAGGGCCCTCCGCACTAGCGACAAAATTCTTGTTTTCTTCTTATAACATAGATGACGGTCATATCAAGAGTCAGTACAACATAACAGTATGTATGAATTTAAATGAAGCAAAGAGTGTGTGCCAATATTGAGTTATATGGCAGTCTCTTCATCTCTCTGCCCACCCCTGCGCGAAAACAACACGATGCTTAGTGAGTTAGCTGTAAAATAAATATAATGCTTTGAGAATAAGCAAATATCTCAGCTAATGATGTAAAAAAAGATTCACAAAGAAATCTTTTGTACCCTAATTAATTACAAGGTTTTATTGTTATTTTAAAAATGAATTCGAAAAGAGAAAGAAAAGGCGAGATTTGTAAAAAGAAATTTTGGTTTAGAACAGGATATTGACTTACCTTGTTAAATATTTACCGTAAGCATACTTCATTCTTTTCATTTCGAACTGAAATCATAAAATGGGAAATACGAAGTCTGGAGTTACTTACTACACAATAGGTAATATGAACTCCGCACCGTCCTGTCGTTGCAATCTCCCTTAGTGGCAGTGGAAGGATAGGGGTAGGAACATGTAGAGGGTGCGTTTCATTGGTAATTAGGGAAATTGTTAACACAAAAAAAAAATCGAAGAGTGCCACAACTTTATGTTTCCAACTGTAATGGATGCTGAACGTAAATTTCTGAGAAACATGAGATGATCAACTAATCATGCAATTAAACTGTGCGCACAAGGTAAGGGTTAGATTACACATATTTTTAATAATATGGGTTTTTTATGTGATACCGCATCGAGAGCCAGTGAAATCAACGTATCCCCATTTGAAGAATGTTGCAAGGCTGAAAAAATAGGGAGAGAGGAATAACAAGGTGAAGAGGAAGAGAAAGGTTCGAAAACAAAACATTTTGGAAGTTCACCATGTTTAAAGAGTAATATTTGATTTGTGAATTAGTTTTTATTTTAGTCACTGAATTCATTATTAATATGATACGAAAAACGTACAGAGGGAGAAAATTCTTTAGTGATAGGCTAATCTAGACTCTCTGCTGAGGGTACTTTTTAAACCTGTGAAATCATTTTTATATAATCGGTTAGTAATATAATTTAAACATAAGCGGTTATTAAAAAGGCGTTTTTGAAAACGTGTAAAGTAAAACCAACAACGTGTATATTCGTTCAAAATATTGTGGATCCTTTGAAAACTCTGAAATCAGGCGAGAAAAAAATGCAAAGCTCCGCAAAACCATTACGGCCCCCCCCCCCGAACAAGGAATAATGCTTTATTGAATAATACCCGAGAGTTGTATTGCACAAAGATCGGGATTAGCATTGTAATCGCACTGGTAATCAGCACTTGTGTGGATCGCGATTTCACGGGACTTTGGGAGCTTTCAACGTAAAATACGGACTAAGGGATTTGGTGTAGCTTTGTGTACCCACGTCATGCTTTGTAAAACTTTTTCATGCATTGAATATTTCACAGTAAAATAGTGACCTTCTGCTGCTGGGTTATCTAATGGAACTGGTTCTATTGGTTGACCCGATTGTTATATTATTTGACCATTAATAATACTTATATTTAATGACAGTCTGTACTTTTTATGTCATTTCTTTTTCATCTGCCATCCACATACCACAAGTATGCCATGGTACATTTACATCTACGACCGGTCGATAGTTAAGTAGACAAACGCGTCGGATTCCCACCCGGGCGTCGTCGCGGGTTCAATTCCTCTGCTGGCTAAGTCCTCCATCATTGCACAAGCAACATTTTACACTTATTATGATGGTAGTAGAAGTTTTTCAAATATTGTCAGGTTATTCATAACCAAGTTTGTTTTTCTTGAAAAAAAAGCTATTCTACCTCTGCTGTATCTGGGGCTTTGTTTCCAAGAAAATAATAGGTGACTTGTAAATATTCTAAAACAGAGCTTTCTGAAATGTCCTTGGTCTTCCACGGGACACTTATATTCGGAATATTTATTCAAATACCGGCATCCTTTTAAAGAATATCCTTACCAAACACGAAATCAGAAGCACCATCCCACAAATTACTTAGCAGTCAAAGCATACTAACATCAAACCCATTTACAATCAAAATATCCACCTATACAACACTCGAAATAATAATAAAACCGCATTCCTCCAACACACACTACAAAGTATGGAATAAAAAAATAATAAAAATAGCCTACACACTACATAAATTCCTTCCAAATAAATATAAAACTAAAGATTTCAAACTAATGCTTTAAAAGAATATTTTTTAAATTCACAATTTTTAAAAAAATAAATACTTAAATTCCAGTTATCTTGTTATTTGTTTCACGCTAGATTAAAAACATCATGAAATTGCTTACTTCAATGCTTATTATTATTTTATATTAATTATCGAAATAATATCGATAATCTTCAACGTAAATAAAAAACAGACAAAAATAACGAACTCGGAACTTCAACTTTATTCGGGAGTAACGCTTCTGCCAAATCGAGTCACTGAGACCTTATAAAAAAACCGGCATTTTTACTCGATCTCATTATTATAAATACATTTATTTATTTTTATCAATTTTTCTTTCGATTTGACTGCCATCTTTGTATGGTATACAAAGCTCTACCCGAGCACATATTATATACCTTGATGGTGTCTTGGATAAACCATTCATTTTTATTTATGGAAGATCTTTGACTTCTTACAAAGTCGAACATAAATATTAAATTAGAACTTTAAAGCTTTTATGGTTATTATTTTTAAATTAATTATTGATCGATTTTATTTCAAAAATAATATAAATATAATAAGCATAAAAAGCTTCAAAGTTAATTATCATTCAATGCTAATTATTAATATGTTTAACTGTGATTATCATTTAAACGTTTATTTCTACTCTAGGTTGAATATTTTTTTTTGTTTAAATGAACTCTCACTATTCTAACAATTTGAACTAATAATCTGTATAACGGGACTACACCCCTTTCCCCTAACAGGTTTTCCAACCCAACACGTTTTCAAATACCATTAAAAATTCAATCTTTTATCCTAAAAGTATGAACTACATTATTATTCACATATTAATTACTACGTTTTAATAAAGCTGCATCAAAGTCTCCCGCATTGTCAACAATTACGGCTGAAGCCGGAGGAAGACTGAGCTTATGTCATTATTATTTCTGAAGGGTACAATGTAAAAGTCTCGAAACAATAGGAAGTGGCATAAGGTTGCCGAGTTTCTATTCTTATAATGACTCGTCCATGCTGATGAGTTTAAATCTGAGAGCTTTTCCGGCAGATTTTTTTCTTTAGCTTTTATGCAAATGACATATCACTAGAATATTTATGAATAACATCTAAATACCAAATTCAGAATTTAAGTCAAAGGTACATTTATTTCATTTTGTTTCTTTAAATATTTTTCGTTTCTCCAGTATCTTATTTAAAAAAATATTTTATATGAAATAGCTTCTGTTATGTTCATAATTTGATGTTAATAAATTGATTATTCTTTTAGGCAACTGTAATCTGAAGTTTTTTAAATAATAATCCGTAATAAGAGTACGAGTACTTTTGAATAATTATACAGATATTGAAAATACATTTTGATTGATGCTATAAATTGCACCTACATGGGCTTTAATTTTTGTATTTTTACACTGAGATTTACAACCCCCCTTCCGCACTCTTTCTTTGATTACATAATAAAGTAAAAGTTTCGCTTTTGCATATTTCTCTTCAGCATGCCTCAGTTAGAACTTTGGTTTTGCGACAAAAGCAAGCACTATTATTTCGCTTGAAACTATCTTGTACCCAGTTTGTTTAAAAGCCAGACTTCACACAGATGTCTGCTTATATCAAGAGAAATAATGAGCCCCCGGGCTGGACCTTTTGGGTGGCAATCCGGGGTATCACTCTCCCATCTCCTCTCACAGGTTCCAGCATCCGCAGCAAAGGCTTTGCTTGTAAATGTAGCCAAGTAGCGAGATGTAATGATAAAATTAAGAATGGGATGCAAAGCCACGCTTTTCTCATCAAAGGAAAAGAGATTCCTCTTTGAGGCACACACAGCTTAATGGCGGCGTTTGGCACTTAGCTCGCTACCAGATATGCACTTTAGATAATGTCGATCCTAATAATTTATTCACTTCTCTGTACAGACGTGGTCTTACATATTGTTATTTGCTGAAAGGAACTATAATTAACGACCCAGTTTAATGCTTGCACGCGTTTCCATTGAGCTTAAAGCGTATCGCGTACAATTATAAATTACCTTTTTACCTTTAGAACGAGGTAAATTACATGCTTGAAGCTTTGAATCACTTAACTTACCCATTGCCATAGACAATTATTTTTAACAAATTCTGTCTTTTTTGGGGCAATTCACAACCCACTGAAGATTTTTTTGTTCGGGAGAACATCTCGATGATCGTTTGTATTATTGTGTTGCTTTTATTCACCGAGAGTTACTAGTAAGAAATTCTTGTAATATTGGATGTAAACGAGAATAAATTTCAGAACGTTTCGTCACATTAATTCTTTTAGTGGTATTCACAATATTTTGCCTTAATTATATTTATTTCATTTTTAAAGAAACGAAAAAGAACTTTTTATATGACCACGAATATTATTTTAATTTTTATGACCGACCGGTTTCGCTTAACTTAAGCATCATCAGGGTACAAAATTAAACCAAACAAAAAATACAAACTGTCCGTTTATATATATACATACAGAGGGAGAACAAATTATAAAATAAAACGAAAAAAACAATGACAAAACAATAGAATAACATTTTAATCATAACAAAGGAATAGAGAGAAAGAGACATAATATGAATTGAAAGAGGCAAAAAGTCAACTAAGAAGGTGATTAAAAAAATGATAAATTTTTTAGAAATAATATATTTCATATTCTTTTTATTTTGTATTTTTTGTTTAGTTTAATTTTGTACCTTGATGATGCTTAGGCTAAGCAAAACCGGTCGGTCATCAAAATTAAAAATAATATTCGTGGTCTTATACAAAGTAATTATTTCATTTCTTATAAGTCAAACAACAAGTTGATTGCTTTCTACGATTTTTTAAAAATTATTTTCACAAACTTACCTATTGTCCGATAGCAGTGATAGCACTATATTATTCTATGAGTTTTTTACGAAAACAACACAACATTAAAATAAATAAATAAAGTTTTATTCCAGAAGGTATGCAACAGTAGTGCAATGCAATACCTTCCATAATTGATATTAATATGTAGTAATAATAATATTAACAAATAAAAATTATCAGAAATTCATAAGAAAAATTAAAAATATTTATATATTTTTAAATAATACCAGGAAAAATATTAATTGAGGATATTAGGCCTCATTTCTGCAAAACGCCATCAAGAGGGAGTCCATCCTGGCAGCGTTAAGATTGATGGGGCCAATAATTAACTCCAATGCGCTTCTATGCTTGAATTCGGGATCTGACGGGATTCCATGATGAGGTCATTTCTGGAGTTGTTAATCCTTTCCCGCATTCCTGCTATCCTGGTACTCATAAAAGGGCTGCAAATCCTGGAACTCGCCCCTCGGTGAACATACTGGAAGCACTGGAGTGCTTTGGGAAGACTGAAATTAAATTTGTCAGATACCTCCAATAATCCACAGCTTTTAGAACTTCAATTCATATTCTAAAATTCAAATTTATTTTCTCCTACCCTTGTCTCTTTCAGAATGAATGCGTGTAAAACGTTAATTATCTTTTGCGAATCCATAAGGCTTCATTAGAGCAGACGAGGCCCCCGGGCCGGGACCTAGGCTCGGGTGTTCTTGAATTAATTCAACATGCATCACGAGACACCCACAATACAGACTCTTGACATCTCGAGTCCGCGGTACGCGCGTGTTAAATGCCACTGTGTCGGGGGCTGTGCTGTGGCCTGCCTGCTCCCTGGTCTCTACTCTGCCCCGAGCCTTTGCGAAGGGAAGAAGCGAGAAATTAGCATCTCGCAGTTTTTAACACGTTTATGTTTTGCTACCGATGTCGTTTTTCACACTTCGTAAACACTTACGGATTTTGATGAGACTGCAATGTTTCAATTTAGTCCTCAAAAGCTATTGGCGTTATGTGAGTAGGGTTCTTAACGAGGTGTGTGACCGTTTTTTACCGATTTTTATTTATATTTTAAAAAATATGCCGCAAAACCTTTACCTTCTATAACCTTCGGTATTTTCTTTGACTTCCTCTGTAAATAATAATAAAAAAAATATTTCAGAATGTATGCGGAGTAGTGCAATGCAATACGTTCCATAATTGACAATAATACATAAAATAAAGTAAAATATGTAATACAAATATACAGATTAAAAAAAAAGAAATAAAAAAGACAGCACTAAGATTAATGGGGCCAATATCCTACTCCAATCTGATCTGACGGGACTCCATGATGAGGTCATTTCTAGAGTTGTTGATCTTTTCATTCCTGCCACCCTGGTTCTCATAAGGGCTGAAAATCCGGGAACTCGCCCCTCGGTGAATATACCAAAAAAATATACACCGAAAACATATTTCTCTGAAAAATCTAGAGAATCACCTAACTGCTTGCATTGTCACTTCAAATCCTGTGCGTAAGTTCAACACCCGCGTGGGATCATGAATTTCATTTAATTACTTTCTGTAATTTCTTACCAAATAAAATAATATATTGCATATTTTCGGTACGTTCCGGAGTAATAGATACTCTCAGTAACGCCTTGGTGAAATACTAGCCGTGTTCGGTGACCAGATCTGAATAGTCAGGTACTTCCCAACCTTTATATTCCTTATCTTCTTAATTTCATCACTTATTTCAGCCTCACCAACTTACCCCAATTGGGGATGCCATAGTCCTACTGGCTTCGAACAGTTGGGAGAAGTTGGAGCTTTTAAACCTTTTGTGCGATATTAACACTTAAAAAAAACATCATAGTTCCTAGTGTTTCATTTTTCAATGATGCGGATAAATTGGAGCGTATTTCTGTTTATTTGCACAATGCTAGAGATATTTTATAAATGAGTATCAGAAGATTGTCAACAAAACTGACTTGCTAAGTTAATTTAGACGGCCTCCATGGTCGAGTGGTAGGACGCTCGACTACGAATCCAAAGGTCGCGGGTTCTAACCCAGCGTCCGCCAATAAATTTTATCTAATCAATTTGTATCATAACACATTTGATTAACATAAAAATAATATAAAGTTTATTTGCGGCACGTTCCACAGTGGTAGATACACTAAGTATCGCCCTGGTGAAAGACCACCATTCAGAATCGAAACGTTGCTTAAAAATGGCGTTAGCCGTGTTTGGAGCAAAATCTGACTAGCCAGGTACTTCCCAACCTTCCTCTTCCCCATCTCATTCCCTTTCCCACTACCTTAAGCCTCACAGATTGGGGATGTCATAGTCTTACTGGCTTTAGACAGTTGTGAGAAAAAAAAATATGATAGCGAAATTTAAACTGTAGACATTCAAAAACCTTTCTACTAACTCCACACTTTCCCCCTATCTTATAATTTATTCGTTATTTTCTCTAAGTAACGAAATGGGTTTTAGTTATTTTTTTTTTTATTTTAGTTATTTTTACATTAAAATTTACAAAATAACTAATTCAAAAAGTTAAGTTTACAAAATAACTTATATATTTTGTCAATATTAAATACAAATAATTATTATAACTTATATACTACTGAATATTACATGCTAACGGATTTTATGAGTTTCTAACAAATTATTTTTAATTCATTAATCGGTGTAATTTTGATGGTTTCCGGCAGCGCATTATAATATTTCATTTCTTTATAAAATTAACTGCTTTATGGGTGAAACATATTGCAGTGTCAGAAAAGTAATCATTCCGCGGCTGGAAGATCTTTTATAATCTTGTGACGGCTTGTTATAAAATGTACCAGTTGATCATATTATATGTTATGTAATACAAAATTCTAAATTATTTTCAATTTTATTTTTTTTAAACCTGTTCACTTTTTTGTTCTGAAAATCACACCATAACATTCCGGGTATTTAGACAAAATGATTTTTTATTACGCTTTAAAAAATAAAACATTCTATTATTGTAGAAATTCTTACAAGAAAATATCTACCTCAACTTCGTTATATTAATAAAAGCACGATTAATTAAGGTATTTCATGTTGTACATTTCATCTATCGTCTATGAGAAATAAGATGAAAGCTCTGCTATTATACCCACTCAAAATAATGGGTATTTGCTTAGAAATATTCTCAAGTGATTTATGCGTACAAAGACCATTTTCTATATACCACAGTTAACCCTTATACATTTAGTAATTCAATTAACAGGTGGCCACAATTTAATTAACCTGCCAATAACTCCTCTATATTTTATTTTATCGTACGTATAACGTAGTACTTACACCGAAATACGTTACTGTTAATTGCAGCGTTCGGTCTCTAATTTATCTCCATTACAGTCTAATGCATTTTATGGTGTCTTGTCAAGTTGTGGTGACGCCGCATACCCAAGAGTGCCACTTAATGAAGAGCCTTTCTACATTGCTTCTAGTATCCTTAACTTGTGGTTTTACAGGCACTAGCTTCAATGGGTGGCGCTTTTTCCTCGTCGTAATGAGTAGCTTTTATGCTAATGTGAAATGAAACTCTGACTTTATGTGATTACCAAAATTATTAATATATTTGTCGGCTACGAGCTTACTTAGACTAGGTTGGGCGATCAGCAGTCTCCGCTTTCACCGCCAGCTTCTCTACCAGCATGCTGATTTATCTCTTCATATCTTTCTCTAGGGCTAATATTGCAGATATCTTCGGGATCAAACCGGGAGTCTTATATTAGTCCATTCTTTTTGTAGATTTTAGTACATTCATTTTGAAGTAAATTAAAGTTTCATTATGTTTATTGAATTTTTGTACATCATTTGTGTGTAACTTTTAAACATAAATCATTTAAAAATAGAGGCACCCTTCTTTCTCACAATCAGACCAGGATCGGATGTAATATGTAATAAGTACAAATAATAGTATATTGAATAATTTTGTATGTGTAAATACATTATGGTCCTGCCGCTGAGTGCTTTACTGTAGTATCTCTTTCTGCCATTAGCGTTGATTATCAAAAAAGAGAAAGAGAATAAAACGAGCCTCTTATGAATCTGCTATAACACGGGGACATCCCTTGCATGGCAGGAAAAAAAATAAAAACAATAATTCAACAACCTTAATTGCATGTAATTAAAAAAAACTATGGTGTTATGTCTAAAGGATATAGTGCTATCCAGGATTGACGTGCTAATAACCTGTAATTCTTGCAGAAAGCTCGCGATGGAGGGGAGACGCGTGCGTCGTCGGGGCACGCCGATCCCAGTGGCGCCGCCGCGGATCCCGACGCCCATGCCGCCGCCACCCCCGCCTAGAGAGGGCTCCAGCGGATCTCGGGCTCATGCCCATCCCGGATCTGGAAACGAACGGTAAGTCTTGTGATTCAAGGTAACTACTTTTGTTGGTTCGAAGAATTTCTCAATTTCGGGTAAAGTGAAGATCAATAAAATTAAACGCAAATTCATATTATTTCATGTTGAAAAGCTGTAACTAAGGTTGGGATCTTTTAATCCCTGTTACATTTAACATCATCACAATTCTAAGGATCACCGCCATCTTGAATTCTGTAACATTTGAGCAGTTTCCGTTAACCGCTTATTCTCGGCTCATCAACAATTTGTCAAATTGTACGTTTGATTTTTTGATCATTTACTCGTAATGTGTCCGTTTGAAACATGTTATTTGTGTGCTTGTAGACAAACCCCTACAGTATTTTGAGTAGCGTTAAGATGAGTCAATCAAATTTTAATAAAAATATTTTCAGAATTCTACTTTTCGTGACGACGTGTTCAGACAAGATTTGGGAGAGGGGTGGGGGGAAGGGGAAAGGGTGTATTTTTACACAGCCTCTAAAAAGTGAAATTATATTTGTAAGTTGTTATTTCCTAAAAAAGATCCTAAATTCATTTAACTACCAGAATGGCTCAAAACTTCGTTGAATTTTTTTAAAATTATAAACTTTTATGATAAAGATTTTGTTTATTAGATGTTTTGAAATCAATTTCGGAATCAGTCAAATCGTCGTTTGTGAAATTGTGGCTTCCCTGTCTGCGTTTAAGCTCTGTCAAAGTGTCAATCATACTTCAAAAGCCAAATCTATTCACATACTCGTAACTGGGAATTTCTCAAACACATTTGCGTTCGCTTGTAAAGTTGAAATGTGAATGAAAACGAAAATATTGGCTAAGGTAGAGATGCAAATAGAACAGCGGCACAACGCGAGACCGCCGGCGACCGCTAAAAGGTTCATTGATATGGAGAGGTGAAACTTCCTCTTTCATTTTTTGAATATTTGTTTACCCACAGATATTAATTATTGAAAGTTTTGAGCGTTATTCTGTATGTAATATCTTTGTAACATATCAAATTAAACTTCAAACGGATTTGTATACAAAATCATATTTCAATCATCGTCTTTCCAATTTTACTGTGCAAAAAACGGAGATTTCGGGAAGAACGCTGTTTAGATTATAATATCTAATGAACAAATATTTTTCGTGTAAATATATTTCTCTGCGATTTTCACAGCTCAAAGAACTAGGGTGACTCTTAACTCATACACATACATATAAGCATACTTCCTTCAGTTATAAGAGTGCAAATTTCTCTGGAGTCCATTGCATGCGGAGAGTCAGAACATTCGAAGCAGAAAAAAATGTTGAAAACTGCATATTAAACTCATTTTTTAACAATATTGGAAGTACTTTTGCCTTTCCAGTGACGATGTGATTCTGCTTCAAAGAATATTTTAGAAAAAAATGTAATTAACATAACACTCAAATTAATCTTATGTTGAAACCGAATCTACTTTTTTATAATGCAGGATTCTTACAGTGCCTTTGACACATTTGCCATTATGGCATACCAAGGTTCCAAACATTCGCATTGAAAAACCTTCTAAAGTGGTCGTGAATGACATTGGAAGATGAACGAGAACGACCTCTGTGAAGAAGCATTTTTGCTATTTTTATCGGTTTTTATACACGTTAACTAATTAAAGTATTAAAAAAATTCTCCTATTAATTAGTCCCTAAATTCAAATAAGCCCGAAATGTGTTCATGCTCATACATATCATATATTGTGAGTACCTACCTTGGTAAAGATTCACAACAACGAATTCATTATCCTTATACCCCCACTTCTGACATAATTCCGTAGGCACTATTCCAGGAATGTGTGACGTCACCACATATGTCAGGATAAGGTACAGCGGAGGATTGCGGAGGGACGAGATGATTAGAATTCCTGGATGCTACATTCAAATTGGGTAGTTGAAAATAGAAATAATAAATGATAATAGCACAAAGATGACAGCAGTTGTATTTATTTTATGATGTGTTAATTACAAGCGAGGAGAAACGTGTTATGAAATCAGTCAATATCTTTTTTTAACATTTTAAAACATGTTATTTCATGTTTTCATTACTACTTAATGCTGTAAGTTTTTTAAATAAAATTTTTGGTTGAGGGAAGGATTTGAAAAGCTGTACTAGCCGGATATTGGGGAGTTTTCTTTTGCTGAGCGGTCACATAATTTATTGAATACACTGTTGAATAATAGTAATTATTTTTATCATAATAGATTAAAAACACGCAGTTTTTGATTTAATTGGTAAATCTAATACCAGTAAAATTTTCGGCGATAATTAATGTACCATTAGATTTTGAGATAAAGCAACCACGGTTGCGTATGTACAAGAGCGCAATTTTGATTGAAAATTAAACTATTGACGAAATATTTTTCAAACGTAATAAAATAATTTTTGATTGTAATAATATTCGGATAGTACACCGCTGTCTATAATAAAATCACCGCATTTAGTTGTTAATGCTGGCTTTAATTAAGCACAGTTATGGAAGAAACTAGTCAGCTTATAAAAATAGAAAATATTCGTATTTTATGTGCTTTGTTTTTAACCACAAAACTTTATTATTTATAATATTATCACCTACTGGTGTCACTTTAGTCAAGTCTCCTTGGTAGAAGTGTTTTATATTCTATCACGAGAAAACTCGACCAAAGCGAAACCTGTTAACGATAATATAACATAGAAAATAATGGTTTAAAAAACCAAGTTGTTTAATATACCTATTAAGTCAAAACCACAAAGGTATTGTTTTCTCCGAAAATGTTGAAAATATTCGTATTTTTGATTTTTTATTGTTTACTTTTGAATAGTTACTATACATAGTAGATTAATTTACCTGAATTGAGATGTGGGTATTGTCTCATATTCCAACCCGCTGCTTGAAATATGGAAAGATATTTTTCTACCAAAAATGATATCGTTGCCGGAAAGGCAAAAGGGCTGAAGCGCCTTTTTGGGAAGCTTTCACCAGAGCACTTTTAAAGTTTTTTCTGTTTTCAATAAAATTTATAGGTTTATTATAAGCGACAAAAAGCTAAAAAAAAGTCCCATACTTGTGTCGCTTGAGTCCTCCTAAATGGTAAATATATTTTAGATGGCTGAAGGGCCACAAAAGTCTTCAAACGAGAAGAATCAAACGAGAGTGCAGAGCATTCGGTGCAGAAAAGAAAACTGATAAAAACTGCATATTTAACTCATTTTTGTTAAAAGTGCCGCTTAAGCCCTTTCGCCTTTCCAGCGACGATATGCGTGTTTGTAGTAAAAAAGTGAGGTACAAGTATTACGCACTTAAAACAAAAATAAAAAATATCATAATAAACCATGAAAGCTATTAAAAACTCCAGTATGTCGCGTGTGTGCAATAACTGCATATATAACTATCGACGTATGTATATTTAATTTAAAATTAAAAGCTGTATTAATTCTTGGGCAATACGCAATATTGTCAAACTGTCAGATCAACTCATCGGGGGGCCTCGAGTAAGCTCCGTAAGTTGCTGTAATGTTCTGTAAGCCGATGTTAGCTTCGAGACATGGGTAACGTTGTTATTGCTAACACACCCACGAAATTCAAGCGGACGAACTATAAATAAAATGTATAATCCTAAATAAACCTGTTTAAATTTTGCGTGGGTTTAGCTCGAGGAATTTAACTTGTTTTATTTTAAAAGAAATAATTAGTAGCAACCTAACCTAACTTAACTTACTAATAATATTTATTTTTCTGTTTTAAATGTTTTTCTTCAATTTAATACACTGTGAGTCAATTACCACTACTACCTTTCTTTAAGTAAAAAATGATTTAAAATATCAAATTAAACGACGACATGACCTTTACTCCATCCGCCCTGGATATCGCGGATTAGAAACCTACCGGCGATTTGTGAAAGTTTTGGGTATTTTTAAAAAATAGATCTAAAACGAATGGAAGGAACTTTCAGACTTTCAGCATCGCCTTAATGAGAGACCGCTATTCAGAAATTAAATGGTTTGAGCTATGCTTAGTGACCAGATCTGAGTAGACAGGCGCATTCCAGTTTTTCCTTCATCTTCTTATTTCACCTACTTATTTTCTTAAGCCTCACACCATTCCGAAAAATGTAGATGATATAGATGTACTTAGTTCAGGCAGTTGAAACTTTAGTGCAGTATAAAACTAACATCACAATCTCGATCATTCCACGTAAATTGCCAATTGAAATCTTCAATTACATTTTTTTTCTATTGCAATTTTTTTCGGAAATGGTACCAATTGATTATAGGAGTAATAATAATATTAGTATTTGGATGTTTTGTAAAGCGTCGTTTTTGTGAAAAATCACCTCAACAGCGCTGTAAAAATCTTAATTTGTAGTTTATATTAATTCCTAGTTTATATAAATATTAAGCAACATACTTACCTGACAGGTTAATTATGTCAGGACAGTACAGGAATAGTACAGGGAATACTTATAAATTCTCGACTGTCAACAGTTCAGTTCCAAAAGGATTTAGTAAATACTTCCATTCCACCTTTTAGACTTTGTTAAGGTAATCAGGCACACTTCAAAGGCTGCACTTAATAACCCGAAAATACCGGGAAGTCCCTTTGAAATTGCTTCTCTGTAACATGATCCCACAATCGCGGTACGTATTATCGACTGTGTAACGGTTACAAAAGCACAACACGTTTGTGTTTGGAAACAAATAGGCATGGAAATGGGAAATATGGAGTCTGGCTTTAGTTTCAGAATTAATACGATGTTAAACCAGGGTAACCAGATGAAAAAATAGAAATGGAGGTCAAGCTCTTTTTAAAATGAATTAAGGATTATTTACTCTGAAAACAAGACATATCAAAATAAAGAAAAAATATAGGGACACGTAAATTTAAATAAAAGACTGACAAAAATTTCTGCATTAACAAAGAACCAAAACAACATATCGTCGCCGGGAAGGCAAAAGGCCTGAAGTTTCATTTTTGGGAAGTTTACACCAGAGCACTTTGAAATTTTTTTGTTTTACAATAAAATTCAAAAAGTCTCAGTACCTGGATTGGATTTTGAATAAAAAAGTTAAGTCAGATAACTCAATGCTCTCACTGAGTTACTTGAAGCAACAAAAAGCAAAAAAGTCATGAACTTGTATCGCTTTAGTCGAGCCTTCTCCCAAATGGTAAATATATTTTAGATAAATAGAGGGCCACAAAAGTCTTCTGAATCAAACGAGAGTCAAAACATTCGATGTATAAAAAAAAACTGATCAAAACTGCATATTTAACACATTTTTGATCAAAGTGTCGCTTAAGCCCTTTTGTATTTCCAACGACGATAAATAAATTAATTTTACTACCTTCAGAAAAATGTAGCTTGTGCAATGATGGGGGGTTTAGCTGGCAGACGATTAAAATCGGGACCCGATGCTTAAGACCACTATACTACTAACCGGTATACTTATACTCTTTTATTTCAAAATAAAACGTTGTCACCAATATAAATATATTTTAATAGCATGGTTCGAAAATTACCTATTAGGTCATATCTTTCAGAGCTGCCGAATATTGATAAAAGTTCTTCATTTCTTAGGGGTACAAAAATTAGTACGTTATTTCTAATTGCATTCCTTGTATTTACTGACTCCTGCACTTTTTTTCCGCTCCTCATTTGTCCCCTGAACATTATTGACGGCATTGAATTGGAGACGAATTTGGACCATTTCCAAAAAAGGATAGAGGACACTATTTCGAAGAGGAAAAGAAGGACATGTCCTCCTCTTGCATACCATCTGGTAACCCTATATATGAACGGCTTACATATCTGAATGAGTTGTGTTCATTAGTTTTTGACACCAAACACTGGGTTTTCAGGCTTAGCGTAAGTCAAGGGTAATTGTGTTGACTAAGTCACAATCGGTTATGCTTGAATTAATGCTATTATTATATTCTTAGCATTGTACGGTTGTACACACATTTAAAAAAAAGTTTAATTCGTTTTAAAGCTTATAAATAAAAGGTTACGCGCATTATGCAAACGACCGTATAATGCTGTGATCACCGATAGATATACCTACTTGGTCAATGGCTGTGATGCAAACTAATAGAATATCTAAGTATGTATGTATGACCGTGTTAAACATGTGGATGTCCGGAAGAATGCAAGACTGATGTAAGCGTAATGAATAGAATTAAGAAGGGACGTTTAGATGTTTTGGGCATGTAGAGCGGATGAACGAAGAAATAAGTGTGAGAAGAATATATCACGCGAAAGTGCATGATAGAAGAAGTCGGAGATGCCCGAGGAAGACATGGCACGATTAAGTGAATCAAATACTTGAGTCGGTCCATGTCAAGAGTCAGAATAACAGAATATTATGTATGAATTTGAATGAGGCGAGGAGTGTGCCAAGACAAAATTGTATGGCGATCCATCCTCTCTGCCTACTCCTGGGGAAACGGCGTGATGATAAGTTAGTTACTTTATCTTTCTATCTTCTATAGATTTTCGTTTTAGTCAATAGACAGAAAGCTCTCCGGGGTATCATTTGAGATCAGCAACCCCTAGCGGCTGTCGAATGTTGGTTGTTTTAAAAGAGAATTAGTTTTATTTAAATCAGTGTGAACGGAAAAAATAGTCGATGATAACTATGATAAATAGCTCGATAGTTTTTTTGATTAAAACATAATATATGCTACTCTATCACGTGCTTCACGAGTTAGTTATCAGTTTGCTTCATCGTGGATAGTGGAAAAAACTCTAAATTTACACAATAATACATTTTTGAGCATCCTTGTGACCTACCGCTAACCAGGCGACTGCTCTAAACCACTGAGCTCTTGCGATAACCTTCAGCTACACCACTGCCACAAAATGTGTGTCACTAATTGCACAATCCATCCTTTAACATTTAAAAACAAGATGCATTTTGTGGGAATTACAAGTCACGTGCACAAATAAAGAAGGTTTTTCGTATTTAAACTTTCATTTTTGTATTTAAACTTCCATTTTTTTTAAAATGAATGTATTACTTTACACCTATGCACATTGCACAAGATGCATAATAATGATAAACAAATAACCTACTCGTTTTAACACCTGTATTCGAAAGTAACCGTAAAGCCAGTCCAAACTCCATAAAGCTATTTGTACACTTTAAAGTTAAGTTCTAAACATGTACCTAATATTTCCTCATTAGAGCATTTTATGTGGTTCTAAGGGATATTTGACAGCTTTACTAAAAGTGCAGTGACGTGCATCCGTTTACAGTGTGACACAAAAGTCAATTGACAAAATTATTGACATATTGCTTTATAGATAGCTGATAAAAAAATATTTTAGAATTTTCAATAATTATTTCAATCGGTTTTAAAAAACTAATGTAATGCATATTAATGTAATCTTTTTTTTTGACGTAGAAAGCAATTACTTTGTGGTTTGACATATTTAAAGAAATGAAAAAATAACTTTGTATTAGACCACGGATATTATTTTAATTTGTATGACCGACCGGTTTCATTTAGTCTCTTTCAATTAATATTATCTGTCTCTTTCTTTTTGTTCCTTTGTTGTAATATTAATTTTATACGATTGTTTTCTCATTGTTCTGTTATTTTATTTCATATTTTTTTTTCCCTCTGTATGTATATATAACCGCATATTTTTTTTTTTTCTTTAGTTTAATTTTGTATCCTGATGATGCTTAGGCTAAGCAAAACCGGTCGGTCATTAAAAAATTAAATAATATCCGCGGTCTTTTTAATTTTTTTTCATTTGTTTATTAATGTAATAAATTAAACTCACAAATAAAGGATTTTTTCAGTAATCTTCTAAAATATATCGAGTACGCAAACCTCCACACATTTGAAATACGGAAACCTTCGAAATGCTGAAATTATGGATAGCAAAATGTATTTAATACAATTTGGCAAACTTGAAAATTTTCAGTAGCTAAAACGCAAGTGAATACGAAAATGGTTTATTTTGATTTTTTTAAACTGGTTTCAGTCAGTAGTGACTGAGTAGTCCTGGCCAAACTAGAATTTTAAGTGACCCGTGCCAAGTCATTAAAATTTTTAAATTACAATAAATTCTAGGTAAAATCCAAAAACACGAAATTTTCGCCTGCGGTGAAAAATCTTCACTGCGAGACTCTGCTTTACATCCGTTCTCTGGGCCTCTCTTGAAAATCACTACGCCACTGTAAATTTTCAGAATAAGGCATTATTCACAGCAAAAGCTTTTGACTATGTTTGTGAGGCAAGTCACACCCCACACGATACAGAATGCACTTTGTTGCCCCATGACATTAATTTGTAATTCCCAGTTGTAGGTCGTAAAATATACACGAGACATGTGACTCGGTCCTTGCCAAAGTTTACGGGTTTTATGGACGTATTTTTTAAACGCACTGTTAATTTATTGCCCGGGGTCGCAGGAGTATTCTCATGATCAGGGTCAATAACTTTCTGTTGAGCCTGTAGACAGCTTTGCTTTGACACGAAGACATCCGCTATGCATGGAATACGTTATTAAGTGCAATGTTAATACGATCCCAATAACAGGACCGGTTTTAAAAAAACATCTACAAGAAAATGCTTTAATATGTTTGAAGCTAATTATTTAAAAGAAAGCGGAGCTAATGTGTAACAACCCCCATGCTAAATAAAGAAGTATCCTTGTATCAAAATTAACATATCACTTGTTTCGAATATTGACAGGATAATTTATTTTTTATTTTAACGGTCTCCATGGTAGATTGGTAAGACGCTCGACTACAAATCACAAAGGTCACGGGTTCAAACCCGGCGTGTGCAAATAACTTATATGTAATTAATATATGCCATACATATTTAATTCATATAAAGTATATTTGCGGCACGTTCCAGAGTGGTAGATACTATAAATATCGCCCTGGTGGAAGACCACCACCATTCAGAATCGAAACGTTGCTTAAAAATGGCTTTAGCCGCGTTTGGTGACCAGATCTGAATAGCCAGTTACTTCCCAGCCTTCCTCTTTCCCATGTCCTTTGCCTCCCCACTACCTTCATCCTCACAAGTGGAGATGCCATAGTCTCACTGGCTCTAGACGGTTGGGAGCATTTGGAACTCTTGTGCGGTATTCACTATTAAAAAAATAAATGAAAAAATCCTAGTATTTCTTTCGGCCTTTTATTATTCTTTATTTATTTATTGAAGTGCCACGAAGATTGCACGGTTGGTTCAGTTATTAAACACCTTATAACAGATAACGTACTTTTTACTTAATTTATAACTTTTTGTTAAGTATTTTTATAGTAATGTTAGTTATGGTTTTTTGTTATTTCCCAGCTTTGTTAATAAAACATCTTTTGAAATTACGAGTATACTGGCTGTACTGATCATTTAGGTCAACAGAGATTTTTGTTTTATTTCCCGGTAAAAGTCAGAAAAAAATATTATCGTTTTGCAGAATGTATGAAATATTTTTCTTGTCATCTCTAAGAGACTGCCTTTCTCTTTTATTTTCTTCCTCTTCTCTTTCTTCTTCTCATTCCTTTCTATTTCTTAAATTACACCTTTGTGCTCTTCACATATGGCAGAGTTAGAAACAGAAACTGTGTGCGCTTGTGGTTTTCAATTAGTCACATTGATCCACTCCTGTTTCTAAATGTTTCTAAAGACTTACAAGTCCCTTGCGAGCTTTGTGCAGTCAAAAAACAGCACACGTGCATTTGACACAATGAACTGTGTGATTACTAACCGAGTAACAGAGAAATTTCAATTGATCTTTTTAACATCACAATAACATCCGGACCCCCGAGGTAATGGCAGGGTATTTATACCAACGAAAGTACAAAGGATTTTAGGTCTTTGAAGAGCTTTAATGCGCATTGTTTGATTCATATTATTAATCTTCATCTTCAAGTCTAGGAGAGATTTAATCAAACGACAATCTTTAGCCTTAGAGTAGGATTAATTTGTCAATAGAATAATTGTAATTATTGAATAAAACTACGTAGAAAATTGATGACAAATAGAAAAGAAAAAAAGGAAAAAAAATAGTTTTGTAATATTTTTCCATATTTGCACACATTTTTTATAATTTAAACTAATATTTCTAACTGCCTGAATGAGTCCCCATTTTCGGATAATTTCCAAAACCATATAGTATGAGGGAGGAAAATAGTTAGTTACGAAAATGTCTAAGGTTTACAGTGAATAAAATTCTTAAAACACACACTTTTAAGTTTTTTGAAATAATACTAAAATGCTTGTAATAAGTGCAGTTCGAAAACCAGCGAAGACATTTTCGAACATTTAACCTAAAATTCCAGTTTGTGTTTCATGTAGAATTTAAAAGATTATAGTTCAAGAATTTTACTAACTAGAAACTTTGACATATTACTAACTATCTACTTAGAATTAACAGATAAATCATTTGCAATATTGGTTGAATTAGAATCTTAAAAAATGTTATTTTTGAGCGCTGACCATTTTTGTTAAAATGCTATAAAATTCCCGAGCATACAAGTGTTTGGCATTCTTTTTGCGATGTTCAATTGTAACTTAACATGGTACTTACTTGATATGGTAGTAATTTTATGTTTTTACAATAGAGAGACTTGAATAAGTATCCAAGGAAATTGTCTCCTTAACCAACAATATCATTTCCCGTGCCAAGTTTCCAGATGGAATATTAGTGAAGCTACGAGTAGTTCTCACAACAGAGCTTAGTGTAAGTATTTACTCAGTGCCGTCTCGTTACCAATTACATTAATGCGAATCCTTAATGTGGTCTGGTGAGATAACAAAAAGGTAGCACCACAATCGGGGCGGTGTTCTTCGTCGAGCTACACGGATTCTCGTCTGTGTTTGCGGCGGGGGTAGGAGGCTAGGCATCTAGGAGTTTAGGGGTTTAGGTATCTAGAAGTCTAGAGGTTCCGTGGACTGTAGGTGTATGGATAGAGTACCTACGCGGGACTGTCGCATGGCGGTTGCGGCTGCTACTAGTAAGGCTGAAATGTAAGCCACTGCGCTGGTGGTGACGAAAAACCTTCAGGCTAACCTGTCTGTAATTTATTTAGTATAAAATTATTTTGAAATTCAAAGAAGCAAAGTATATGTAACAAAGGGTACATTTAACAGTTCGGAAGTGTTTTCTTCTTCTTCGAATGGTGAGGGTGAGTTGGTGGAGGTTATGCTGGGATGCTGAGATTGTTCAGCCAGTCGACAGCATCGGTAGTCCTTGATTTAGCACATGCGTGTCTCCGGAACGTGGTAAAAGTCTTCATTCACACATTTCAGAGTCCTTAAAGCCCTATTTGCGCATCATATTCGCACAACAAATTAATGTGACTGTACCGGATGCAGTTTTTTTTTACGGTGAATACCGCAGTAGAGTAAGGTTGGGAAGTATCTGGCTATTCAGATCTGGTCACCAAACACGGCTAAAGCCATTTCAAGCAACGTTTCAATTCAGAATGGTGGTCTTTCACCAGGACAATACTTGTATCTACAACTCTGGATCTTTAGCTCTCAGCTTAGTGAGGCCCACATCTTACGAGAGAGAGAGAGAGCTCTGGCAGTTTTATAGTTGGCTCCACAACAAACATCTTGTTTTTTACATTCGGCGTTTGCCACTGAGTTTTAGACTCTTCAAGTGATTTACTATAAAGAAGAAATCTGTTTTGAGAAAATCAAAAAAACTCTCGAAATAGGGCTCTCGAATCATACAATGTACACAGATTTTTCTTCCTGGAATTTAAAGTCCATGCAAATTTCAACTCGCAAGGCTATTTCCACCGTGAGCTATTATGTAATTTTAATATATCTACTTACCTTCGTAAATATCGTAAAAAACGTCATTTATTTTTTACCATGCTTATAAATTGTTGACATTTTTTTGTGAATGATATTTTTCTGAAACAATTTTTAAAAATGTTCAACTCCTTCCTTTTGTGCTAGCTCAAAATTGTTTTTTTTTGTTTTATTATTGCAACAAAGGAATATCATACTATTTTTAAAAATACCGAATCACAGCAAAGAAATCCACACTCTCTTCCAAATATTAGATAAACACTTAAATCTCACTTTCAAAACTTTTTGACGAATTATCAAGTTCATTAAAATGATAATGTGTAACTCTTTACCTAGAAAAATAGATGTTTGAGTAAATACATCTGTTTATTTGTTAAATAAATTTGTTGTCATTTTTTTAAATGTATAATACCTAAACATCACACCACGAGGAGATAGATAAAATATTTAAAAAAACTTGGTTGATCCTTAATAAAAAAACAAAATGGTCCATGTTACTTCCTGTCTTATACCCGCGTCGTTGCCTGCTGCGGCGTCTGTTTTCAGTCCCGACGCCCGGCGTCTTGATGAAGAATGGAGGCTGCTCCGAGCGCAGCTTTCACGACCACCGGACCGCTTTCAATCATGGGACATGGGACCGAACAAGACAACGTTCACTTTTGCTTGCTAAGCTGGAATCAGAAAAACAAACAGGCTACGCTTGGAACCACCCGTGATACATATATAATACGTAATGTAACTAACATACTCGTAGGTATCCATACAACTTCCTTGATTCATTTGATTTAAAATTAAATAACTTGTACGGATTTTTGTGCATTTTATACAAAAGGTTAAAGTTAATTACAAAATAAAAACGCACTTGTTTTTTTCGTGATACAAAATGATGAAAATCTTCAGAAATTAGTAAATTCAGTCTCTACAATTTTTAAGGCACTTAAAAAAATGGAAATACTGCACAAGAGTCCAACTGTTTGGAGCCTGTCAGGCTATGGTATCCCTTACTTGGGCATGTTGTGAAACTGAAGAGTGGGAGTGAAGGGAATGAAGATGAAGGTTGGAAAATACCTTTCCCACCCGGATTTGCCCAAGTATCATCACTATTTTTCCGAAATATTTTTTCTAATTAATCTAATCTTAGTGCCGACTTGTTATTTCCAGATCGACGCTATAGCTTATCACTATCATCGGTCGAGTGTTTTTTTCTGCTTCAGAAAACAGTTTTTCTGCATTGGAAGAGATGTTAAAAATATATATGATGAGCTTAGATTAAGCTTTTGCGTCAGGTTACATGAGTAAGTTAAGACTAAGAAAATAATTAAACAATATTGTATAGCTATTTCTAAAACTGAGAACTGAGTTCATATAACGAAAAAAGACGTTCATACATTTAAAAGGGCACATAAAACCTAAAACGGTAAGCCAAACGAGAAACTTAACATTTTTTTAAGCACGTCACATTATTCCCTAAACGTAACTCATCTATTTAAACATACATTTAAACACGCATAAACATAAACAACTATTTGTTTTAACGTTGAGATTGACACGACGCTTTGCGTCATTTGAGATGGTTATTTATGGACCAGTATTTATAACTACACATTAAAATACTGACAATTATTCCCGAAAGGCGACGTTACTTTTCACCCCAACCTGGGATTTTGTGAGTCTAAAAGAATGATGCAAGATCGATAGAGTCTGTTATTTTGTGATGTTTGTTGCCAAAAATAAAAACGTTTCAAAACATGTTACTTAGATTAAAACCTCAACACTTAAAAACTGCACTTAACGTCACTTGGTAGCATTCCTATACAAGCAATACTACAAATTATTTATCTGTAATTTTTAGTGTTTTTTTTGTTGTTGATATTTTTTATATAAATACCGCATAAGAGTCTCAACTGCTCCCAACCGTCTAGAGACAGTGAGACTATGACATCCCGAAAAAGGGTATGTTGTGAGGCTGAAAGTAGTGAGGAGGGGAAGAAGATAGGGAAGATGAAGGTTGGGAAGTACCTGGCTATTCAGATCTGGTCGCCAAACACGGCTAAACCCATTTCAAGCAACGTTTCGATTCTGAATGGTGGTCTTTGGCAATACTTAGAGTATCTAGCACTCTGGAACGTGCCGCAAATATATTTTTTATTATTTTTGTATGAATGAAATGTGTTATGACACATATTAATTAAACAAAAGTTATTGGCGCACGCCGGGCTTAAACCCGCGTCCTTTGGATTTGTAGTCGAGCGTCTTACTACTCGACCATGGAGGCCGTCAAAATTCTAAGCTGAAATATTTTAAATTCTATGAAAAACATGCTAAAATATTACTAAAAGGTTGAGTTTAAAAACCAGCGAAGGCGTTTTTGAACTCTTTACTTAAAATTGCAGTATAAATTTCGTCAAGAATTTAAAAGATTACTGTTTAAGATTTTATCATTGGAAACCTTAGACATTTTTGTAATTACCCGTACAGAATTAACGTATAAATCTTTTGTAGTAATGCTTGTATTAGAAAGCCGAAAAAGTGTATTTTTGGGTGCTGAAAATCTTCCAGAAAGAATGCCACTAAAATTATAATACGTAAAAAGAATGGAGCACTTACCTGAGATGATACACGCATTTAAAATGTTGATCATTAAAACTGTGGAGTGGAATCATGTTAAAAACTTTTTTTTTTATTTATCGTGGTCATAGTGTAGGAAACTTTTTTTTACTAATTTAGTTAGTTTAATATTATTTTTAACAAATCCAAGCTTCTGGAGCCAGTATTACTATGAAATCTTAATTTGGGGAATGTTGTGAAAACGACGTGAGTAGGAAAAATGAACGAGAAAAGGCTGATGAAGGTTTTGGAAGTATTTGGCTTGTCATATCTGGTCACTAAAGATTGTTGAAACCATTTTAATTAACATATTGATTTTGAATGGTGGTCTTTCACCATGCCATTTGTTTCATAAACATTCATAGAGTGCTTTCACTGAAATTTTTTTGAACGGATTGTATTTCTAGATAAGGAAAAAAAAAGTACTAAACAAATTGATCGTTTTGGCAATCTGGAGGATTAATTAAAATTTAGGGAGATTGATTTGACTTGAACTAGAAATTCCCCAAGTGTTAAGCCGTAGATAAGTAAAAACGCATCAGAGTTTTCTACTAATTATTTGCTTTGTAAAATTTAAGATTTCGAAATACAACGTGTTGAGTTATTTTGGCAATATTAAAAAAAAAACACTCTTCATAACAGCAACTTTTGCAAATGCTTTCCACGCGTTTCGTAATCCTCTTCTATCCCATCTAAGCTTTGAAATGACAGAAATGTGTACTAGAAAACAGCAAAGAAAAACATCACCTCGATGCTAGAAGAATCCTAATTGTAG
Organism: Drusus annulatus; assembly: GCA_022651775.1. Lineage (NCBI taxonomy): Eukaryota > Metazoa > Arthropoda > Insecta > Trichoptera > Limnephilidae > Drusus > Drusus annulatus. The sequence goes on from JAGWCC010000637.1 coordinate 524,831, forward strand.
TGTAGTAATTTACGAGTCGTCTGATTGGTCTGCAGCTAGTCTCAGTGTTGCCAGAGCCAGATGATCAAAGGAGGCCACACTGTAAACAAGAATATTATGTACTTGATAGTTCTTGCTTACATGCAAATGAGAAACATTCGTATGATACCTTTACTGCTTTGAGAACTTTTAATAAGGTTCTCAAAGCGGTACTCGAGATTTAGTACGGGTTCAATTCAATGTTTAATACATCATTAAAGGCACACTTTCGTTTGATCAAGAGATCACTAGACATGATATTATTCCTCATGTAGTTATTTTTTGTTTTAGTTTAAACATCTTCCGACTTTTCAATCGTCTTTTAGATATTCGTAAAGAAACCAAGCAATTAGTAACACGTGTTTACTTAAGTTTTCAGAAATTGAATGTTTTGTTTGCATGTTAACTATTAATTTCAGGATTCTATTTAAAAGTTGTAAATACCTACGTTAAAATATATTATGCAATAGAAGGTCTAATATTTTTTTTATTAGATCCCGATGGCCGAATAGTTAAGATCCTCGACTACACAACCAGAGGTCACGGGTTCGAGTCCCGGCGTGCGCATGTAAATTTCATTTGAAGTAATTATGTTATTTCACATTTAACGAATATAAAATTATGTTTATATAATATTTGTGGCTGGTCCCATAGTGGTAGAAACTTTCAGTATCGTCTTGGTGAAAGACCATCATTTAGAATCGAAACGTTGCTTGAAATGGCTTTGGCCTTGTTTAATAACCAGATTTGAATATGGATGATAATATATATGCCAGATACTTCCTCACCTTCCTTCTTCCCTTATATCCACCCCTCCACACTTCGTTCAGTCTCACAACATACTCCGATTGGGGTTGTCTTAGTCGTACTGGCTCCTGACAGTCGGGAGTAGTTCGGACTCTTGTGCCTTATTCACATAAAAAAAAGAAAATCATAGCTGAAGGTTAAGACGACGTTTTAAAGTCAAATAAATAAGGTAAAATATGAACATCACAGAAACCTCTACAGCGTACATATCTAATATATTAAACATTAAATTTAGATAATTTTAGTGATATTTTAACACAAAGACGTTTCACAAAGTTAATTTTTTTTTTACAAATACTTTTTACACCATTTACCAAGATTTTTTTTCAATTAAAAGAGAGATAACTATTTACGGATTAGGAATAAGCAGATAATATTTTAACTCCCCCTACTTTTATCTTTATAAGTGGTAAAAGTTGCTTATGCAATGATGGAAGACTTAGCAAGAAAAGGATTGTACCCGCGTTGCCTGGGTGAGAACCCGACGCATTTGTCCTCTCAGCTGCTAACCAGCCAATGATGTCACGGGTTCAGCTGTATTTTAGTTTTAGTTCAGAAAATGGTGTAGGGAGTTAAATTTAATTTTGCCACACATACCGTCGCCGGCAACCCAGAAGGGCTTAAGTGACACTTTGGTCAAAAATGAGGTAAATACGCAGTTTTCATCAGTGTTTTTTTCTGCTTCGAATGCTCTGACTCTCGTTTAATTCTGAAGACTTTTGTGGCCCTTCAGCCATCTGAAATATATTTACCGATTGGGAGAAGGCTTGAGTCAAGCAACACCCTGCAGTTTGGGACTTTTTTTTAGCTATTTGTTGCTTCAGGTAACTCAGTGAAAGCATTGAGTTACCTGAGTTTTTTATTTTAAATCCAATCAGGTACTAAGAATTTATGAATTTTATTGTAAAAAAAAAAAAAAACTTTTAAGTGCTCTGGTGTAAACTTCTCAAAATGGCGCTTCAGCCCTTTTGCATTTCCGGCGACGACATGATGCGCGGTGATTCTATTATCATCTTCCTTCGCTCTGTATTACTCTGTAATCGTCCCTTTAAATGGTCACAACTCGAAAAGTATTTTTTGAGAACTAATTATTCAATTCATATTATGGAAGTTTTCTTTCCATCCTAGTCCACATGTAAATAATTCGCCATGATTCTATCTGTGTAAGATGTTGATCAGTCGACCAATGATCACTTTTACCTATTCCTGATAGATGCACCACGTTTTCTCTCCATGTCTCGAATTACCGAGTTATCAAAACGTGCCCAGCATCCAAAAACCACGGGCAAGTTTTATTTTATTAGCACTTTATCCGATTATTGAAAAACGCGAGTTTCTCGTGAAGTCAAGATGATATTTTCATTTCCATGTGGCTCGTTCCTTAAACCGGATATATAAAACGACTTCCAGAAATACAAATGAAGGAATGGACGACACTAAAACATATTCAGTAGTTACAGATGTTTCACGCGGATGTAAATTCACATCTTCAAGATTAAATACACAAATACGGAAATTGAAATTCACTCATCTAACCATTTTAAATATTCTCTAAAATACTCGATCGAATGCATTATTACCAATCGATCAACATACCTGCTTATCTCGTTTGTTTTCGTCAAATAGAGATTTAAATAGAGAGTTAAATCAAGTTTTTTTTCTCTTATTAAAAAATATGTATTTTTTGTGAAAGTTTGTTTGCATTACATGCACTGCTTTATTCTTACACGTCCGAAATTATTGTCATGTAAATAAATTAATTAATCAAATACCAACACAATGAAAAATTACGATATTATTAAAAAAAAAGATTTTAATTGAGGTTATTATTTGACGTGTTGTTATGGCTTTGAAGGGATAAATGGCTGTCAAAATAATATAAATTAAGCGAAAAAACGTTATAATTGCAATTATTGACCACGGCGGCTTCGGATCTCATACGGATAAATATGAACATTTTCGTTTTAGGTTTTTGAAAACATTGAAATTTCCCTTGACGAAAATAAAATTTATTTTAAAGCATTCATTGGTAGCACAGATGATGTTAAAATATTACTGTCAAAATACCTTTCCTTGGATCTAAAAGATTTCGCAAGTATCATTGATATTACATGCATTAGAAATTAATGTTTTTCCAAATCATTATTTAACCGGAGTAATATAACAAAGATGTCAATATCCTAACAAACATTAAAAAAATAAAGTTCTAAACGTGATAATATCGTGAAAATGCTCAATAGGTAAATATGTGATAATACCATTTATCTGAAGGCAGGAAACGAAAAAATCATAATAACTGATTTGTGTGTTTTTCAACCCACAATGTTGTAATAATTTTGTTCTAAATTTTGGCCATTTAATTTAATTCTCGTTCACATTCAACTTTGACTTAATTATTATTATTAAATAAGGCAACTTGGCACTTTTCAAAAAAATCATAAGTTTTAAAAATCATGCCTGTTCGTACATAACATAGGCATAATGTCTCTTATTTAATACAAATGTAATAATAACCAACCGACCCTCGAATCATTTTCCCGCAGGGTAACAACAGGGTAGCAACAGGGTAGCAACAGAGCGAAGACAATAAAAACACACATTTCTATCCGGACATACACGAGTGTTTGATAATACCTTACAAAGGGAAAACGGCTTTTAGACGTCCAAATAATAATATTGCATTCAAATTAGATTTAAAAAAAGATTACTTTTCTGAAAAAAAAAATGATTTAAAGAAAAAGATGAAAGGTTACGCGTTGCAAGGTTAATTATTAAACTAAGAGCGTATTTTCTTTTTTTCGCGGCTGTTTTGAACTTGTTAGCAAAATATGAACAAATTAATTAAATGATAATGAGTGTTTCGATGCCTGCAAAGGAGTAATCTGCTAAGTCAGCCAATTATGGCGGAGTGTAAGGAAGCTTTACTTTCATTTCCTAAAATTACTTTCATCCTCCATAAAACGTTGATTAAAACCACAAGCTGTACAAAATGAATCTGCTTCAACCCGGGGTGAAATTTCGTTCTTTCATGTATTTTCATTAAACAGGTTTCGCCTTACATAGGTATTTCATAAATCTTGCATGAAATATTTTCCAAAAAATTACGCGTTATTAATCCACAAAACAAGTTAATATACATACATGTAAAATATTTAAAAGAAATCCGAAAATTTAACTTATTTGCTATCATCGTTAAAGACGTAAGTTCCAAATATAAGTCTATCACAATTTTTTAAAATTTGATGCTGTCTGTGTAGTGTAAATCCAGGGAAGTACATCGCCACCCTGTTGAGCAATGTGGTGAGGTAGGTTAAGGAAAAGGCTACAAGTAGGAATGTGGTTGCGGTCAGCACCCAAAAATACACACTTTTTGGCTTTCAAATACAAGCAATACTACAAATGATTTATCTGTTAATTCTATAGGGGTAGTTAGGTAAATGTCTAAGGTTTCCCGGGAATACAATTTCTAAACAGTAATCTTTTATATATTCGTAAAAAGCATTAACTTTGTGGCTTGCCATATTTATAAATAGAACACATATACTTTGTTTTTAACTGATGATGGAAGGGTACTTCCGAAACCGGTAGACAAAATATTAAATAAAAAAGTGGTTAAAAACAAAGTATATGTGTTCTATTTAGTAATCTTTTAAATTATTTATGAAATGCATACTGGAATTTAAGGTAAAACGTTCGAAAATCCTTTTGCTGGTTCTAAAACTGCACCTTTTACTAATAATTGAGTATGTTTTTCATAGATTTTAAAAGATTACAGCTTAATTTTTTTATTTACTGAAAACTTTAGACATTTTCCTAACTGCCCATGTAAAATTTTCAGATAAATCATGTGTAGTATTGCTTGTACAAAATGCCACAAAGCAACAATTAGCATCATTTTGGGTGCTGAGCCTTAATTGAAGGAGGAAATACGATTTTCATGAGCTCGATTCACATCTGTGCCGTTTTACTTTAGAACAAGTTGGGTTAAGAGCAACGACTAGTTCCCATCCTACCGACATTTATTATGAACGGGTGTTTAGATTTGTCTGCTGAGTTTCTCGCTGGTGCATCAGTGTGCAAGATATTATTGCTGTAAATTCCATCGAGCAGGCTGCATTACATACAATACCTGTAAAAAGCTTCGAACATGTATATTTATGATAATTCTCCAGTTTCTAGACTGCGCAAGTCGGGAAATCAAATTTCATTTAAATGTTTTTTAAAATAATTATTTTATGAAAAACCACGGGATTTAACTTAACTTGCGAAGATAAAAACCAAGACATTTTGTTTCTACAAGATCAAAAAAGATAATTTCCATCTTAATTAATTTGATAAATAACAATTGTAAGACCATTGTTTTGGTGTTTATTAAAAGACATAAAAGGGAGGAAGCTCTACGAAAAACAGAAATTAAACAACACAATTTCCTTGTAGTCTAGAAAAATATCTGGATTTGTAAAACAAACTTTTTTTTTTAAATACTCCATGCAGATATTAGTAGCTACCTACCACTTTTATAAATGGCCTGCAGATGTAAGCCGTGTGGACGCATATTTCATATTTATAATACAAATAACCATCTAGCAAAATACATTATGGGTAGGTACTTTCTCGCTTGTCTGGATTTGAGAAAAAAAAATTAATACTTTCCAGCGGCATTTTTAAAATAAAACACTCGTACGTATTACGTACACACATTTAAAAAAAAAAAATATGGGTGAATGTGAGGTGATATTTCACAAAAAATGGCGCTATATAAATTAGCCAAGTATTATTAGTATTTTATTCATTATAAAATAAGAGTGATAACGCCTGTCTTGCTAGGAAATCCTGTGTTGAGAGCAGGCGCTATTATTATACTCGTTTCAAACAGTGGTGGCTCGTGACATTTTAGTGTACTAGAGTGCTGAAATTAAAACATACGACGGAAAAAACATCATGATTAATAATAAAAATATTTGGATAATTTGTATAGCGCCGTTTTTGTGAAAAATCACCTCTGTTGTGGTAGCCGAAAAAGACTTTTTTTTTGTTTTAAAAAAAAATTGAATGAAGATTTTTCATATTTGGTGGGTCATTGACCCACCGAAACTAAAAAATCTTGAAAATCTTCGAAAAGAAAAATTTTTTCAACCTCAATCTTGACATTTTTTAAATCTTAGCAAGCTAGCCAACTGAAAAGTCACGAGTCACGACTGGTTTCAAGTAACATCATTCGATTTAAAAACTGAGCGGTATTATCTGCTTCGAAGAACTACTTTTTAGCATTTTAATTTGAATGAAAAACTCGTTCTACCACGAAAAGTTAGAAGTTTACAAAACAAAAAGCATAAAATGGTACTCACGAAGATTGATGCTTCGAACTTCTCACATAAGCCGCCAACCTAATGTCGATTCTTGGTAATTTGCAAGAATCTGCAGTACTCGTTCTGGGTAGGTATCACATTTCTTTCGCATTCCCACTGAACCACAAGTATACAACGCAACAATTGAATTTTTCTGTTGTCCTTTTACTATCCTGGATTCATAGAGCCGTCCAAAATTGGCACAAAACCTTGGATTTATCTTTTCTTCTGTAAACCAAAACGCAGTAAGTAAAGTATGCCTCCGTTGCGGTAAGGTAGAATCGAGGGCAGAGACGGACTCCAGGTAAATTTCCGATGGGCAATCGTGATACATATTTTACCGAAAGGTTAAAATATAATAATTCAATACGATTTTTTTTCGATGTACCGAAAGCATTTAGCCTGTGGGACATACCTTACACTCTCTTCGTAGAATATGAGGCTTTCAAGGGCGCTGTAAAGATCTTATTTTATATTATTAGATATTAATTCCTAGTTTCAAGAGAAAACATACAGGAACATACTTACCTGGCAGGTGCCATCAGAAAGACACACTTATTAACATAAAATTATAATTAAAGCTTTTATATTTTATTTTTTCCGATTTAGGGCATGGGAGCGGAATTAAAAATGGACTTTCTGAATTTGTCGTACAGTACAGGATTCGGTTAAAATTTGTATTTCTAAAGGTGGTTCGTCGAGAAACAGATTATGTTGAGATTCTTCTAATGAATTTCCACATTTTTCAAATCTGAAACGGCAATTTTTTTTTGCATATTTTCCTGTCTGAATTTTTTAAGTCTATGCTATTATTCAATTTCCAACCTACAACGACGAAAATATACACAATGAGCCATGAAGCTTTAAAAATATCCAAATATTCGTAACTGACCATCGTGTCGTTTCTCTGCAGGGGTAGGCAGAGAGGATGGACCACCACACAATTCTATTTTAGCACACACTCCTTGCTTCATTCAAATTCACACATCGTCCCATACACATCTTCTGTTGTTACAACTCTTGACATGGCCCGACTCGAGTATTTGTTTCACTTGATTGTGCCATGTCTTCCTCGGGCGTCCCCAACTTCTTCTACCATTTACTTTTGCGTCTTATATTCTCTTATTACTCCTTTCTTCGTCCATCTACTCTACATGCTCAAACCATTAGCCACAGAAGACGGACCTTTACAATGATACCGAGATGATACTCGAATATAAAAATAAAGTATTTAATATTGATTCAGGAATGTATCTAGACATAAAACAAATATTATACAATAGTAATAATTCCGTTTAAAATATAAGTATAGGCTTTTTACGATGTTTTCGAATTAACCTATTATCTCGTGCGATAATTTTTTGTTACGTTATAATTTGTCAAAATGAACATTTATTGCTCCCAGTCCGCCCCACGCGATGACAAGGACACTAGAGTTGCTTACGCCCTGTGCTTGGAGCACTGTGGATATTTGTCTCTATTGTCAAAACACGTTTCCCGTGAAAAGAAAGGATGTTTTGAGCTTATGCACCGCAAAGTTGTACACTCTTTACAATGGCCGGGTCTTAATGACCTACTTCAAGAATCCCGGTAGAGTTTTTTTGATGACTGCAATACCTATGTCTTTGTTTTTAGGTAAATATTGAAAAACAACAATGTTTTTTGCTGAAATTTATCAAAAAATCGACTTTCTTCTTGTATTTGTCGACGTCTGCAACCAATTCTGGGTGCTCTGGTGATTTTTATAGATTTAAAAGTTTATTGAAATTTATTTATTTTATATTTGCAAAAACAGTTTTACACCAAAACATTGCAAAAAACACAAAAAATGGTAATCATAATTACACAAAGATTAAAGTAAAAAGAAGTTTAAAAATAGTTTTCAAGAAGTACATATTATAGTTAGAACTTAATAGCTAGTTCTTGCTTAAACTTGTTATAGCTCGTGTGAAAAATATCCAAATTTCCTGCGAGGCAGTTAATTCCCTTCTTCTTCTTAGAAATAAAGTCAATGGGCTGCTTTTTTGTTTTTACTTATAATTTTAAAATTATTATTATAAAAATTAGATAAGACAAAAAAGTCCCAAGTGCTCAGAGACAGTGAGACTATGGCAACCCCAATCCGGGGTATGTTGTGAGGCTGAAGGAAGTGGGGAGGGGAAGGTGATGGGAAAAATAAAAGTTTGAAAGTACCTGATTATTTAGATCTGGTCACCAAATATTTAATAACTAACCATCACGCCGTTCCCCCGCAAGGGTAGGCTGAGAAGACGGACCGCCATACAACTTTGTCTTAGCACATTCATACAAAAGCTTCTGTTATTCTGACTCTTCACATTTGATCGTGCTATGTCTTCCTTGGGCGTCCCCGACTTCTTCCGTTCAATTTCGCATCATACATTCATTTCACACTCCTTTCTTCGTTCATTCGCTCTACATGCCCAAAACATCTAAGCGTCTCTTTCTTGATCCTATTTATAAAGCTTACGTCAGTCTTGCATTCTTTCTGGATATTCACATTTTAACACGGTCACACATGGTTTTACGCACATACGCCTCAAGGATCTCATTTCCACAGCATTCAGTCTACTCTCATCCTTCCATGCCTCACTGACATACTTCAGGGTTGTTATAAGCACTCCATTGTGGACTGCCAACTTCGCTTCTTCGGACATTTTTTTATTTGCGCCAACAGTGTTCAGTCCTCCAGTAATGGATTTTTCTCCTAAATATGACTAATACAATTTCAAGCAGAGTTTCGAGTCTGAATGGTGGTAGTTACTGAAAGTATCTACCCCTCTGAATATAATTATTACAACCACTGGGCTTATTTGCGACATCATTAAAGTAATTTTAACCTTTATTAACAAGTATTAATGTTATTGTTGTTTTTTTTATTATCCTTATTAATATCTTGCTAAAATATATAGCAACCCCGATGAGTTCTAAAAACTCTCTCTGGGACAATGGAAATTAAAGAAATACATGAGTTACAACATAGTACAGAGATAAAACTAACATAAATCAAACAATATAATACAATATAACATAATAAGAAATACAGTGTAAAATTTTTTTTAGGTACTTAGTATTAATTTAAGATACAAAATTATAATTAGAAACAAAGGAGAAAAAATAAAAGCCTGAAGTGCAGTAAATCAGGATGTTTTTACGCTACATACATATATATATTTGTATTGAATATATCTGTTTCTTAGACAAGTGTTACTGACCTCTAGCAAAACTACTACTCGTATGCCATCTGACACTAATTGCAAAAAGCTGTTTCTTACAAATTGTCAATTAAACTTTTCCACGCCAATTGAAAAGATTTCAAACATCTCGATAATTAGAGGCGATGATGTTTTGTAATTTCGTTCGACAGTACTTAATATTTTTTTATCGCTCAATAAAAATCAATTATTTCTAACGACAGCGATTAACACAGCATTTTATCATCTACTCAGTTAGCCATATACTTAGTTCTTACTTAATTTAAAATCGTTTTTATTATCATGACAAAATTCATCGCGGAAAACTCTAATCATTGTGCCTCACAAATTTAAAATTAAAACAATTATTTTAAAAAAATATTTAGTTCATGAGAATAATTAAAATTGTTACGCCGAACAAAATACCTACGTATTTCTGTATTTAAAAAAATACAATAAAACTATACGTATGCATTCCATCTCGGATGGGGTTGCAGTTCAACGTATAATACCTTGTTTGATGGTCTTACAGTCTGCATTTTCAGGAATTCTGTGAGATTTATTTCAGCGAAAATCTCATACATAAAAGCTTCCACGTTTAAAAATTATAATTTAAATCTTGAGTTTAGGGATTCCTCATTCTTTCATTGTCTTCATATTAAATTCTAATGAATGTTTTAAATTGTCGTATTATGCTATGCGGGACCTTATCAGGACTGAAATTTTCTTGAGGACGACAAAATTCTATAAATAACGAAGAGAGAGAATATTCAATTAAGCGCACAAACAGAAGCCGGAAAAATCCGCATTTTTAGCGAATAAGTGGCCTAAAAATCTGCCGTTACGAGAAAAAGATGTAAGAGTATAAGTGCCTTTTAACTATATTCTTTTGGATTGTGCAGTGGAGATTAGACAACCATACACATACATTGTTTCAACAAATTTTTGAACTACTGAAAAGTAAAGTTCGTGGTTATATTGAAATAAGTTGGTCAAAAGTGTATTTAGCCTAAATTTGTATCAACTGCCTCCATGATAATATTAAATATTTTCAACTATCCTTATCTAAGAAAACTGTATGTGATACATTATTTTTAATTGAATGTTCAAAAATGAGATCCCTGAGGCGTATGTGCGTAAAACCATGAATGCAAAGCTGATGTAAGCGTAATGAATAGGATCAAGAAAGGAAGGTTGAGTTGGTTTGGTCATGTAGAACGAATGAACGAAGAAAGGAGTGTGAAAAGAATATATGATGCGAAAGTGAATGGAAGAAGAAGTCGAGAACACACGAGGAAGACATGGCATGATCAAGTGAATTAAACACTTGAATCGGCCCATGTGAAGAGTCATAATAACAGAAGAGTATGTATGAGACGATGTATGAATGTGAATGAAGCAAGGAGTGTGTGCCACGACAGAGTTGTATGGAAGTCCGTCCTCTCTGCCTACCCCTGCGAGGAAACGGTGTGATGGTTCGTTAGAAACACTAATTACTTTGTGTACATCACTTTTAACATTTTTTTTATTTGATTAAAAAAACAAATAATTTCTGGTTATTATTTCATGTTATTTTATAAATCACAGTGGCCAGTGACAAAAAGAGCCTCTTTTGATTAGCATATTTGGTTTAAATAACAAGATTTTATTCGGCAACCAACTTTCGGAAGCCTCTAAAACCATGACACCCCTGACTGGGGAATGTTGAGTTGCGGAAGAATGTTGGTATGGATAGGTGGGGAGGGTAGAGGAAGATAAGATGAGTGTTGGGAAGCAGGTACTTAACGATTCAGATCTGGTTAGAAGAAAAATATTCGTTAAATTCTGCCATGTTACGGAGTTCGTTCCCAAAATTATAATAATATAATATAATCTAATTTAAAAAAAAATGCCTGCAGAAAATACCCGTTATCAACGATTTTTTAAGTAAAATGACATTAATATACAAGTATTTTCCAGACGGGATGGATTTATCAACAAACCGACCTAAAAGTTGATGCGATATTCAAACTTTAATGTGCATCAAAACATAATGTTTACGATTTATAAATATCCCGGAAGTTCTGAACATGCTCGACTCCAAACCCATTTATTTATTAGTTGCCATTCGGGAGCATTTGATGCTTGGTAAATGTTCTGTGCACACACATAAATAATTTCAACCCTATCTCATAAAAATAATTAAAATGCACACGGTATCACGGCTTCAGGCTCCGGGCTTCGGGCGGATTGCGTGGGGAAGAGGCTGCGTGTACCCATGAGCTTTAATGCTCTATTTTTGTTCACTGTTCACTGGTGAATGGTGAATGAATGAATGGTTGCAGCAGTGGACTGGAAATACAACTAGGCAAGGGGAATATTTGAGAACAGATTATTTTCTTAGTTTTATGTCCTTTATAATCTCGAATAGATCTAAAGCAGAGATAAGCATGTCCGAAGAAGCAACACCTTGGTTCGTGAAGCTATAGCGTTATAAAATTAGTACAGATTTTTTGCCTGCCATTAATTACATTGGTAGGCACTACATCATATCGTCGCCGCAAAGGCAAAAAAGCTGAGGCGCCATTTTGGGAAGTTTACAACAGAGAACATAACGTTTTATTTGCTTTACAATAAAATTCAAAAGTCTTCAGTACCTGGTTGGATTTTGAAAAAATAAAAGTTAACTCAGATAATTCAATGCTCTCACTGAGTTATAGAGTGTCGCTTAAGCCCCTTTGGCTTTCCAGCGACGTTATGTTCATACTAGATTAATTCAAAATATGAAGAAAAAAAAACGAAATATATGTTTTAAAGCTCTAGTGGAAATAATATTGCGCGATAAAAATAGTGATATGACGTCAGAGCTCACCGCTCGAGCGTTTTGAGTGCTTCAGAGTAAAGACAGATTTCTGCTTTATGATTTGACATGTGGAGAAGCTCAGACATTGTTTGAATGTGGAAGTAAATCAAATAAATGAAAAAAAATGCACCCATATGATGTATTTAAAATCTAATATAATAGTTACCCACTTATTGAGCAAATAAGAGACTGGAATTTTTCAGGCCCTTTTAGACCAATTCATTTATACAATAATCCAAACCTTGGTGGCATTTGTTCTTTAATTCAAGAACACTATAATACAGAGTGTTTCTTGGCTTAAAGATCATGAGATTTTTCATTAAGGACTTGGAGATCATTAGATACATCCCATTAAATAAATCAGCACAATCGAAAACCGATTCACAAAAGAAACCGTCACAATTTTCCAGTGCAACTCTGTTGCGATGCGTTTTGTCCGACAAACACACACGCTGAATCAGTGTGCAATCGGCCTGGGAGATGTGACAGTATTGAGTGTGGCCAGCTATATTAAACTGCAGGCCCCTTGTTATTACATCTCTAAAGCCAGAGCATGTGTTGTTGGTTGCTGCTTTATCTAGACCTGCAGCAAGAATTAGTCACTTGTAGCTGTATTCAGGGATATTTATCAACTCCGTATTTATAATAATAATTTTAACTATACATAATATCTTAAAACTTTCAGATCGGAGAATTATTTTTGATTTGACAAAACTGTCGATGGTATTTTTTATTGAACCTTATTTCCTTTCTAATCCCAAAGAGAACTACTCGATCCAAAATTCTATTTAGCTGTAACAATAACATCAGGACTGAGTCTTTCAGATACTCGCTTGTACCTAGATTGCATGCAGTTGGTAATACATACGCAGAGGTGGCTGATGTATTTAACTGCACGGAATGTAGATACAAGAAGGCTATGATATTTTATATTATCTTTGATCAATAATAATTTGATGTAATCAAACACTATTCTTTACGACTATTCTTTATTTTGTATTTGCAAATAATTTTTATTTATTCTCTGTTTAATTTGAATCCTTTTATGTAAAAGCCCACTCGGGTGCATACAATAAAATAAATAATTTCCTATGTGAGTACGTACGACCGGACGAGTGGGAACTTTTAAATTTGGAACTGATGTTAGTTAACATTATCAAATTCGATAATGATCTTTTTAAATATCTACCTACCTATCATCTATTTTAGCAGACAGTATTCTATATTTAAAATGGGTGGATTAAAGCTATTAGTATATTTTTTTAAACTTGGCAATTGAAAGGTTGAATCCCGTGATTTTTCTGAATAACTAGGTATAACACATTATGTTAACAATATTGGGAATGGTATTTTCTTTTCAGATGGTAAGTCGCTAATCGATCAAATCAAAATTGTTGTTTTGCAGGTGGATTATAATAGGAAACAGTTCTACTGGCGGTTTGGAGCGTAGAAGTGATTTGCAAAATACTAGAATGTATATAGAGTGTATTCTAATGAAATTGGGCTAGGTTTCTTTAGAGCAGAATATTTCTTCATATTTAAATCTGTTATTCCATTTTTAAATTGTGATTATCAAAACCTTTTTTTGATATGTAGATATTTCATGAAAAAAATGTTCAATTATTTTCAGAAAACTAGTGGGGTAAGGTTAGGTTAGGCTAGGTAGCTATGTGTTGTGGAAAATATATAATATACAATATGAGAGGGAAAGTATACTTTACGATTATAAATGAATAAATGGAGAAAAAAAAACTTTTCATTGTTGACTTTAGGAATAAAGGTAGCAAGGAGCAGTAACAAGATTTGAGTAAATATACATGGCCTGTTCAAAAGAAAAGGTGAATTTTGAATTTTCGCGGGCTGTGTAGATTCGATTATCGATTTTTTTTTTGTTATGTTGGTACACATATGTTTATGATATGTTAGCATTATCAGCCATTTTGGATTGGTGGTTTGTTTTTGACAATTGGAAAGGTTAGTCACGTTTTTGTGTGTTCTCAGATTTTTTTACTTTTGAAAAAAATGGATCAAAGAATAAAATCCATGATTTGTTTTTCCACAACTCCAGGACGCTCATCGTCATTAACATCTTCTCGGCCTTCTGCAAAGCGCTTGTACCACTTATAAACACTTTTTTGAGACAAAGTAGACTCGCCGAATGCCACAGGCAACATTTTAAGTGCGTTGGAGCACTTTATTCCATTTTTAACGATCTATTTTTTTCAAAAGTGAAAAATCGAAAACACACAAAAACGTGACTAACCTTTCCAGTTGTCAAAAACAAACCACTTAGCCAAAATGGCTGATAATGCTAACATATGATAAACATATGTGTACCAACATTACAAAAAAAAAATCGATAATCGAATGTACACAACCCGCGAAAATTCAAAATTCACCTTTTCTTTTAAACAGGCCTCGTACATAAAGGTGCAAATGTTGGGAAAGCGGAGAACTTATTGTTTGGCATTTTGTAATTAAAACTGTTTTGAGTCCGCAACATCTTTGATTTACGCAAAAATGTATACATCTCTTGTTAGAATAAATAAACAGAGCCACCATTAAAAAGAAACTCCCGCAAAAAGGTCGGCTTAATAAACTCGGATATAAAATAAAGGTTTCTTCAAAAACTTTTGTCAGTAGAATAAAATACCTCCCAAAGAACTGATTAACCACGATTCTCGCATCGAGTACAATAAAACCGCCGTACTCATAAAATAATGTTAGGACTGATGATATTTCTTTTAACGTACCTCATTCCACCATATTACTTTTCCCTGATACACCAGGATCCAATATTATCTCAGCTTCAGGTAAATAATGACCGAACACTTAAACTGGAATGGTTGACCTTTTCTGGTCTCATTTCTTTCAAGAGCCAGCACAAACAGCGTGGTTTTACGATACCTCGAAAAAATAAATGTTGACCGAGATGAAAGCCGCAGCATTATTTACGTCGACGAAACCTACTTTGGATGCTGAGATTTAGATTTGGCCTAAATTTTGCAATTCGGAATCGTAATTTTTTTTCGTATTCTAATTTTGAGCGTAGTTTATATCGCATCTTTGGCATCAGGGGCCAATAAGTGAATAGTGACACTTCAATACCTACGTTAACATTAATAATAATAATAAATGGATAACTTTTATAGCGCCGTTTTTGTGGGAAAATCACCTCAAGGGCGCTTTACAAATTAATTTATCTAACCTATAATTTATCACTTTAGCTTATAACTAATAACTTACAGTTAAGATTTATTACTAATGGCTTACACCTAATAATTTCAACCAGTGACTTACAATCAGGACTTATAGCTTGTAACTAACAGTGAAATAGATGCTAACATTAAAAACATTAATATTTACAGACATTTAAAAATGTCAGACGAACTAAATTGGCCAACAGTGAAATAGATGCTAACATTAAAAACACTAATATTTACACATACAATAAAAGTAAAAATAAAACTTATAACCAACTTATTACCAAATTATTTACAACGTGGATATCCAGAGACATAGTACAAGGAAATGCAAATAAATCAGACTACCAGAAAGAATAAATCCAATAAACAAAACAGTTTACTCTATAAAGAGATGAATTTTTACAATGCGCTTCCGGAAACCATGAAAATTATACTAAGTAACAACTTAAAAATAGCCTGCAAGAACTATATAAAATACATGAGTATGTTATATCAAGTAGTATATAACATTAGTTGTGACATCGTTTCTAGAAATGGCGTGAAACTCGTAGGTGTTTATCTAAATGCAGATCTGTTGTATTCTCTATTAATTTAACATTGCATTTAAATAAAATCATACTTCCATCATTCGTAAAGTATTACGTAAAATATTACAAATATAAAGATTTCTGATAGCCGCAGAGTGATTGAAAGGTTGAAAAATACGTCTACTCCATTTTGATTACTGCATGTAATATGGGATGGCAAATCTTTGGTTGAGGATCTATGATATTGGTTTGACTGCTGCACTAAATTGTTTTTCGGGATGTTTTGTCAAGGGGTTCATTATAGCGATGAGAAAAAATCAATGTTTTGTGAACGCTTCACGAAGTACGACTTCTTTCAAATTAACGCTTTACGGTAAATGGTTCAATTGAACTAACAGTTCAATTGCTCAATTCGCACCGTAGTAGGTAGTGTAGCGTATAGTGTAGAAACTAGGAATTCGAGTGACTACATCGTTCGTATGTGCATTCAGTTCGCAGTTCACACATTGCTTCAGGAACTTCACACTACAAAAAAGTGCAGTGATTTATCAGAAGAGTAAATTTGAAGTACTGCAATTGAAGCATTCGCACAGTGAGAAATGTCTGAAGTGTGAACTGCCGCAAAATGAAGTTGCTCTTTGTAGTAGTTCGTACAGAACGGTTACATTACTAGGTTCATATGACCTCCGTTATGAGCAACAAACATAGAAGATAGAGAGAAAACAAAGTGTTGTTACTTATCTTAATAGAATCTATAGATTGTTTTTGGAAAAAAACATTATATTATTATTATAAAAAACAGTTTTGTTTTTATTTACATTCAACATTCATTTTTTTTTATTAATTGTCACCTGTACATCTTTTGCAATTCATATACATAATGTTATAAAGGTGGACTTATTGCTAAGTGTCAATTTATTATTATTATTTAAAATACTACAGTAGATACACGCGAGCCGCAACTATCTTCGATTTTCTAAATAATAAGTAGGAATTTTAAATTACCGTTTTTAAATAAAAATGTTGCACCACCATTTAAAAATTATATTAATATCTAATTGAACTGAATCCTGAAGATGCAGAAGAGATGATATCCTATTAATTAATTTAATTTTAAAGGATTTGAAGCACAACTTTAAAATAAGTGAAAATATCAACACTTCAATAAAATAATAAATTAATACCTAATCGATTATCTCGATATGGAAACAGGAACAAGCATGATTCAATATTTTTCTGACACCTGTCATTTTGAATGAGTAAATGAATTACTATCCAATACTTCGAAGTACCACACTTTAAGGGACCTCCGGATTATGGCCCTACCCGGCCCTAAGATAATCCGCTCCTGTGGCCTTTTGGGCACATGCCCCCCTGTTTTAAATAAATAAACAGAAACGCCCTGATATTTGATACAAACTAAGCTGGCAAATAAATATCATGTGCAATGTTAAATAGAAAGTGATATAGTGGGTTATGTTTATTTAGAGGTAAATTGTGTGACACTTAAAAAAAAACTGTCCTAGATTTTTTTTTTTCCTGCAAGGAAACATTGTTTTGTCACAAGATGATAATTATTTTTACACCGTTTCTGTTAAAAATTGTTTCACGTAGGTAATATGCATGAGAAGCAAAAAGTTATTATTTAGACATTTTTATATCTATTTTTTATTAGAATATTATTTTTTATTTATATTTTCAGTACTGACTTCTAAAAAACAATTTTCCATGTGATCCTAGATTCAAACCAACATTGAAAGAGACATCTCTCGACATTCATGTAAAGACCTTCGTGATTTATCCTCAGAGAGCTTTAAATAAGTTACACTTAGTTACGCTAGATGGCAGTAGTAGTTTTTTGTATTGCTTTTGGGAAGATCTCGACTTTTCACAGAGGAAAAAAAAGATTGGAAAGAATAAAATAAATATAACCGCTTTGATTCGGTAAAATGATAGCGTAAACATTTTGATAATATTCCAACAACATCAATAAAATTTGAGTAATTACGAAATAGGAAAAAAACATAGGAAATAAAAAATATATATTCGGTTGCGATCGAGATACGAACTCGGTACATTTCCTACAATAAAACTTTTTATACAGACTTCCAAAAGTAATACTACTTCGCGTGGTGTTAATAAATTAATTTAACTAATCTTAGACATAAACATGTCCCAAATTGAACGAAATAATTTTCATGAGTCCCTTATGGAATACCATGAAATATAATCGTTTAATTATAATTTTTAAACAACAATAAAATTGCGCAATCCAGATGAAAACGAACAGAAAGCAAAGTAAAAATATCGAAGGTTATATTTCGAACAAGTTGGAATATGATATGGGTAAAATTTATTGATTATTTGTGTAATCAGCAAAAACTCGATAAAAACAAAGACGCTGTATTGTACCTAACTATAAAAAAATTATAAAGATCGTTGAAACCCTCTCGAAAAGGGGTAATAAAGCTGATAAATTATGAAGAGGTTCTACCCAATAAACACGTTTAATACCTCTATCAAGTAGCTATTAATATGTCAGATTAAGACTAATAAATGAAATACACCCTCACCTTATTCATCGATTTAACAATATAAATAATTTTAGTAGGTAAGGTTCCCATTGGGCAGTGGGCACCGAGCTAATATCGTCACTGGAAAGGCAAAAGGGCTTAAGCGACACTTTGGTCAAAAATGAGTAAAATATGCAGTTTTAATCAGTTTTTTTTTCTGCATCGAATGCTCTGACTCTTATTTGATTCGGAAGACTTTTGTGGCCCTTCAGCTAATCTAAAATATATTTACTATTTGGGAGAAGGCTTGACTCAAGCAACACAAGATTGGGAATTTTAATCTTTCGGTCGCTTTAGGTAACTCCGTGAAAGCATTGAGATTGAGCTTAGAGTATACTAGAGGTAGCCCAAGCCAAGGCAGTGAAGTCAGTTTTGGACTTGTTTTTGATGATTTTAACATGACTCGGCGCACCTGGGCGTGGCTAAGACTAAGGCTACGGTATTTGTACATCCATTCAAATCACATATCGACATAATGTTTTTGTGTATTCGTATAGCCACTTTTTCACAGTATTTTTATCAACAAAAATATAGCATCTTACCTAAAAAACCGTTTAGTTGTTT
This sequence comes from Drusus annulatus, assembly GCA_022651775.1. NCBI lineage: Eukaryota > Metazoa > Arthropoda > Insecta > Trichoptera > Limnephilidae > Drusus > Drusus annulatus. Next base: position 543,928 of record JAGWCC010000637.1, read on the forward strand.
CAAGTTTAGTGGCTTAATAAAAAATGTGGGCGGAGTGCCGCCGTTAACCAGCGAAGATAGCCAGCTTAAGATCATTGCGACAGTATATAGAAACGGTCCAAGAAATTTGTTGTCTCTTTCTCTCTCATGGTGTACAATGTAAAAACTCGGAAAAAGTGATTTATTACAATTTCGGATGGGTTGGGTAAAACAAATTAGCTATCCCTCCATATATTGTTACTTCAAGAGATTGAGTTAACGTTTTTTTTTCAAAATCCAACCAGGTACCGAAGACTTATGAATTTTATTGTAAAACAAAAATAAACTTTGAACTTCTTTTGAAACTTCTCAAAATGGCGCTTCGGCCCTTTTGCCTTTCCGCCGACGATATTATGAACTGGGTATACGAGTATGAACGGGAACAGTGCGGGTAGTGCGAACAGGGCAAGGAAAGTAAATTCCGATAGAGCCGCTGTGGCGCTAGTGCGGCGAGCTTCAAGGAATACTTCTTAGCGGGAGGTGGTTGTAAGGTACCCCGAGCACCTCCATAAATCTGCTATGCAGCATCCCGCAATCTATAGGATCTCTACGCTGTTTGAGAGCTCGTGGAGAGCGAACGGCTTTGTTTTAATAAATATATTTTACCGTTTTTATGCGCGTTTCACGGGTGAATAACACTGAGAATGCGTACCTAAATTCGACTCTAACATTTAATGAAATTTAAAGAAATAATTTAGTAAATGATAGGATGAAGTAAAAAAAAAAATTGTAGGTAAAATAATTTATTAAAATGGTTAAGGTATTATAAACGGCAACAAATTAATAAGATCCTGGAAGTATCCACCAAAATATTAACATTAGGTAATTTTTACTGTGTGAGTGGAATACCAACATATCGTCGCTGGAAAGGCAAAAGGGCTTAAGAGACACTTTGGTAAAAAATGAGTTAAATATGTAGTTTTGATCGGTTTTTTTCTTCGTCGAATACGATTCTGAAGACTTGTGGCTCTTCAGCCATTTAAAATATATTTATCATTTAGGAGAAGGCTTGACTCAATCGACACAAGCTTGGGACTTTTTTAAAAGCTTTTTGTCACTTCAGGTAACTCAGTGAGAGCATTAAGTTACCTGGGTTAACTTTTTTTCAAAATTCAACCGAAGTTGAAAGTACTGAAAATTTTATTGTAAAACAAAGAAAAACTTCAAAGTGGTCAGGCGTAAACCGGCGCTTCAGCCCATTTGCCCTTTTGACGACGATATGTACCCTCACATGTTTAATGACGTTCTAATAATATTCAGGTCATTAATCCATAGTAAACAATATTTTTATAGTTTATTTTCAAAAAGCGTTTTTTATTTGTTTTTATCCTCAAATCTTGTTAGCTAAAAACTTATGTTAGTGGGGGAACTAGGTGAAAAAATCCGAGATAGGTTACGGAGCCTGTACATGTACAGGAACATGAACATGTTTCTGTCCAAAAAATTATCCTGCTCTCTGTAGAATGTCAGTATTATTTAATAATTCCCGTCTCAGTTAACATTTTTTTTCCTTATCACTGTGCGTATTATTATCAAACACAAACGATTCTATTATCAGAACAAAACCGAGAAACCGGAGAATAGCCTCAGACGTAATTGAATGTCGGATACGACCGCGTTACTTTTTAACACTTATATCGCTGTGGGGCGTTGCATTCCGATTTACCTGCTTGATGATGCATCTATCACACGTCTCGGTATATCTGCATCCTTATTTGCATTTAAATACGATCCATTATTTAAACAATGGTCAAATATCCCACCAATTTTACCACTTCCCAAAAATATTTTGAAACATTTCCGTATTGTAGGAAGCGGTGTTCCAGGCGCTATAATACCTTCTACCGGCTCTGCAGGGAGGTCAGATTATTTTAAATATACACTCGGGCAATAAAACTGTGGCATAAGTAGGTAGTTGGTACTATTTGTGACTTGTAAGATTATCTACGGGTTACGTGAACTAGCAAACTAAAGCAACTGCGGCATTCCTTACGGATGGAATCTATTCAAGGAAACTTGAAGCCTTCCTGTAAATGATACGTGAACTTGGGAATTCTCGAATAAGTTTTTGATAAATCAATCGGTACCTACTGCGTGGAACCGGCCTTGATTGCAAACTATGAATAATTACCCTAGAATTATTGTAGGTAATTAAGGTTTATCAAGAAGTGTCTTACTGATAGATTTACCTACAGATTTTTTTCATGCATTTCATATCGTACAACACCCCGCAGTATATTTTGATACTTCACCGGAAATCGAACCCGCAGTGTTTCGCTCGGCTACTAGTGACTTGTAAAAGTGTTACAGTCGATTCGGGTAACTTTGCCCATCAGGCTAACATTGGCTAAATAATGATTGCAAGTTAAACATCTTGCATAGTAGTTACATGTTTGTAATCCCAAACGAGAATAAGTGTGATAAACGATGCCTGTAACTGCCATCTGCCATTTATATAACTAATTGTGCATTTTTAATTTTGAAAATAGAAACTTCAAAATTCATTAAATAAATTTAATGTACTCGTGAAATTTTATAACTCAATGATATTTGCGTTGTTTGCTTTGTTTCAATAAAAATATATTACGAATGAATTCTCGACTTTATTCGAATGGTCGCATAATGATGGTGCATGTTTTAAAAGTAGCAAAAAGTTGCATTTATTCAATTATCTCTCACATTAAGTCTTCGAATACGAAGATAATTTGTGTAAGTCAAATTTACCCGATTTTAAAAAAATTATTTTTTATTTACTAAACTTTATGTTTATTTACAATATTTTATATACATTGTCCTCCACGCTAGGAGTTCACCTGTGATGTGGAGGACATTTTTCGAATTACATGATAAAACAATAGATAAAACAATTAAAATTAAAAACTGTAAAGAGACTCACCCATTCGCGTTACTTGTGCAGTTAGACCCATGGCAAAAACCATTCATACAAACGTCCTTTAAGTATTTCTTAATTGCTTCTTTTAATGTCTTTCTGTCTCTTAAATTGTATTGTAAGGGCCGATTTCTAAATTCCTTTGAACATGAATTATCCCTTATACCACATGTTGGACTATGCCCATTTTGCTACAACTGTGTTCTACCCTCAACCCATTTCTTTTAACATTACTATCCAGATCGCACTGCCGTGCGGTACATAAATATCTATAGTTAAATGTTTAAAAATTGTACTCTATAAATTCATCCAATAAAAAATATGCAAGTAAAGTGATTATATTTTATTCTACATCCCGGAACAAAAGCGCGCCTTACCCAAGGAGCATCTGTCGAGTTCGTCAGCGAACATTACAAAACAAAAGAAAATATAAAAGAAGATATTTGGGATGGAAACTTTGGCCCACCCCTTAAAACTATTTTTAAAATTATATTTGTTGGATTGGCCATTCGAAAATTTCAGTAATTAGTAGAAGTAATAAAAAAAACCATTAACAAATATAAAACAAACTACTGGATTATGAATTAGAAAACCTCAACCGTGGCGCAAAGTTACCCAAATTTATTGTACGAATTCTTTGATTCAATCGAAGTTAAAAATCGCAAAGCTTATTGAAAGTGTTACTACTCCCACTAACATAAATACATTTATCTGACAATTTTAAAAGTTGAAGTTAAGTGAGCTAGTAAGGTTAAAGTTTGAATATTAGATCACAAGGAAAATAATGGTTCCTCAGATAAAATATTCTTATTTTTTAACAGTTCCATAAACTAAAAATTATTATTTAAATAAAAAATATTTTAGTTTTAAGCCACTTTATTTATACACATATAACAATTCGACCGGTTTCGGTTAAACTTAACCTTCTTCAGGAACGTATATATATAAACTTAAGATAGTTAGATCTTTAGTTTATATATATACGTTCCTGAAGAAGGTTAAGTTTAACCGAAACCGGTCGAATTGTTATATGTGTATAAATAAAGTGGCTTAAAACTAAAATATTTTTTATTTAAATTATAATGTCAAGCTACAAATTGATTGCTTCCTTCGATAAACTAAAAATTATTATTACTCTAGAAAAATAATAGGCCTCTTAATAAAGGGATCAAAATAATTTCTTGAATAGGTACCTATCTCAATATGGCAATTTATGTCTAAATGCCTTCCGTATATTATTTGAAATGTTATTATGACCGGAGAAGTAATTTCCGGCATATCCGGGTATCTTACAGAGTATCCTTCCCGATTTCAGAAATGCATATTATTAACTTCTTAATAATCGTTTTGGGTGAAAATTACTTAAGAAAGCCTATATTGTGGGTAATCAAATGTACTTTCAACGGCCTGCATGGTCTAGTGGTTAGACGCTCGACTGCAATTCTTGAGGTCGCGAGTTCAACCCCGGCAAATGCAAATAAATTTTACTTAATCAATATGTGTCACAACCCATTTAATGAATATAAAATAACATATGGTATATTTGCGGCACGTTCTAGAGTGGTGGATACTCTCAGTATCGCCTTGGTGAAAGACCAACAATCAGAATTTAAACGTTGCTTGAAATGGCTCTAGCCGTGTTTGGTGACTAGATCTGAATATCCAGGTACTTCCCAACCTTCCTCTTACCCATATCCTTTCCCTGCCCACTACCTTCAACCTTACAACATACCCCAAATGGGGTATGCCATAATCTCACCGACTCTGGACGGTTGAGAGCAGTTGGGACTCTTGTGTGGTATTCACTATAAAAAAATGAAAAAAAAAATCGTTAACATAGGATTTATTAATGAGTAAAATATTCCATAAAACAAATTAAAGTGTGTTTGATTATTTTGTTTGTTTAATTATTTACTTAGCGAACATCTTATGCGTTGATGAGATAGACAATTGCGATCAAGTATCAAGCAATACTTAACCATTAATCAAAAGGTCCTAATTTATTATTACAGTCGCAATTGATTCCATACGCTTTATTTGGCCCTTTTGACGGAAACATGATTTATTCGGTAGTTAAGAACTGCCTCGTACATTTGCTGCGCGCTGTCTGGACGATACTAATCACATACCGCAACCTAAATAACAAATAACCAAATTTTTAAATAAAATATTATCTCACTGAAGTTAAATTTACGTATTTTCCGTTTGTAACTATCACCAAGTATTTATTGCTTTAAAAAAATATTCAATTCATAAGAAACTACAGACCGAAGGGTTGCGCAACATAATGTGGCAAGTGGGCGACGTAGTTATTGTGGTGTTATTCTTATCGGGCTTCTTAGGGGGTTGTTGATCTCTATGGGGTGAGATCAAGTTTATCTACCCTTGAATAAAACTTCAAGACATTGATGGATAAGGCAGTGGCGTAGGAAAATATCGTTTATCCTAATTAAAAAAAAAATATATATATATATATAAATAATATATATATATATATATATATATATATATATATATATATATATATATATATATATATATATATATATATATATATATATATATATATATATATATTTATATATATGTATGTATTTAAATATATGTATTTTAAATTATAAATATATATTCATTTTTGTATCGCTTAACATAATATTTACCACACGACATAATATTTTATGTATTAGATATTTTCACTGTGGTGACATTCGTTAATTAATTTAACGATACGTACGTAAGCGTTAATAATATTCGAAGATTGTCAAATTGGACGTATTTAGATAGAGTGAGTGAATGAAACAACAGGCAAGGTACAAGATACGGAAAACCACGTGGTTATTGTGGAAATATGGCACCACACAGAAAATTTATTTGTTTATTTATATACTAACGGACCATTGTCCAATTACAAACAAAACAATACATAACACGAACAGGAAAACAGAGCAACAGAGAAAGTACAGCACATTCATCATATTTTAATGGAGCAATGACAAAAATAGGACCAAAATATACATTAGAAAGAACATTCAAGTCAAAGCCTGAACAAGGTTTCGGTAGAGTCGTAAAGAATGACAAAAATCATTTAGACTGGTACCAAAAATGTTAAGACCATGGATTGAGTTAAAGTCAAAGTAAAGTTAAAGTCTTGACATTCTGGACAATGGAGAATGATACCCACATCAATCATCACTCTAATGATACTATCAGTAGAGAGATGATTAAGGAACAGCAATTCATTGTTTCCAAGTCTACGGACAGGAATGATTGGTTGTAACACTTTTTTAATGCATTCTTCCAGTGAACATGAATCACTTATCTTCGATTGTGTACGAATAGTTGGTTTGAGTGGTAAGTACTCTCAGTATTGTCGTGATTTTATTTTTTATATATTCGTAAAAAGCATTTATTTTGTGGCTTGCCATATTAATAAATAAAAGACATAAACTTTGTTTGTAACCACTTTATTATTTAATATTACGTCTACCGGTTTCGAAAGTACCCTTCCATCATCAGGACAATATTTATTTATTTATTTATAAACGCCCTCATGGGCTTTTACATAACATAGATATAAAATAAAATAACATAACAGTGACATAAAATATAACAATGACATAAAAAATAACAATGCACCCAAAAACATGATGAAATTGATAGAAAATTAACACTAGTATTTTAGAAAGAGATATGCTATTATAGCCTTCTTGTAACTAGATTCAGTGCAGTTGAATATATCTACTATTTCAGCGATAGAATTACCCACTGTATGCAATCTAGGTACAAGCGAATATTTAAATGACTCAGTCCTGATATTGTTGTTACAATTAAAAAGAATTTTGGATCGAGTGGATCTATTTATATTAAAATTTTAATATTATCCTGATGATGGAAGGGTACTTTCGAAACCGGTAGACGTAATATTAAATAAGAAAGTGGTTATAAAGAAAGATTATGAGTTTTATTTATTTTTTTATGACCGACTGGTTTCGCTTAGTCTAAGCATCATCAGGGTACAAAATTAAACTGAAAAAAAAAACATAGTCTGTGGTTATATATACTCATACATACAGAGGAAGAACACATCTTACAGTAAGAAAACAAAATAATAGCATTTAAATTATAACAAAGGAACAGAGAGAAAGAGACAGAAAATATGAAATGAAAGAGACAAAACGTCAACTGAGAACGTGATAAAAGAATAATGAGAATTTTCATGAGTTTACTAGAAATGTACCTAATATTGAACTACTGGACCAATTTTATGCTTTCTACGAAAATATAATTATTTATTGTGATTTTCATTTTTAATTTGTGCATTTTAGTGCGCCACTGCTCTGGCAAAGTTGTTGTAATGCAACAAAAGGTCGGTTCAGGGCGCAAGGTTTACGGTTTATGAAAAAGGAAGATTACAGCGGGATTTGAGGCGCCAATCCCTGGATTTGAACTAGAACTGCAAATCTTCTTATGCGCTTAAGGCGCCCAAACTTCCCGTAATGCTTCTTAGGTACCCGCTTCTTACTTCTTACGGTTTCAGATTTTATCTGACTCCCTTGCTTTCTTACATTACCACTGGACGCCTTTGACGATGTCTGGCTCTCCTAGTGTATATAATAATATTATAGTTTGTTTTATTGCCGGGCGATCATGAAATTTCAGCAACGTTCCCTTGAATAGGTGACTTAGTTGAACTACATAAGTGATTAACATTCTGGCGTTTATAAATAACTAGTTTTACTACACGACTTCGCAACGGAGCAGATTTCATACATTTATACGTGTTTTAAATTGACTTTTTTCCACAGTTTTCAACAGTTCACTTTTTTGTTTAATATCATACTTTTATTTTATTTTTAATTCATTAATCATGTTTGTAACTTATTCGTTGCTTAATAAGAGACATAAAAATAATGCACTACATAATTTTGATGTCTCTATAATACCGACGCACAGACTTTGCCTTTATAGAATTATTTTGTTTATACACTTGTTTTTTCTCTATTCCCTTTTATATTATTATTATGTATTAAATGTTTTTAAAAAAATCATAAAAAAGAAACAAAACAGTAATAAAAAAAATTGAAAACCGATATTCGATGTTTCGAATTTTAAAAGATAGGCGGAAATAATCAAGGTTTACAATATGTACTAAATCGTGTATACCTACGTAATTTTTTAAGAGAAGTACGATTTCGTTTAATATGAGCGTTATGTTATATTTGAGAGGACGATTTAAAACAGTAAAATCGAGGAATATTTTCGTAGATAGCTATTACTTTGTGGTTTGACATATTTAATGAAAATGAAATTATAACTTTGTATAAGACCACAGACTTTATTTTAATTTTCATGACCGATCATGTATATATGCGCTTAATCAGGGTACAACATCAAATTATAACACTAATTATTGAAATAATAACAATAATCTTCAACGCAAATATGAAACAGAAAACGTCAGGCACAAAAAAATAACGGTCACGACCGAGACTCGAACTCGGAACTTATACTCTATCCGGGAGTAACCCATCTGCCGATTAAGCTACCGATAACTTGTTAGAAACCGGCATTTCTATCGATCTCATACTTTTATTGAAAATTATTTTTAAAAAAATCCGATATGGGCTGCCACCTTGGTTAAACTATTATTATTATTATTTTTTAATAGGTTTAATTTTTTTACCCTGATGATGCTCAGGCTAAGAGAAAGGTCCTTTTTCATTCCACGATGATAAAAAACGACTTCTAGAGGCAAGAGTCTAATGAAGATTACTTTTAACAATTTAAACCAGTTTTATCATTTTCAATTAATTGTGAGATTTTTTTCCTTCGCAGGAAGGAATGTGAATTTCGCTCCACAGAAAGTAATAACATGCAATAAATCGATTTTTGGCAAAGACGGATTTCCTTTATACTTTCAGTGGATGTGATACCTACTTTTATGAAAAATGAAACATTCCTTCTCTTCCCTCTTCACCATAGTTTCTTTCGAGAATAGAGATGCATAGGTATAATTTAAAATAAATGTCTTCTGGTAGGAAAGGGATAAGGGAGGGAAGAGAAGAAATTAAAGTGAATGGTAATGGACGGTTAGTGAAAAGAAAATACTTTTAACTTTAACCTTGAAAATGGGATTTGAGGGATCATTCCGTTCGTCAGAGGGCAGTTCGTTTCAGAGAGTGTTGCTTGCACTGAAAAAAATGAGGGTGGGGATTGCAAGGGTTTTTTTTTACCACATATAAGTAGATAGTTTAAAATAAGCTTATAACCTTAATATTTACATACTTCAACACATATGTTTTTTTTACGTGATTATCACACAATAATCTGAACTGCTCAGAGCCAGCGGGACTATGTGCTATACTGGGCTGAAGGAAGTGGGGAGATAAGAGTTGGGAATCTGTATCAGATCCAGTAACTAAAGTCGGCTAAAGCCATTTCAAGCAACATTCGAAACTGAATGGTGGTATTTCAACAGAGCGATACTGAGAAAATCACTCTAGAGATATCACAGTTAAACACATTATTTTAACCAAATTTTGTTAAATAATTTCAATCCAATCAGAGTCAGCAAAACTCGTATTGAAAGTTATCGTTAAAATGTGTGCCTCAAGCTTACTGGTATTTACTTTTAAAATCACTTTGTTCGTGATCTCATTCCTTGATATCATCATTCGATTACTGTCCGATAGCTAATATCATTATGTTTTCACTTACCCACCTTAAAACTTGACCCTTATCAACATATTTGACAGGTGACATGACAGGTAGGAACGGTGCCCTCTTATAAGTTTTTGATACGGATTTTCGGAATAATAGAGTTATTGATTGTCATGTCGACTGCATGAGTAAATTGAATGTAGGTACATTGCATATTTCAGTTGTTGAATGATGGTTAAAAATTAAAATAAAAAGCGAAATCGAAATAAGTGCACTGAAAATATTTCATATTAAAATTGGTGAACTGTCATTTCGTTTAAAATATACGACTCAGCCGTTCCTTGATTTAACACCCAAATCAATAGAAAAATTTAAATAAAATAAATATTCTTTGATTATTTTTAATACCACATCTAGTAATCTAATTTATAGGTTTAAGGTCCATGCAAGGGGATTTTGAAGTTTCTAGGGTAGATTAAGCGGGGTTAAGTGTTCATGGAGACATTTATGGGAATTGGTCCAAAATAATGTCCCTTTTCCTTTGTGACATATTTCACCTCATTTTAGCATAGATACTTGTATCACCGTATTGTTTATGTGATTTGACTATTCACAAGCCGGTGGGACTAAACTTTGTGAAACATTAGGAAACTAGGTAACAGAAGAGCATTGGGTAGGGTTAGAGAGAAACTGACTATGTAGTCACCTGTCAATTCAAGCAACGTTAGTTAAAAGTGACCAAATTGTTAAATAATTCAGAGTTTTAAAATTTGTTCTTTTTTTCGCTATTTTTAACAAATCACTTCACAAGTAATCTTCTGACTGCGCTATATAAAGCCTGGGGAATTATCTTACGAATCTATCGGGTAACGTTGTGGGCGGTTCGAGGAACAGACTGAAGAAAGGTATTCGTTAATCCGGGTCTTGAATAGACATACGTTTGTGAAATTGCTTTCAATCATTCGTCCAATTTACCACCCACCACATGGTTTTATATAAAACTCTAAATAATACGTTTTTTTAACCCCAAAATAAGACTAAGCAAACTAGGTATTCACAAAAAATGTTATCATGAAATTAGATTCTATACTGGATTGTACGAAATATGAAATAATAAAAAACACATCAACATATTTGAACAGGTATTTCGCTGGTTCACTTTGAATACTTTCCGTATTTCACTATCACAACAAAATTATGTTAAGAGCATTTTTTAGAATAAAATAAATTATTCACATTGCTACCCGTACCTCTATACTATATGGGAAATCAAATCGATACGGCCAGTAAAATAATATATTCAAAGTGAGGCGTGGATATCTACTGCCATTTATTACGGCCTTTCGATTACCTGAGGCATCAAGAGAACAATAAAACTTACGTTAAAGCTGGACATCTTTATCACACCGTGTGAGAAATAACCGAATAAAAATTCTACAAATGCACCGTTGAAACAAAGGACTCGCGAAGGATCTCGCACCAGTCCATTGGCGTAATCACCCCGACAAGGATTTACTACAAGAAACTGCCAAAGGGTTCGGACCCACAATTGGCAATGTTGAGTGGAACATTAATCACTGTACCAATGTGCCACAGTCGCTAACTACTTCTGCTGGTGACGTATTCCAATGCGTGCGTGAAAATAATACGGAGGGGACTCGCTACTTATATTTACATATTCAAAATTTACAAAACGATAAGGGAAACTTGTGCAAGGGGACGCCCGTCAGTAAGTATTTACCTGGCTGGCTGGCCACAGGGTAACGGGTCAGTGACGAGGTTGCATTGGGAACATTACTTCAACCATCTTAACTGGGCTCGTGCCCATTTCGTATTCAAATATTAATCAAAATGTTAAACTGAAAACTTAGCTTATTGTAGCGATATTATGTGTTAAGTTCCATTTGAAATTTGAGAGTGGAGATTGGATCAGGCTTGAGGAAACAACCTGGAAAGTGAAAAATTTTAGAAAGATTGAGTACAATTGAAATGTGATCTCTCAGGCGTATGTGTTGTAAAACCATGTACAAGAGAATTACGAATGAGGAGATTTTTAAATAATGCAAGACCGATGTAAACGCGTAATGAACAATACGCTTAGATGGACAGATAAATACTGAGAGTAACAAGTATATTGTTACTCTAAGGTTAAATATAAAGCCCTAGAATACCGGAAATATCCTAGGAAGAGATGGAAACATCAATAAAATCAAATATTTTGGTGTCGAGGAACATCAGAGTCCAAATAATAGAATGCTATTAATGAAAAGAGCGCGTGAACGGACAAAGTTGTGCGGCGTTATATCCTCCTGACATGACGTTTACTTAGTCCGGAGTATAGTAAAATTATTCATTTATTGATGTACCCTCAAAAATTGACATTCGACTGACATTCCCTGCTTACATCAAAAGTTAAAAAGCTCTAAGCTTATTTTTGGAGTCAACTACAGCGCTTAGCAGAGGTAAACACTAGTCGGCACTGCGACTCCGGTATGAACTATGAACCCTTCTGTCAGATTCAAAATCAGAATTGTAACAATTGCATCGGACTTGATTTATCCCATTACGAATGGAGTATCAAATTTCATTAAAATGCTTCTCATTATTTACTTTATTCAAATAATGAACCCACACCAATACACAAAGTTGTACAGATACACCTTGTCTGTAAAGGAGATTTAATTACAATCAATAAACTCGGTTACTTTCATATACTGGCTAAAGGTTGAAACAGTTGTTATTGTGTCCCTAAATGAGACATCCAATCTTAGTCACTGCCCTCTGGCTGTAGCAATCATGTCTAGGGCTTCCTCCGGAGCCTTATTGAAACATTGACTGCAGTAATTCTGTGTTCAGGTCACGACCTTTTCTACCGCTCAAGCATAATATGTTTTCCTTATAAGGCAAGGAGCAGTTGACACAACAGTTGTTGTTGCTTGATTTAGCGTTTCATGGACTTGGTGTGAATCCTTGATTCCGAGGAGGTACTAGGCAGCTAGGCACTCGTCTGTAAGCACCTTAATCGTATTACAATAATTATTTTTTGACAAGTCTTTGTTGTTTTCATGTTTTACGAGATGTTTTGGCAGGCAAATGTTGTAAAAAAACGTTTGTACTGTGTTATATTAAACAATTATGGTATTTTTATTTCACTCGAAAAGACATCTGGAAAATTACAATATTTTTTTGCCCAGAAATATTTTGAGTAAAATGCATCTATTGCCCATTATTCTAAAAGCACGAAACATTCAAAATCTTCCGTTTGCACAAATAGAAATAAAGAAATTATCAAAAATGTTATACCTAACATTTTTATGACATTTTTCGTGACAATATACCATCATAAACTAAAAATTCGAATTGCAAAACAAACAAGTTACTTAAAGTTGCGAAATTATCTAACGAGGCGTTCAGAACAGAAACTAAAGAAAAAAATGTTTTGTGGTTAACATAATATTTAGCGAATAACAAGTATTTGAACCGCACAAAACAATCTTTCATATTGCAAACTCATATTATATCTACAATGATTTCTTTGCGAACAGTCTTTACCTAACCTCCTTCTAGTTTTACAAATTTAGTTCATGTTTACACACGTACATACGAGTACATATTCTTAAAACAATTTTTTAATACTTCGAACATTTACAACCCAGTTTTATTTCCGTTCCAGTGAAATAGTAGAGTGGTGTAAGTTAGCGTTCTATTGTTTTGATGCACTGACTCCTGAGATCATTAAATAATAGGGACAATGTAGTTGAGAATGTATTTTAGTGCATACTGAAATGTATTGAATGTCTCCAATTTGCTATTTAACGACGCCATGTTGTTCTGGAGGGTCCCTTATGTTATGGCACCTTTAAATACAAAGTTGCTCGTTTTTGTATGATTCCTGTGCTAGATATATGAGTCCCTAAAAGGAAAACGTAAAACAAGTAAAACGTCTATTTTTTTTTTTACTTTAAAAGAGATGCTCTCCCAGTTTGTTCATGTGAAGTAAAGTGTTCTTTGCACTCCATGAAAGTTGAGAAAAAAATTGTAAGTGTTTCATATCGGATTTGGGTACTCATTATTTCGGTATCAGTTCAAATTTAGCCACTTTTACCGGCAATAATATTCAGTTTGCTTTGCATTTTTTCACCGGCTTAATGGGTTTCATAGATGAAGAATGAAGGTTTTCAGAATGTACGGATTCCTCGAATTTAAATAACATAATTAGTAGACACTAATTTATTCAATGCAGGCATTCTTTCTTTTAAACCTAACCCTCCCCTTTTTCAAACTAACTTTTTTTTAACTATTTCCTGTTAATTTTCTCGATATCGCTTGACGTTTGCTTTTGGCATTTTACTCGGAATACACCGAAAGGCACGTTTATAAAATACTTTCTGAAGAGCCATAGACAGTGTCCATTTAATTTTGTAAAGAGTGCGTTACTTTTCGACCTGTTTTTTTTTTTTAGTACCGTTAACATATTGGCACGAGAAGTCAAATGTGTGTTACGGACCATGAATGTAAATAAAAAAAAAGTATTTTTAAATTTATTTGTCGAACAAAGAAAACAGTATTTAAAAAAAAATATTAAAACCTGAACCTTAGTTTTTTTTAAATAATAAAACCTAGCGTTATTTGAATTTAAACGCCGAAATTCGTTTACCATACTTTATTTTATCGCGATCGTAAATATTTCAAATCGTTTTTCAAAATATTTTAAAATTGAGTACCTACAGAATTCTGTTTAATGTTGACGTTTTTATTTTTAATGTCGTACATACAATGCATAAAGTGTTTCTCCTTGAAGCGATTTAGGTCTCGAAGAAGGGTTTCATTATGTTACGAGGACATTCCGTAGTGCTTCATACTTCATTGACATAATACAAACGTACACCCAAAAAGTCACAAGTAGTCGGAGTGAAACCCAAAACTCCGTCGTCTGTAATATCATATCTTCCTCGAGCCGATGACATAACTTGTCTGGAGGGAAAAACAAACAGTAGTCCGGAGCCGGCCCATTGAAACATCAGTTGAGTTATTAAGACATTAGTCCTCGGCGAAAGGAATCATTTTAGATATTACATCTCCGTGAAGGGAGTCATTGTATAAAGTATCCCTAATAACGGGTCATTTGTTAGTCTCACGCGCAGACATTATTAGTATTATTACTGATATTTGGTAGTGAATGCCTTGGCGGAAATGAGGCCATCAGTGGAACTCTGCGCAGTCAACCGAGGACAGGACAAAACTAATTTGACTGAATGATCTTTTACCTGACGCACATTATTCTTGGACTCCTCTATTATCTTAAGGTGAAATGACGACTCAATTGCGAAAGCGCGAATATTTTTATTTTAAGTATTTCTTAGAACCTAGAGCAAGAATGCCAAAATACTATATATTTCGCAGAAAGAAACCACTCTGTGGTTGACATTTTTAAAGAAAGGAAATAATAACTTTGTAAAGGACCACGAATATTATTTAATGTTTAATGACCGACCGATTTCGCTTGGCCTACGCATCATCAGGGTACAAAATAAAACTAAATAAAAATACAAAGTGTGTGGTTATATATATATATACATACAGAAGGAGAACAAATTATAAAATAAAATAACAAAACATTGGGAAAACTATAGAATAACATTAAAATTATAACAAAGGAACAGAGAGAAAGAGTCAGATAATATGAATTGAAAGAGACAAAATATCAACTGAGAAGGTGATTAAAAAATAATGATAAATTTTGTGAAGAATATGAGTACTGGTGCTTTTATTGAAGGTATGATCTCATAAATAAGATAATATCTTAAGCACCATATTTTAAGGTGTACATTGTGTTTATTTTGTTGTGGATACCGCAGTATTTTTCTAGAAGGTAGCTTATGTAAAACACGGAAGATAGTTAGACTTCATTTTTTTTTAGTGGAAACAAAACGGTAAAAACTGTCTGCATTAAAACTATACACCCATAGCTTATGGTATTCTAATTCGAGTATTGTACAAGGATTTTTTATTTTAATTCACGATCTTTACATCCACATGACCAAAAATGTTTTAAATCTTTTTTCTCTTGACCCGTGGCGCTGATATATAAGAAGATATTTGGTAAAAAATATTTTTTTATTATATTTTGAAATATTGCAATTTATACGCGTAGATTGTCCAAATAAAAAAAGACTATTTTAAATTTCCTCAAAATGTATGCCAACAACAACCACAACACAGTTACATAAATATCGTCGCCGAAAAGGAAAAAAGGGCTGAAGCGCCATTTTAGGAAGTTTACACAAGAGCACTTTAAAGATATTTTTGTTTTAGAATAAAATTCATAAGGTTAAAATTCATTTGGTCGAATTAAAAAAAATAAGTTAACTACAGTAACTAAATGCTCTCACTGATTTTTCTGAAGCGACAAAAAGCCAAAAGGTCCCAAATTTGTCTCGCTTGATTCAAGCCTTTTCCCAAATGATAAATATATTTTAGTCGGCTGAAGGGCCACACAAGTCTTTAAAATCAATCGAAAGTCAGAACATTCAATGCAGAAAAAATACCGATCAAAACTGCATATTTAACTCATTTTTGACCAGAGTGTTGCTTAAACCTTTTTGCCTTTCCAGCAACGATATGTAAGCTGAAGATATGTACATTTTTAAGATTTTTATGTTATGATACTCATAGATTAATTTGTTTTTTAAATCATTTCACACGACGCGCCATACGGCAATCGTAGAAAAGGAATACTTAAAAAAGGGTAATTCGATATCCCATCCCAAGTCCCGAGACAGTTGTGTGAACTGTGAACAGTAGCAGGAGGTTTTTTTGTTCACAACTGATGAGGCAATACGATAGGGTGTCCGGTACAAATTACCCAATTAGTATTTTTGGTTCCAATCGTTGAACACAACATCTTTTCAACTAGAACATGTGAATACATTTACATTCTTTAACAGTTTTTTTCAATACAAGGGAAATGTTATCGTAATGTTATAGTAATATCCTCATTGGAATAAATACCTAAAGCTTTTCGCTATGAGTGGTAATCATTGCTTATATTAGAAAACAATGTAAGATAGGGTAGGGAGGGGCTGGTTGAGAATAGGGGCATGTTGGGTAATGGCAATATTTCTGCACTTATACACCGTACGAGCTTTCATGGTATGTGGGAGTGATAGCAGCAGGTACAAAAACCAACACGCGCGGGTGCCAGTTGCCAATTGATAATAAATCGAGACGCATGGACGCATTGTTTTTTTTCGCACCGAAAAGTAAAAAAATATGTTTAAAATATATATTTTCACATAACTTCAAAACTGTTTGATGGATCTAGTCCACACAAGTATGGTTCTATTGATTGTTTATCTTGTTTTAATGTGTGAACAACAATTTGCTTTAGGCTGAGTGTTTCATACATAACTTATATTTTGTTTTCAAAAACGGGGTTGGAGTTAGTTGGGCAACGTCACTCGCTTCATTGCGTCACAAAACATTGGGACAAGTTGAGAAGGAAAATGATATTCCAATGGTTCATGTTGATGATGAGCCTTCTGCTTTTATAGTGACTGAAACATTTTCTCATAAAATCGGCCGACCCTATCCAAAATCAGGGCCAAAAAGACAGAATCAGGCTGGAAGAAGGAAACGAAAGGCAGCTGTATTGACAGCTCTTGAAAAATAGCTGACCAAGGTGGATAACATAACAAGGGCAGAAAAAATAAAGAAGCAAAGCATTAAAAAAAATATACTTTTGTCAAATTTTATACTTTTGCAACACGTATATCATAATCATGTAACATAGAATCAACTAATCCGGTGTGGGGTATGTTGAACAGCTCTGCCTTTCTTGACATAAACTCATTTGAATTATTTTACGCACTATGCATTATGTTGATTCTAGAATAACAAGGCTTCATTTTTGTAATTGTAATCTAATTCTACGACAAACCAATACAAGGTCATGTCATTTTTAGTAAAACTATGCTCAACTAGCCCCTTCCTACCCTACTATAATTCTTAAAAGTTTGCGTATTGTTGTCTTTATACCTAATTAATTACCACTGCACACTACTGGAATGCATCTTAACCATTTATATTTCAAATAATTTCTACTCAACTTTTTATTTGACGGCCTCCGTGATCGAGTGGTAAGACGCTTGACTACAAATTCAGAGGTCGCGGGTTCAAACCCGGCGTGCGGAAATAACTTTATTTAATTAATGTGTGTCATAACATAACATTTAATTAATAGAACATCATACATAGTATATTTGCGGCACGTTCCAGAGTGGTAGATACTCTAAGTATCGCCCTGGTGAAAAACCACCATTCAGAATCGAAAAGCTGTTTGAAATGGCTTTAACCGTGTTCGGTGACCAGATCTGAAAAGCCAGGTACATCTCAACCTTCCTTTTCCACATCTCCTTCTCCTACCTACTACCTTCAGCTTCACAACATACCTTCCATAGGGATGCCATAGTTCCACTGGCTCCAGACGGTTGGGAGCAGTTGGGACTCTTATGCGGTATTCTCTATAAAAAAAACTGGGTGATACTTTTGAACTGGAAAAAAATATTTCAACTCTCAAATTTGACCCATTGCAGGTACCATTAGTTATCCACAGGTTAGATTCAATATGACTATTAAATGCACCACGTAAACAAGTCTGTACTACAGAACTATACTATAACTGTCTGAAATTTAATAAATAATATACAAGGTAAATGATGTTGTGCTCATTTATTATTGCCACCAGATCCCAAACTAAAGTTTCGGTTCAATACAAAAAGCTAGGTAAAGAGTCACTTCGCAAGTTTAAATCAAACAAAAGCAGTTAAGGCGACATAACACTAAAAACAGGGGCTTGTCCGAGATTCATGTTTGAATCAATTCTGATGAATCTGTAAGAATACTTTTAAATGTTTTCCGATGATGCACTCAGGATATACTATAATTTACATTTAAGATTATTATTGATAATAATTTCTTATTTTAAAACGTGTGGAGGTTAGTGCAATCCCACATACCTATAGAGAATATATATCGAAAATCAGTTTAAAAGTGCAGAGTTCAACAAAGTTGTGACCGCGCATTAACTGTGCGCATTTAAACTACAAAACATACTAACTTCTGTCATGATTAGAAAAAAAAAAATAGAAAAAAGATTGTGGTCATAATAATATAGCGTCAGTGAATATTCAGTCATAATCAATAGTGTGAAAATCGACCTAAACTAAGCCTACCCAGAACTAAATGAAAAAATCAAAAAGAGAATTACAGTGACAATAAACTCTTATTACACAAAAAATATTCGTAAAAGAACTGTCATCGCTCCGATTATAAACTTACTTAAATACCACGCCATCTCTGAATTTTGAGCAAATAACCATTACAAAACCACCGCTACATAAATCAAAGCTAACTTAAAACAGACATAGATGTCTCATAGCTATAATTAATAATATTATTTAATCTAATTAAATTAAACTAAAATACAAAAATGAAAATGAACAGTTATGGTGCCTTAAAACCATTGGGAAAACTTCTTTTTTTTAATCAAAGCTCTAAAATCATCAGTCATATGTATTAACGCCAAAATTGAAGATTTTGAAGAAAAACTAAAACTCGCAGAAAATAAAATCAATGAAAACATTGCAAAATTGGAAGGCCGCATCCAGTCACTGAAAATTAGTGCGGAAAACCAGAACGGACTTAGGTTTCTCAGGTCCCAAAAACCCAATATAATACATAACATATCAATGGCCATAAGTTGACGGCTCGTAACCGACATTTTATCAGAAATTGAGTTATGCACGTCAATTTCTTTAATTTTTAAAGTTCTTTTTAAATATTGATGTCTCATAATTTAAAAAAATACTCGCCCTTCTATTTGTTATAAAGTTGGAAACACGTAACATCAGTTGGAACGATATGAGGTGTCAACTGAAGTTGACAACACGTCTCATCAATATAAACCTAGATTTAATGTTGCGGCCATCTTCAAATACACGCCACTTTGTATCAATCAATTCCAACTAACAATCCATTGTGCGTTTGGCGTGTGTAAGTTTAAAAAAAAACAACAGGAAATCTAAAATAAAACTATTTCGCAAAGAAGTGTTGAAATAACTTTGGACGTTAATAATTATATTCTCACTATAAATTATTCTTATTCTCCTCCGCAAAATGATGAAAATATACCGAATTCCGGAGACTTGTCCTCTGACCTCCCGCGAGATGGTTTGTCTGAAAACTATTAAAATAATCAACCAAAATCTTATACTGAAATTAATTCATCATTTTTTAATCAGAAGAACTCAAAAGCCCGAAAAGGATTGCCCAACTCAAGAGAATGGAAAGCGGTAAATAAAGGTATTAAGGGAGCAGGGAAAGGAAAACTTCGAATGCAAGATAAATGAAGACTCTTGCAATGCAATATAAACAACATCTCAAGACCTCTCAGGTATTAAGTCCCAGGTGTATATTCCAACAATCCCTTCGTTCAAACCTTAGGTTGTCATGATATAACTGATGAGGAATGAGTTTTCGACTTGTTTTGGGGAATATCGAGGAGTCAAAAAAAGTGTTCATTCTGAATTGAATTGTTAGCGAAGGAAAAAAAGGCCAGCCAAATTACCAGAAGATAGAGAAGTACATCATTTGTATACAATTTGAAAATTGGGGAGAAAATAATTACAAGTTTTCAAATAAATGTTTATCGATACATTTTGCATTGGAGAGTGGATACCCCTTGAATTGGATTAAAACATTCACTCACGAACGCCCAAACAGTCAACTGACGAAGAAAATACTAAGAAAATGAGAGGGTTAAATAAAAAAAGAGGTTAAGAAATTCTATCTTATTCCATCGATCAACTAGCGAAGGAACCTTTGCACTACCACTGCTGCTGAAAGTCATCAAATAAAAAGTACTCAGACCTCATCTACGAAGGCATGAGTGAGGTATACAAGGAATATGCAAAAATCTGTCAGGATAAATCTATACAAGCTTTATCTCGCTCAATCTTTGGCAGTGTTATTAAAGTTAAAGACATTGGTTTTCTAAAATCTAAAAAAGATCTGTGCGATGTATGCATAAGTTATAAATTCAATCTGGTAGATGAAAAAAAAACCAAAGACATATTGACAATAAGAAGACAGCTAGAAAGTTGAAGGAATTTGACAAAAATCAGGTTCTCGAAAAAAAAAAGCACTGTTCTGCAGCAAGACTTACAGGCTGTTAAAGTACGAGTATGTCTTTATTTAAGAGCAAGTGCTGTATATTATAAACAAAAAATATGCGTACATAATTTCACAGTTTACGAAATGACATATGGTAAAACAAAGTTCTATTGGTTTACTAAAATACCATCGGACTTACAAGCATCAGATTACGTAAGTTTCTTGATAGATTGCTTGGAAGGCCTTGTATGCGAAAATGTCCCAATAATCAAATGGGGCGATGGCTGCACTTTACAAATACTCAGACATACACAGATGGAAGTTGACATCGTTCACGCAATAGTTGAAAAGAAAATATTGAAAGACAACAGTATTTATCTTCCTACACAGTATGCAGAAATAAGTTAATCTGCTACAAATAAAGACCCTTGAAGAGGGGAAATGCCTAAGTTTTTATTTGACAGATTTAAAAAGTACGGTGTTCCTTAATTATTGACATATGAAACTATTCGCAATAGAAATAAGAAGGTGACCCTTGTAAAATGGATTGAAAATAAATATTTTATAAGCCAGATGGAAAGATTCACTTAAAATTAAACTTTATTATTGATTTTCAGTTATTTCCTCAACGGCCAAAAAGCGTATTACTCCCAGTCGAGCATTTAAGGTTATATAGTAGGCTTCTCAAAAATACCCTACAAAAATGTGAAGACTTGCAAGATATTAAAAGGGTGATTCCAACAGACTATCAGTGTCACTCCTTCTATGATAATCTGCCACACTGAATTACGCGAGCATCAGTTTAAACCCTTATTAATGTAATTTTAAGGTATTTATTTTAAACAAATCTGTGTATAATTATAATATTTTTTAAAAATATTATATTTTTTCTTTACTTAAATAGATTTGAGTTCGTTTAAGTAATTAAAATTTAGAAAAGAACACCCTTCTAATTACGTGGTTTAAACTCAGTTACGATACGACACTTGACCGATAAGCACGTCGGGTCTTTGGCTGATGTTATGATAAATTTTAAATTTATTCAAACGAAAACATAGTTTTTTAACATTTTGACTTTACATATCTGTAAATAAAGGGTTTGTGTCGGACGTGGTCAGCCTACTCTAGTTATTTTTGTATCACCTCCGTCTGACACGGGGTTATTGTATTTTTGTATTCACTGCTTTAGGCCATGATAACTTTTTTGAGATCGTCTCTGAAATAAACACAAAGATATATCAGGTTGCTATTAATAACCAAATTAAAATGACACAACACTGATATCAGTTGGAACTATTTTATGACCGCAAAATAATTAGACTGAATTTCATGATATGTGGTACAAGAAGAAATTATTAGAGAAATGGAAGGAAAAAGGAGAGATCTAAGATAATCTATAGGAACCTACGTACCTACATAAACGCCAACGAAATGATGGAAATGCAAACTTTTTGATGGAGATTTTGATTCACGTACTAACAAACGATTATAATATTGGGTTTGTGTTTTTGTGGTATAGGCACATTTGTGAAATGGTTTAAAACCCCTTATTTGGGCGTTTTATTTCGTATATGGATGATAATATTACAGATTGATTTATGGTTTTTGTGTTCAATTTGTAGAACTCCATTTAAATTTTTATATAATTCAATTGAATTAAATTTAATATTATTATTGAGTTCTGCTATTTTAAGTTTTATTTTTTATTTTTTATTTACAGTTTGACAATGGCCTTAAACGCCGAAACAGCTGTCACAAAAAAAAAAAACTTAAAATAGCAGAACTCAATAATAATAATATTAAATTTAATTCAATTGAATTATATAAAAATTACAGATTGAATTGAAACTCTGTTTTAAAATCATGTAGTTTGTACCTACCCAGGGATTTTTACGGTCGCCATAATAATAATACGGATTATTTATATAGCGCTATTTTTGTGAAATATCACCTCGAGGGCCATGTAACTGGCATAAGCTCAAACGATGAATTGCTATGTACTTTCTTTATTAATACACAAATTTTGGTTTTATGTAGAAATATCGAGTACCTGCCAACAGTTTTTTTGGTGATGTAAAAAAAATCAAACATTTCAAACATTGATACAACCAACCTCTCGCCTGTAGAAAAAGCAAAAAGATTAATTATTATAGTTATACTACGCAAATCATCGTTCTTTCCTACTATGGAACTGTTTAACAAATTTAAAGTCCTTAGTTTAAGTAATATTTTCAAAAAGAATGCATTGTTACAAACCCACAAAGACCATTTCAATTCAACAATTTCCACCAAAATTAGTGTCCGACCAAGATCAATTGGCAACATAGAAATCCCTAATTTTAAAACGAGTGCCTCACAACACCATTACTCCTATCAAGGTATCAAATTTTTTAATGCTCTCCTGTTGAAAATTAAATTGGAAACAACTTTTAAATCAAATATCAAAAAAATATTGGAAAACTCCACCAGTAAACACGTTTTCTAAATAAGTAAAAATGAAAATATAGATTTTTTATAATAATATTTATAAATATACATATATAATAATAATAATAATAATAAAATAAAAAATAAATAAAAATAATAATAATAATTAATACAATTAAGACACAACCTCAAAATTTCATTAATCTTTTTTTGAAAATGAACCGAACTCTCTATTGTACATTTCTTGATTTAAATTGTTTTATATAATTTTGTGATCTACCTACATGTACGAGTATTTACAACGTAATAACGTTGCTCCCCAACCCAAACACGAGAATTGATTTCTCTCCTGGGCTGGGTACTCTTGTTAAATATATATACATATATGTAATAGTTTAAAGAACATTACATACTGTTTATTTTAAATAAATAAAAATTATTAAAAAATAAAAAATTGACCGGTAAAATATGCCCCCTTCACTTGGTTGACCTCCCACTTCAACACCCAAATATGTCTGTCAGTATTTATATTGTGTATGATATTAGTTTTAATATTGTTCTGAAGATGGAAGGGTGCTTTCAAAACCAGTCGACAATTATATAAATTGATTTAAGTAAAGTTATGTGTTAATATGTTATAATTATGGAAAACCACAAAATAAATGTTTCTTACGAATATGTGGTAAAATATTTATTGTAAGGTGAAATTTATCATAAAATACCTGTATATCTTTTTGAGATTACCCTGCGCACAAGTAATCGTTACTGCAAGGCTTTAATATCCCTTCTTAAACCATAAAGCAACCTTAATGGCAAAGAAATAAAAATAAATATCTCAGAGGTTTTGACATTGAGGTCTTAGTTATCGGGGTTCGCTTTCTTGAAATAAAATACCTACACCATTTTGATTTCGCTCGCGTGTCTCAAACGAACAATCTTTTGATTAATTATCCTGTGTTGTGATTTGTTTGTAAGGGTGGTGTTTTTTTTTCAACAATAACCGAGAGAGGGCGATTACCAGTCTGATGAAAGATTAATAATTTCGTATCAATAATCAAGTATAAAGTTGGGTAAATGGTATTTTATGGAACCGCTATTTAAAATCCACCGCTCTATGGTAAAAGCTTTAATGCGGTAAATTGAATTTTCATGTTTGAAATTTATGGGTTCGTAAAGGTTGTATTGAAGGTTGACAAGTACTAATTCGTTTGATTGCCCACCGATATCAATATAAAACTGCAAAACTCTCAACATCCTATCAAATATTATATTTCTTGCCGTAGACTCAGAAACAATGAATTGCTGTTCCTCAATCATCACAATACTAATTATGGGTATAATGTCCAGAATGTCAAGACTTGTTAACTCAAGCCATGGTCTTGAAATTTTTGGTAGCAGTCTTAATGATTTTCGTCATTCTTTACGACTCTACCAAAACTTTGACTAGACCATGGCTTGAATGTTCTCTCTTATGTTTATTTTGCCTTATTTTTGTCATCGCTTCATTTATTTTAATGTATATGCTATTCCTTCTCTGTTAATCTTTTTTCTATTTCGTGTTTTATATGTATTTTTCTAATTGGACTTTAGTCCGTTAATTTATAAATAAATATACATATTATACATAAACCGGTGATCAAAAAACGCAACCATAAAAATTACGACAATTTACCAATTTTTAAAGCTTTGTTTTGATTAAAATCTCTTTTAATAGTAAACCTCATGTAGAATTAGATATGACACCATGGCAATGTTATAGGTAAATTGAATTTTCAAAGTGATAAAAGGATAATAGGTACTCCAAAGGGAGTGCATGAAATTCAGTTTGGAGGGTTGAATGCAGCTGTCAGTAATAAAACAGTTGTTAAAAAACGAAATTTTAGCAGTTAACAATGGAGAGTTGATACCAACCCTGATATATGGCAGTGAGATTTGGCACTAGAAGAGGAAGGTCTTAAGAAGACTGAATGTACTAGAAGTAAATGGCTGAGACGTATGTAACATATGATGAATCTATGTATAGAGTTATAGACTATATTGTATGGCGTTTTATCTTGTCTAACCACACCTGCGAGTAAATGACGAAAAGGTTTGTTTTTAAAAAAAAAAAAGTTTTGTTGATCTGACTAATGTTATCATTTCCGTCTCGAATAGATGAACGATTTTTCTCTCGATAAAATTTAAATACGATCTATGTAATACATTCTTTATGCCAACTCAAAAACAGAATACCAGCGTAAGGAGATTTGTATAAGAATACGAGTACACTGAAAGAAACATCTATGTTACATATTTATTGTGAAGAATCACGTTTCTATCGAGGAAACATTATCATTGAGCAATATTTTGTATTTATATACTTGGTTTGTTTATTTTTAAGCACGTCCCTAATTGTTATTGCATTTCGTCATTCATTGATAACCCTTTAGCGGTATTATCCCTGGCTATGGGATTATAAGTCGTAGACCCAAAACCGGAAGCAAATCAAATAATTAAAGTTATCTAGGATTTTTTTCTTGATTATCATACGCATTACATTATGGTGCTTCCTAGTCCGGGTCCTGTAATGTTGATTAATTAGTGTTTTAGACCTATTTATATTTTGAAGTGAGAGATACTTACTTTCAGTATTGTTCAAAAATAAAGTTTAGCTTGAAGTAAAGATCGTTCAAAAAACATATATTTTATGGCACTGGATTACCAAAGTAAGGTTTCATTGAAAATCATAAGAGAAATTGTAACCGTTTAATAATATCTAAAATCGCACCCGAGATTTATATTTCCATGCTCAGAACAAACTACCTCGTTTGCGCCGCTACATCCACCTACCTTTGGAAAAGCGATAAACTACCTGAGTAAATCAGAAATGTCGTAGATAAAATGAAAGTAATAAATTTAGTCAGAATGGGTTTTAAAATTGTTCTTAGACCTCACTTATTTGATTGAGATAAGTTATTTAAAAATATATATAGTAGGACACATCCATCAAAAATTAATGAATTAAAATAACAGTTGTTGCTGAAATAATTCCTTCCAACTCACCCCTAATATTTAAATACTAGTAAATCTAAATAGGCAGGTTCTTCTAAACTCTGTTTTCTTCTTCAAATATTCTCTTCAGGTTCCATAAATCTATTGATTCCCGACAGTCGAACTTTTGTTTGATATTCTCAATTTTTTTCTAAGGTTTTTATTTTACTTGCGCATTTCAAGAAATTTCTAATTAAAAAGATGAACGTTTATTTATTTCAGATCCATACCAAAGTATCCGGTTCCGGATGGGTCTCAAATTGGAGTTCACCAGAGTCACAGAGAAAGTCAACAAATGGAAGTGGTAAGTCACAAAATGTACAAATTGTTTAGGATATTTTCTTTGTGAAAATTCAAATTCTTTAAAAATCTTAATTTTTGTTCTTAATTCTCACAGGCATTTTGAGGCGATTTACCCACGAAAACGGCGCTATAAAAGTTATTCATTCTTTATTATTATTTCTTATTTAATAATTTTAGGATCTAAACTCATATAAACGGGTTTATTTTCACAATCACTTTGTGGTTTGAAATTATACGTGAAATGACTTATTTTATTGTACTACAACAAATATCAAAATAAAAAAAATAATTAAACATTTATATATTTACGGTTGCAAATCGTTATCCGGTTATTATAAAATAAAATTTGGTCTTTAGACATTATCGCTACAAAATATTAGACATCAACAATTACTTAAAGTATACTTCATTGAAAATTAACTCTTCACTCTAATTTAAAAAGCAAATTTCGGTTATCAAATATACCATTAAAGAAAGTGTTGGACCAAAATCTTTTTTTTCTTTCATTAGTCTGAAGCTTTTTACAAAAGGCGACATCAGTAAACTAGTTATCCTTTTCATTTTAAAGGTTATTTAATATAATATTTTATTAGTAATGCATAGTTTATACAAACATACTAGAAATGAAATGAATATTGTATTATGTATATAAAAACGAAACCTAATTGAAAGGGTTGACTTTTGCACCAAATTTGAAAGAGAATATAATTCAGCGGTTGCAGAGGATTCCATGAATGTCACATCGACTTTCTTTTACAAAGAGCTGTCTAATTAATGGGCTGTGAACGGGAGGGGATATACCCCGTTACGGGGCGGCGGGCGGCAGGCGCGTCACTCCAGCCAGGAGGCTCTAGAGATTGAACTGGAGACTCCAAAGGACGACCCAGCTATAGAATTTGGCCAGGGGTTTTAAATGCGAGGACTGAAACACTAGCATATTGATAAATAAGACAGAAATTAATTTCTCCATGTTAAAGGAGCCTTATTAATTCGCGTCGATTATCAGAAAAAAGCCTTAAAATGAAATAATAACTTTGTATAACACTACAGATTTTATTATAATATTAGGTATATCTCCCGTAAACTAAAGTGTCATCGTAAATATTATAGTAATTTCAATTTCAGAACATCTTAGATGTTTAAATAACTACGGTTTTATAGATTTCGCTAATCATCTTATTAAAAAAAGATCATACCTTCGATAATAATAAAATCACCGGTGCTCACATTCTCCATAAAAATGGCGTTGGCTACAGATTAAATAATTTAGAAGCACTAGAAATAAAGAAAGCCATTGAATTCTTAATAATCCAGTAGTCCAATATTAGGTATATTTCCCGTAAACTCATAAAATTTCTCATTATTCTTTTATCACCTTCTCAATCGACGTTTTCTCTCTTTTATTTCATATTATCTGTCTCTTTCTCTCTGTTTATAATTTAAATGTTATTCTTTTGTTTTCGAACTGTTCTCTTATTTTATTTCATTTTGTGTTCTCCGTCTGTACGTACGAGTATATAAAAGCACACACTGTGTATTTTTTTGTTTGGTTTTATTTTGTATCCTGATGATGCTTAGGCTAAGCGAAACTGGTCTGTCATTAAATTAAATAAAATAAAATCTGTGGTCTCATTCAAAGTAATAATTTCATTTTCATTAAATTTGTCAAACCAAGTGATTGCTTTCTACGAAAATACTTGAAATTAAGGTTTTTTTACTAGTTATCAGGTACTCGTATTTACCATCTTTATCCATTTAAACTCTTTAAATTTTACAAAATATTTGACAATTTTTGAATTTTGAATTTTTGGGGTTTTTGACACGATACCATTGCATTGCGTTAGTAGTCTCCTTTTGTGAATGGGGCTCAACACATTAGTTTTAAGTGTTCTAAGCAAAATACTAATTTAATACATATCGTGTTTGCCTCAACCGAACTCGTACACTTGGTTTGCCGTCTATTGTACCGTTATTTTTGTCTTAATCCGATCCACATCACTATTGTCAGATTCCATAAAGAGTCAGGTTAAGATAATTTTCTCACCATCACAAACAAGGCGTCAATACGTGGAAGTGTTTTGTTTTATTTATTTTATATTAGTTACTTATACATTGAAGTTTACAAAGTATCTAATTATAATTCGTATACTTTTTGACCTAATAATAATAACTTATATACTACTTGATATTACTAATGTATTTAAATTTATTGATTGGTATAATTTTGATGGTTTCCGGAAGCGCATTATAACATTTCATCCCTTTATTAAGTAAGCTATTTTGTGTATTGATTTAATTATTTTTTGGAAGTCTGATTTCTTTGCATGTCCTTGTATTATGCTTGTGAATATCCATGTTGTAGATAATTTGTTACTATAATACTGTGACCTATAACGAAGTCTATCTTCCATGTCCATTAGTCAATGTTATGTGATAACATCATCGCTGAATGACTTAAAAAAATCATGTTCAGAAGATTGTTATAGGTGAAGACATTAATAGTAAACCGTACTTGAGGTGAAATATCACTAAACTGCGCGATGTAAATGTTATGTTATAAATGATGTTTTACTAAGCCATTCACCGTGTTGGTAATACCTGATCTAGGTAGTGATGTTTGAAAAAGGCCCCACACAAAGTTTCCGTTCCCCAGGACTGTCGCGGTCGACAAGTACGTGAAACCTTATTGAAATATTAATTAGTAGACGAGTAAGGAAGGTGAGAGCAAAAAATATACACAGGTACCTGGTCTCTATATTGTAAATTAACGTGTTGAAAAGTAAAAAAAAAACATATCATCGCCAAAAAGGTAAAAGGGCTGAAGCGCCATTTTGGGAAGTTTACATCAGAGCACTTAAAAGTGTTTCGACAAAAAGCTTTATTTTAGATGACTGAAGGACCACAAAAGTTTTCAGAATCAAACGAGAATCAGAGCTTTCGATGCGGACCAAAAACTGATCAAAACTGCATATTTAACTATTTTTTACCAATTAAGCCCTTTTGCCTTTCCAGCTTTGTATAAATTATTACCTTTCCTCCTTTTGAATTTGCTTCAAAAAATTAACAAGTCTGTGAGATATATATTATATATTGTGAGAGCTCATACTCCTGATTTATTTTATTTAATTTCGAATTAACATTGAAATATGCACCGTTGGCTCATTGAAAAGAAAAATAATTTTTATGATGAAGAAACTTTTCTTAAGGCTAATGGGAAATTGTTATGATCATCTTTAATTATTTTTTCTTGCTAAGTTTTAAATTTGCTTTCTTTGAATAGCTTGTGCACCAAACGATTTTCTGGAAAAATATTTACCGAAGTTTTTTCTGTGCTTTTACCCGCTTAAATTGAAAAACTTTCGTTATGAGGAATTTCCCATTAATAATACTTTGGCTTACCTACGGATAACTTTCAACATTTTTCGCCTTTGAATTGTAACATAGTTTGTATTTTTAATTAAATAACCTATTTTCTTCCTTTGATAGCCAATTTTACTTTAGGCCTTAGTTTATTTGCTAAGATTAACCTTAAAAATTCTAAATAATACCTTTTTCGGAAACTTTGGTGATTCGGATTAAATACTAAACACTAAAATTTTCATACTCATTTAATGAAGTTTAAAGAAGTTGTTTGCAGGTTCTTTTAAAGGATGGGAGGTAGTGAACCAGACATGTTGTAAGTTAGAGGAAATATAGCAGTCAACAGATCGTGTGACAGCCAAGTAGAGCTGTTAAGCATTATAACGAGTGGTTAGTGGCAAATATAAATCGTTTACAGACAACGGCTACGTATTCGACATGTCTCTCCACTGTGCAACGAAGACGAAGTGATTAATGTCACTAGTTCACCGGAGCATTTTCCATTGAAATACCGATAAAACAAACAGAATTCTCAGATATCGGCAGTGTGTCAACGATTGTAATCCACCCTCTAAAAATCAAACGGGTTGCCAGGTTTGAGCCGCGGTTATTTTAATAACGCGGTTGCAATGTGAATAAATCTTAATGACAAGAACGTTAATTTTTTTAGCATTTCACGGTAACCGAATGAAATGAAAAAAATATTTTCATTGAAAACTAAAATATACCCACAACCTTCTCACAAGCATTTCAGAGTCAACTTGCTGAATTGATATGTTGTATCTGATACTGTTGAATAGATTTATTTCTAAGCTGTGGTTACTGAAAACGTTATTAATACCTGTAAAAGCATTAACGTAATGCCATATTGCAGGTAGTCCAGCAAATGAAATTCACCTGGGCTTTAAAGGGAGCTTTCAGTCCGGGCGGTGAGCCACAAAGTCAGTCAATGCAGCTAAGTTACATGCTGCACTAATGACGGGGTACTTATAGTTGCAACTTGCAACTTACAGCATTACAAAGATTGTGTAGCTGCGGGTTGCAGATAAATAATACGAAAGTAATATATAAGCGATGAACATTATTGAGATATCCGTTTCGAACTAATTTCTTATTTATTCGAATGAATAAGTAGTTGTTTCAAAAAATTTCGAATATTATTTAGTTGATTTTTCTATAATAATTAATTGTGTTAGATATATCTGCAACCTAATTTTATTCTAGTAACAATGTTAGCAGGAGCATGATGAAAAGAAAAATAATGATATTTAATCAAATTACAGTCGAAACAAAAAAAAAAATATCCACCAGCACATCTTTACTAAAAATACGAATTGGTCAAAATTTATTGAAATATTAGTAACTGCTCATTGTATTTACTTTCTCCTAAATTCTTACGATTGGGAATCAATATAACCATATAGTCGCTGAAAAAGCAAAAGTGCTTAATCGACACTTTGGTAAAAAAAATAGTTAAATATGCAGTTTTAATCAGTGGTTAGATTTTTGTGGCCTTCAGTCATATAAAATATATTTACCGTTTGCGAGAAGGGTTGACTCAAACAACACAAGTTTGGGACATTTTTTAGCGTTTTGTCGCTTCAGGTATCTCAGTGAGAGCATTGAGTTACCTAAGTTAACTTTTTTTTTCAAAATCCAACTAAACTGGTACTGACTCCATATTAATTTTATTATAAAACAAAACAAACAAAAAACATAAAGTGTTCTGATGTAAACTTCCCAAAATGGCGCTTCAGTCCTTTTGCCTTTCCGGCGACGATATCTCTCATTCCAAGTGTGATTTTATTTTATCGTTAACGTCATGTTACGTGCCCTCCATTTTTTTCTACATTTTAGCAGTATCTAGTTATACTACATATAGTTATATACAAGTTATAATATATATGGAAACTATATGGTTTTAGTTTCCACCCACATTGAAATAGATAAAGTAAGAGGAGTTCCATTTAAATATATTAATACAGTTCATGATCGTATTTAATTAACCGATGTGTTTTTATGGTCTCGCTTTTTTACATGGTATACTAAAACCTTTTTAGTTACAGCTGAAAGTTTTACTAGAGAAATAAGTCGGGCATATCTTTCTCTCGTCTAAATGCGTTAGTCCATAAAATATTTCTTATTTATCATCACCATGATGCATTATTTAGCCCACATTGTCGTTGTAAATGATTTAAAAAAACTCAGGCCGTAGTAAGAGGATATGAAATCAAAAAGTACATTATTAATAATAGATAATTTTCTTGTGAGTACGTACCTACACACGAGTAGCAACTTTAGAAATTTGGAGCTGATGTTAATTAAATTATAAAATTAAAAAAACAATATTTTTCAAATCCCCACCAATCGAATATAGTACATACCTTTGATCTTTTCAGCAGAAATTATTCTTTATTTGAAATGGGTGGATTAAAGTAGGTAACTAATATATTATTTTCTTGGCAAGTTATTTCCCGTGGTTTTTTACGGGTAATAACTAGTTATGTGATAAAAGTTTTATTCGAATATGTTCAACGATTGTCGGACTAATCTAAATGTATCGTATATAATAATCTAAAAATGGTCTTAGATCTCAATGTAAATACCGAACAAGAGTTTCGTTTGCCTAGAAAATGTGAAAGTATTTACTTCGCAGTATTGGAGAATGTTGTAAGATGAAAAAATGAGGAGAGGATGGACAAAGTGTATTCAAAGGCATGAAATAAACTGCAAC
The DNA here is from genome assembly GCA_022651775.1 of Drusus annulatus. Taxonomy (NCBI): domain Eukaryota; kingdom Metazoa; phylum Arthropoda; class Insecta; order Trichoptera; family Limnephilidae; genus Drusus; species Drusus annulatus. The sequence goes on from JAGWCC010000637.1 coordinate 576,522, forward strand.
ATATAATATATCAAGCAACTTTTTAACCGTGAATGACATCTCACCAGGGCGATACTAAAAGTATCTTTAGTCTTTTTTTGTTTAAATAATGAAGAAATGTTAAAAAAATAAATAAAAGAAAGACAAACATTCCCTAGTTACGAATAACCTGAAAATATTTGAAAAACTCCTACCACCAATCTTGACTTCTTTTTTCTACTTACCAACTCGAACTACCATCAATAAAAGTGGAAAATGTTGCTTGTGCAATGATGGCGGACTTAGCTAGCAGCGGATTTGAATCCACGACGTTCCGGTGGAAATCCGACGCGTTTGTTCACTTAACTACTCACCGATTTTTAATCAATTACAATTAAATATACAATTTGTACCATTTTGTGCAACAAAATACAAATGATGTACCTACATACATTTTATTTTTATTGTTTTGTACATTGTACATATTGCTTCACTAAAAAATTAAAAATGCTTTGTTTTCTTCTCACGTTACATTTATGGATTGTCATCACGGTGTAATCTCTCTCGCAACCTTTCTCAGTAATCTCTCTTTTAATTTGAAAAATTGTTTTGAAAATAAAATTAATTACTTTTCAACACGACACACGGTTATAATGACAATATTTACCTGTTCTTTACGTGTGCACATCAGATAAACAAACAGCCCACGTGATTATTATCTCGTTCGCGAACTGAGAATTTTACATTGTCTACATATTTTATCATTTCATAATATGTTCTCTTAAAATACATCCTGCTATAAAATACTATCCACCTTTATCTTTGTAATACAATTTAATTGTTGTGAATCGAACTTTTATTATCTTTAGGCGAAAATTATCTGGATTGTGCATTTTGTTTTCTCATACGCAAATCCAACTTTTACACACTGTAAAAAAATCTATTATTATAAGGCAGAGTAAAAAGTGACACTTGATTTCAAACAAATATTTATTAAGTCATTTTACCTGCATAGGTTCATGCAGGTTATGCAAAGTTTTAAATTTATTTTAGATTATCTTGGTAACTCATAACTACATACATACCCACGTTCTTAGTTAAATATCGTATTTTTTATATGTCATTAGTTTGATAAATGCATAAAAATGCTTTCATAAAAATATTTTTAAAAATAATTTAATTTTAATCTAGAGGCGACCATTCCACAAAATGTTCTTTTCACCCCATTTCATAGAGCCATAAATGGCTTTCCAGTTTAATTGTGTGGAGAAATCATTTTTTTACTTCTCTTAAAAATTGAACTGCGCCGCACAAAGAATGCTCCACCTTTGATAATGATTAACTTAATCCTGTTTAAATATTTTTGTACCCACATTTCTGACTTTTGTTGAAAACAGTTAGGTTTATTCATTTTCTCACGACTTCCAACGATACCTATGTTGTATTAGTATCCCTCTATTAACTTCTGTATGCGGAAATCATTGTCTTTGTTGGATTTCAAAGTGATAATTTGTTAGGTTCTTACCTTCATGTTTTTCACCTAATTCCCTACCTACCCAAGCATTTGATCGATTTTCGTATTTAATAACACCGTGTTCGAAACAATTCAATATCGAACAGAGGAGCTTTTATGTTTTTAGAAGGTTTTTGCTCGTGCGTTACGCTATTTCGTTGGTTTGTTGTTTGATCTTCCAAAAATACAAAATAAATGTGGTGTTTCGTTAATAAGAATACTTAGTTGAGTGTGATGTTTTTGTGATTCGTTTTGTTAGTACAATTATGTTGAATTCAAGAACTTCAGCTACATCGGTGAGTGAATGGTTTCCCATTTTTTTCATTCCATAATTTTGTTACACATCCATAATTAGACTTCCATTAAGTAGTATAGTTTATTGTTTAAAGCCCATTATTTTCCAAATTCATCTAAAGCTAGAAACACATTCAGTATTTCATTGCAGCTTCGGATACAACCGTTTTTGTTCAATTAGATCGGCGGATAAAATGTTAGTATTTCTTTCATAAGCTTTCTGACGTTCAACACTTGACATAGGCCTTCCTCATTGTTTTCAGTTTTGTCGACTTGTGATTCTCACCCATCCAAATACAGTAGTTCTCTTTTGGTTGTAAGGCTATCTCTTCCGTAGGCGATCTCTGTTTCTCTTTCCCCATCACGGACGCCATGTGGTGATATTGAAAATGGTATCTGTACGAAAATTTACCAACCATAATAAGAATAACAGACATACATATTTAAAAAATATTTTTTCTCAAGAAAGTGCATACTTTTGATGGATGCAATAATATTTAATGGTGATATATTTTTATTTTAACAAATACCTTTTTGAAATACGTCACCTGTAGCAGATCGAATATACCAAAAGTTTTGTCTTATTGCCAAGAAATTTCTTTAAGGGTGGCTCGTGGTTGTGGTGTAGGGTGGATAGGGTGCATAGGGTGGGGTTGGGGGAATGGTCTGTGCAGTAATAGAACCACGCAATTATACTGTGCTTTGAATTTTAATTTAGAACAGTACGAAGTAAAATTAATAAGCGTTTAATAAATAAAATAAGATGTAAGAAATAGTCGAAGCAAATTATGTATTAGAATTATTTTCACTCTTGGTAATATATTATTATACTCGTACTATTATTTCTTCTAATATGAGACTTTTAAATGAAAACTTAAAATTTTCTGACTCGCTATTGAGAGGAAGATGGAAACAGTAATATTGCTGGAACATATGGCTACGAAATTTCTGTTGTTCACTCTCATATCATTGACATTGCTAAAAATATGATACAGCTTCCTAAATTGGAATGGGAAGGTCACGTAGCTAGGAAAAATGATCCTTTGTGCACTGCTCAACTACAACTGGGGTCCTGCAGATAAAGCGTCATTAGGAATGCCCAGTTTTCACAGCTGAGATCAAGTAATATTCTGCAATAGTAAGTAGGCAATGGGTAGACTTAAGTTAAATATTAATATGTCGCAGAAGTTTTATAATCATATCTTTAAATACAAAACTTCTTAAAGTTATTTTTTAATTTTTTCCAGAATGTGGGAGTTTGAATATTACGTTTCAAAAACTTTGAACCACATAAATATAAAAATGGTTTTATATACATATTGTAAACGTTTGAAGACTACTAAGCAGTAGGCGAACCTAAATAAAATAATACTGTGAATTCAAATTTAAGTAAGCCTCCTCATTCAAAAGAAGACACTATGATTGTAAACACCTACACACACCAAATAACTTATCTATCTAAAACCAGTACGTAACCCAGAATACACTTGTTATCATGGAGACATCTTTTTTTCCGAAATAATACAAAAAAAATGATATTTGCTTTAGATGACGAAAATAAATGGTTCTGATTTCTGAATCCCTACGAGTGGGTAGTACCCAAAAAGTAAAATTTCAATAATATTTTAACGAGTTTACTTTCTCCACCTATAATTTTCAGCAAATAAAATATTTTAGGACTTTTTCCTTCTTCTGATCGTATATTTCAACACAGTAGGGGATATTTTATTGTTTTAGATTTATGTTCTCGAAAACTTATTGCATCGCCCGATGTGGTAGGGGATGGTTTCACGAAATGAGCGGAAATTTCTTTCGAGGGGTCTTTTCTGCGACAGAAAAGAAGAAAGCTAAGAGAAACTTACATAAAATGCTTTTACAAATATGTTCTTCATGATATAAGGGAGTACAAGTCACCGTTCTCTTTTTGCGAAGTGTCACCGCTGGGTGGTCAGCTTTTTGATAATTAATTTGAATGGGGTATTGCAAGAAGGTTGGTAGGTTTTAGGCATTTTCAATGATGGGTGACTCTGGTGAGGCCCCCTACATCTTTTGTCAATTATCTTAAAAGGGAGGCTGAAGCATTAGCAAGCCAAAGTTTATGACCGGCATTCAAAAGACATCTTCTCAGTTACCTATTCTTACAAATTAATTTGCGTGAACAAGAAGGGGCGAAATATGACGAATCTATAATCGAAGCAAGAACTGTTTTTGTTGGGTGTCGTAAAAACACTTTCAATAAACGAGAGGGTGCTCAAATTACTGAATACGATATGAATCGATTTTACATGAAACTTTTACAATGGCAGACATTTTAGCTTTGTGGGGTTGATTTTAGTTTTTGGCAATGGTGCAAGATTGGACATTCAATTTATGCATGTTTTGCAAGATGTACCTTCTGGTAACATTGCATATAACAATATATTGTGATAGCGTGTAGAAATTTATTTGGAGTTCCACATCATGTATATTCGACTTTTTATTATATAAAAGAACTTATAATCTTCGACGTAGAAAGAAGTTCTGATGCACCCAGACAACTTTTTCTATGGTTAGATCGACGTCGAATTACTAAACAATGAACAGATTTCTTCGCATTCAAGAATTTACAACTGTGAATTACTTTCATATATGCCAAAACCAAAGATTTTCATTCGCAGAGTGACAAACGAAAGAATGCAGCTGATGGGTGATGAATGGGGTCATCCGGAAAAAAATCGTTAATCACCATTGTGTGGATTGTCTATTTCCCGCAATAATCCATAGACCATCGCCACTCTTTAATTTTTTGAATTCTAAAATATGGAAATCTAACACTTTTATCCACTGTGCTTTTATTATGTAAGACGGTTTTACATATTTTTCGCTTTCACCTGCAGATGTTAAGGTGGCTTTAGGTTTTTTTTTTATTGATTCCCTGAATGGTTAGATTTTTACTTAGTTTTGTTGTTACGTAGTTACCTTGAGTCCTTAACACCCAAGTAGATGTGTTTTAAGTTTAGAATGACATTCAAGGATTCACCACTTTATAATAGGAAATAACAAAAGTAATCAATTAATCGCGTGGAAATATGTTGCTAACGTCACGCTTCTGCGCTCGGGTTTCTTAACCTGAGTTCTGAATATCTGTATTCAGGGGTGCCAATTCGGCAGCCTCGGCATTTCGTACGGCCTTATGCGCATCGTATCACAGTTACTTTTCGACCGGCCGACGATCCGGACGGCTCCAGCCGAGCTATATCTCCTCAATCCACAGTTACCATCCGACGGGCCTACTGGCCAGACGTCTCCAGCTGATCGACATTTCATAGTCTACAGTGGTTCTGTATTGTACAACATATTTGTATCATATTGTCATTCCTTTTGAACCGTATTAGTTTGCTAACTATCCAATATAACGTTACAGTTACCATCCGACGGGCCTACTTGCCAGACGTCTCCAGCTGATCGACATTTCATAACTCTACAGTGGTTCTGTATTGCATAACATATTTGTATCATATTGTCATTCCTTTTGAACCGTATTAGTTTGCTAACTATTCAATTTAACGTGATAATTCTTTTCCGACGGCCCTACTGTTCAGGCGCTACATTTCATTACGCCACAGCGTTCTGCATTGCATAACATTTTGTTTCGTGTTGTCATTCCTTTTGAACTGTATTGATTTGCTGACTATTTAGTTTAACGTGATAATTCTTTTCCGACGGCCCTACTGTTCAGGCGCTACATTTCATTACGCCACAGCGTTCTGCATTGCATAACATTTTGTTTCGTGTTGTCATTCCTTTTGAACTGTATTGATTTGCTGACTATTTAGTTTAACGTGATAATTCTTTTCCGACGGCCCTACTGTTCAGGCGCTACATTTCATTACGCCACAGCGTACTGTATTACATAATGTTTGTATCATATTGTCATTCCTTTTGAACCGTATTAGCTTACTAATTATTCAGTTTAACGTGATACTTACCTTATTGCATAACAATATTTTGTTTCATATCGTCATTCCTTTTGAACCGTATTAGTTTGCTAACTATTCAATTTAACGTGATAATTCTTTTCCGACGGCCCTACTGTTCAGGCGCTACATTTCATTACGCCACCGCGTACTGTATTACATATTTTGTTTCATACCGTCATTCCTTTTGAACCGTATTGTTTTGCTAACTATTTAGTTTAACGTGATAATTCTTTTATTACGATCTTACTGTTCGGGTGCTACATTTTTCATTACGCCACAGCGTTCCGTATTGCATAATATTTTATTTAGTATCGTCATTCTTATTAAATCACATCGTTTTTGGATTAGTGAAATAAATTCATAAACATGATATTACGACGAGATCGCCTCTAGGCCTTCTTTGCCGCGTTATCACACGTGCGGGCACATATCACGTCCTTTTCTCGTCCATGGTTACATACACGGGATATCACGATTCGTTAGGATCTTACATAGCCTCTGTGAGCCAGCTTGGTGTGTATCTACTTGATCATGCCAGTATTCGGCCGGGCCAGGCACATCGTGCCATGTATTTCTTGCTCGTGGCTACGAGCTCAAGAAACATTACTCGTGGCGACGAGGAACGCGGGCAGTTTGGCCAACTGACCCGTGGGGACAATGGGACAACTAGTATCCCTGACCCGTGGGGACAATGGGACAATTAGTATCCCTGACCCGTGGGGACAATCAGTATCCCCGACCCGGGGACTATCAATATCCCGGAAGCCGAGTATACTCGGCTCGCACTATACTATTTACACACACACCCATACATAGTAGATACTCATAATACATTTTTCTTTGTACTTATATTAATAAATTGGGTTTTTTATGCCGAAAGGCTTTTTCCCAGAATATAATGTTTTTATTTCCTAAACTTGACCTAGTAACATTACCTTTATATACCAGCATTGATCTTTTTATCTTTTAGCTTCAGAATACACAAAATTGGGAGAGCGATTTACCCCTGAATCTTACTCTCCTCCGTACGACATTTATGTACTCTGACTGCAGACATAATACGTCGTACGCATACTACTCAACATTTGTATTAAGATTTACATCTAACTATCTACACCTTGTGTCGGTTAGTTTTTTTTTTATCACACACCAGTAATGTTTAATATAATTCGTAAATACTCAATCAACAAAAACTTGCAAAAATTATGATATTTACAAGAAAAAAATCTCGTGTACCTGAGTATTCTTCCATTCAGAATAAACATAAAAGGGAATTTTACTTGTCCATGCAAAACAATTATACAATCCGTAAGTTGATCTTAATCTCCATTGAGTAGATATAATCTACTATGGCAAAGCATACTCGTACATATTGACAAATCATCAATGTCGTTTGTCGTATGTTCCGAGTTTCAGAGTCTGTGACGGTACCTGCTAATATGGACCGTGATCTCCGCTGCGATGCATTGTGTCATTAGTATTCCTAACGATCTGCAAATACATATGTATACACGTACCTAATTTATTATACACATACGAGGGTTCTGTGTTGATGTGAGTACAAACAACGCAAATTTACTCGCACTACTTTGTGTATTCTAAAATTGAAAGTCACCTCAGCGAATATTTGCAGTACGTGGTACAAGTTTTATTACTGACAAACAGAAGAAATAAAATATTACGTCTTTTAAAAAAATAAGTTTTATTTATTTTTGAAACCGTAACTCTAATATCAATGAGTACCTATCTACTGAGAATCACCACGGTATGTACAGTTTCGTCAAGCACTTCGTGGTGTTATTGCCAAAACTCGGTAAGTCCATAAACATCTTATTGAGCAATCGCAACAGTCAATGTTATGGAAGAATTTTGATATTCTCTCTAAAATTAGACTCACCGAACATTTCTTTATGCAACGTTATTTCTAAAATTGGTTTACAAATATTGCAGGTCAAACAAACTTTCTATACATAGAAATTCACACAAAACCACACAATCCATCACGAACCATTTAAACAAAATTATTGATTTTTAACAACATATGAAACAGAAGAAGAGATAGAAAATAAAAAAAAGATTAGGATGCGACCGAGATTTGAACTACGAACTACTCTATCCGGGAGTAACGTCTCTGCCAATTGATTAACCGAAACTTTTTTTATTTGCTGTAATTTTTATCAATCTCACATTTCTTTTAAAACTATTAATATAAGCAGACATCTTTGAATTCTTTTGTTTCATATTTCGTTGATAATTATTGATATTGTTTTATTATTAAAATAAAGCACAAAGCTTTAATAAGTCCACTGTATATAACTATTTAAAATTTAAATATACCTGATTTAATAAAACAAATTTATAACTTTGTTCCACTTTTATTATTTTGACTGGACCGGTTTCAGCCTATGACGGCCATCTTCAGACTAGTCATAGGCTGAAACCGGTCCAGTCAAAATAATAAAAGTGGAACAAAGTTATAAATTTGTTTTATTAAATCATTAAAATGGAATTCCACCACGAATTAACAGTTTCAAAATTAGAAATAATTAAATATACCTCATTTTTTTTTCACTGTGACAGCCTTCAAGTCATTGATGCGATACCTTTCACAATAACAATCTACGTAAGTATACCATCGATATATACATAATTGCATAATTAGTTTTTTTTGTTAGATTTTTTTTTATTACTTACCGAACACCCTAAACTGCTGTGTCCCTTTTTAAATCTCTATCTTCTGTAGTAACTCCCTTTAGTCAATGATTTTTTCTTGTTCTAAATTTTCAGTACAACTTTATTACACGTTATTTTTATTTTTTTTATTTTCTCAGAATTGTAAAATTTTGTAAGGCATAAGTAAATATACACACTATATAGGTTTTCGAAATTTTTAATAATAATTAGTCGGTATTTGAAATACTTCTGCGTTTTTGAACCTTATTTTTGTGCATTATTTCCCTGTACAAATTTAAACTTTTCATTTTGGTATACTAAGGCATTTGGTACATAAATCTACTCTATGGTATATTACGACGAGACCTTAACTCATGGGATAAATTCAAACTTGGAGCTAAATTAAATAAGTGATATAAATTAGGCATCAGAATATTCAACGCGCACCAAAGGAAGTACACGCCAAAATGAAATTATGTGCAAGATGCAGGCGTGACCTGAAATTGAATGCAAACAACGTCCTCTGTAGAACTAATTTATCTAAGCCTTCGAAATGATACCATCAAACGTTTCTGGATACTATCTGGGCAATCTATTCACTGACGTGCACGAGAAATGCCAACTTCAATTGGCACTGCACGATTCCTTGATAGTTGTGCGGTCATTGGAGGACATACATCGATCTAGAAAATAATATATTTCTATAAAATGAATACTAATTGTACAACATCGAACGTTAGGAACGACGCAATTTAGTTAGTTAAGCAAGTAGATTTAGCACTGTGAAGTTTTTTATTCGGACTCGTATGTAAATACCCAACGTATAATAAGAAATTACCTAAAGGAACCGGTTTGTATTTTTAATGTTGTAAGGTTGAAGGAAGTGAATAGGGGATAAAGATGGGGATAAGGTAAGTTGGGAAGTACTTGGCTGTTCAGATCTAAACATGGATTCAGCGATTTATAGGGGCAATTATTCTAAGGCAATATTGAAAATATCTTCCTCTCCGGAGTGCGAATTTTATCCCCTATTAAACTATTGATAAAAAGGGCACAAACAATATGGCGTCTTGTTTAATTTTAACAGAAACATGTGAGTTATAGCTTACGATGAAAATGACGTTGCCGGCTGAAAATAGTTAACGGGACCTGGAAATTCTAGGCGATTCTAATTCTATTTACTATTTAAGAGTTTTAACTGCTATTGAAATTTCACCAGATTTTTGCTTTAAAAAAAACTACGAACATCTTGAAGCACGACCCTATTGATGTTTAACAGATAACTTTAGCTAAGTCCGTCACCTTGGAGTAAAAACATATATGGAGAGAGAGCTAAATATTTTTACCAAACCTATACAAATTTACGGTTAATCACTTTCTCCGGGTTTTTAAATCGTAAACCGTGAAAGAAAAAGATAGAAGACAAGCTTTTACATAATATCGCACCACTTTTATGTAAATAAGCTTGTTTTAAAACTCCCGCGTCTTTGGCGACTCCGCGCACTACGTTTTGTTATGTGAAATAACAGGACATAACTCAACGGTTTTTAAGTTATATATTTTTGTTGATAACAATACTGTAAAAAATACAATAAATAATACATACAAATAAAAAAAACATTATGTTGACATGTAATATGAATGGATATAAAAAAGGGTGTCCATGAAAACCCTAGCCACGCCCGAGTCAGGAAAAAAATCAACAATCCTGACTATATTCGCAAAGCTATCCCTACTGTTATATCAATGCTCTGAGTCCGTCACTATTAAAAACGTGTTACTTGTCACCTTTGAATATGATCTCAATGTGTAGGTATTGCTTTGTATAACATGGATTGCGACCAACGTCATATGGGCATGTATTTTATTTATTTAGTATTTGTTAGTCGCAAGACTTTGAAATATTCAAATATATGTTTTAAAAAGAAGCAAAAAAAGTTGGGTCAAATGGAGTGTTTCATTAAATATAACAGAGTTTTTAAACGACTCAAATTCAACAAAAACGTTTCGTTTATAAAAAAAGAAATTAAAACGTTAATTTAAATCCCATTTAACACATACGAATCGCTTCCAAAAGAACAATGAAAGAATGCCGGCCATAAAGACTTTAATGTTGGTAGTTGGTATGGGTGCTTTCATTGTTTCAATTATCGTAAAATCCTAACCAGTGTCTCCTTGGACACTTGATCCCCTCTCCCCAGTCTTCCTGTTTCTTCTTTTGTCCAAAGTTGAACCGTTCCTTTGTCAGATAAAATACCCCTTCGTTCCTCTTGGCATCCTGGTACTCCGTACGTTGAATTTAATCAAAAATAGTTCTGTTGATCTAATGCACCATTAACTTCTGATTAGTCATATAATTTGATAGTTTTGAAAGGCTTACCGCTCGTACTGTAATTAGTTAGGTAACTAAGTAGGTTAATAATATTATACTATACTCATAGTAGGGGTTATAAAGCTTTTAAAGTAGGTACTTATTTTGACTATGGTGTGCGCGATACTAAGGAACGTTGTGAGGAAGGAGTTTGAAAGTTTAGATCTAGTCACGAAAGATAACTAAAGCCATCGTAGACCATGTCTCATTTCAGAATAACTGTCTTTATAATTGTGTATTCCACGCAACACAGCGAAAATGAGAAAGCATTATTACCAATCAAGGAAGAAAATAAATATTACTATGAACGTGAAAAATAGCGTTCTTTCAAGATGTCACTTTTATTTAAGGACTGTTCTTAGAAAAAATAATTTAATGAAATAAAAACCCACGTAAAATAATATTCGTTTCGAAAATGCCGAAACACTTGGTAATACAGCAAAAACACAGTTCCTACGTGGGCACTACATTTAATCATTTCTGTTTTAAGTCTAAAAATCGTAGGTGAGTATTTCTTTATTCCTTTTTAAATGCCAAACCTTTTACCTACCCAAATCCTTGAATTCGTACTTTTATTTCCGATTGTATTGATTTGAATTAGTGTTCAAATGGACACATCACTGCTCACCATCCCTCGTCTGGTCGCCGTTTAGGCTCGGTCCAGGCGGGAGGCTGGGCGCCCGATATATCAAGAGATGATGAAGCATCCTTCATCCCTTAGCTAAACTTCCACCCCTCTGAGAGAATCAACGACGCGGGAAACATACCTCAATTTATTGCAGATGCTAAAACAAAAGAAGGAATATGCAGCATTTAAAAATGAGATCATCTCATTACTGAGTAACAGAGTTTGGCAAGGAAATACTATTTTCATTTTAAAAGAGACTTGTTTGTCGTTAGTTTTCATGTACATATTTGAGAATCGTTACAAATACAAATCCGTTTATATACAATGACCATGCTTGTGTACGTGGAAGAGAGTAGTAAAAGCTAGTAGAGAGAATTTAATAAAATAATTGTAACGATTAATTACGTCATAACAAAATCAACAAGTCTTACATTACTATCAAATGGATTTACATTTAATTTGTGAACTGAAAGTGATTTATTTATACTTAAAATTTATACACGTATGTTAAAAAAAGTAGAATTGTTTTAAATATTGTCTTGAAAAATATTACAAGAAATCATCTATTTTAATATAGCCCGAAAAGGGGTTAATACCTAAATGTCTTATGTCTCACCCCGCAAAACCTTTAATCATACATACATGTAGGTACCACTTTTCGTACAATTTGAATTGCCTCGTTAAATACTTTTTTTAAATAACATGGTAAAAGTTAAGGTTATATCCTAATTTTGGAAAATGAATCACAAAAATGACGTTATAAAAATTATCTCATTATGGTTATAATTTAAATCAAATTTCAAATTTATTAGTTTATAATTAACTAAAATAGAGTTTTACAAATTAAACACTAAAACTATTTGAAAAAAATCAAAACAATTAAGTCAGATGTTATTGTTAGAAAAAAAAACCAAGTAAGAGATTATAGGTAAACTTAATTAGTATCATAAATAACTACAAGATGTAGGAGGACATACCTACATATTGCAGATACCATAACATCCCCCGAACAGTGAACCAGAGGGGCTGTGACTCATCTCTCTTGGTCCATGTATCTGCGTTAGATTTCTAAGAGACGCTAAGTGCCAGAGATTTAGCCGTTCCCCGTTGCTGCAGTTTCTCTTGCTTTTCCTCCCGGTGATTTCATTTTTCTCCGACTTTCGTTTTCCCGAATTGTTCCGTCGTCACGGCCATTACCGGTCGAAGGGAGATGTTGCTAATCTGATTTTCTTTTGTTTGGTCTTGTCGGAAATGATATCGAATTAGCTGCATTGTGAGAAGTTGACAGAAATAAAATAATATCAGCAAGAATCCAGAACTTCGAAATGAAAATATTGGAAAACTTAATAGCTTTCCAATATTTTCTTTTATTTTAGCTAATGTTTTAAACCCAAAACTCTGAATTATTACGAGTGCTTTTCAGTTTTATGAACACAAAGGAAATTTTCTACCAAACTTAATCTATAGTTATTATAACGACACCGTTGTAAGGCAATTTAGAAATGTACTCGTATGTATATTTTATCATGAGTGCTTTTTAACTCTAATGGCTTCACTATTAACACGGTACATTTTCTTAAGTTAATACAAGCTCAGGTAAAATTTCTCCCACGATGGTGTTACGTAATATTGGTAACCTTACCACAGAATTGTTATTAACACAAATATATTCCATATTCGTAAAAAGCATTTACTTTGTGGTTTGCCATATTTATGAATAAAACAGATTAACTTTGTTTATAACCACTTTTATTGTTCAATATTATGTCGACTGGTTTTGGAAGCACCCTTTTATCATCAGGACAACATTAAAAAAATTTAAATTGATTGAAACCGGTCGACATAATATTGAACAATCAAAGTGGTTATAAACAAAGTTTATCTATTTTATTTATAAATATATTCAACACGCATTATTTCTAGAAACAGTAAAAGCTCAAATAATTAAAATAAATTGTGTAAATAAAAAAATTAACCAACTAACAATCACGCCGTTTCCCCGCAGGGGGGAGACGATGGACTGTCATACAACTCTGTCTTCGCACACACTTCTTGTTTTATTCACATTCATACATCGTCTCATACATATTCTTCTGTTATTCTGACTCTTTACATGACCTGATTCAAGTATTTGATTTACTTGATCGTGCCATGTCTTCCTTGGGCGTCCTCGACTTCTTCTTCCAATCACTTTCGCATCATATATTCTTTTCACACTTCTTTCTTCGTTAATTCGCTCTACGTGCTTAAACCATCTAAGCGCCCGTTTCTTGATCCTATTCACTACGCTTACATCAGCCTTGCATTATTTTCAAATATCCAAATTTGCAATATGGTCATACATGGTTTTACCGCACATTAAAAAAATATACGTAATATTTTTGGTATAAATATTATACAATCATATTTTTTGTAAATGAAATAAATTAAACATATTTTACTACTAATTTGGAGATTATTAGATCAGTATTAGGATAGAAAACACAGTTAAAACGGGAATTTAAACAACAAAAGTCAAAAGAAAGGTCAGTGCCTATATTTAAATCCACCCCCTCCAAGAGTTAAGGCTATTGCGCGTTATTGCCGGCGACCAATTATCGCGGGCTTTGAGCTTAACTTCAGCTAGTGACAGTGTCGGCAAATAAAAAAGATTACGGCTTAACTGCGTTACAAGTCCGTGTTTGCCAGTGATATTGTCACAGGGGGTGTGCTGTGCACCCCGGCTTAAGACGGGGCCTACCCCACTAACTATGGGAGGTGATTTATAACGCGTACTCCCCGCCTAACCAATAAGAGCTTAATGGGCCATCTCGCATGCTTTGGTTACTTTTCAACACCCATAATTTTCCTGCCACTGAAAACCTAAAACGCTTTGTTACCGAGGTGTTATTTAGTAAGTTTGTGAATTATTGATTTCCGATTGAAAAATACTTGAGTTGATGCCGGATTTTGTGGTGAAAAATTTGGCTGAAAATATGAACGCTTTATGACCCTAAGTTTTATTCATGTTATCGTGATTGATTTCATAAGATTTATTACCCTAGGACGGCTTCGCTGGCCAGTGCGTGTAGCAATGATGTAAGGTAAAATAGAAAGTTCTACAATGAAGTGACCGGACTGCATGGAGTAGAACACCACAGGCTAGGCATAAGAAACTAGAGGAAGACAGCCGAAGACCGGTAGGAGTTGAGGCATTTCTTATAAATGGCCAAGACTTCAAAGGTTAGTGCCCCGATTATGATGATTCCTGTGGTTCTCTTCAAAAAAAATCGTACGGTCATTACACCAAAAAACTGTTTAAAACTCGATACCCACTAGGGTGAAGTGGTACCACTTTTCGAGGTTTTATTAATGCCACAAGCTTATTTCGTAACAAAACTTTAAGTAAAAAGTTATGTATATGGTTCATTTTTTTGTTAAATTGATTAAAAAAAACATTAGTAAAAACCTTTTCTTTCATAGTAACTTTAAAAAAAGTGGTTCTCTTCCCCCCACTATTGAGGTTAAGCGCACCATTACCTTTATTTAGCTTTATTAGCTAAAAAAAACAAAATAGATAAATATGTGAAAAAATACGCAATTCTGAGAGTTTTTTTTAAGAATTTATCAAAAATCTAAAAAACAAAAGAAAATTCCGATGAATAAAGATGATTAAGTTGCGATCTACATCTTCTAAGGTTTTTTCTAACTCCTTGAAGTATTTTTTCCATGGTAACTTTTGCTGTCTCTTTATATTGTCGTCGAAACAAACCGATAGTTCCGGACACCAAATTAAAAATGAACCGAGCGAATGTAGATCGAGGAATGTTATATTTTTCTGATGCTTTTCTGGTTGTTTTCCCGCTGGGAATGTCTTCAAAAGCCTTTTTTAAAGTACTGGGATCATAGTTGCAACATTTACAGCCTCCCAATTGTTTCTGTTACGTTCGTGGCATGGTCCGCTTCACTCCTGAAAAATAAGTTTTTTTATTAATGACGTGAAATATATTTTCTTCAAAGTAACAAAGCAAATATTTTTTTGAAATAAGTGAACAACATAAATGGGTTTAGAACATAATATCTCTTTGTCCACGTTCTGATGTGCAGTAGTTAGTGTTTTATTCATTTATTTTTTACCTGAATACCGCATAAGAGTCTCAACTGCTCCCAACCGTCTAGAGTTAGTGAGACTATGGCTTCCCCTATAGGGGCATGTTGTGAGGCTGAAGGTAGTGGGAGAGGAAGGAGATGAGAAAGAGGAAGGTTGTAAAGTACCTGGCTATTCAGATCTGGTCACCAAACACGGCTAAAGCCATTTCAATCAACGTTTCAATTCTCAATGGTGGTCTTTCACCAGACCAATACTTGGAGTATCTATCACTCTGGAACGTGCCGCAAATATGCTTTATTTTATTTTATATGAATCAAATGTGTTATGACAGATATTGATTAAATAAAAATTATTTGCGCACGCCGGGTTCGAACACGCCACCTCTGGATTCGTAGTCGAGCGTCTTGCCATTCGACCGTGTAGGCCGTCAAACCGGTAATTCCGGTTAAACCGGTAATTCACAAAATTAAAAAAAAATCGTAAATTTTTCCTGAAATTTAATTGAAATATTTCTCGCGGTCACACAACACAACCAACCGCTGCATATGTGAGCCTAATACTGCCAAGACACATAAGACAAGAATTAGGGGGGTGTCACTTGTCACTTCGATTGAGGGAGCTAAAGCGTTCACAAGACAACGCAAGCTCGGTGGTCCGATTCACCCACGCCGACGGTACCTTACGAAAATATCTATGTTCGTCTTCCCTCGTGGTATGGATTCTGTGTTCAGAAAATCTTATCATAACTTGGAAATCAATTTCTTTGACGCCTAGTATGGTGACATTTTTAATAATGGATGATTAACTAGTTGGTAATAGCGTAAAGGTTTAAAATGTGTCTAAACTTTCCACATATTAAAAAAAACCATCTATATTGGAGTCTCTTCAATATTTTTCGGGATAATAAAATATTCTTTTTGTTTAAACAAGTGCCCAAGTTCCCCTCCAAAATTTTTGCACATATACTTATTTGCGAAAATTGTAATTAAATAATTTTAATTTGCTCTACTGAGCTTAATTTTTCTGGAAAATCGAAAATGAATGTTGATTGTGTGGCAAAAATCTCTTTTCCTTATTCCAATTGTGACAATAATTTTTACAATCGAGAATTTCATACCCTTGCCTTGTCAAATGTAATGATTTTATTTTCAATACGTGGAGCATCTGGTTTATGAAAATCTTACACATTGTACAACTGTTTGAGATAAGAAAGTTTAATAATAATTGATGAAGCCTTTGTAGCTTAGAGTAGCCCCTAGGTTAGCAGTAAGTCCTGAAGTTCAAATCTTGGTTAAGGTTTCAATCTGTTTTCATCATGTTTTTATGTACATGTTCATGTACTAATAATATGAATGATTGACGTCTTTCATAATAATTCCCCAAAAGAATTTTTAAATCTAGTTAAGAAAAGAATTTACCCTCAAAATATCCTGTAGATAAAATCAATATCTGATTCATGTATGAAGGGTTACTGCTTTTCAAACGTAACCTTAGAATTTTATGTTCCAATCTGTAAACTTTATCTCATATTGTCATAACTTCATAACTCCGTTAGTGGAGGAAGTTTGTCAAAGAACTCACTTCAAGCTGATGGCAAAATACGACAAAGGCTTTATTTTTACTTATTCGGGGTGTCGGCGTGCAAAATGCAACTGCCTCAAATCTTTCGCTTGATCGCTCTGCAGTGGCTAGAACAGCCATCAATGGGGAGAAGAGTTCTGAACAGTGATAGTTTTTCCGCTACGTTACGCACGATTGATTTTTAGACCAAAGTTTCAAAGTTTAAAAGTTTTATCAACTCTCTGGATGCGGAGCTTTTCTAGTAGATGTCAGAAAGGTCGCTGCTTACAAATTTTTTTTTTATTACATTATCAGAATAAGCAAACACTTTGTGGATTGACTTGATGAATTAAATAAAAAAACACACGTTGTTTAAATCCACTTTATTTTTGTATAAGTCAACTAGTTTCGATTCTGCTGAATCTTCATCGGGACTTAAAAATATACTTATGAAATTAGAGGAATGTGCATATATATATAATGGTTAAAATGGGGAAAAGGGAGATATATTATTAGGAGGGAGACAACAATATAACAATAGGACAAAAATAACGTATCAAATAATGTATTTAGTTAAGTGGGCGAGGGGGAAGATAGGGGGGGGGGGGGTAGCAGAACGTCAAGTTTGAGGGGAGGAAGAGGTGGAGGGGAAGGGAAACAGGTTTAGAATAGGGCTTTAAGTTAAAATCTTTTGATTATTTAAAAGATAAATTATCATTAAGTTTTACTGATTTAGTTATTTCCAGGGCTAAATTATATTTTTTTTATTTGTAAAAAATGTAAAAGACCTTGAATTGTTAGTGTGGTGGCTGTACGTACTTAAATAAAGGTTGCTTACAAATAAATAAATCCAATAAAGTTTCAACATTTACGACCCAATCCTTCACAATTTCGTACAAGTTCACTTTTACCAAAACAAATTATGAATTCTGCCAGTCTTAAGCAAAATCCGAATGAACTAAGAAGCACACAAAAACGTGTACGCGCAAAGACAATATGTAGATATATTATATATATTTTTAAAATGTTACATACGATGTGGTTGGTTTTAAGATGCACAGTAATGCATTTTGAGTTATCATTTTTTTATTGTAGTTTTCCTGCATCACTTAATGAAAAATTGCACCTTTTTAGTTGTAATTTATGGTCTAGTGTAGTCTTCCTACATTTCGATTTTGGTTAAACAACGATCGTTGTTGGTAGTCATCGCCTATCCCAAGAACAACGATTTTATTTATTTATTTTTATATGAATACCGCACAAGAGTCTCAACTTCTCCCAACCGTCTAGAGTCAGTGAGACTATGGCATCCCCAAATAGGGTATGTTGAGAGACTGAAGGTAGTGGGGAGGGGAAGGAGATTAGGAGGAGGAAGGTAGGGAAGTACCTGTCTATTCAGATCTGGTCACCAAACACGCCTAAAGCTATTTCAAGCAACGTTTAGATTCTGAATGGTGGTCTTTCACCAGGACTACACTTAGAGTATCTATCACTCTGGAACGTGCCGCAAATATACTTTTTTATTATTTTTATCTGAATCAAATGTGTTACGACACATATTAATTAAATAAAAGTGATTGGCGCACGCCGGGTTTGAACCCGCGACCTTTGTATTCGTAGTCGAGCGTCTTACCACTCAACCACGGAGGCCGTCGATTAATTGTTTCCTAACATCCACTGGGTTAAATTCTCCCCGATCGTGATTCTAAAGTCGGTAAGGAAATTATACTGCACACTTTTGTATTCTCTGGCGATTGCAGTCTAGACTCTAGACTAGTTGCGTGAGCAGTAACTCATTTAAATACTTATTTCAAATTCTTGAGAACTAGGTAGGTAAGTAAGTTAGCTCAAAATTGAAATTGCATTATGTGCATTGTAAGTGAGGCAGTTTTTTTGTCCATTTAATTAAAAACAAAGACGAATACACAAATATATGAAGAAATGTTTTATTTATGTTCTCTTAAAATACATTTTGTCCACTAAGAATCGAAAATAATTGTTTTAATTTCTGAAACGTGTGCCATACCACCATCTATTTTTAGAGCTTTTACAATATCAAGATTATTATTCGAAAGAAATTATATTTTCACTGATATCAGTTTTGTATTTTTTACTAATTTTGATAATTTAATGATCGATTTTTTTTCGTTGTCATTTGTTTCTAAGGCAATTGTTTCATGTGTTTACTAGTTTGATCGAGCCATAGCTTCGTGGGTTATCCTAAACTTCCCTTTTCCCCGTTAATAGCCCCGCATATGTTTTTCTGACACTCCTTTTCTCTATTCACTTGTTCTGTATGTCAAAATACCGTACCAAATATAACTTTAAGGATTGTAATCTTAACGATATCTTTGGGTATTGTAGGAATAATTTCTCCTACTCAAAGTTTCATCGGAAAATATAACTTTAATAAACGCTTATTTAACAAAAAAGAAATACTCATAAAATACCAGTTACTTTGGTCAGGATTTCACAATAACGTAAAACTTGCATGAAAACAAACATACAATATTAATATGAAAACGTCATTGCGCATAGAAGCCAACATCCCTGAAATATGTTAATATAAAATACTGAATACAGATCTCCTTGAACTAACCGACCTATGGCCTTACTTCCCGTTCGGTAGATTGCATTCAATTTACAAGATTTATAAAATCTTATCTTCTCTTACGCTCCATTACTCTGATATAAAACGACTAGAGACGGAGCAGTTGCAACTGCTGTATCAGTATCAGTGGCGTACACTGCTGTTTGAAAAATGCTGGGCCGTGGTTTTTCAACGGCTGATTCTATGTAGATTCTTGATCATTTATACTTAAGCTATTTTTACTAATAAGAAAAGCACATAATCCATTTTTTACAATGTATCCAAAATATACAATGTGAAAAATAAATTATTATTCCCCAGCCAACGTTAAAAAAGTTCATGAATTTTAATAAGGCTACCCAAGTTAGTCAACATGTTAATTCCTTATCAAAGTATTTTAAGAAATAATCACAAACCAAGATTAGAGGTTTTCAAAATGGCCGCCAAAAAATCTCAATAGCCAAAAAAGCAATCGACTACACGTCTTTATCAAAATTTTTAAAAAATATGAGTATGTTACTTTACAAAATTACATATTTCGTAAATATTTAAGATGGTGGTCTGAAAAACTTTAACAGGTCTAAATATCTACAGTATATATATTTTTTCTATATTACTCCTACTAAACTCCTTCTGATCTTGCAAAATGCCATTACAATTTTTAAAATATTTCATTTTCAACATCTGATATTAACTTCGAAAAAAAATATTGTAAGTTAATGTTAAGTTATTATTTTATTTCTCATTATTATTTTATAATTAAAAACTTGCATTAGCAAATTTTAGTTATAAGCTTACTATGTATACATATTTTTTTAATGTAAAATCTCAGTTGGGCGTATTTGACGGCTTAGTGGTAAGACGCTTGACTACGAATCTAAAGGTCGCGGGTTCAAACCCGACGTGCGCCAATAACTTTTATTTAATCAATATGTGTCATAACACCTTTAATTCATGTAAAAATAATAAAAAGTATATTTGCGGGACGTTCCAGAGTGATAGATACTCTAAGTATCGCCCTGGTGAAAGACCACCATTCAGAATTGAAACGTTGCTTAAAATGGCTTTAGCCGTGTTTGGTGATCAGATCTGAATAGCCAGGTACTTCCCAACCTTTCTCTTCCCAATATCCTTCCCCTCCCCAGTACCTTCAGCCTTACAACATACCCTATTTGGGGATGCCATAGTCTCACTGGCTCTAGACGGTTGAGATCATTTGAGACTCTTGTGCGGTATTCATATAAAAAAAATGAATAAATAAATTTCAGTACAGGCGGTTAAAGGGGAACTAGCAACAACAAAAAACCTTTTTTTCTCTAGTAGCCCCAATGTCTACACAAGCGACAACCCTGACAACACTGATTACTTTGATAATCTGTATAGTCTACTACTTTAAACTTTTGTTTTCTTGGGGTATTGGTATTGCACAACGCTAGATGCCAGACATGTCCAATTTTATAAAATGCACGCCCTTGTAACCTACCCATCAAAAATGAAGACTTTTGTAGAAACAAAGATAACTTTACGATAGTTTCGAGAAGTAATACACTCCCGCAATGTTTCTGAGGGGGGGCGGGACTGAGTACGAGTATTATGCTGCATATCGCGTTATTGATCTCTCAGATTTATTTTGATGGATGTTGAGGAAGTACGAGGGGGATAGACATGGATATAATGGTATATTATTCCTAAGATTAGTGTTCATCAGTAGCGATGCATTATCAAAGAGACTCTTTGTAGATTGTAGACGGAGAAAGTTTTTATTATCCTTTATTTTTAACTTGCATTTCATAATAACTTAGAATAAACTGTATTCTTAAACGGGAAGGAAAGTTGATTTTTCACAAGTGGAGTAGCTTAGTGTGGAATCCAATTTTTTTTATATATACCGACCAGGTTTTATTTATTCCCATATCATCGGGGCTGAAAATATAAACGGTCGGATTTATAAAAGATATTTTATTGCTTAGGTTTTTTAATTTTATTTAAATAATAATAATTATTGTTTAAAATTAAAAAAAAAATATAATTTTTAGTTAAAAGTTCTGCTTTGTGATTATTTTTACGCGTGACAGCTGTTTCGCCTTCTGAAGGCATTATCAAACTAAAAGGCATTATCAAACAAGACAGTTTGATAATGCCCTCAGAAGGCGAAATAGCTGTCACGCGTAAAAATAATTACATGGCAGAACTTTTAACTAAAAATGTATTTTTTTTAAATTTAAAATAATGATAATTATCGTTTAAATAAAATTAAGAAACCAAAATGGAGTTCTACAAAATAAACTTTAAAACCATAAATAACATATATAAATAGATATTTTATTGATTTATCAATATCGGTAGACGCCGGTCGCAAAGTCCTTGCTAATATATTTGTAATAATAATAAAATTTTATTCCAGAAGGTATGCAGGAGTAGTGCAATGCAATACCTTCCATAATTGATAATAATAAATAGTTACAAAAATAATAAAATACCAGTTGTGATACACACAATAATAATAATAATAAATATATTTATTAAAAAACATAAATTCGTAAGAAAAAATAAACAAAATAGTGAATATCGGTTTTATCGAGCGTGCTTCAGGGTGGTCTCCGCATTATCTGCTTCCATCCATCCATCCATCCATTTATAAATGTAGTGGGAATCGAACCCGCAACCTCCTAACTCAAAGTCAATTGCGCAGTCCAATGCTACGGAGAATTATATAATCTTGGAGTAACAATATATGGAGAGCTAATTCTTTTCACCCAACCTATACAAATTTGGGATAAATCACTTTCTCCGAGTTTTTACGTCGTACACCATGAGAAAGAAAGGAACAGCAAATTTTTCCAAATTATCACACCGCTTTAAAGTACTGTAAGGATGTTCTTCGTGTCCCGCGTCTCCGCTGACTCCGCCCACACGTTTTCATATGCGACATAAATGGACATAAGTCAACGGTTTTTAGGTTATATGATATATTTTTGTTTAAAACAATAATGTGAAAAAGTAGTTATACGAATAAACAAAAACATTATGTCGACATGTGCCGTGAATGGATGTATAATTACCCTAGCCCAAGTCCTAGCCCCGCCCAGGTCTAGCCGGTTCCGGCAAAACTCATCAAAACTGACTACAGCAACGCTCTCTCTTGTATATTATTGCTCTGAGCATATAATGGTTTTTATAAATGTAAAGCAAAGGTTGGGGTATTTTAAACTTCGTCGATTGTCCATCAAATTCAGATTTTATGCCTTTTTTAATATTGATATTTGAACGGTACCCGTTAAACACCGATTTTCGGCCCAATTCAGCTTTTGGTAAAATCGTGATCATTGACATAAGAGCAAGTTTGTTATGATTAACGCTGGATCATAATTTGATAAAAAGATAAAAGGGGACCCCGAGAATCGGTGATTAACGGGGCTGTTTAAATGTCAAAGATTTGGGATGGCGCTGATAGTTAATTTGATTAATCAAATGCGACTTAGTTTGGAATACTCCAACCAAAGAGTACAATAAGGTTAATAATAACGATCAATCAGACTTAATCTAATAAGATTCATAATATCATTATAGAGTAATAATTATATTTGGAAAGTGTAAACAGTGCCGTTTTTGTTCAAAATTCCCACAAACCTAATCAGTTGAAAATGAATCCTAATTTTACACAAAATCCGAAATTTTCCTATTATTTCATCTCAGTTATCTAATATTTGCATTTTTTTCTTAACTATTTTAACATAATCTCTTTATTTTAATCTCAAAAAATTGTTCCAAAAGTAACTTAAGTTATTAAGATTTTTTTAAATTTTCTCTGAAATCGGATTTGCTTTCCGGGGTAATTTGTAAATCTGAAACCTTCAACCCAACCTTCAAGTGACCCTATTAACAAATAGACACATTGCCGGAATTTGACAATTTACACTGTTTCCGGGGTTGACAGCCGGGAAACGTCAACCCTCCATCTTTCTTTTTTAAATCACTGGACTTTTTAACCCCGCATTCATGCATCGATGTACGCTCTAAGTTATCGCTTTAATCGCATTATTTTTCCTTCTCATCCCAATATTCAAGTTGTGAATAAATTACGTGAGTTTGTTTAATATTTTAAATTCCGTTTTTGATAATAATCTTGATTATAGGTAAACTTTTGGACAGGTAAATTACAATTTTTTTTTAAATCAAAAATTTACAGCGTCATTTTACAAACAAAAAAAATGTATTTAAAAAGTACAAAGTATTCGAATAGACTTAATTCTCTTACAGAAGTGGAAGTAATAACATTGAGTACGCTTTGAACTTGGTGAGCATACTAAGTGAATTTTTAAAGCGACGGGTTTCATGAATTTTTGAAAAAGGGGAACTGAAAAAAATCATGAAATTCTTTAACGTGTTGACTTTTTGTGGGTCTTGGTTAATATTATGTTAATTTTGGAAGTAAATTTGTAATTTTTAATAATATTAAGTGTCTTTTTTCTTTTGAGATAATTTTGATCGTTGTATATTTATTATATACCCATGGGTCAAAACAATTAATGTATCCAATATTTTTTGAAAAATTACAATATCACACTTTTTATTTTGAAGACCACAAGTATATATTAGGTAGGTGCTGGCACAAAAAAAATACGGTAGATTTTTTAAAGTATTAACTTTGGGAGGAAAGATTTATATGAAGTACCTAATTACATTGTAATAAGTAAACATCATACAAAAAGTAATTGGGTTTTCAACATTAACGTAGAGTTTATCCAAAACATAAAAAAATCTATGACATCGTGTTCTGCAACTATTTGCTTCATTTTCCCAAAGCACGCGACATTTTTTGTAGTTTTAGCGCAGGAATTCGCCGAAGTATTTGAAGAGCAATCAACCCTTTCCACACCTGTTCCCAGCCCCAATTCTAGCCCCCGCGGGTTTATAAACCTCCCCGAGGGATGTGAATGCACGGCTGCACGATTTCATCAATGCGAAAACGCCTCGACGAACTCTAGTGAGGAAAAGTGCGTGACGAGCTGTTCCTCGGGAACAAATACTTGACCCAGATTTTAAAAACAACGGTCACAAATTGACGGGAATGTCGTCATTTGGGAGAATTTACTATATAATAATAAAGCCGATGGGAATAAAAAATAACATTTACAGGTGAAAGAGGAATTATCGGGTATCTTGATTGTTATGATTTACATTTTGGTATTTCAAGTATGCCAATTATTGCAATGCTTTGGA
This sequence comes from Drusus annulatus, assembly GCA_022651775.1. Classification (NCBI taxonomy): domain Eukaryota; kingdom Metazoa; phylum Arthropoda; class Insecta; order Trichoptera; family Limnephilidae; genus Drusus; species Drusus annulatus. Next base: position 601,381 of record JAGWCC010000637.1, read on the forward strand.
ATCGTGTTTAGTAAAAAGTGAAACTTATGGTTTAGCTTGACGAGGAATTTGTACCGTCAAACTGAATCTACTGAGAAGTACTTAAGTAACGATAACAGATAGAGATTTGAGCATCATTCTGCACAGTGAATTTATGAAATTTTGTTTCTGTGGTAATCATTTTTTCGACATCATCATATATTTGTGAATTGTTTCTAAGTTAGCCAGGATATCCTTAATTTAAAATAGCGCAAATAACTGATGATTTAGCGATCTCTAAATTTGTTACTAACATTTTACACTCGACTATTCCACAAGATTTCTACAGAGAGATATAAAGACATGTGTTTTTTTTTCTTTCTCAGCTGCTTACTTATCTGGAGTATTATTTCGGCTTTAAGTAGAAAAGTAAAACGAAAACCCCCACAGACTTATAATATAACTTTAAGTTATGCTTATTTTCCAAGCGGTTGGAAAAAAGATAATGAAAAGATTCCTTTTTTGTTCGTTTAGGTTGAAAAAATTTTTTTTTGACATGTTTGGGGGTGTTTTGAGAGATGAATATTAAAACCCAATCCAAAAGTTATAAATTATCATTCGAGCTGTAATAATATCGTCATCAAGATTCCGCCTGGAAATTGTTTTCAATTTACTTTCTATTTACATTCGCGGGTATTTTTTGTTCGACGAGGGTTTACAATTTAGCACAGTTAAATTGACAACCGACCCGTGAAGTGTAATTAAAATCCTCGCTGCCCGTACCCTTTTTTACCCCTTTCCCTGCAGCCAAGTGGGACCACTCAGTAATGGAACGAGGTTAGCTGGCTTGATAAAAGGATCTGATTACATTTGTCACAGAAGTTACTTATTTGCAACCTTTTTTCCAGCCTTATTTCAAATAAGCTGTCTCATTTTATTTTGTCTTGTACAAATGCTGCTTTTTGCATAAAACATTTGTATGGAACTTTTATTAAAATTGTGAACTAGCTTGACTCTTCGGGTTCGCTCGGGTTTCAACCATCTTTTTGGAAAAATATTTTATTCTGTAAATAAAACTTGAAATATGGGAAAATTCTCTTATTTTTTTAACCGTTAAATGGACATTTCAAAACTTTACAGCTTTTGCTGAAAATTACATTGCAAGCAGAAAATCATAGTGTTAACCTTGTATTTCTATGAAAAAATCTGTGAAAAATGCATATCGTTAGAGCATTTTTTCTGCTTCAAACAAACAATTTTTTTGCTTTATGATTATAATTGAGATAAGAAGTTTTGAGATTCCGTACTACCTACGTAGGTATCTAAAAACCTGTTCATGTAAAATAAATATGTTTTCATAATGTAGTTTTTATTTCTTCAATGATTTTTTTTAGAGCTACTGTTTAGTTTAGTTTGATTCGGTTTGCGCACTATTGATTATAAATCTATATTCACTGACGCTATACATTTTATGACCACTTATTATTTGTATATATATTTACATATATTTTAAATTATGACAGGAGTCAGTCTTTCGTAGTTTAAATAAGCTCGGTTAACGCGCGGTCAGAACTTTGTTAAACTCTGCACTTTTCACTGACTTTCAATTACTTTCGATGTATTATATTACGAATTCAGTTCATAACAGTGGAGACGCGTCAGTGTTGTTGGTAGGTAGGTGATTGATTGGTGGTTGCCGTACACGAGTAGTTTTATTATGATATATAAAAAAAACACCAAATAAAATACTCGTACGGATCTATATACGTACGAGTATTAATTATTATTAATTAATGGACAAGGTCTTCTCGTTTTATCGCATAAATTCCCTTTACTTTTGAACGTGAATTGATCACAATCGTTCCTAGCTAAGTGATTCAAAAAACATTCCGGAACATATTGTGAGCATTGGAAAATGAAAGCAGCACCATTAACCATTTACAGTGGTTTTTCGACGCTTATGACAGCCTTCATAAGTTCTGAGAAAGTTTTCCCCCTTTCTAATGACGCAATGAAACTGTCGACATTTTCTTAGACTATCCAGGATTCACTGTAAGGAGGTATAATTTATTGTTATTTTTTGTTGTTTTAAAATGACTCGGTTGACAGGACAAGTGAAATGGCATTGAGCATGGCGTAGCGTCGACGAAGCAGTTTTCTTTGTCATGTGTTTGCGGACTTTGCCGCCATCAGATAGCGGATAAACTTTATTACACCTCGATCGGAGCATCTGATAACTTCGCTAGGCGGTTTCTACAATTGAAAAGCTAACACTTCTTCTGTTTACTGTAATAATATCACGCTATAAAAGCTGTGAACTTGGCGGCTCTCTCGGTAGTAAAAGTTTTAATTGTCGCATTCTGGTCAACTCGACCATTCAGCTTGAAAATACCTGCGAGCAATGATTTTACGGCTTCATCCGACATAAAAAAGACAGAAAATTCCTCTTCTTTATAAATTGTACATTTTAAACATTTCAACATTTTATGCATTAAATAAAAAGTAAATTAAAAACCTGTAATCTTATAGCACCTGTTTTCTTCGCACGAATAAATATTAAGACTGAGAAGCTCAATGCTACGAGTGTAAAAGAAATAATAATAATGACGAATTTTACGGCCTCCGTGGTCGAGTGGTTTTTTTTGTTATATTTATTTTATATTAGTTACCTGTCCATAAAAGTTTACAAAATATCTAATTATAACTCATATTCTTTTTGACCCAATAATAATAACTTATATACTACTTGATATTACTAATGTATTTTACAAGGCTATTTGAAGTTTAATAATTGGCATAATTTTGATAGTTTCTGGCAGGTCATTATAATATTTTATCCCTTTATAAAGTAACCTGTTTTGTGCATTGGTTTTATTCTTTTTTGGTAGTCTGATTTCATTGCATGTCATTGTATTATATTTGTGAATATCCACGTTGGTAAGACGCTCGACTACGAATCCAGAGGTTGCGGGTTCAAACCAGGCGTGCGCAAGTACATTTTATTAAATTAATATGTGTTAACATTTAACTAATGTAAAATAAAATAAAGTGTATTTGCGGCACGTTCCAGAGTGGTAGATACTGTATTTATCGCGCTGGTTAAAGACCACCATTCAGAATCGAAACGTTGCTTGAAATGACTTTAACCATCTTTGGTGACCACATCTGAATAAAAAGGTACTTACCAACCTTCATCTTCTCCATCTTCTTACTATCCGCACTACCTTTTGCCTCACAACTTACCTCAATTAAGGATGCCATAGTCCCACTGGCTCCAGACGATTAGTAGCAGTTGTGAGTCTTATGCGGTATTCTCTTGAAAAAAAAAACACTCAGTTTTGGCCCCTAAATGTTGGTGAAATGTGGCGCCACAAATTACTTTTGAAATTATTGAAGACTTTTAATATTATTTCGTGGTGAAATTTCTTCGTTAGAAATGGTGAGATTCTTTATGAAAATGATTCCTGTGCTTTATTATTGACTGAACAGTTTTTTCCTGTCTTTCCGATGTCATTATCAGACTGGCATTATCGAGTTCCTACTTGTTTATTTCAATGAGTTATATCGTAGCTAAGAAGGAAAAAGAGTTAGGCGACACTTTGGTCAAAAATTAGTTAAATATGCAGTTTTTACCAGTTGCATCGAATGCTCTGACTCTCATTTGATTCTGAAGACTTTTGTGGTCTTTTAGCCATCTAAAATATATTTACCATTTGGGAAAAGGTTTGAAGCAAGCGACACAAATTTGGGAATTTTTTTAGCTTCGGGTAACTCAGAGTTACCTGAGTTAACTTTTTTTTTCAAAATCCAACCAGGTACTGAAGATTTATGAATTTAATTGTATAGCAAAAAAACTTCTCAGTGCTCTGGTGTAAACTTCCCAAGGTGACGTTATCCTGGAATGAAAAGGGTTACCAATTTCCGATCAAATGTTTTTGGGTAGCGTTCAAATTATTCATACATTTCGCCATACCTATATACTGTAAAGCTGTAAGTTTTTGTCAGTTTAGACATTTAGAATGAGCTACGTGGTGTAGGTAATATTTGTTAAAAATGTGAACCAACCAGAAAATCAATGTAAAATATATTATGGCAACCAAATAACATGTTAATTTTACCTTCGTAGTAATTGCGCAACCCACTTGAATCCTTATGACACAAAAGTACCTGAGTGATGGGTTTGTTGTGCCAATACCTACATGAGCAGGGAATTGCAACGAATTTCCCTCCAAAGGGGATGCGCCCGTTCCTGCACTACATAAATATTATTGAAATTTCCACTTTGAGAGGGTGTGAATAAACATTGTTCCAGGCCAGACCGATGATTATACCTTGCCGCGCCACCAGAGATATGCCTCAAACAGAGGCTGCATCGGCGGCGTATTTTCTTTTGATTTTCCCCGAACCCTTGGATCGTGTGGGGTGAGAGTGCCAGGCTCCCCTCGCGCAGGGGTGGGAGCGGTGCCCACAAGTGAAACATCCCCCGCTGGTCGGTGGCGTATCATCCCTCTGCACTATCTGTCGTGCGAGTGCAGACGGCAATCAAAAGGCGTTCTTTTGGCCATGTCACTAATCCCACAATGTAATAAAAATAAATTAGATACTTACTGATGGTGAAATTTATTACCAAGTACCGTTCCCTCACTAAAGAAGATTAGTAAGCATTTATCTAGAAAATCATTAGTTTATTGATCGGATGTGTTAGAACACACAGACAATTTATAAGTTAAAAAAATCTGAAGCTGTTCACAGAACTTTTTTTATTATCAATGTTATTATTTTTATTATAAAATGACATAAATATGCATAATATTATATTTTGTTTCCAAAAGAGATTTTCCTAATCAAGTATTTTAATAATTAAAAAAATCTTATTGCAAGGACTATACGAAGTTAACGAAAAAAAAAAGTTTTCATCCGTAATTTTTTCTTTACACAATTCTCCTTTTTTTTAGTAAATTTGTTAATTTGTTTATTTTGCAGAACTTTTCAGTCTTTTGGGACTGCACTGTGCGTCTTAGAGTAATTATCGAATTGCAATAAAAAAATACATATAAAATATTTCTACTTAAAATCGCACTCTAATCAAATACTTTAGATGTATAAATCTACCTGGCTGACAAGATGTCAGTACAGAATATAATAAAATAATACAGTTTGCATAAATAATATACCCGCTATTAAAACAGCGACTCCCCGGCATCCGAGACGAGCGGTTCGGAATCGACAAACGACTTGCTTGCGAGACAATCTTTATGGACCATCACACATCTCCATACATCTCCACTACAGTACCCCGCCTAGTACCTACCGAGAGAACTAGTATCCAGTATCCAGGCACTACTGTTACTGATGGCGGCGGTAGAATTTTGATGGGTTTTCCATGTCGAGTGGCGGATATGTCCTTCATTGAAAATGCAACGCGCGTCGTGTTGACTGTTAAGATTTCAGACTGACTGATATTTTGTTCGTGCCCATTGGCTCGGAAAAAATATAAATTCACACGAAACTGTTTCTCTAGAGACAGCATTCACGGAAAACAAAAACTCCTTTCACCATTTCTCCTCCACCCTATCGATGTTATTTTTTTTTATTTTTTATTGAAAAACTTTCAGACTTACATTCGTGAAAGTGTGTTTTTGTTTCGCGGTCATAAAATATTACAGCTTGAACTTTCGTTGGGTTTTCTTAATGATATTGCAAACTAGGAGATAGGCGGTGTCGGATTTTATTTACAGTGAAAAGTGAAACATATTTATTTTGAACGTGAATGATACATAGTAATGTATTTATATGATGTTATAAATATTTATACGGTTTAAAGTTTCGTTTATTTGTGCTTGGTAGTAGGCGCGATTATTTATAAGATTACTAAAAAACTCTTTGTTCAATTTACTTTAAGTTTTTTCAGTTTTTGAATTTTCCTTTCCTCGGTTTCTTGCATTGCGTTGTCATGTGTTTTGGTATAACTTCATTATTACGTAAATGCAGCGGGTTTTAGAGTGACCTTGAGACCTCTCGAACTACAAGATTTGTTTAAAGGTTGTCCGGCCCTTGGTCAGGGGGTAAGAAGAGGGCTGAAAGTAGGTATCTAGCTAATAAGATTTGACCAGGTACTGCCAATACCACTAAATACGTCTTAATCCATTTCAAGCAACTTTTAGATTCATTGCTGTCACAAGGGTGATTCTGGAAGGACCTAATCTCTGGGAAGAGAAACACATTAACCAAGTAACTAACTAACTAACTAACCGTCATGCCATTTCCCCGTAGGGGTAGACAGAGAGGACGGACCGCCATACAACTCTCCTTGGCACACGCTCCTTGCTTCAATCACATTCGTACATCGTCTCATATATACTCTTCTGTTATTCTGACTCACATGGCCCGATTAAGTATTTGATTCGCTTGATCGTGCCATGTCTTCCTCGGGCGTTCCCGAAGTTTTCTTCACTTTCTCATCATGTATTCTTTTCAGACTCCTTTCTTCGTTCATTCGCTCTACATGCCCAAACCATCTAAGCGTCGCTTTCTTGATCTTATTCATTACGTTTACATCAGCCTTTAAATTTTTCCGGTAATCCACATTTTTAAAACGGTCATACATGGTTTTACCGCACATACGCCTCAGAAATTTCATTTCAACAGCATTCAGTCTACCCTCATATTTCCTCTGCTAGTTCCATGCCTCACTGATATACATCAGAGTCACACGTAGAATAGTTAGATTAAATTAACCATAGTTAGATTAATTTGAATTAAGTATCTGAATTTGACTATGCTGATAGGTAATTGAAAAAACATATCCATAATACAATCATCATCGTGAGTATCAACTGCCAAAGCATGAAGATTTTAATTCATGATATTATAAGACAGAAAATAACCCCTCGCATCATGACCCGAAATCAGTCATAAAAATATCAAAACGCACAATAATAAAAAGCATTGACTTATTGCAATTTTTTGTATGAGATTTTAATACCCGCGTACCTGCGACTCGTTTGTGTGAAGCATTAATCAAACCACCTTTACAAAGGAACTGAAATATTTCGCATTACCATTCCGCTCGTCATTCCAGCCGTGTGCATGGGCGCTTTATTTTCGTTTGATAGAAAAATAACAACAGAAAGCAAGAATTTCTGATGGGGGAAGTCGAGAGGCTCTTGGCTCGGTAGCGATCGCGACTAGACAAGTATTGCATGGATTTCTCGCAAAGGGATTCGGCAGCCCTCCATCATAGCAATCTGCGCCTGTTATCAATACTGTGGCAGCAAAGATTTGCTGAATTATAGGAATTCAATGCAATTAATTTCTTATCAGAGTGAAGGGTGGTTATTTTGACCATTTGGATCCAATCTTAAAATATTTTTAATAAAACTCCATTTTTTGACTAGTAGAGCAGTAAGCTCCTTGGCGCTCAAACCAGATTGTAAATCCATGTAAAGTATGTGTTTCCCGAACAGTTAACAAAACAGTATTATGCACAAAGTTCAATTTTGCCTTAATGAGAGACTGTTTTTTCTTTTTTTGAAATTTGGACAAAACAACATTTTTGTTTCTTTTTTTTAAAGAAAGACAAATATTTCCGGGCTACAAATAATATGACAATATTAAATTTTTTTATTTCTTTTTTTATTTTTTATTTATTTTTTTAAATAAAAGTAACTATGTTTTAACACCACTTTATTGGATACATAAACCAACCGGTTTCGGCTCTACCTGAACCTTCTTCAGGGCTGAACAAATATGTATTATTATTATTATCAATACATATTTGTTCAGCCCACAAAAAAAAACCGGTTTAAAAAACAAAGTTTAAAACTTACTTTATTTAAATTTAATTTTGTCTTTCCACAAAGTGAGTGCTTCATGTCAAAGTTTAATATGACAATATTTGAAAAACTCCTACTACCATCATAATAAACGTATTAAATTGCTTGTAATGATGCAATGATGGAGTACTTAGCCAACAGAGGAATTGAACTCACGACGCCCGGGTCGGTATCCGACGCGTTTATCCACTCAGTTACTAAACGGTCAAAAGATAATCATGAAATTGGCGCTGAAAATTGCTTAAAATAGTTACGTCGACCTAGAAAAAGGTGTAAAAATATATCACCGTTCTAGAGTTATTTCTGGGAAACACCAACAGGGTTTCTAGATACCTTAAAGGTACGATACAATTTCCTTTTTCGGTATATGAACCTACCTATTTACATATCTGTACCAGGGTTTTTAGCTGATTTGACTGAAATGATCATGTTAAAAAGGTCCGAACTATGGGCCGTAAAAACTTGAATGGTTGGTGGTGAGATTGCACTCCACTGAGTTGGTTTTCATTATATTTATGTAATCCCGTGAACTAGACCATGTATCTATTTTAAGAGTGCTCCACGTGATAAATGGGATGAAGTGTAAACTCCGGGCCTTTCCCTTCTGTAACTCAATTTCGATTCAAGAAATTCCTGTACACTACAGGCCTAGGGTAAGAGAGGATTGATCGAAGAGTTTATTCAATATGAAGGGTTGCTTCCCCCCTTCCACCCTTCCCCGGGCCCTTCCATCCCTTCAGTTTTCTAGACCACCCTCCCGTCCCTTGCTGTCTTAACGTCGGTCCTCCCGAGCTTGCTACAGCTCTTGGCAAAGGGGCACAATTATAATGTAACAATATGAAAAATGACTTTGGTTTGACGTGTATATTGTGAAAACATCTTTCATCGCACTATGGTTGTGCGTATGTTCGCCTCCTTTAAATGTACTTAAAAGTATTTTAGTATTACACTACGTTTTCCGATGGATAAAGAAACGTACGAAATTTCATTTATAATATTTTTTGTGGTGTGGAAGGTACTCTCACTATCACCCCGATGAAATTTTGTATGGAATAGGTTTTAATATGTTCAGTTACTAGTTCGGAATAGTCGGAAACTTCTTTACCATCCTCTGACCCCTTTTCTTAATATTCAAAACGTCCTAAAAAATGTTTTAGTTCCATAAATCCACAGGGCAGTTAAAACTCTTATGAGGTATTGTATTTCATCGCTGGAAAAATGAGATAAATATGCAGTTTTGATAGGTTTTTTTTCTGCATTGAATGCTCTGACTCTCTTTTGATTTCGAAGACTTTTGTGGCCCTTCAGCCATCTAAAACACATTTACCAATCAAGAGAAGGCTTGACATGAGCGACACAAGTTTGGGACTTTTTAAATATTTTAGCGCTTCAGGTAACTCAGTGAGAGCATTGAGTTACCTGAGCTAAGTTTTTTTTTTCAAATCTAACCAGGTACTCAAACAAAAGAATAAAATTGAAGTATCCCTGGTGTAAGCTTCCCAAAATGGTGCCTAAGCCTTTTTGCTTTTCCGGCGACGATGTATTTATCTCTTAAATTGTTCTGTGAAGAACTGTATTTTTCAGATCTTTTAAAATAAATGTAATTTTTTCCAATATTCAATCACTTGATCGACTATTAAAAATAAACAAAATCCATAAATCATTTAAATATATTTTGATAATTTCCTGATTATATGACATGTTCAACCATCCTTCAATTTAATATAATTTTGTTTGTCTATATTGAATACCTTGGTATTAATCTACCTACGTACGTAGTAATATATTATTAAAACAAAGAGTGTAATTTTTATGAATAAATTTGAAATTTAAAAATAAGATCAACCATCAATAGACACAATCGCACTTCCGATATTCTTTCAAAGGTTGTTATAATGATATTAGCATCTAAGAAACATGTGCGCTCCCGGAGGGGAAAAGTTCGCTTAACAATGCAATGCGACATAATATCCTACTACGACTGAGCTACCTATGTTCTATCCAATGAAAGCAAATGTATGTTTGTAACAATAATAATTGGAGGACTCAGGTGGTTAGTTGGCGAGGACATGTCGGATTAAGGGAAGGTTCGGGTAAGCACCCTTATTTTTTGTGTTCGTCATTATAGGTTAAATAAAAATATCTTCCAGTTTGTAATACAATTTATATTTACAACTGAATTTGAGAAAAATAAGCAATAAAGCGAAAAAAATCCGCCGGTATACTGAATTTTTCACAATGATAATCGCTAGCGCTGTGTAAAAACTTGTATCTTTAGAAATAAAAGTAAGCATTTTCCTGATACAGGAAGAAAAACGCAGAATACAGTAGTTCCTTTGGTGTAAGTACTGAATATTTTAAAGATAGTAACGATAAATACATTCTTAAAGGTCTCATTTTATTTAATGCCACTATTTCAGAAAACAACACGATCTGATAAAATATGATTTGCATATTTGAGAAGACGCGAAATCACGTTTCGTACAAAGTAAAAATAAAGTCAAAGATAAGGTAATAATATTGTCGTGTACATGCTGCATTAGAAATGCGAGACTCCAGAGGTGTAGCAGGTGTTTGTCTATAAATAAAGCAAACGAGATCACCCCATCTGCAGCGGAGGATGCTGTGATTACATCCGCCCTCACGTGTCGATGTGATTTAGTTTCGTAAATTACACAGAACTACGTCTTTTTTAACTCGAACATGGTTATACTGGAACCTTACTCCTCTGATTTATTTATTCAATAGATCGAGTGACTCGGCGATTGTGGTGAAAATGTTAGCGCCTTTCTTTGACTATAAGTGCAACAGATTGGTTAGCTAAGATGTTTTGAAGAGAGATAAAGTAGCATTTATCAAATGGGTTCATAACTGTTGAAGTTGGTGGGTAGTAATGGAATCTGTGTTGATACAATTGATAAAAAAATGCACTTATTTTTTATTGACTCGGGACTAAAACAAAAATGACTGTTGTATTTAATAACTCGTGAAATAACTACTTTGAATTAATAAAAGGTAGCTACTGTTTCATAGATTCAATATAAAAGAAAATACAGATTTATTTCTAGTACGTAGTTTACACCATTTTTATAAATTGTTCAGATTATTACTAATGGTAATTTTATAACAGTGTGGAACAATTTTTGCTGTTGTTATTATATAGATATGAATCATTTGTTTTTTAATTTGTAGGATCTGATGTATGAAATTTTAATTTTTAAAAACATATTGAGTACATAATAAATTCGACGCAATCTTAAATTTTCGTATTTTTTGGAAGCTTTCGAATTTGTTCAGTAATTTTGGTTTATATCCTAAAGAATGTCTACATTATATCACCGAGATGTTCACATTGGCAATTTGACAAACAGAGGATTTACAGTACGAAAAACACCTCCATTGAAGTCGGCTTTTAACCATTAACATTGGTCGCAAGACTTGATGCAACATGTATGTCCACGCTTTGGTTCATTCAGAGTTTTGGTGTTTGGTAATTTGAAATTTTTTTGGCAAATCGTCATTTTTCGTAGTAAAGAACGATCGATCGGCTTTGCGGAGTGTAAAAAATATGGTAGTCAAAAACTAAATAAAAACATAATATTTTTTTAATGTAATACGTACAAGTGTTTCCTGAACGATAAACAAAGCAGGGTGTTTTTAAAATATTATTGCTGTTATTCAATTTCTTAAATATATTTAAGAATACCATCTTATTTCCTCCCTAACCTTGGTGAGTGGGCTTCAATAGAATATTGCTATAAGCAAAGATAACAGTCTGCAAAATTTCACTCCAAGTGCTTGTATATAAACATACACACAAAAAAACCCTTCAGTAGCAGAAGGTAGCCCGCTCACCGAGGGGAGATTGTCACCTCATGTATGTATCTTTAACCACAGGAAGGAGAACTAATATTCCAAAAAAATTCTACATTACAATATATATTTATAACAAAACTTGCAGAAACGCAATAAAAAACATTAATGAAACTTGGTTAATTTTAAATTACCTAAAACAAATACTTTTTTTTCGTAACATTATTTAATATATATATTTTTTTTACATGAATACCGCACAAGAGTCTCAACTGTTCCCAACCGTCTAGAGCCAGTGAGACTATGGCATCCCCAAATTGGGTATGTTGTGAGGCTGAAGGTAGTGGGGAGGGGAAGGAGATCGGGAAGAGGAAGGTTGGAAAGTACCTGGCTATTCAGATCTGGTCACCAAACACGGCTTAAGCCATTTCAAGCAACGTTTCGATTCTGAATGGTGGTCTTTCACCAGGGCGATACTTAGAGTATCTACCACTCTGGAACGTGCCGCAAATATACTTGTTATTATTTTTATATGAATTAAATGTGTTATGACACATATTAATTAAATAAAAGTTATTGGCGCACGCCGGGTTTGAACCCGCGACCTTTGGATTCGTGGTCGAGCGTCTTACCACTCGACCATGGAGGCCGTCAATATATATCTTAAATAAATTCTGTTGATTGTCTTGATTCTAGCATGGAAAATTGAACAAAAAACGAATTTTCGACCTCATTTAGCTTATTACTAATAATTTGTTTCACTTTGATTGTCAATCAGAATAATCTACTTATATTATCATAATAGAAAAACATGTTACCAATTTTTAAATCTGATTTCCATACGTCTGTTAGCATGTACCTATCACGTGTAAGAATTGATTTAAGTGTTATTCCGCAGAGCAGTTCATATCCCCGGAGGGTTATTAACGCTGCACATCTTGGTGTAAATTATTATTAGATATTCGCCGGGCGATTAATCTTGCACTAGTAACAGAGGGTTATTTTGCATACAGATGAACCGGTTACAAGTTACCCCGAGACAACGTGCCCCCCCATACCCCTGGTACTTCTCAAGCGAATATTGTTTTGTATCGGATTCCGCTATATAAATTACCTGTTTATTGCATGTGGCAGGGGGTAACACTGACTAATTGAGCCATTATAAAAGCTAGATTTAGTCCCCAGTACAGAAATATATTTTTCAACACATTTCTTAACCAGAATCATTTAAAAATGACATGAAATTTGAAATTGTTTTACCAAGCAAGTACTGACCTTATTTATTTGTGGTTTTTTTTAAGTTAAATTTGTGAGCCTTCTCTGGCACTCCAATTTTATTTTCGTTTGGTTGGGTTTACTGCCATAAGGAAAACAATCTGCAGAGTTGGCAGTTTTTGAAATTCTGTCATCCGAGGGAAATGTTTCCATAAATAAATTAAAGAATCGTCAATGTACTTATTTCATTTGAGGTCTTTTGTTATTTGTATTATTTTGTAGATAAATATATATTATTACCAAACTTTAATAGTATGACCAAAATTTTAGTAAAACGCTTTAATTTATATTTCTCAACAAACGTTATTTTAAAATGACGTTGGATATTACCTAAACTTTTAGAAAAACACAAAAATATTTAGAAAATTTTCAAATAATTCCACCACACATAATCAATCTAACGTCACATATTAATCAAATCTATTGAACTTAATTTGTATGAAAAAGGTTTTTTTTTCTATTGTAGGCAAGTAAGTTGTTCGTTTTAAGAAAAAACATATATTTTTATTAGTATGTTTATTGCTATGCCTTGTTGATAGGGTGTCAAGTGTTTATCTCCACTTGAATGTATTTTGTATGAGTATAGTTTATAATATTATTAAGTTGTAAAGCGCCCTTGAGGTGATATTCTTTCACAAAAACGACGCCATAGAAATTAGCTTATTTTGGAAATTTCTATTGTTGGTGGCATTTTTATACATCGGATATTATAATGAAATGTAATTTTTTTAACTGCCAAATAACATTTTATTTGGTTGAAATTTGTATTCTAATGTAAATTTTTCGTTTGTTATTTAAAATTTTGATCATACGCAACATTTTTTTAGCATTATTTATTTTATATTTCCAAAGCAGCAAGAGCAAAATTTTGTTTTTTTTTCATAAAGTCGCAAATTATTTCTATAGTATTAACATCATAAAAAATCAAATTCTTTCATGACCTGTATTTTATAATTTGAAACAAAAATAATTTTCCTTTATATCTGAGTTTCCATAGAGTATCCACAAATTTATTCTGAAGACGCCACCTGCTGCAAATTTAAGTGTGTCAAGCTGCACACATATGTAACTTCGCACTTTAAAATAAATTAATGCTTCAAGAATAAATGAGGCAATAACAACCCTTTAAAATATGTGTACAAAAAACAACCTCCGTGAGGACAAAATTAAGCAAAAAAGCTTTCAAGATTTCGATGTGGTTTGAAATTTAAAGCACGTAGATCTCCTGAGATACACCCTTTCTGGTCCACAGATTTCACCCATAAGTGCACCCATCCATCTTCCTTCACCATCCGTGTCTTGGAGATGAATACTACACGCATCAATTGCATATTTCATGCTATAGAGATACCCAGTTTCTTCTCGTTCCCGCGACATTCCAACTGTATACTTTCTTAAATGTCTTCAACTTTGTACTTTTGCACACGTATAATAAATGACGTAATGTTCCTGTAAATACTCAGGATTATTTGAGTATTTTTTTGAGGGAAACGATATAGATTTAAATGTCTCCAAAGATATGATAATCATTAATAAAACAATTCTGCGTGCAAAAGGAAGAACGGAACGAGTTTTAAAAAATCAAGTTTTGAGTTAAGTATGCGGAATTATTCCTTTGATACATATCTAGCAAGAAAAAATGAATGAAAATAAAATAATTTCCTATTATTTTTTGAAATAGGTCATGTGAAATATAACACGATTACATACAAAAAACAAAATCCTAAATTTTGTTTTGGTTCTCCTGAACATCTGCGTTTATTGACTCATTCCGTTCTTCCTCTCTCACACAGAATTAAAACTAACTGTCACTCCCGTTTCTCTGCAAGGTTAGGCAGAGAGGACGGACCGCCATACAACTCTGTCTTGGCACACACTTCTTGCTTCATTCATATTCATAAATCGTCTCATACATACTCTTCTGTTATTCTGATTCTTCACGTGGCCCGATTCAAGTATTTGATTCACTTGATTGTGCCATGTCTTCCTTGGGCGTCCCCGACTTTTTCCATTCAATTTCGCATCATACATTCATTTCACACTCCTTTCTTCGTTCATTCGTTCTACATGCCCAAACCATCTAAGCGTCCCTTTCTTGATCCTATTCATTACGCTTACGTCAGTCTTGCATTATTTCTAGATATTCACATTTTAAACACGGTCTATTCACGTGGTTTGACAGAATTATTCACTGGTAAAATAAAAACAATGTTTTAACAACATAAACATTTTTAAAATAGTATGGCATGAATAAAATACGTTTATCTACATAGCCCGTTCAAAAGAAAAGGTGAATTTTGGATTTTTCGCGGGCTGTGTACATTCGATTGTAGTTTTTTGTTGTTGTTATGTTGGTACACATATGTTTATCAAATGTTAGCATTATCAGCCATTTTGGATTAGTGGTTTGTTTTTGACAACTGGAAAGGTTAGTCACGTTTTTGTTTGTTCTTCGATTTTTTACTTTTGAAAAAAACGGATCAAAGAATATGTATTAAATTTTGCGTTAAAAATCTAATAAAGTGCTCCAACGCACTTAAAATATGTGACATTGGCATTCGGCGAGTCTACTTTGTCTTAAAAAGTGTTTATAAGTGTTACAAGCACTTTACAGAAGGCCGAGAAGATGTTAATGACGATGAGCGTCCTGGAGTTGCGGAAAAACAAAACTTATTTTGTATATATCTGAATGCATCCGAAGCTATTCGGTTAGAAGCGATTCTTTATATATTTATCTTCTTAGTATAATATCCTTCGGAAGTGTATTTTAACAACCACGATTCTGAGATCCCCAGCTAAAATACCCTTTACGCCACAGCGGTCAGTTGAATAGATTGAAATGAATGAATGGTTGAACACACCTATCGGCAGTGTTACATGCGCGTATAAAAAGCGAATATAGTGTCGTTATTTTATTCTGACAGCTGTTAAATTTGTAGGCTCATAAAATATGCTATCGGCTTATTAGCATATTTAAATGAAGCTGTCTGTGCCACTAACCACTAACCACCAGCCGGGAGTAACTATCAAAATGGTAACGAGTGTGTTGTGATGCTTGTTAAAATTTAGGCCCATATAAAAAATAAAAACATAACAGCTGCTACTGGTGAATTAAGGCGGTAGGTACTCCCGCGTACCCCTGCTCGTGATACGGTCCATTAATTCGGTGGGCTCTATATTAAAAGCTGCAATCTCTGATTCCCCGCTCCAATTATGCCTTATCTGTCTTTTTATTGATAAAAATGAGACTTGTTAGTGCCATTAGACGTTTTAATTGGAAATGTATTAAAATTTATCGATATCGTATTCCATTTCGCTTTCGTTTGGAAATTTAATAAATTCCTCAATTATTTAGGCAATAAACGAATGAACGCTAATGACTCCGGCTTTGAGTTTGTGATAAGAAATATAGGTACATATATAAAAGCATTTTCAGGTACAATCGACCGGCTCGAGGCAATTATCTACGATTGTAAAATGATGGCAAATGCTCGGCGTATCAGTTTATTTCTCAATTTAATTGACTCGTAAAAAGTTTGTTTATTCCGAAATGATAAACTTGTTCGAGTGTTGATTAGCGGCTATCAGCAGGATTTAATAGTTGCGCCGGCAATAATGTCATTTACATTCTGGTCTCAAGGAGGTACCTGCTGTTAATATTTCATAATAGGTGTGTTGATAATGTACACACATACCTACTGGTCTAATCGTATGCCAGATTGCCGTTTATTACAAGATTTGAACGGGGCTTATTTTACTATGATTTTTTCTCGTTATTAAAACTAAAACACCTTTCAAATATAATTTCAACATGAAGAAAGAACGCTTCATACCTCCAATGTAGGTACATAATAATATAAATAATACGTAAAATAACTAGGTGCTTACCTATATATCAAATAAATGATAAATAAAGGCTATAAAGAGAAGAATAAAATCAATTAATATTAACATTTTAACATATAAGGTAAAGGTAGTTACTGAATATTGCATAAAAGTGCCAAATGCTCCCAACCGTCTAGAGCCAATGAGATTATGGCATACCTCAATTGGGATATTTTGTGAAGGTAGTGAGGAGGGGAAGGAGATGGGGAAGAGAAAGGTTGGGAAGTACTTGGCTATTCCGATCTGGTCACCAAACACGACTAAAGCCATTTCAATGAACGTTTTGATTCTGAAAGGCGGTATTTCACCAGGGCGATACTTAGAGTATCTACCACTCTGGAACGTGCCGCAAATACACGTATTATTTAATATGAATTTAATGTGTTATAACACATATTAATTAAATTGTACGGCGGGTTCGAACTCGCGACCTCTGGATTCGTCGTCGAGCGTCTTACAACTCGACCACGGAGGCCGTCAGTTTATATGGTCAGCCGCTTAATCTTCTCAATTTCTAGAAATGCAAGAAATTACCAAATTATTTGGGTATTTCACCGCGTTCTAAAATAAATTATAATTCATTGCAATGGTTTGATTAGTCCAGAGTACAAACCTTAGGCTAAGTATTCAAGAAATAAATATCAATCTTTGTTTATTCATATTTATGATTTGTATATTATTTATGGTTTGTAATGTCTATTGAATAAATCTATACAAAAGGATATAACCAAAATTATGTGATCAAAGTTAGTAGACTTGAGATTTTTTAAATATTTTGAACAGTCGAGCGGTCAAAGCGGTCAAAGACGTGATCATAATAACCGGTATCTACTGACACCGGCTATTACCATAATTGTGTAATCGCAACATTACTATTTCATAAAGGCTTCTTTCTAATCCGTTTCTAATTCACTTATCTCGGGACAACTGTCTGCTTTAATAACATCAACTTGAATGGAAATCTTCCAGTTCAAGTTGTGAATTGGGGATTAATTTGTAGGTAAAAAGACAACTCACGACGCAATCATTTCATAAATCGATTAATTTACATATTGACTTATTTGATTGAGCCTCTCTATTTTAAAAGCGTAGCTACATACTATTCATAAGACTCTTAAATTTTGTTTGAAGCCTTTATTGATTTTATCCAATGTGTATATGATATATATATATATATATATATATATATATATATTATATATATATATATATATATATATATATATATATATATATATAACACGACGGGTTACTAGTTTTACTCGGCCAAGATTTCAATAATTATTTTTTTCCTGATGAATAATTTAAAAACATTTTATTACGTCTTTTTTTTTGAGGCAACACAGATACAAACAGTAATTAGTAAAATAGTATACCTCAAATGCAGAATTCGCCCACATCTCAACTTTTTCTAACGGATTAACATAAGTAGCAGATAAATTTAATCACACATAATTTTTAGACAAATTTAAAGGGAAACAAATAAAATTAAAGATTGGGTTACACAGAAAAATGTAAAAAAGTGCACAGTGTCAAATGAAATTTTCAAAAGTACACAATGTATAAACGTGGTATGACAATTTTTTTTTTCCCATTAAAAGCCTATAATTTTCTACTAAAAGTACTGCATGTATCAAAGTATAATATGTCGGAATCAATTAAGTAGGGTCGTATTTATAGTAAAATCAATATTTTAAAGCTCCATAGCTCATGATGGAAGTAATTTGTATAATATAAATATTTGCGTTATCCTATAAATTTAAGACAGAAAAATCCAAACAAATTTCAAGACTGTGCTGCTCACAGTTCGAGAGTGTACGCTGCTTCAGTCTATAGACAAACAGATTTTCTCTTTTCAAATAAAAAAAAAAAGTGATAAATACTTTTAGTGATAAATAATATTGTATCAAATACACAGAATATAAGGTGATGATAGATATATTCAAAATAAATATAATTAAGATAAACCAAATAAATGAATGTCCGTGGCGGTTTGTTGGCGTGATTCTTTTGGCGCTAATATTTTTTTGTTGGCCGTGCCAACAATAATTCTTTTGATACAACATTTGTGATATCATTGAACCGTAAGGCATAGCTCTCAGAGTAAGAATCTAATGGAGGGATAGCTAATTTGTTTTACCCAACCCATCCGAAATTGTAATAAATCACTTTTTACGAGTTTTTACATCGTACACCATGAGAGAGAAAGAGACAACAAATTTCTTGGACCGCTTCTATATACTGTCGCAATGATCTTAAGGTGCTGGTTAACGGCGGGACTCCACCCACATTTTTTATTATGCCACTAAACTTGACACAACTAAACGGTTTTTTAGGTTAGATGCTATATTTTTGTTGATAAAAATACTGTGAAAAAGTGGCTATACGAATACACAAAAACATTATGTCGATATGTGATATGAATGGATGTATAAATACCGTAACCTTAGTCTTAGCCACGCCCAGGTGCACCTAGTCATGTTAAAATCATCAAAAA
Organism: Drusus annulatus; assembly: GCA_022651775.1. Taxonomy (NCBI): domain Eukaryota; kingdom Metazoa; phylum Arthropoda; class Insecta; order Trichoptera; family Limnephilidae; genus Drusus; species Drusus annulatus. The sequence continues at coordinate 620,644 of JAGWCC010000637.1, forward strand.
CAAGTCCAAAACTGACTTCACTGCCTTGGCTTGGTATACTCTAAGGCATAGCTTGATTTGATACGAATATAATATAAATATATATATATATATATATATATATATATATATATATATATATATATATATATATATATATATATATATATATATATATATATATATATATATATATATATAAATATATATATATATATATATATATATATATTAATATAAAAACCAATACATATGTTTTTGATAAGTGACATGAAACAGTTGTGGCGAAAGTATTGATACTTTTTTAGCATTAATAACTTTACTAGCTGTTGGATGTAACTGACATTCCAAGAAAAAATACGAACTTCTATAATCCACCCATTTCTAATAAAAAATAATGTCTGCTAAAATACATCATAAGTAGGTACTGAATAAAGCAGGTAGGGATTTTAAAAGATTATTTTACAAATTTGATAATTTCGATAAATCAATTAACATCAGTTCCAAATTTGAAAAGTTAACACTCGTACGGTGTTGGTACTCATAAAGGAAATTATTTATATGTAATAACATTGGTACAAGCGGTTATTTAAAGAATATATATATATATATATATATATATATACGAGGCCTGTTCAAAAGAAAAGGTGAATTTGAATTTTTCGCGGGCTGTGTACATTCGATTATCGATTTTTTTTTGTTATGTTAGTACACATATGTTTATCATATGTTAGCATTATCAGCCATTTTGGATTAGTGGTTCGTTTTTGACAACTGGAAAGGTTAGTCACGTTTTTGTGTGTTCTTCGATTTTTTACTAAAAAAAAATGGATCAAAGAATAAAATCCATGATTTGTTTTTCCACAACTCCAGGACGCTCATAGTCATAAACATCTTCTCGGCCTTCTGTAAAGCGCTTGTACCACTTATAAACACTTTTTTGAGACAAAGTAGACTCGCCGAATGCCACAGTCAACATTTTAAGTGCATTAGAGCACTTTATTCCATTTTTAACGCAAAATTTAATACATATTCATTGATCCATTTTTTTTTCAAAAGTAAAAAATCGAAGAACATACAAAACGTGACTAACCTTTCCAGTTGTCAAAAACAAACCACTAATCCAAAATGGCTGATAATGCTAACATATGATAAACATATGTGTACTAACATAACAAAAAAAAAATCGATAATTGAATGTACACAGACCGCGAAAATTCAAAATTCACCTTTTATTTTAAACAGGCCTCGTATATATATATGGCATATGCTGGTACCATATGTACGAATAAACTGAAAATATTTTGAAAAATTCCTACTGCCATCGTAATAAGCGGAAGATGTTACTTGTGCAATAGTGGAGGACTTAGCTAGCAGAGGAATCGAACCCACGACGCCTGGGTGGAAATCCGACGCGTTTGTCCACTCAGTTACTGACCGGTCATAGACAGATAACAGACATTTATAAATTCTTTCTTTTTTTTTCGTTGTGGCCTGACAATCCAAATAAAAATATATTTTGCTTTAAATCACTTTATCATAATAAATATACATGTATATACTCGTATGTTTATTTAGTTTTTGTTATAATGTCCTGAAGAAGGTTAGCTCCAACTGAAATTAGTTGACACATGTATAAATATAATAATAAAGTGGTTTTAAGCTAAGCATACCTTTAAATAAATTACGTTTCCCAATTTTTTGTCAGCCATTTTATTAGCTTTGTCAAAATGTAATAAACCTTGCTGAGAAGTTAAACAAAATCATCAATTTCCTTGACGAATATTAATGACAGCCGTCCCTTCGCTTAAGTTTTCATAGTGGGTAACATTATTGTTAGCTAGGCACATAATTAAGTTGTAAATTTAATTTAAAACATTCCGCCATGAGATGATTGCATATTAATTTATTTACATAACAAATTTAGGAAGGAAATTCGTAAAATTGAATCCGACCATTACATTTTTTATTTGAAATTTTCTTACAAATATATTTTGGACAAAAATATGAAAACGATTTTATACTTCGCTTTTAGCCAGTTCTGACCAATTTTAGCAATACGGTATACGATATAAAATTATAGCATATTTTTTTGTGGTTTAAAAAAATGTTACAAATTATAATAAAGTATATTCATCGATATAACATAGCGTATGTTCCTGTATATTTTCTTTTTTAAACTAGGAATTAATATGTAATGATAGAAAGTAAGATCTGTACAGCGCCCTTGAGGTGATTTTTCACAAAAACGGCGCTATATAAATCGTCTAAATATTATTATTATTGCGTTACGAAGCGTTACATTCACAGTAACAAAAATATGTGGAAGAATGTGCTCGTATGAGTATGAGCATGGGAAGAGATAACATTTTTTGTGGTAAAAATATGTATCTTCTTATAAATACATAATGGTTTTTGCACAAAATTTGAAACTGATCGCGGCCAGCTACACTACGGATTCCTCAATTAGGGAAATTGAAGCAAGTGAGGAGGAGATGAGAAAGTAGAAGGTTGGTTAGTACCTGGCTAAAGGCAGTGGCGTGCATAGTGTTTTTGTTCAGGGTAAAACAGCGGATTAGTCGATTATAGGGATAGGTACCAACAAATATCAGTGGTTGGATTTGTTCTGTAAAAGCACTGCCTAGACACTAACACAAACGAGCCACTTGAACGTGCAACAGCTCACAGCATACATATTTTGTGTAGTCTAGTGAACATGTAATATTCTAATTTGGCATTTGAGTATATGTAGTTACTGCTTTTGACACGTTATAGTAGGAAGGTCGGTTGGACGCTCGCGGCGGTGCGATTAGCTAAAGTTTGCACGTATTTAAAAATATGTAGATTTAATTTTTTGCAATAATTTCATATTATTTAAATCCAGTAATATACATATTTTTATGCGAGTATGGCAGGGTAGGCAATGTTTATGTGCCTTTAAAGAGTCCACGCCCCTGTCTAAAGGCATTTCGGGCAACATCTCTCACCAGGGCTAACTGGGAGTACATTCCACTCTGACTTCATTTTGTAAAAATAAAATATTAGGGTTGTAATAGGGTCACAATAGTGCATTTTTTCCCGTTAACTTGGTGCTTGACGATTCTATAACTAGTAAGTTATCAATGTTTTCATATTAATAATTTAAATAATATCAATAATATTCAGCGTAAATATGAAACATGAAAAATATAACGGTCGCGACCGAGACTCGAACTCGGAACCTTTACTCTATCCGGAAGTAACGCTTCTACCCATTCAGCTACCGACATCTTATAAGAAACCGGCATTTTTAATCGATCTCATTTTTCATTTGAAAACAATCAATATCATATTTCTATTTTTCTTCCGATTTGGATGCCATCTTTGTATGGTATACAAAGCTCTACCGTGCACATATTATATACTTAGATGGTGTCTTGGATAAACCATTAATTTTTATTTTACAGAATATTTCATATTTACGTTGAAGATTATTGATATTATTTCAATTATTAATATAAGAATAATGGGCATAAAAGCTTTAAAGTTAATTTTAATTTAATTTATTACCATTGTAATTAAAAAAAGTATGCTCATAAATGAATAAACCTATCCATGTTTTTCACTCCTTGTCTAACAAAAACGTGAAATTGTGCGCAATCACTGCACCGTTTTGAGCAGTAATAAATCAATCAAATAAAAAATCCATATCTCCCGGATGCTCGAATTCGGGAGAGCCATAAATAATTTATGAAAGTTTCCTCTCGTCTCGAGATAAATGTTCAATCAGGTTGTGTGGCAAGGCCGAATAAACTCGTAAGAGGATTGATTCCGCCCTGACAAGCCAGTGTCAAGTGGGTGGTGAGAGGCGGGAGGTGCGGGGGGAATAATCAAAGTTTCCTCTCCTGACGGCGCGGATTTCTGATGAAATATTGGCGAAGGCACATGTGACCGTCGCGCACCCTCTGCTGCCCTGCTATCCGGGGCGGAGGGAACCCCTTTTTACATAGGACATTCGCGGTGTTGCCTATGTAGGATGGTCTTGAACGTTTTTTGCATACAGTAGCTGTCCCGAATCTTGCTTACATAAAAAATCTTAATGGAATCAAGACGAAAATATAAAAAAAACAGCCACATTTGGTTACAGCGAGGAAGACGGAACCGATTAATTTTCTCGTTATAACCGTTACTCACTAACTGAGGAAGCACCATTATGTTTTCTTTTTTAATTGTGATACAGGGGTGTATTCTGTGCATCTCTAGTTCTATGTCAAGAAAACTGAAAAAGTAAATTCACTTTACGTAATCTTCGTTTTTTTAAACTTTTTTTTAAAACTTTTTTTTTACTTTTTTTTTGTTAGATACGTTTTAAAAAAAAGAAAATATTACAAAAATAAGCTTGTTTTTAGGAACATTAGGTCAAAAGAAAGAAAAAAAACACATTATACAGGATAAAGAAAAAAAATATATATATTAGAAAAAACAATGTAGACATAACAAAAAAACACACATAGGCAAAGCCAGTGCGTGGGTATACTTGTGATCAGTCAAATAGCAGTGAAAAATCACCTACCATTGAATGCACACATATGGATATAAGTTATGTATAGTTAGTAAAAGTAGAACCAGGCTCTAACTTATTTTTTTCCACTAATAAAACAGTAATAAAAAAATGAAATTGTTCGCTTTAAAAAATATTATTAGGTTATTTTTCCTACAAATAATCACCCCGCCTAGTTTTGTGATACTGGCGTAAAACGCGATGATTTTATGAAAATGATTTAGCGAAGAAACAATATTTCAACTGAAAAAATATCTATTCTATGGAAATTTTACGAGGCTTCCTTCGTTTCTCACCCTTCTCGCAATATTCTTAGCGGGTGATATAAGAATATCACATTATAAGCATAATATGAATATGTGAAAGAGCATTGTGTCAGCGGGATAGTGTTATTGGATCCCGCCATCGCCTATCAACACACGTGGCACCGCCGACACCTTCCACCTTCAACCTTTCAGCATCCACCAACTTACAATTTGAACTAGGGCTGAGATTTATTCGTTAACATCGATTATTTGTTGGCATTCCTGGACTGACATTGATGTCTTGAAACATCGGGAATATCGTAATAATATTACATTTAAAACATGTCTTTTATAAATACCACTTTATTTGTGTATTGAGCACCTAATTAGTTTGATAAACGGTCGTGCCTTATTTGGGGCAGTATAACAACAAAAATGGCATAGTTTACAGTTTTTTTTAAGTTGTGTGATAAAGAACTGTTAAATATACACATTCAAATAAATTTATGAATAATTTCACTAATTAATTTACCAAATATTACTTGTTCAGAATCGAATTGGTTGTAAACCCGTGAAAAAATTTCTGTCTTAAAAAAAAGGAAAATAAAATAAAATATTTAAATAATATCAATAATCCAAATCAAAAATATGAAAAAAAAAGCCAGAAACTAAAAAAAATAATGGTCATGCCAAAGACTCGAACTCGGAACCTCTACTCTATCCGGGAATAACACTCTGCCAATTGAGCCAAGTATGATATCTTTTTCAAATGTCGATTTCTAATAAGGTCTTAATGACTAATCTAGCGAGCAAATTAAAAGTAAATGACGTAAAATGGTTATAGTCGATGATGAAATTAAGATAAGCAAACGCAGAGATGGAGATGGTTGGAAGGTGAAAAAGAGAACGCGATACGTTAAGTTTACTGGATTACAAGCGTTAAGGCTTCCAGATTATTTTGTGTTTTTTTTAATTTTATTATTTTTAAGCCACGATTGCCTCCGAAATAGTTTTAACTCAAATAAAGGAATATTCTTTGTGTGACATTATTCCACCACAAAAAATAATATTCATGTTTCTATAAACTTTAAAATGTGTTGCATTTTTAGTAAGCACCGATTGTGATTGTGTAAAGAAAACATCCACACTCTGGAATCATAATCTATGTTTTTATTGCACCCCCTACCTCCACTCTTCACCCAATAAACCTGGCAGGCTGATATGAATAGAGGCCGAATGTGGGGAGGAGATAAGGGATGAGCAGATGAGTTTTAATGAAGTTTAAGAAGGCTTTCAAACTTTCAAAGTGTACGTTTAAAATTGGAGATTTCGATATCGAAAGAAGATAAAAGCTACAAACTTATTTTATTTTTGCTAAAGAAAGTCTCTTAGCTTCGAAAACTTAAATTTTAAGATGAGTTCGTGAAACGTATGGGATACAATTACCTTTCACGAGTACAAAGGTATAAGTAAATTGTAGATCAAACTCAAACTAATAATTTGGGTTTTTTTCGTAGAAAGCAATTACTTTGTGGTTAGACTTATAAATTAATACAGGACCAAAGATTTTATTTTAATTTCAAGACCGACCGGTTTCGCTTAGCTTAATTATCATTATTACTTAATCGCCTTCTCATTTGACTTTTTGCCTCTTTCAATTCACATTATATGTCTCTTTTTCTCCGTGTTTTTGTTATAACTTAAAGGTTATTCTTTTGTTTTCTCACTGTTCTTTTATTTTGTTTTATATTATGTTCTCTGTCAGTCTGTATAAATATCCGCACACTTTGTATTTTTTTATTTAGTTTAATTTTGTACCCCGATGATGCTCAGGCTAAGCGAAACCAGTTGGTCATAAAATATAAAATAAAATTGCAGTCTTATACAAAGGTTTTTTTTTCATTTCATTATATTTAATCGCTTAAACTTTATTAGGTATGTACCTTTGCCTCTGGTTTCCGTGGATAAAATATTTTCTTTATACCTTCAATACTACTGAGTCCCACTGCCCAGAGCCCGTGGGAATAAGACACCCTGATTTGGGGCACTTCGGAAAGGAAATGGGGAGGTATTGGTGAAGGTTTAGGTTGGGAAGAGCCTGGTTACTAGAATAGCTAGAATTATTTCCATCTAATTTTCGATGGTGAATCGTGGCCTCTTACTGGTGGTAATTCCCACTCGAAGCAAATGCGAAATATTTCGTTAATGAGTACAACACTCGTAAATTAATGATTTATTGCGGTAAAAAAAATTCCGCACATTTTTCATTAGAGATGGAATAAACAACGAATCATGTAACCGAATGTTCCGAGGTAATATATCAATCAAAAGCTTCTTCCAGAATTGATTATTTGTTATTCCCAAATAACAAACAAACAATTTAGCTGTCAAAAAGTAAAAATATATTGTATGCAATCAATTGTGGCTATATTAATACAGTCGAGCCTTTCCACTAATGTTCGAATTTTGCTTGATATTGCGTCGCACTTGTCTAGCTTATGCGACGCGCTGTCTGGACGAAACTATTGAAATGATTTATACATGGTTCCTATATGTTATAACTAGAATTGTAAGCGTATGAACGTGCGAAACTAATATTTAATTTTCTTTTATCAATATCGAATTTAATAATTTATTTTTTTTTTTGGGTAGGAATGCATATCAGTCACAAATCGACCGACAAGTTCATTTGAGATTCGCTGGATGTGTCAAGCCCTTGTTTCTGGGTTCACAGTCGAGGAACACACCGCCCTGCCACCTGCCACGTCTTCTGTTTAATAATAATAATAATAATAATATTTGGACGATTTGTATAGCGCCGTTTTTTGTGAAAAATCACCTCAAGGGCGCTGTACAGATCTTACTATCATTACATATTAATTCCTAGTTTAGATAAGAAAATATACAGGAACATACTTACCTGGCAGGTCCCATCAGATAGACACAATTTTTAAATTAAAATTATGATTATTATTTTAATTATTATTTATTAATTTATTTTTTATTTTTTTTATTTTTTATTATTTATTTAAATAATTTTTTTTTTTTTGAAATGACTTGTGAAATATCCATCTTATTTGGCGAAAAATAACAAGACTAAAACACGTCAGGCAGCTGCAAAAGCGCCACGACATATCTAACAGGTTATATGCGCAGCCAAAAAGAAGAACTAACGAACAAATAAAAAATATTGTAATGATGATTGTATTGAATTGACGAAAAAAAAAGGCCGCCTGCCGGTTACCGGGCCGGCGGTCGAAGGGACGAAACATGTGGCAAATGGTCATCGTGTGACGACCATTCTCAGGCTGTGGCACTGCATTTAAAAAACTGAGATTTACACTTCAAACATACAAAAGATTCTCTACAGTTCAATATAAACGTATTTTTACATATTAGTATACGAGTATATCCAAATTGAAAAACAATAATATGATGATTTTGCAAATGGCACCCCTTTATCATCACGTCCAATCCGCCGTGTTTTGGTTCCCATACGTGGTGTATTCATTATTATTTACGAAATATCATCTGCGTTGAAATGGATAGTTTCCGTTGTTTGAATATTGTGTATTGTGTAAGCCACGAAGTATCGAGTTTCTATGCCTCGTTAACTCGTTTGCCGTCACACGAGGAATCTCTACCTCTATGGGATGTCGGGACATTATTACTATTTGTTGGAAGATCATTCTAATTATTGGGATATACCGATTTAAAGGTATTGGACGAAATCGATCAACTGAGATGCAAGGAACTAGGTAGACAAGCTTTCGAGAGAATTATAAGATTAAAATATAAGTATAGTTGGGATGTTTTACAGGCAATATAAAAGTAATTTTTCATTATAAAAATATGATTATATAAGGTAGACGACACACTCAAAGAATGAATAAATATAGTCGTAGTTATTAGGAACTTCACTATAACATATATATACTGCTAACGTCACAGTCTATAGTGAAGTTCTAATACCAGCCCATATGTACGGCGGTGAGAAAGTAAGCTATACGACGTCGTTAATCAGTTCCCCAAGAAGTTTGTGGGATTAAGCATTGTTTAAGCGAATTAAGGTGACATAGCCCTTCGAAAACGGAAGGTGTGCCCAATTTTAATGAATCTGAAACGAAATATTTTTTTTTTCCAAAGATGCACTCTAGAGATGGTCGATGTCAGAATTGGGTGTACCTGCAGTTCCAGTTACCAGTGACCGGCGAGAAACTGGTTATTCATCCAGTTTTTTTTTGGAACCGGTTCCTGGTGCCAGAAAAGTTCCACGATAGAGATTTTTAAATTCAAATCGAAAAGTACTAACAAATCGACAAAAGTTCCTCCCCCCAAAGAAAAGTACTAGTCGGTACAGATAATAAATCGAAAAGTACTAGCAAATCAACAAAAAAACCTCTCCGAAAAAAACACTAGCCAGTAGAGATTTGAAATCAAAAAGTACTAGCAAATCGTCAAAAGTTCCTCCCGAAAAAAGTACTAGCAAATCAACAAAAAAAAAACCGGTTCCACGGACAAATGGTATCGATTTAAATTTGCCAAAAAAGGAACCGGTGACCCGATTGGAACCGGTTCCTTTTAACCGGGATAGGAATATCGACCATCTCTAATGCACTCGGCATGTAAGTAATTTATATTTTAGATGAGTAAAAAAATAGTTAACCGTAAAACGTTTCAAAAATCTCCAAACCGTTTTTTATCATTCAGATTTTATTTTTCTTTTTGATGAATTAGTTATTTTGCTGAATACATGTATTCCTAAATATTTGAGATTTAAATAAAAAAATTATCAGAATTAATTGAAAATCGAACCTGCTTTTTTCGCATCAATCGACACTTGAAAGCCGGCTTGTAAAGATGTGCAGGCTGTGCCTAATGTCACCATGAATTTTTAATTTAATTTATCGAATTCTTATTGAAATCAAGTTTTATCAATTTCCTTTGACTTCACCTACTTGTAAATTAGAGGTTATTGTATTTTACCAAAATTTAAAGAGGCGTGTAAGATAGAAGATGAACGAATGTAAAAGAATTTGTTCTATTCATAGGCCTCAATTTTTCTTGGGAGCGCCCCTCACCGATTTGTTTCTAGGGTAGTGTGTCCTTTTAAGAATAAGTCGGTAAAATAATTTAGTGAACTTATACTAAGAAGGTTGGGTCGCGTATAGGGGAAGATCGGAAAACCGAGTGTCCGAAGTTTATTTGATGCACAAGTAAATTAGAGAAGAAGCCACGAACGTCTCAGGAATTCATGTCAATTAGAAAATAGAACTGTATTTTCAGTAAGGTTAAAGGTGGATACAGCAAGGAGTGCGTGCGAGGAAAGAGGTTTGTGGCGTTCTACCCCCGTGTCAACCATGAAATGGCGTGTTTGTAATTGGTTGCTCTAGCGTTGTCTTGCAATGAAGCCTTAAGGTATCACATTTAAAATTATATAAAATTTTGTACTAGCGAATGGAATTATATGCAAAATTGCAGCTACTTACATGTATATGTTATGTGAATGGTTGTAGTTTTAAAATTTGTTTTAAATATGAATACCACACAAAATGGACAATTGCATCCCCAAACGGAATATGTTAAAAGGGTGACGGGGTTAGGGAAGGGATATGTGCAAAAGGAAGGTTGGGAAGTACTTAGATCTTCAGATCTGGTTACTGAACACGGTTTTTCCCATTTTAAGTAACGTTTTACTTCTGAGTGTTGGTTTTTCACCAGTTCGATACTTGAGTATCTACCACTCTGGAAGGTGCCGCATTAAATTTATTTTTTGCACGCCATGCCTTAAACCCGCAACCTCTGGATTCTTAGCCGAGAATCTCAACCGCTGGGCTATATAGGTCATAATATAATCGACATAATACAATATTATTCCGAACCTCATTCAATTTTTCGTTCAATCCTTCCATTTAACGAATGTCATTCCCATTTATCATAACTTCGTGACAGTGAAATAATACATATTTTTACAATTAACTCTTAAATAGTTTTTTTTGATGGAGCTATAAAATCAAAGATTACTGTACCTACAGACCTTTTAACTAATCATAACTTGATCTGAAATGAAAGTAAGTCAGTACTTGCCAAGAGTTTCGAACTATATCTGCCCGACAGCTAGCTGAGTGTCTTACCACCCGGGCTATCAACCACCGCTCAATATATTCTCATTTCTCAAAAACAGCGGATGAATCACTTCTAACCAAGTTCTTGTCCAAGAGTAGAGGAAGCGTTGCCCCAAAATATGGGTTAAAAAAAAAACAACCTTCCCAACTGGCTTAGTATGCTAAACAAAGCAATTAGTTAGCACATACAGAACCTCAGCTATTTTACTAAGGAATCTAGCCACCCAATTTCCATTATTGTATTTTGTACACGGAAGGGTGCCCAATTAATTAACGGGTAAACTCCATTATACGACAGCGTAAGTGGTAAACATAGCAAAGACTGACCACGCCAGTGTTCGGTAGTGTTGTCTGCGTTATCAGCCCGCATTAGGCCATTGGCTTTGCTAATGAGAATATCATCAGTCGTGCTTAGTTTGATCGAGTCATTCTAGGGTTAATTGATATCACTGGAATGTTATCGAGGTAGATCTTATGTTGAAATTATTTAAATATTGAATTATTTAACGAGTGAAAATATTCTATTCCTGTCTTCAAAACATCTCAGAGTGGTAGAGACTCTCAGCTCGCCCTGGTTAAATAATATATAACAGTTCAGAATTGAAAAGTTGCTTGGCAGATCTGCAGAGCCAGGTACGTCCCGATTTTCTCTTCTCTGTCTCTTTCCCCCCCTCATTATATACTCTCTTACGACATATCTTTATTGGAGGTACCGTAGCTCCACTGGTTTTAGGCAGTTGGGACTCTTGCGCGGCATTCACATAAAAAAGTCTGATTGTTAAATTGAAAATGTACTTAGTCATAATATTGTCGCCGGAAAGGAAAAAGGGCTAAAGCTCCATTTTGGGAAGCTTACACCAGAGAACTTAAAGTGTTTTTCGTTCTACAATAAACAAAAAAAGTCTTCAGTACCCTGGTTGGATTTTGAAAAAACAAGTGGTTTCAGGTAACTTAATGCTCTCACCGAGTTACTTAAAATGAAAAAAGCTAAAAAAGTCCCAGTGTCGCTCGAGTCAAGCCTTCTCCCAAATGGTAAATATATTTTAGATGGCTGAAGGCCCACAAAAGTCTTCAGAATCAAACGAGAGTCAGAGCATTCAATGCACTAAAGAAAACTGATCAAAACTGCATATTCAACTCATTTTTGACCAAAGTGTCGCTAAACCTTTTTGATTTTCCAGCGACGATATGTACTCTTTTATATTTAGACGATATAAAGACACAAATAAATAATACGACAGGAGTAGAGGCCCAAATTTATTCTTAAAATCTTGAATGACGAGAATAATTGGAATGGAACTAATTTAAATGACATCTACGAATATGTATCAGAATTGTGTTTTTTTATTTAATTTATAAAGCCGGTCAAATTTAATGGTGGTCGAATATATCGAGTTAATATCTCACAATCCTACGGGTACTAGCTTACTCTATTAACACGTATTGTGCGTTTAAAATCTTCAGTTTAAAAGAATAAAAAAAATCAGCATATTTTATAATTGCACTAAAATCGTTAAGGCAAATGGTTTACTACACCTAACTGCCTTTTTAAAAACTGGGCTAAACGAATACAATTTTATTGAAATATGCTCGTTTAAAAATTGTCAAAGTTAAAAGCGATCCATCATGTTCAGTCAACATTTCATGTCCGCCGCGCAGGTAACTCGGCACCCCTGCTTCCACCACATTATCTTCTGTAAATTGTAAATTTATATACCGCGTTATCCCACTCTCCCCTATATTGGCCCCCCTTTAAACGATTTAATTCCGTGTGCGCAGAGGGGGTTCATGTTTTGAATTTATTTATTAGAGACATATCAATAACTTGCCGGTTTTTTACTCTGGCATTATGACCGCTTCTATACACACACAAAGAAAACCCCAGCATTTTAATAAATGTATTTAACGATAATTTACATATTAACATTTTGATTTAGTTTTGGTTTTAGTTTTGTTTATTTTATTTTGGTTACTTGTACATCAAAGTTTAAAAAGTATCTAATTATAATTAATATTATTTTTGCAGTAATAATAATATTATAACTTAAATACTACTTGACATTACTAATGTATTTTTAATGGTTCTTACAGGCTATTTTAAATTTATTCATTGGCATAATTTTGATGGTTTTTGGCAGCGCATTATAACATTTCATCTCTTTAAAATGTAAGCCGTTTTGTTTCTTCTAATTTTATCTCTCTAGTATATTTAATAAAGCTAGAATAGATTCATATATTTTGATTGTGTCTAACTTTAGGTTTTACACACTAACCCTAATCCTGGCAGTGTAACTTTTATGTTACACCAACTTTGCTATCTTTTTTTCAAACAAATATTTTATCATTTTTAGTAATGACAACACTTTAGAAAATCCCTTATCGTCCTATCAATTGCTGACACGTAGTTCACATTTTATAGTAGGTACCACGAAGACTGCAAAAATTTTGGCTTTGTAAATTTTAGCTCAAGTTGATATACGGCTATTTACAAAACTCATTACAAAAGCACGATTTATAAGTAAAAAAGTTACTGTCCCCTTAAGTACCGACCTCCCATTATAAAATCCGTATTTATTACTAACAGAGAAATTGAAAACAGACTGTTCCAACTGTGTTCGGTTTTCCTCCCTTTTCGCTTAGTTAAAAAATAATGTAGATTTCTCGAGGGATATGTTTGCCCTGCCGTACATTTTCAATTTACTGATTTTAGGTTAAGTAATTTCTTTCAAGGTACACGCGCATGGATAATGAATACAGGCTTTTATTTATGGTTGCTACGATTTTTATAATTCCAACACGAGATATTTCTACCGAATATAAATATTAAAAAAAATCATTAACGCAGATAAACACTTCTTGGAACTATACGACGGTGTATAAACCTCGATTTACTGCAAAAAGTATAGAAAATAATGTAATTTTATTTTTTGAAAACCGCATATCTAGATATTTTTGTTACTTTTTAAAACGTGAATACCGTACTAGAGTCTCATCTGTCACCTGATGTCATATTTCCAATGTCCGGAGCCTATTGGGACTATGGAATCCCCAATCGGGGAATGCTGTGAGGCTGAAAGTTTTGTGGAGGGGTAGGAGATAGGAAAAAGGAAAATGGAAAGCGGAATATGGTTATTTTATGTTGTAAAAACTATGTCAAGAACTTATTGATAGATTCGGAGTGGTCGCCATTTTTTGGTAATTACGCCTACCTACCGTGCCTTAAAGATGCCTCATGTCAAACAAAATTGTTTTTTCTGTAGATAAATCTCTCCAATTGACGGGTATTATTTGAAATATAAAGCAAACATCTGAATATTCAACTTAAGCTTCTCTAACGGCGGATAAAACATGTATGTTTTTCCAGTATTCTTTTGGAGAAAGCTCTAGTCAGCTTGCTTCATCTTTTCCATCATAAAATATGGAGCTTTGAAATATCCATTAACTTCATGTAAAAATAAAATAGCGCAGCAACAAAATAAAATGCAATGTTGTTTTTTTTCCATATTTTCCAACAATTGTTTGGTAAAAAAAAAACGTCGAAACTGTCTGAATTTCGAGAAAAATGCGTCGATAGTCGTGTTAAAAAATCTCTCTCGGTATATTTTTAAAGGCAATTCCAGAATATGATATTATAGATATTGGATAAAATACATATTCGATATTTCTAGATTTCTTCTAGTATTATTGTATATGTTTCAACACCTTGACCCGTAAGTAATTCCACGTTTGATTCGATTTTTATGACTTCATCATATGGCTCTGGTCCTAAGCCATAAAGTTGCCGTTTACGATTTTCAGTTCCGGATATGTATACCATAGCCTGTACGACCTACATCCATATAATATTGCCTATTTTTTATGGGTCATTATTATTTAGCCAAGATTTGGCAATAAAAAGTATTTGTAAAAATAAAATGATTTATTATGTCCATTCAATGAACTTAATGTATCGAGTTACTGACTTACCCAGAAGAAAGTCTCTAGTTTCATAAAAAAAATCTTTTCAATTCATAAATCAATTTAAATGAATAAAATAATTAATTTGATGTATTGACTGTGTATAATAAAAAAAGTTGTAATAATTAGGACGGTTTCATAGGGTGGGACATTTATTAACGACCATCACAGAGTCGTCTTGACAATAAGCCTTTAGGATGAAAGTTTGTTGGGTGCTTGAAGTAACAATATATGGAGGGAGAATGGAATAAGAAGTCGAGGACGCCCGAGAAATACATGGCACGATCAAGTAAATCAAATACTTGAATCGGGTCATGTGAAGAGTCAGAATAACAGAAGAGTATGTATGAGACGATGTATGAATGTAAATGAAGCAAGAAGTGTGTGCCAAGACAGAGTTGTATGGCGGTCCATCCTCTCTGCATACCCCTGCGGAGAAACGGCGTGATGGTTAGTTAGTTA
This sequence comes from Drusus annulatus, assembly GCA_022651775.1. NCBI lineage: Eukaryota > Metazoa > Arthropoda > Insecta > Trichoptera > Limnephilidae > Drusus > Drusus annulatus. The sequence goes on from JAGWCC010000637.1 coordinate 635,952, forward strand.
GTTAGTTAGAGAGCTAATTATTTTTACCCAACCTATACAAAACTTGCGATAAATCACTTTCTCCGGGTTTTCACGTCGTACACCATGAGAGAAAAAGAGACAACAAATATAATACACCGCTTCTATGTACTGTAACGATGATCTTGGTCTTCTGGGTCACCGCGGGACTCCGCCCACTTTTGTATTATGCCACTGAACTTGATACAAACTCAACAGTTTTTTAGGTTATATGCTATATTTTTGTTTTTGACGGCCTCCATAGTCGAGTGGTAAGACGCTCGACTACGAATCCAAAGGTCGCGGGTTCAAACCCGGCGTGCGTCAATAACTTTTATTTAATTAGTATGTGTCATAACACATTTAATTCATATAAAAATAATAAAAAGTATATTTGCGGCACGTTCCAGAGTGGTAGATACTTGGCATCGCCCTGGTGAAAGACCACCATTCAGAATTGAAACGTTGCTTGAAATGGCTTTTTTAACCGTGTTTGGTGACCAGATCTGAATAGCCAGGTACTTCCCAACCTTCCTCTTCCCAATCCCTCCCCAGTACCTTCAGCCCACAACATACCCTATTTGGGGATATAGTCTCACTGGCTCTAGACGGTTGAGAGCAGTTGAGACTCTTGTGCGGTATTCATATAAAAAAAATTTAAAAAAAATACTGTGAAAAAGTGGTTCTACGAATAAACAAAACATTATGTCAATATGTGCTATGAATGGATGTATTAATACCCTAGCCTTAGTCTTAGCCACGCCCAGGTCCGCCAAGTCCGGTAAAAACCATCATAAACTGACCATACTGCCTTGGATATGTACCACTCTATGTACTTTAAGGTTGGGTGCTTTCAAATTACTCAGGTTACTTAGGGTGAAAGGTGTGGAGGCCAATGAAGCATCATTGGGTACAATGAATTGAAGAATGGAAAACTATCCAACATTCTTCTTCGCCATCTTCTTATTCTTAAGCACTTCCTCCGGCCTCACAATATTCCTTATCTGCCACTGTCTAACTAGCTCTAAGCAATTGAGATTCTTGTTCGGTATGACATAAAACAATAAAATAGACCGATGGGCCCATTTCTTAGATGGCGTTATAGCCACGAAAATGATGACAATATTAATTAATCATTAATCTTATGCAGTAAATAAATCTGAGTAACACAGAATTCTATATCATTAAATCCTCATACAAATGTAACATCCCGGTTTACATTTATAACAAACTAAAATTGAGCAAAGTGTTTTGTTTATACCTACGGTATTATTAATTAATACAAACTCCAACTGTTTTAAAAGCTTATTTAAAACGTTACAAAGTTTGTTAAGCAAAGTAAACAACGGTCAAATTACATATTCATTTAGTTGACCTCAAGCTCGAAAAGATCAGTTTATTAATGGTTCATGTGAATAGAGAAACGGACAAAATCCACGAATTTTACATATACCTCACTATTATTGAATAAAAAATACTAAAAAGTGTACATCAATTTGTTAAGCAAAATAAAACAATGATCTCGTTAAAGATTTATTTTGTCGACCTTCAACTTGTAAAATTTGGTTCATATAAATTACGTGTGAATACCTACTAGAGTAAACGAAAAAATCTATCCGGCTTGTAAAAAATAAATGAAGTCCGAGATAAATGTTTTAGGCAGCTTTTTAAACAACCTGGCCCGAAACGGAAACGCAATAAACCATTCTTCAGTTCCAAAACAGCGGACAAAACAACCCATGGACATTGTGTCAGGATTCTCCCTCCCACCTACTACCTCCCACCTCCTCCCTTCCCCGAACTCCGAACTGACGTTGTAAGTTGAAAGTAAAATATTGCCTGTACCACGCACTTTGACAAAGTGAATTTTCGGATAGAGTGGGTACACTGGGTACAGTAGGAAACTACCGAATTATTCAAAAGGTCAGCCCGAATTTCAAACAGGGTGAAATAGGTGTTGCTTGTTTTTACATATTTCTATATTAAACTGATGCGGGAGTACGTACATCAAGTTTGATTTTTATTTGAAAAAAAACGTCGAAATCTAGCTGTAAGAGAGATCTCACATTCAGAATTTACTGCTTTGTTTAGCGAAGGTATAAAAATGACGATTCGATTTTAAGCAGCGTTTCACTATGCTTTGTTGTTTTGAAGATAAATACTGTCTTTTATAAAAAATCTCTAAAACTAATCTGTCAAGGCTTTACACAATACTGCTTTGATCGTAAAAGGCATCAGTACCCTTGCGTTCCCGCAGAATCATTGCGGTAAGCGACGTTGGTATTGGCCATTGCACTGCCCCAAGTACAGTGAAAAGAAAGGCAATACACTCGATTTTGGTATTTTTTACTCAGTCGGTCTTTTTTATTCGTTTATTCGTCACTCCGCGCGACGATTTCGCGTTTTGGATGAGGCTTTACGACGTCTCTAATGCTGGCTTAGGGTGGCTACTCGCTAGTTCCATCGCCACCCTAGGCATACTTCTCGGTACCCCGCTTTCCATTCTCTCCCGAACGACCGGCGCGCGACTTTTTAAGTGATTTTTCTTATTACGCCTGTTATAAACGTATCTAGCCGCGGTGGGTGCCATTTTCATCTGCGAGCTTTTATTGTGTAATGAAATGGCACTCTCCTAAGAATATGTTTCGGTATGTTCTAAGACCTGGCGCTTTGTGTCGCCCTTCGCTCTTCGGCTTTACGATCGTTTTTCACCGAAATTATTCATGAGAAAATGTCAAATCAACTAGCAGTCAATACCGAGTGGCGCTTTTGTGGTATTTCCGCCTCATTCGAGCCCCTCGTAACTTTGAATGAAATATAATTATTGGCGTTTTAACACGTAAGACGCAAAAGTCACAAGATCTTGAATTATGGGGGAATTCGAATGAAAAATGATTATTTAATTAAACGAACTTTAAAAATATTTATTTCCCTCATTTTGACCTCGTTAGCTGTGCAGTAATATCAAATTCATTTTCGGTCTCTGCAGCGTAATGTTATTTAATTTTTATTTCTGAGGTTGGGGGCTTAATTCCCTGGTATCGTAAATACATATAGAAATATTTTTTTTATTCGTAATTTGTCGTTGCCAGCCGGTGTTGTTATCTTTACCTTGGAAAGTTTGATGGCCCCTAAAATTGCCTAAACAGCGGCCGAACATTCACAAGTACTCGATTTACCTGAATTTTGTGGAATATAGATGATACGATGAAATGTATGTATTATGTATATGACATAAAATGCGGTTTACGTGTAAATAAAATGGATAGAATTTTGGATATGACGAATGAATCATACTAACAGTTAATGTAAATGTAGAACATTCCAAGTATGCCGAGGCGACATGATTTGAAATCTGTAATTTCATTTTGGT